>JAAXNY010000005.1:3600000-4200000 GCA_013420905.1 Collybia mongolica
AAACGAATTTAGGGTGTCTGTCTCCACACTGGTGTACACCATACCCAGCTGCGTATTTTCATTGACTCATATGCTTTGATGAGGACTGGCCGAATAGGTACTGTATTTGGAACCCATTGGATAAAACCACACTCCTCATTGAGCGTTACAACACCGTAGGTCCGAATACCTAACCCGAATCGTTAATCATGGTTTAGAACGATACTTAGTATTCGGCTTACGGAGCTGTCGTCTACGAGATTCAGAGTTGGCTTTCAACAGTTTGTTGATAATGGCATTAAAGTCCATCAGTCGAGCATCTTTGCGGAGATCGTCTTTTGGCTTGCCCAGGAACATGTATATCTGGCCATTACTTCCTCGAATGGTGATTTTACGAGGTTTTGCAAGTGAACGCATGATGTCAATCTCATCGAAAAATTCTAAAAGACATTGAGCATGCTGAAATTGATCGGAATGGATCAACAAACCTTCAAATGTAGGGGCATTGGTGGGAAAGGGTTGGTGTATGGATTCCGACGAGGATGTTGGTGGAAGGCTAACCGTCAGCGATTCTTGCAAAGGTATAATCAGCGGCGAACGACCAAGAGCCGCGAGCTTTGGTAAATGTTTCGACATCGTCAGAGTTTTACTTGAATCGTCGTCGATGGGGTAGTCGCAGAGGGCGAGAAGTTCATTAGTCATTGCAACACACTGGTTAATGAGCATGGGAACCTGATTTCGAGCATTGTTCGGGTGGTTCTGTGTGCGATAATCAGCGAGTTGCTTTAGGTACGTTTCAAAGCACAAACCCGGAGTTGATCCAGAATTTGCCTCCCTCGCTGCTCCCGGTTGGATTTGGTGGATTTTATGACTGATGTGAAGAGCCAGAGGGCCTGTTTGGGATATTCTTCCAAGACTTTAGCGATTAACCTTGAAAGATGCTTGTAGACCTCCGGATTGTTGTGGCCCACGCGAGACACAATTTGGGGGAAAGCTGTGAACCACTGTTCTTCTATTTTAGAATTTCAAAGAGCAGATATAGGCAAAACATGCCTTGTAGGTCGGAGCCTCTTTAATGGCCCGAGAAACCACGTCATTCAGTTTCTTGAACACATCTATCCCGCCAACTGTCCTTTCTTCCCCCAGATCCAGCCAAATAGTCAAGAGTCGAGGGACGGTCTGGTAGACATATTTTGATCCATACTTGATGGCTTTGGCGAAAGAGCGGACTGTATATAGGTTCATTCTCATACCCCTACTATCATTTAGGACTTTGCATGGTAAGATAAGTAGACAGGTAGCGCACCGAGTGGCCTGCTCAGCACGAGGCAGATTCTTAAAACATTCATCGTGAAATTGACCGAGGTGGTAATGACAACTCTCCCAACTGTTCAGTGTACCAGTTAGTAATGCCACAGAAGTAAATGAGCTAAGGGCTTACGTAGGTTGGAGTTCCGTGGCCATTTGAAAACTTTTCAAAATCGCATTCACTTCATACCGATCAGACTCGTTCATCCAACGAGCTCGCAATACCTGGGCCTAAGGGTAGATTAATGGAGTGGGCTCAAGTATACGAAGGTGGAGGAAAAGTTCTTACTTTCGCTTTCATTTTAGTGGTTTCTTCATCGTCCTCAGTGAGATCCAGCACCATTGGTGCGTCGTCGATCAAACCTAACAGTCTCATAGAATTCTCTAGTTCTTGCACAGCACGCAATGGTTCAGCTGTCTTGACGAGCTTAGCACTCTCCATGAAGGAAAATCGGGCCTCATTTTGCTGTGCTTGCAACATGGCGCTGTATGCTGTTTGCTTCTGACCCGCTTTGCGAGCAATTTTGGCGCTTGCAAGCCAAGACCTTCCGAGCTCACCCTTCAGTGCCGGACGAGGTACCTCGCTGAGGACAGAACGCTAACTATATCAAATCGTTGGAAAAGGAAAAGCAATAAACATACGAAAGGGAAAAGGCTGTTCTGCGCATGCTGAGAAGAGGTTCACGAGTGCGAAAGGTGGGTAAAGTGGCATGAAAACGAGCCGAAAGGGTGTACGACAACTCGGTCAATGCTTGGCGCCGCCGCCGTTGTGAATTGCCTTGTGAGCTTGGAGGCAGGCTTGTGATGGCATTGTGGATGACCTCAAGTTCGTGGGTGAGGTGTAAGTCCAATACTGCGTCATATGATCTGCGATAACCCCTCACTCCAGCAGCGGTGATGGGGGCACCTAATACTGAGCGAGCGACTGACAATGCTTCTGTTATTATGGAATTATCGTTAGCTCGCATGGCAAGTAAAAGGCGTGCAATGACTATATGCGCCGTCTGAGACTTTGTGCGGTGGACAATCCGCTGAACATCATCCCATGCACCAACCATCCAGGCACTTTCTACTTCGAAGCCTACCAAATTAGTCTCCCATCCTGGATTTCGAAGCAGCACACCGCTGACATGAGTGCGTAGCGTGTCTATAGGCTTATATTAATTTCCTTGTTCTATATGAGTATTAAACGTACCAAAGTGTCCCAGATTGCGCAGACAGCGAAGCAGCCCGAGATGGAAATCAACGTTGTCAGGAGACTGCTGAAGGCGTACCTCCCAGCAGCTTTGGGCAGAAGTCCAGCGTCCGATGCTCTCGTGTTGTCGTATCTGATGCTCTAGCGAAGGCGAAAGAATTAACGTAGACACCCCCTCCATCCCATCTGGTTCATCGAGGTGGGAATATATTTCGTGGAGACGCTCATAATAGGCGGGCAAGTCCTTATTATGAGGGGATCGTTCTTGGATGGCAAGAATCTGCCTTTCGAAGTTCATCAAAGCCCGGGCATATGCTTTGCACTGCAGAGCCGCCTTCGCCATGAGGTTTTGATCAATGTTGGACAGTATAGAATCGACTCGCAACAGCTGTTCCTCTGCTTGACTATGGATCTGATTCGTTCGAGATCGCTTACTCTCTGCCTTCTTCGTTCCCACATCCTGACGGACGACTCGGACCCACCTGTTAAGATGGTCCAAAAGCATGAACACAGCCTGAAGAAGTAATTTAAGTCCACGACGAAAGAAAGGCAAGGTATTTCCACACCTGAGCACTGAGAAGTTTTTTGTCGGGTGTAGAATCGCTTTCAAAATTGACCTGGTCCTCCAAAACAGCCAAAAGCTCCTCTCGGATATCCTGCTTATCGTCGTCATTGCCAGAGATGAGGATGTTTAAGACAAGGTGAGGAAGGAGATGATGGGCTACAACAACGTCCCTACTTCGTACCACCAACCGGAAAATACTGAAAATATTTCGTGCCCTTGGCCCAGCTGCCTTCGTGATGAGGTGAGAAGTCCACAGTTGGATCCATTCCCGGTACGTCGACTGAGTGGGATATATAGGGTGCTGTATATCAAGTGCTGATATTGTCCCAAGGTTAAATCGACCCTCCAGCAAGGGCGTGACCGTCGACAGAACCTGTTTCGGCAAGCTCTTCCAACGTTTTCGTACTTTCAGAGGTACGGAACTACTATCATCGACAACAGATGGTGTAAACCGGCAAAACTTCAAGAGTTCCTGGATAGTGTAAGCGAGCTGACCCTGGTATTTGATATCACTAGTTGAGCGGAACGCTCCAACTAGAACATCCTGAATAAGATGAAGTACGAATAAGACGGCCTCCCCTTCGTCAGCGAAATTGCTGAGCACAATCATTCGTGGGTCGTTGACGTCAATTTCACAACGGTCAGGGTCTACTGCACCAAGCACCCCAATGCATTCGAACGCAAGGAGCTTGAGCGCTTCAGTGCCGTCTGAATCACGACAAGCAGCGGATATCAATGCGCCCAAGATCTGCCCGACCATTGGATCGAACATATCTCCAGACGCGAGTGCATGGATGAATGCTTTCTGCTCTGCGAGCATAAAGATTTTCAACTCAACTAAAGACAGATGTGCCACAGTCAAGTTGTCGCTCGTAGCGCGCTCCAAAATACGCTGCAGATGATTTCGAGGGGTCCATGATATTCGTAGACCATTCAACTGCTCATGCAAATGGCGCATTTCTGGAATTGAGGACATGTCCACCACATCATCAAGATCCTTGCCGAGTCGTGGTCCAGCCTCGATGATGATGTATTCCAATGATTTGATTACCGATGTGCGCGCGGAAGGGCTAAGGGCTGGCCAACACGAGAGAAATACAGCAGTAGTCGGTCCAATGTGAGGTCCAATTTCTGTAGGCCCCAGCGTGATCAAAAAGGTATACCAACTTTCAAGTGTGGCTTCGGACAATTCCGGTACCCCGACATTGGTTTGGAAGGTTGCCATAATCTTTACAGAAATAAGAGTCAAAAGGGTATTTTGGAGTCAACGAAACTGCGAACCTGAGGAGCAATATTAGAGATGGAGGCACCAATATGGCCAACGAAGGCGCCCAAACTGCGCAGTATCATGCATTTTGTGGCAACGGTTTTCTTTCCCTGGAGTTCTTGTAACATGTCGGTTATGTTGGTCATCACACCGAGCATATAGGTCTTCAGGAACGCGCCCAGGTCCGGCTTGTTTTTATTGGGGGCAGAAGCGAGGCAACGTTCAACCTTGCGCAGAGCTGCGACTGACTACCTAGACGATGAGACAATATGGGAAGGTTAATAAAGATTAGACTTACAATGGCTGCCTTGCTAGCTTCGTCGCCCATGCCAACAACCAGTTCAGCAATAAGGGATACGATACAACTTAACACAATATGTTGGGGGCTGATCGCAGCACCCTCTTTACCCGTCTCATCAATTATACTCTTGACAACGAATGCAAGTGCCTTATTGGTTTGACCTGGTGCTTGTAGTCGGAAAATATGGGCAAGGATAATCGCAGAGTTTTCAAGAAACAATGTTGATAGTTGGACCCCTAGGTCTTTGGCTATCTTCTGCAACACTTTGGCTTCACAGTTTCCATATAGTTGGGGGAGACTAAATGGCAGCGTTCTTTCAATGAAGGCACTAGGGTTAAGAGCCATCAGGAGACAACACTCAATCAAAAGGCCGGGCTGAGTACACATGCGGGATACCAGGAAAGGTGCAATCCTCTCTAAGTGGGGATGAAGAAGTGAATAAACAGACTTATTATGATGCTTTGCCAGTGCCAAGATCTGTGGGCATTGTGACTAACTAATCTGACGTGATCTATACATTACTCACTTGTGTATAGGCTGAACCCTTGATGACGGGGTTTTGTTTTGCTATCTGAGCAATTATGAGGAACAGTGCGTGCCCCAATATTTCAGCATTTGAGGTTCTGCAAATTAGTCAAAAGGAGGAGGGTGATTGCATCAAGTTGTAACTCACTTTCCCATTAACCCGACAGTTATAAGAAGCGTCTCTTTCATCGGGAGTTTCTCCGAGTCCAGATGACGATGTAATAGATCGAACACAGGTTCTACACGCTGGCCGCTCGTTCCATACATATCTGTAAGAGCAACGAGGGCACGCCTATCGCAGGTCAATGTCGTTGCAAACATCATGTGGTGCATTGTGCTTACCCGGCACTCAGCCTAACGCTCCTATCGAGGTCTTTGAGTCTCGTAAATATAACGTTCGCGGCATTTTCTACTCCATTCAAGTCTTCAGTCAAGGTATGGTGCCTGATTACATGAGTAAATGAAGACAAGGCCTGTCTCCGGACTTCGGCTGTCACTTCTTGCTCAGGTCCATCGAGCAAACGCAAAACGATGGAAAGGCCTGTAGAAATGGTTGCCAAAGACTTCATTCCGGTACCATCTGAGGATTCAGGTCGATGGTCAAACTGGGAGATGAAAGAGGTTAACTGTTGTGTCAACAATATTCGAGAAGCTGGCTCTGTTTTGTCAAGAGGCCTGTAACGAGTTCAGTAAATATTCTGACGGGTCTGAATAAATTCACGTACCTTTCGAATCGAAGCTTGACTTTATCAAGACAACACTGTGCAAAGTCGGAATCGGTAGAGTTTTCTTCCTCATCCGTCCATATGGTTTGGTCAGGAGACATGAGCTGATCCACAGCTGCTAAGACCTTTTGGCGCCAACTAGGGATGGTTGGATTTTGTGCATATGTACTACTAACATCTCGAATAGCGCGCAGCCGTGCTTCAAGCTCTGCATTGATTGCAGTAAAGTCGCCGTCATCTTTTAAAGTCGAGATAGCTCCGCCGATTACTTTCAGTGTACCAATATCCGCTAAAAGTATATTGCCGTGTATATAGATAGAGACAAGGGTCTCCAGGGCAAGTGTTAACATTGGCGCGCTGGAGGAAAGCATAACATACCTTCAATCCCTTGCGAGCGTCTCCCATTTCTGTTCTAATGGAGTCCAAGGCGACTCTGATATCGGCTTGGGGTGAAGGAATGGCAACACTGTTTTGGAAAGCCTCATGTAAGATGATATCGACAGTATCCATATCCAAATTTGATGTTTCATCCAAGCGGAATCGCAATAGACGATATGGCAAACGGAGCACGGGACCAGATAAATCGGGACGAGAGTCGAACAGGAGAGCTCCGCAGACAACCGTTCTCGAAAGCAGCTTTGCGCGCTTGGGAAAAGTCGTGGAGCAAGCAGGAGATAGGTAATAATCAAAAGTCAGACGTATGGTCTCCGAGGTCCTCCGTATTAGATCAACGAAGAACCATTGTGAAAGAAACGCGGGACCGAGCACTGGGGTAATGACTTCAAGAATCATGATAGCAAAGGCATCAAGCTGAGAAGCGGTCGTAATAATGATGTTGGGGGAATTCGATTTCTGTATGACAGACATTGAAGTCAGTAAAAACTGATAAAAAAGGCGCAACACACATCCATGTCGCTCGGAACCACAGCACGAAATCGCGGTTCGTTATAAAATGATACAGTAATCGGTGTCAGTGGAGGTGTGTGTGTGATGATATCTGTTTTCATGGGTCGAAGAAATGATGATGCTATATGGTAGAAGATACACACCATGGACGACGGCTAGGCATTCGGACACAAATTTCCTCGACATTTTCCACATTGCATTATTGCCCGCAACCCCACTATTGCCTAGATCGCGAAGAATCCCGACTAATACCGCAAACGCCTTCTCCTTCATCACAAGGGGGGTGAGAGCCACATCACCACCGGTTTCTTGGGTTCGCCAAACTTCAAACACACTGCATAGATCTAAAAGCCTCGCTAGAATTCTGTCAAGGATAGTCGGCTCAATGAATATACCCTTGACACAGGAAGACGCTCTGCGAATAACCTCAAGAGACGACTCGATTAATTCGACCTTTTCTCTGAACGCACTCCATGCCAACTCGCCAGGCAATGGGAAGGACAAGAAATTGTCTGACAGCCCGGTGAAAAGTGCCACCCATTTCTCAAACGCCTCTGGAGGAATACGCGTGCATGTCCCTTCGGCGAGAGTAGGATCGGAGAGTAGGCTGCGCAGGTACGAGTGAAATTGAGCAGGCGTCGGGATCTCGTCCACGATGGCATTCGAGGAGGGTGGCAACTGCGTGGCTGGAAGTGGTTGCATAGGGGGTTTATTACATGAAATTTGATGGAAATTAACGTGTAGATTCAGAGACTAGTGCTTCCTGTTGACGAGATAAGAGATAGGCTAAGCACTATGCACACCGAGGGGAGCTCATGATCGTCAGATTCAAAAAGCGCGTCGAAAGTTTACAGTTGCGTCGCGTAGCACACCATGTCAAAATAAGTCAAAACCTCCTGGTACATGCTATTTTCGGCCTGATCTCTTCTTTTCCTTCGCCTTTTCTCGTTCCATTGCCTTCTCCTCTGCTCTCTCTCCTTCGATAGATCCAAAGACCCGTTTCATATTGATATTATATGCACGGTCCTTATCCCTCTGCTTCGCCTGCTCCACGCCAGCCAAGAACCGTGCATCCTTACGAAGTTCCCTGATAGCACCCTTCTTTTCTTGCTTGTATTGGCCGCGTAATTTCGAGGCTTCATTACGTTCATGATCAGGATCCTGGCGGCGTAAGTAGTTCGAAGTCGTGGTCTCAAATTTGGGGATATATGATGGGATCGGTATCGGTTTGTGCGTTTGGAGAAGAAGTGGTTGGCGTGCTTGACGCGAGTATTTCACAAGTCGTCCAAGGGTGTCGCACAACGTATCAATCCGGGTCTGTTGCTTATGAGTATTGTCTGTTGATAGAATTCTTAAAACTCACTTGAGGCGCGTCAATCAAATGTTTTTTGTGAACATTTCGAAGGATATACAAGATGGGCTCATAAAGCTCGATAAACCCGTCCAAGCCTTTGTACATCTCAGCGTATTTTCCGATGAGTTCCAAAGCAAGTCCTAAGGCATCTGTTTTTGCTTGCTCCGTTGGTTGATCAGAGGAAAGAAGCGTAACCAAATTGGCCTTTTGATCTACTGTCGTCCCCCGTTTCTTGAGTTTTAGAGACAAAGGTTTACACAAATCAGACTGGAAATCAGGCGATGGAAAAGAACCCGGAAGAGATGCCACGTCTTTGTATCCGTGAGGAGCCAAATGTAGGACGGTATTAACCAAAAAGTTGACTGCCTCAGGGACGAATCGTTTTGAGAGTGCTTCGAATTGCAGGAATAAAGTGCACAGGAAAAGGCCACTCGAAATGTCGGTCAGAGATCTCACCCGCCCTAGACCGAGGTACGCGCCGATTAAGACGCGCATTGGCGAAATAACAGCATGATTCAAATCACTTGTCGACCATATCGAGCCAATAACACGCAACAACGACAGTTCTGGGAGACCCGGCCATGTCTTTGCTTCTGGATCCAAAGCCCCTCGAGAAAGACCACGTTTTAGGTTTTTATGCATCAACGACAGTTTCTGAACAAAATGCTCCGCGGATTGCACAGGGTAAGCGCGTGTCAATGCGTTAAGATGGGGCAAGAGGGAGGAAAGGAGAGTAAATCGAGGGGTCGGAGGTGAAGTGATGTATAGGATATGGTCAATGAGAACCGTTGCCAGCGTCTAAAAAAGCGGATTAGTACCAGTGAAATTGAGCCGCAACAGTTGATTTACCTGAAGCTTGAATTTATTATCCGGCCCCAAGCTCGTATGGTATAAAGCTCGTATTCTTTGAACAACAATCGGCACATCCTTGTCCTCAACATCATCAACAATCTCTAGGAATTCGTCGTGGGTTGAAGGACAAGGAAAGGTGAAAGGCAACTCTTTGCCTGAAGATTTTTGTTTCGATAATTTTTTGCTTGAACCTTTCGTCGTCTGAACGAGATCTTCATGGTCTCCTTCCTCCGCTTCTGAATCATCGTCGTCTTCGTTGCTGCCGGACTCATCCTCGCCTGACCCTTCCTCATCCTCTTCACTATCTTCGCTCTCTTCTTCTTCGCTCCCTAGGTCCTTTCCCACTACCGTATCGCCACCAAGTCCAGCTCCTAGTCCAGTCCAGTCAGCACCATCATCATCATCGAAGTCATCCTCCAAGTCATCGCCACCACGTTTCCGCTTCCCTTTCGATTTCCCGTCATCTTCACTATCGCTCTCTTCCAATCCCAGCATCCGTTTCCTTCGCCTCCGCTCAGCCTTCTCCAGCGCCTCCTTTTCCTCCAGTGCCAGCTCCTCTTCAGTCTTCGTTCGGTCCTTCGGCTTAGATCGTTTGTCGAAAGCCAATTCACGAACCCGTTGATCATAATCGTTATCTTGGGGTTCGAGTACTGAAGGTAACACGGTTGGCGGTGCAGGTGCATTGGGGCGAGTGCCAAGTGGAACAGAATTGCTCCCAGTTGACGACGGATCAGGCGCATAGATTAAATCACGAAGAGAATCAAAATCCATGTCAAGTTCATGTCGAACATTGTCTTCTTGTTCTCGCTCCATTTGCCTCCGAAGCTATACGAGAATAAGTTTGGTATGATTGAACAGAGAGCAGGACGCAAATTCACCTTGTGTTCTTTACTTTTCGCCATGACTTCTGCCATGACCTCTGCCTTGCTCTTCTTTCGTGCAGGCTAAAAAAAAGTAAGGTCAGCAAGGGAGCTCGTCCACAAACATGTTCCCAACCTCTCCATTATCGTCTTCCTCATCATCATCAAAGCCTCCGAAATGCGTTTTCCTGACAATATCACCATCGATTTGTCCCGCTAAGAAATCCTGAGTAACCATAATAGCCAAAGATAGATTCTGGACATACCACGCTCTTCCTCTTCATCATCCAAACCTAAACCGACATTGTCAAAATCGTCCAACTTGGAGAGGCTCTGCCCATAATGGGTGAGCTCATCCTCATCTTCTAGGTTGAACGCCGCTCCTTTGGACGCCCGCTGCCTTTCTTTCGTAAACCGCTCCAGCATACGCTCCTCCAAACTCATCGTGGGGTCATTTTCACCAAACCTCCGATCGACGATGCCTCCTGCCCTGTCCTTCTCCTCGTATTCTTTCAATAGTGTTCTCTTCCGCTAAATAGACAGGAATAAGCTATCAGCTTATCCGTTTCGTATGAAGCGATCGGACCTGCTCCAACCCTGCTTGTTTGGCCTGAGCAGGCTTTCCAACGACACCTTTGAGTTTCCGCCCTCCCACATCGTGCTTGAGCTTTGTGACCTTTACGTCGAATGGATTCAATTTTCTGTGGATTTCATCAAGCTTTGCTGCTTTTTTCTCCTTGTCCTTTTCCACAGAAATGGTGCGTTTTCGCTTTTTGCCTTGCTGATTCCCAGTAACACCGGCATGTGCAAGGGCGGATTTTAGCTGTGAAAGCTGCGAGCCCTTCGCCATGTCGTTCCAACTCAAGAGGATCAGTCTTCAAAAATTTGTGTGACTTCACAAATGTGACACAGTCACGGTATTCGATCACGTCCACAATATTGAGCCGCGTCGCTCGACGCGTCCAAGCGTTTTCAACTACAATCGAGATGATAATATCGTTGGCTTTACATTGTACAATGTGGCGGATTATGTAGACAACAGTACTACCCCCTCCCCCCCGCCCGCAGCCAAAGCGATAGAATAAAGTTAGTGCCCGTACGACGAGAAGGAAAACGACAGGACTTACGGGGGAGATTTCCCCCCCGGGTGTGACCTTTCGACCGACGACGGGATCAACCGACCTGTATTAAACGTTTAGCGACATGGTAGATCAGGCTCTGATTACTTTGGCTCACCTAATATGTCTTGATGCGGAAACCCAAGTAGGGACCACGATGCACAAGAGTAGAGGCACGTTAGAGCCCGTAGAGGCAGAAGTAGAAGGAATACTCACTGGGAGGTGGTCCCCCCTGTGCAAACTCCTTCCCCGCCTTACGACCCTATAATGCTTCCCAACTAGTCTTCGTCCAGGCTAAAGTAGGAAGTTAAGTCAGCACAATAAACCAGTCAAGTAGCATAGACATTCACAGGTAGTAATACGGTCCGGCAGCGGAAGTCCCTCAAGCGGATGTAGGGATGTTAGCTCTTGCGAAACTATCGGTTAATGAAGGGCTTACCGGGCGTCAGCCCCCGCGCGCTTGCGACCTTCCCCATCTTACAACCCTCCATTGCTTCCCAACTAGCGGGCCAACCTAAGATCGAGAGAGGACAAAACACACATCAGTATTGTACAGAATCGCTTAATCTAGAATGCACCTACCGATGAAGAGGCAAAGAGTGAGGGTGGGGAAACGATGACGCGCCGTCCATAATTCTTGCTATCTCCGGCGTCCGGCCTACCCCAGTTTATACTCCCTCCGTAGAGCTGGGATCATGAGTTTCGGGACGCCTTCGTAGATACGCAGCCACGTCATGAACCCCAGCAGGCGGACCTGCATATAATCATAGAAACCATAAGGCCATGCTGGATACCAGCATGGCTTTGCCCTGTCTGGAACACAAGGTATAATCAGCAAAGGGCGATGAGAGGAGGAGGAGGAGGTAGTACTGACAAAAGATGGGAAGAGGAACGCTGACGGTCTACCACCGATTTGTGGGTGACTTTATACCTCACAGAAAGGAGGCTGACCAGAGGCTGGGCCTGTTCTATTTTGGATGATGTCTCAGACCATGTCAGCCTCAGCGGCTCCTTGTGCTTCTATGCGCCTCGAAAAAGACATGTAAACCGCTGATCCAAAGCAAAATAAGGCCACATTTCTACCCATATCAGGACAGTTGTCGAAAAGGCCCCTTTCAGAGTGCATCGTAATCACCTTCACTCACGACGTGCAAACCACCGCGGGTGTGGCGCATTGATGGCATAACAAACGATAATGTGTATTCGGCAGCTGTAAGGACAAACGACGCGCCTGGTACGGCATTAGGTACAGCATAATTACGACAGGCGTTCAGACCTAGGATGCTACGAGACTGCGTTCATTCATAGCACAGCCAACTAGTTAGAAGAGGTGTGACACGTGCCCTACCTCGAAGGCACCCACGAAGTACGTTTGACACAGGCATGGGAGATTATAACACGAGCAGCCTTCCAAGCGACGCAACGGACCAACAGGCAAAAGGATCCAGGCAGTTCCTTCGAGTGGCAGTGAGAACGTTGGCAAGATGCTGCCAAGGAACTTTCCTTCGATGGTGATCGATTATATTAAATCCAGAACACACAGGTGAGAACAATCAGGGTGACAAAAATCGCGAGGCTGGAATAGCATGTTGACATCACTGGTATTGGGTGGCAGTGTCTGGTGTGGGGAACGCTATAAGAGCGGCGCAGGTGATGCCATTCTCAGGATAGTGGGAAGTGAGTCGAGTTCAGGCTCAGATGCTGAGAAGTTGGCCGAAGAAGTACTAGTGTTTGCTGTATGGGAAGATATGGATGAAAGGTGCGGTGTCAATATATGGTCAAGTTTGAATTGAAGGTGCAGCTCATCTCAACCGTGGTTTGATCGTATCCAGGCGGCAAAAGATAAGTAAATTCGGTGGTATAAGAATAACCAATCGCCAAGATTGAATTCGAGCATACAGATAAATGTAGAACTGGGTTGAAGAGAACATCTGAAAATAATCACAGCACATATGTGGGTATGTAGGAGCAGCTGCGCCGGGTCAAAACAAAGGGAGAACGCATTTTTGTTGTTGCGTGTGACATCATGTTACGAATTTGGACAGGATAAGGTATTATTATTATCTGGCAACCGCCACAGCTCAGCCTGGCCTTGTAATGTCAGCTCCAAAGGGCACTATTTCGCCCGCTATACCCTTCCACCATTCTGCACATATCTATGAGCCCACTTCACCAGAGCCCTCGAACTTGTCACTGGTATCCGTGCGCGCAACATCTCTGGATGTCTGCGAATATGTGTATGGAGAGAGTCTGGCATCAATGGATACAATCGGTCGATACTACGAACCTAATGCTAGTGAGAGATCCTTTACCTCCCTCCATTTACCACTCATCTAACTCTTGTCTTGTCTTGAGCGTGAGTTCAATTTGTTATATCTGACAGAATAGACCTTGACGGGACCGCCCAAGTTATCAAAACCCGATTCTTACAGCAACATCACGGTCAGTAATAGCGGACATCCACAAGCTGTCTCGACAACTGAGCGCGGTCGACGTGCCCCGACCTCTCGCCATGCTGTGCACGCTATTTCGCCTCCGACTTCCTCAGCGACTGGAGAACTCGGATCCTCTTTTTCAAGGTTTAAGAGTTTGGACGGAAATCGGCGATATATGCGAGAACGAGAGCTTTGGTGAGCAATAATAATTTAGAATACAGGTTCACATGCAGGATGCTCATTTTTTCTTTAGACGGACATCGAAAGACCATCATTGAGCATACACTCAACGTTCTGCTTCTTCCCGGGATCCACTGCCACGGACACAAACCACACAGTTCTACCGATTCGCTAGTATCTACCGGCTCTCCAGTCCCTCAGAGCCGTCACCCGACTTCTCCTTCATTACACGTCCCCGGCACCTCGCTCTCCATCCCATCCCCGTTCCATTTCAGACTTCATGTGATCACCCGTCTGTCATTCAACGAGCAAGGCCGGGTCGCACACCACCGGGATTTTTGGGATATCAAAGATGTAATCGGGCTTGTACCAGGCGTCTCGCTCGCTCAGTGGATCGGAACAAGACTAGCTGCGAAGGGGCTCTCTTATGTTGTAAAATTATGGACAAGGGAAAAGTCCCACAGCTATAGTGAAGAACCTATTCCCACATCTGAAGCGGGTGATCTGGAGAGGGGAGTCACGCCTGCGGCCGCTTATGTCGCTTCCACGAAGAATGCCCTCGGACTAGATGGCGTTTGAATGTACTAACGGTATCTTGAAACACTACCGTTCGACGCCGTAGGGGTAGCACGGCGTCTCCAAGCCCATTCAACGGCGAAGACATGGGGCATTCGATGGCGTGATCTATTATGGGCAGTTTGGTGTCTCTTCTCTCCGACAAGGGAAGGTGACAGGTACTTGGCCCCACCTGGACCACAGACGTGCCGCATGGCACTAAGGCTTATTTAGGCCGAAAGCTTCACATGCATCATGGTTTATAGTTGCCCAGTCATACTCACGAGCACCTCGGCTTTGGTACAGATCTCAGGGGGATATATTTGACAGCTCGAGGGGAAACACCCTAATACACGATCGAAGGTGCGCTATGACACAGAATGCTGTGCAAGAAGGGGCGTTGGTACGGTTCTTTCTTACCGTATGTTGTCTTATCGATACCCAGTAAATGTGAACTAGTATACGTCTAACGACCGTAGATAGATAGACTGCGTGGCCAGTAATATAGTTTCATTAACTCTGTCAAACATATGCAGTATCCAATTGTGTCCGCCGCCGCAAGTCATGTCTATAATGCACTTTCCCATTTCTGTGGGCTCCAATCTGTAGGATACATACTGCCATTTTGCGTACGCGGTGGCGAGGTAGCACGCGGTCTACTGGCCTATTCCCCTTGTATCGTATCGAAGTCATTATGAGCATCTCGAACAAAGGCTAAAAATGCATCATGCGGTCATGAGACCCATCGGCGGCAGGTGATAGTTCCTCCACTGCGATTACCCCAGACTGCAAGAGTTCTTTTGAATTCCATTAGGTGGATCTCGGAGACTGCAATATCGAATTCCCTTCTCGTAAGGATCAAGCACTGAAGCTTCTTTCAATCGGTGCCTCAACTGAGTTGGAAAAATCCAAGGATGACGCCGCGGCACCCTGGTCCTCACCTTGCTCGAGCTATTCGCCACCCACTGGACGTTATCGTCGGCGTTGATAGCTAACATAATGCTCCCGACACTGTGCGAGGACGAACCTGAGCAACATTGTCAAAACCTCCGGTACTCAATACGCCACAAATCATTGTCGGGCTCCACGCCGCAAGCCAAAGGGTGGCCATTGAGCCTGTCCCCGAAAAAGGCAAACCCTACCTCTTACGTCGCTTCTTCTTCTGTTGCCAACACGCTGTTTCTCCCCCAGAATTTCACACTGGAACGTGGAAAGCAGGAGTGTAATAAATTATGCCGCCGGATCCGGGCCTTGCGGTAAGCTAGGGAAATCATGGGAGGTACACTGGCCATGCAGATTTCATTGAACTTGAGATTAAGCGTCAAGACGACAGTTTGTATCGTCTTCAGCGGAGAGGGGGCCTATTGTTCGAATGAGGAATGGATTAGGTAGCAGCCTCGAAGACGTCGGGTGCGTCATCGTCGCACGATGGTTTGTGGTCCCTCTCTTTGGGACTAGATCTGGGAGGTAATAGCAGGAAGAAGTTTTTGGGAGATACACTTTAAGAAGATGATCGTCAGGTCCATGCCTGGTCACAATGCCCAGCAGCTGGGTAGCGTCCAATTTTGGTTTCATTTCCGATGTCGTTATAATTACCACCCATATCAAAAGAGGTTGGACTGTATGGTGGGATAAGCTGGGATAGGTTATGGATGGACGCCGACGCCAGGTCCCGAGCGCGATGCCCGGATAACGGCGCTGGGGCTGAGTTTTATTCCCGTGTGTTCTTGTGTTCTTTTCTCCCCCTCCGTGGTTCCGTCATGCCTGCTTGCGATATGTGCTTCTGCTTCCACCCGTGCACATCGGTCGAGTAGCGTTCAGGTGGGCTCTGGGCTGGGCCCAATGCGATTTTGACTTTTCTTTGCGGCCACCCCCGGTGTAGATAATGCGTTCCATGTTGGTCCAAAATCCCCCAAGTCCTTGAGCAGCATTGGTGTACCTGACACTTGCTCCCATACACCCAGGGTCTTGGGCTTGGCCTGACGCTGCGGCTATCCCAACAAAGTTCTACGCGTTTCATGTTCAGGGCCTTGTGATCATCTGACATTGATTGTTAGAGGAGGCAAAATACACGTACATACCCCTTGAGCTTCTTTTTTTTCCTCTTCAGTGGTCCCGTGGCTCCCAAACGAGCCAAACGCTTCCGTAACCACTTTTTCAGCTCCCCACCCAGGAGATGACTTGTGGCAGATAAAGGCGACCCCGCGCGTTACATGTTGGCAGGTTGGAGTTTTGGGTTGTTCACACACCATGAATATGAAGCGCGATGTCAGATGGTCGTCGGTCGGCCTCTCGCCGAGAAGTAAATGGTCAGAGCAAACCGAATAGGCAACGTCGACTACTTGCCCGAGTCCAGCCCAAGGGTATGTTGCTGCCCCTGCTTGGGGGGGGTCCTTCCAAGGTGTGTTCCCCAAGGTCCAAGGCTGGGTAATTCCTTTAGCCCCTTCGTCAAGCTTTTGCTGAGGCGGGCGAGCGGATCGCGTACCGGCCAACGCTCGCTTGAGAAGCCTGGACTTCTTTCCCTCTCCTGGGCCACGAGATTCATAGAACGTCTTAGCATGTTTCTAACCGCCGACGCCCTCTTTCACGCGCGGACGCCCTGCCAGGCCGTAATCATGGCCTACTCGAGCAAGTCGTTTCGGAACGCCAAGCTAAGCCCATATTATTACTCTCTTTTCTGCTTCCGGTAGCATTTTTTTCGAATTCTAGAATTCCATGAAAAAGGGTGGGCGTCGATTCCTCGGTTAATTTCTGTGTGGAAGACGAAATTCACGGCACCAAAAATAAGGATCATCTCGTACACAGGTATGACTAACGCTAGGGTAACATTAAACCCCCCTCCTCCCCACCAGTTCTCATAACTCGTCTCATGAAAGGGCCTCCAGCACTTGCTTTAGTAAAGACCAAGTACGTAGTTCAACACGAGTATAAATACGTACATTATACATACACTCATGGGCACACCGCAGAGGATGACACCGGGACCCTAGGGGTAGACTCAACTGAAGAGAAAATCGGCGCACGTATCTCTTCGAACCCACTATCGCCCACATGTGCTTCTACCTTTCCGACTCGGAGGCGACAGCGAGGCCAGGGGCGGGCACTTCGAATATAACATACCATACATGTACGCAGTTTTATCCTCCCTAGCGAGCCCTGCCCGGTCAGGGGAGAGCGTCCTTGTTCGGCTACGCGAGATTGGGTTTGGGAGAATTGAATGAGATGTGTGTGTGTTCCGAGTTCTCTGTTCATGCTTAGGCGCGCTCGGGGCGCGGCGGGCCCACATGGACGAGGTGGTCGGCAGTCGGCGCCATAGGTCACATGCGCCACACACTCTCGGCCCAATTTACTCGGAGAAGGCACCCCGCGCACAGCCACGCACGCCTGTCCGTTTCACGTTCTTACCTTCCCACCACTCGACACACGTATCTCGGTCTCTCCGCTCTGTCTGTCTACCAACCACGCCAAGTTCCAACCGACGATGTGACCGCGGATCCGGATCCTTTTTTTTTTTTTTCTCCTCACGACGCGGATTGACACCGTTTCGACAGCAATTGTACCGGTCAACTTTGTTGTATGTTTTTTTTTTTTCCTTTCTCTTTCCATTTCCCTTGTTTTCTTTTTTGGAAGCCAGGGGTGGACCACGACACAAAAAAGGAGAAAACACGAGGCGAAGGAAGGGGGCAAACGCCGGTGAACTGAGATCGAGGATCGTGCGACGAGCGTCGAATTTTTTTTTTTTTTTTTTCCTTCTACTTGGGCGAGGAGCAAGTCGGAAGTATTTACATGGTTACGCCTTGAAAGTAGCGACGGCTTTTTTGCTTGGGGGTCTTTCTTTGTTATGTTTTCCCATATCTGTCGTGCCCCTTTGTATTTCTCCGCTCGCAGTCCATGGAGAGTCGTACAACAGTCGTGTCGCGTAGAATATATTGACTGAGCCTTGGCGGTCGTTGTCCCGTTATCGATTTATTCCAAATTTACGTCCTCT
Organism: Collybia mongolica; assembly: GCA_013420905.1. Classification (NCBI taxonomy): domain Eukaryota; kingdom Fungi; phylum Basidiomycota; class Agaricomycetes; order Agaricales; family Clitocybaceae; genus Collybia; species Collybia mongolica. The sequence continues at coordinate 3,618,114 of JAAXNY010000005.1, forward strand.
TCGGGGCACGCGACCACCCACGACTACGCCTCTGACCAATATGCAAGCTTAGGGACTGCCAATACAGTCTTCCTCCTATCGCGCCAATGGACGGACCGCTCGCCAACACATGTTTTTTCCACTTCTATTTTTTTTTTTTCCTTCGCCCACGATCCATCCGCCCACCGCACCCCTTAAGGCCCAACTCTTGTATTTCTGTAAGTTCTCCGCGCTCGAAATGCCCCCCCCCACTGTGCAGCCCTGCCCTGCCCTGCCCAAGGGAGGGCGTTTAAGTTTAGGCGTGCATTCTCCATTCTCGCGGTCCATTCTCGCGAGGGTGGCGTGCCGACGTCGACATGGGACATGGGACGTTGTAGTTTATACAGACATGTATAATGGGAAAACTCCAAAAAAACGACCACATGTGCATATGCAATATCCTGACGCCGCCCCTGGACATGCCGTCTGTCACGTAGCGCATGTATTAACGTACGTACTCTCCCCCTCCTTCCCCCCCCCCTCGCTGGCACCCCTCAAAAAAAAAATCCCAAGCACACGTCTGTGTCCGAGTCCGAGGCCCGGCATGCAGCTCCCCACGCCATCGACACCCCCCCGTCGTCCCCCCAACCGAACAACGCTTCTTCGTCAAGCTTTAAACAGGTCAACGTCCAACTTTTTTGATAAGGGGGTTAGCTGGGGCTGGGGCTGGGGCTGGGACTCCCCCCCCCCACCCTCACGTTCCGCCCGTCACACAGCGCCACACCACCTCACACACTCACCAAGCACATGCAACATGGCGTTCCCTGTCGTTGCGGTGTCCGAATCCCACATTCCAAACTCCACATACACACATACATACACACGCACACGCACACGCACACGCACGTCCGTCCGTCCGTTAGTAGCTGTATCTGTAACTTGTAACCGTATGATAGCACATATCTAAATCCATGCCTGTATGACCGTCGACAGGCGTGCAAAAATGAAATGAATCGAAGCTCGACGCGTGATCGGAGGGGGTGGGGGCGTCGCGCATCCCAGCCAAGCCCTCGCTCCCACGTCGCGAGTCCGAGTCAAGTCAAGTCAAAAAGGTCCAGATCATGATCGCGTTTCATGGCGTTTCCGTCACTTTGCCCCCCCCCCCCCCTTGCTTCCTTCCCCCCGTCCAAGGCCTCCCATTTCGGGCAAGGCACCCACAGCCTCGCGAAGTAACCCCGCTGTCGAACAACCGTTAACCGTCCGGAGGGAACCCATTTGATGTCACTTATCACCCGCAACAGGACGTTTTAACGTTCAAAGCCATCGCCGAGATACCCTCAGATAGTGAATAATGCCTTGCATCACACAAATAACAAATCGGGACATCCAAAAAAAAAAACTTTTGCTTTTTTTTTTTTTTCGCTTCGCATGTAAATTGTGAGGGCTAAGTACTTTCTTTGTCTTGTAATAGAAAACAATCATCTAGGGGGACAGGGTACGTAGACTTAGGTAGACAGATATAGAGAGAGATGAGATGATGAGTGAGTGGTACACATGCAGAAAAATAAAGTGCGCGAATAAACAACAGTGAGGGCGGCGTCAGCGGCGCGTCTTCCCCGCAGGCAGGGCAGGGGGGGGGCGGTATCAAGGTCAGGGGGATATACGAGAGCCAAGAGGTAATAAATAACGAAAAATGTCCAGGGACGCGAAGAGCGATGGGGGGGGGGGTGGGTTGTGCGGGCCAAAAAGGGGGGAAATGTATAAGTAATTTCAAAGTGAGGAGGGGGAGGAACTGTCCGCGCCGGGGAAGGCAGTCCGAGGCAAAAAGAGGAGAGATGAGCGCAGGTGATACATGTGGATAGTAGATTGTTACACGAGCCGGCCAATAAATACGTATTGAGACAGGGCGTAAATGCTGCGGTCGAGAGGAGGGAGGGGGGGGGGGGGATATAAAGGGAATGGTGGTATCGCGACCAGCAACGCCAGGTTGTGTGGACTGGGGGGGGGGGAGGTTATATCGGTGTAATTTTTTTTTCTCTTCCGGGTTGAAATAACAATATGAAATCCCATTTTTCGTAAATTTTTTTTTTCGCGCACCGCTCCTCAAACCAGGACGGCGGAGACGGCGGCCGGGCTCTGCATGAGAGGGGTCGCCGCGACAGAACCAGTCTCCTGCCCGAGGTCGAGGAGGCTCGTCGGGGGCGACGCCACTGTTTGCCACCCAGTCGTCTCTTGCTGCTCCGACACTGACGTGCGGCGGTAGTAGCCCTGCTGCCCGTTCAAGCCCGACGCCGAGCCAGGCGGAGAGTAATACGGAACGGTGTGTGCCTTGCGCGGCGTCGGCGAGGAGTGCATGCTCGCGATGTCCGACAGGGGTGCGTTCGGGAGGCGGATGCCGCCGTCGCGCGGGGGAGACAGAGAGTCACGAGATAGGGGAAACGCGCCAGCGTTGGGGGAGTTGAACGAGGTAGGAGGGGCGGAGCCTGCCGAGTAGACGGATACTGGGGAAACGGGAAGGGGACAAGTTTAGCAGCACGCTTTGGGAGAGGCGGGCTTGCATAACACACCATTATCATCCCAATCACTCGCGCCGCTGCCCGAGTGGACAGAGGACGACGAGGAGACGGAGGAGCGGCGGACGAGGCCGAACTCGCGAGGCTCCTTCTTGACGAGGGCCATTTTTGCTTTAGGGCTGACGGTGCCCTTGGACTGCTTGCGGGCCTTGTTGCCTGCGCGGAGCTCATCGAAGCGCAGGGGGCGGGGACGCAGGTGGGTGCGCTCGTAGAGACCGCACTTGTTGCAGACGATTTTTCCGGGGTTGAGGGTGGAGCGGCGCCAGGAGGGTGGCTCGGTTGTGTGGCAGTTGAAGCAGCGGCGGCGGAGGTATTGTGTTTCTTTTGACGCGGCATCGTCCGTGTGCTGGACGGGGAGGCCGGTGTGGGGGGAGAGGTAGGACATGGACATCGGATGGCAGGAGGAAGACGAAGGGGGGCGGTAGAAGGAAGTCTGCGATGGTACCATGAGAGGCTGGTTGTCCTCGAGCTTTATGGAAGTGTTGTCATCAAATTCGTGATACTGGGGGTGGGGGGACGAGGAGAGGGAAGGGATGAAGCCATCACCCTGAGAATCAGAGGATAGAGGGAGTGGCTCGCCGTAGAGGGAATCTTGGCGAGACGGGTAACCCTGCTGCTGCATGAAGGGGGGATATTGCTGCATGGCCACACCATCGTCGCGGTCCTGACGGACGTAGGGGAAGGTGGCTCTGCGGATGAGGGTGTAATCGTGATGGCGATTGTGCTGCTGGTTGTGAGACCAGTTTTCTGAACCATTGAAGCCAGGTTCTGCTGCCTGGTCAAGGTAGGGCGGTTGATGTTGTTGCTGTTGTTGTTGTTGTTGTTGCTGCTGCTGCTGTTGTTGCTCTGCGATATCGTGGTCGTAGAGCTCCTGGAGAAGGGAGCCACGGGAGGGGTTGAAGGCAAAGGGCTGCTGCTGAGTAGGGTTCCAGTAGGCAGTGTCAGTGCCTACGACCTGGACAGCACCGTCATGGACGCCATGGGAATCATCGCTGTCTGCGGTATAGATACGGGGCTCGAGGTCGAGGGACGGTTTGAAATGGTGTTCTGGTGGATAGTGCATGTGGTGTGGGGAGGGGGTGCGAGGAGCAGAAGAGTCGGAGTAGGAGGTATATGCGTCAAAGTGCAGCGAGTCCATGGAGTGAGTGAGATGAAGGGCTTTCTCTTTCTCCGTGGCCAGCTTCCGATCCTGTTTTGAAGGCAGAACCACTGTCAGGGTCTGCTCCCAAATCGGGAAACTTCCCCATTCAGACAGAGCTCCAGATCGGGGCGAATCTCATTGCACCGGTACTACCGCACGGACCCCGGAAGAGGAGACCCCGGAGACCAGGAGCTCCTTGAGACACGTACCAAAGCTCTGGGTCGAACCCCGCCAACAGCGCCGCCCCGGCCGACCCGGCTGGCGATTGTTTGTTTTCCCACGGATTAGGCGAAGTGAGCACCCACCGCACAACTCGTTCTGTTTGGACCCCGGCTGCTCCCGTTCGAGCGGTCTCTTACCAGCTCACCTCTCCGCGGATTCACTTTCGCGTTTCATTTCTCCAACGGAACACATCTTGTGCACTGCTCCCATTCCGTTCCTGAGCCCAGCCTCTGTATTTATATCGTTTCTTCCCCCCATGGGCACTGAGAACCTGATATCCTCTCGTTTGTGTTTCTAGTTGAGCGTCTACTTACTCGTACTGTCCCCCGTCTTTTGCTATGCCTTTTTCCTTGATCAGTTTCCGTCTCAGTTTCTAAATCAACCATTCTGTAATAATATCAATTCTCCATCCCATCTTAATGAAATCCCCCCGTCGATAAGCCAACAAACAGCGAAGGCAGTACTCCCATCTTGCAGATCCCGCTCGTACTTACCACCCCCCGGGCCCGCTTCCCGTTCGAAGCCCGAGGTTTCCATCCCCTTCATTCCCTCCTCCCCTCCAATTCACATTCCCATACATCGCGACGCCAAACGCCTGACAAAACACTCACGGCCGTCCGCCGATCCTTTATGCCCATGGGCTCAGCGCCATTACGCCGGTGGGGGGGTCCATGAGCGCCACAGCCGTAAAGCCATACCCCCGAGCCACCACCTCAGCAGGTGGCCTGCCCACTTCATACGCGCCCACTCCCGGTGAACGAGGAACGAGGCATCGACGGGTTACCTAAGGCCCTGCCGAGACGCGCATTTCCCCTCTTCACACAAGTAATAGCTGTATTACATTCTTGCATTCCCCCATTACGAGACGCCCTTACATACGTACATAACACTCATTCCCTCAGGTGGGCCACCCGAGAATTCGCCCGCCGATAGAAATCTCAGCACGGGGGGTCCCGATAAGCATTACGCGACCATCGTGCGACTGTTACTGTCGATTTTGGCGGTACGAGTTGCATACCACACCACCGTGCATAAGGGACCACGGCGAATACGTATATGGTCACGCACTCTACCTGGGCAGGGAAGGACAGCACGGCGAGGATGAGAACCCGCGCGCAGCCTGAATGAATTGTAATTGTATACCGTATATGTACAATCCTTGTTCAACCTGCCGGAAGCAGCCCACCCATTACGATCTCCCCCGTATGGTGCACAATAGAATTCATAGGACATTACACCATAGCACACAGTATAGCAGCACAGAACACCCAATCTTAATCGGTTCCTAGCCCCCCCCTTCAAGTTCTAGCCCTATAATCGATAGTCCATTAGCTGGCGTACTAGTAACTTGAATGAAAAAACACGGAATGAAATTAAAAATGAACGAAACGAACAATCTCAAGCCTGAGTTCTTGGCCGAACCCAGAAGAAACTCACACCTCGGAACACACGCTGGTATTATTCGCGCCTCTCTACCAGCCCAAATTCAATCAATGACATGCACGCGGCGAAACAGCCCTACCCACTCGTTAAGACGGCTCGGGAGAAGTCCACGGCCCCCCACGACCACCCAAGAATAAGAGAATACAGTAGCAAGCGTCTCCGGGCGTCCGAACCCGAGCCCACACCCAGGGCCCAGGGCCACATCTGACAGCGCGCGACAGCTCAGTCCATTTATAGCCTGAGTATCGCTGGCGGTCTTCCGAGCGTCGAATGTTCGAACGTACCAGAAGCCAGAACGCACAACCCAAGGCCTGAGCTTCGGAACCGCCAGCTGCGGCTCAGCCGGGTGCTAAGAACCGGGACGTTTTTGGGGCTGGCACTGGCGGATTACGATCGTGGACCTAGTTGATAGCGTGTATGTACTCGATGTGTAGCTTGGGCTGACGGGAAAAAGGAAGCTTGGGCGTGTTTAATAAGCTCGGCGGACGACGTCACACTCGTTAGCATTTTTTTTGTTTTTTTTTTTTACCCACGGAACGTGCAGCGTGGAATGCGTTGGTGTGCTGGAGAGAAGGCATCCCGGCGGGTAGGTAATTAAGAAATCCTTGACACGTCGTGGGTAGGAGGAAGAGGGACCGTAGGCTCGGAGGCGAGGAAGAATGGCGAACCTAGGAATTCTGGTGATAGCATTAGACAGCGACGTTGGACGCTGAACTCACACCTTCTGCATCCTCGACCAAATACAAAGTCCAATACAAACGCCAGGCGTGCCACCCATCCATTCCGTCCCGACGCAGTGGCTCACTCGTCCCCGACCTCTGAACATGCAGATCCTAATCCTGCAGGGCCGCACAAACGCGTCGCATCCTTAAGCTTCCTCTCATTGATCCACCCCATTCCCCCCCCCCCCCCCCCCTTCTAATGCCCACACCCAACGCTCAAACCCGCCACAACGCCACTAGGAGGATGGGATGCAGGAACAGCGGGGACGCCCCTCGCAAACACCCTACCAGCAACGAGGCATGTGTCGTACTTGCAGGGTGCGCAACCACAGGGACGGTACTGTATGACGGTACCCCCAAACGTGCGCGAGGAAGTTGACGTAGCAAGCCAAGGGTCGCGCCAGTGTCCGAGGGTTAATGGCCGCCGGGCTGACACATAAGCGGCATATCCATCCCACAGGCATAGAAACACTCGAGTGTCCCATCCCTCCCTATGAACCAATTACTGGATTACCACAACTCACGCGTCTGCACGCCCCCACCGCGCTCCTCGCTTCCCTCGGCGCAAGACGCCAGAACTTACTATGTACCCGCCCAATCCTAGGAAGCACAGACAAACATACCCCACCCCCGCCTCCGGGCCAGCCTAGACCATATATGGGTGGCCGAGGAATATAGCTGACGGGTGCATAAAGGCCAGGGGTGGTAACAGTGGAGAAGATAACGAGAGATAACGTTGATATTATTCTCGGAGATCGACCGTGATCGCACTGTGAGATGGAATGTTGTGTGTGGGTCAGGGTCGGGGGTCCTGAATTGGGAAAAAAGGGCGCTCTCGAAGAATAAATGGAATCATGGCGATGTGCAGTGTGCGTGGTGTGTGTGGCTGTGCTTGAGTCACGAGGTCGAGAACGACAGGGCGACAGGTCCTATAGCACGCTATGCATACATGCGTAATACATTCCTTGCCTTCTTTCGCTGTCCATTTCACTCGGGGGAGCTACATGTAATAGTTAGCGCATATAGAAACTCGATGAAGTAAAGAAGGCCAACAAAAGTTACTTGGCCCTGTCGAGAATCGCGGAGCACGGAAGGTGGGGGGCTGCGGCTCCGATAGTGCTCCTGGGGAAACTCAAGGGCATGTAGCATGGAACCCCTCGCAAAAAGGGAATTACTATGGAGTATAGGAGTAATTGTGAGCGCCGCAGCCCAACTAGCCCCAAGAAGGAGCAACAGAGGAGTTGGAAAAACCGTAGGCTTGCAGCCGGTATGTACGCACGTAAACATTACAGTATGACTCCCTTCCTCCCGAATGTGTCTCATAGTGCGGCATAGATCGCCCACCAGCTGCCTCTGGTAAAGGACCCGCGATCGCGAATGAACTGGTGCGGCGGTGGCGGCGCCGGGCGGAGGACAAGTTGATTGCGGGAACAGCGTGGGAGGGATATCGATGAAGAGTATAATCGTGTATTTGTTTGTAATGGGCGAGTCATATGCACAGGCGCCCATGCAGCATGGCGGCGGAAACCCTCTAACGCATTTAGGCTGCTCACAGTAATTAGGTGGCATTGACTTACGGCATATCTAGAAATACAGCTGGAATGGAGCTCGTTGGTGGGTCCTCGTGGGGGAATCTCAACATGTACTCCGCACACCGGAGATGTCGGTGTCTGTCTCTGTCAAATAAACTGCCTGTAGTAGAGAAACCTTCGAAGCTCAGGTGAACTGCCCCCGTTGCTTGTTCGCGACTTGCCCATGTCATAACGCCGTTGCTGAATTTAGAAAAACAAGGCCATGGGCCCAAGCGAATATCTTTGGTCGGACGGATACACCGCTTGCATTTCGTTCCCTTCCCACCAACTCACCATGTCGACCAATCAATCAGTGCGGAATCAAGTGCAAGCCGCGTCCGGGTTCCGTTGTTCACCGATTAAAATTTGGATGTGATTAACCAAGTACGGCGCCCGTATAATTGAGTTGGCGTCGCAGTCAGATAAAGGATTTCCTTGGAAGGCTGTTGCGCTTGCCTAGGCCGGTCACCGGTCCCTCTACTCTACGAGGCACGTTATATCGAGGCTTCGTCCCTGTGAAACGACTGGTCATCAGAGTCTAGCCGTTACCCATGTTTATGCAACCGTCCATGTTGATCGATATATGCATCGGCGTGCCGCGAATTAAATAATCTCTCTACTGCAGCCTCAAGTGCCAGTAGTGACGATGTGCCGCCATGATTATGATCCGTAGCGTCTATAAATGCAAATCAAATATTCGCTTGGAAAATGGTCCACCTGATCCATGCCGGCTGAGGAACTCGGGGACATGACCTTGACTCGCGTGTGTACCCTCCAACCAAAAAAAAAAAAATAGCATGACATTCGAATGTCAGAGCTGTCTAAACCCAATGTCGCGTTGACGGCATTTGAACATGCAGAAGCGAGGACCACATTCTCAATGGCTTCTTCTCCACATACCTTTTTACGACTCATCTTCGATAAATGTAAATCTACGCGTGACGGTACCAAACGCACAGTGCCGCGTGCACGACCCTTGTCGCCCAAGCAACTAACGTTTTACACCCTTCAACGGTCTATCACAAAGCAAATACCCAGACGACTTTCAACGTCTGCGGATCCCTTTTCTCGTTTGTTGTCCGCTGTCGATAAGCATGAGCATGAATAACGCATCGCCCGAGGCAAAGTCTAATATAGCTGACGTCCTCCCGCCCAAGGCTGAACAGGATCAAGCAAAATGTTCGCATCATCGCGATCATACAGAGCGAAATTGTAATTCTTGGGATATGGAGGGACCCTGTCAACGTGGCGTGCAGTCTACTTCGGTGACAGCTCTCCGGAAATCCGGATCCCATGATCGAGGTGATTTAATCTACCCTTCATAACGTGGTAATTGCTTCCGTCGTGGAGAGAGAGTCGTGCGGAGTCTCCTGTGCAGATACGAGTATTTAACTGTATTCATCCAACTGCTCTCAAACGCGTGTAAGCGTCCATAAGGGCAATTGGGTAGGGAGTAAGGCACAGCGCTCATGGGGCTCATGTGGTGTACAAATGCTCCTGCAAAATTGGCTGTTTGCACTGCAAACAGCCTGACACCACGGCGTTCCGCCAAGCAGGCAGGGTCTTTCAGGTTTCAAGCCTTACATCTAGAGAAGAGGGGTCCTTGCGGAGAACCTATGCTTTACGTACGGTCCCGTAAGCACCACGCCCATACAACAGGATATGGCTGTACGTACTTCATGGATGTGAACGTCCAATGAGACGCTCGTGAGGCTACTAGAGCAATCACACACAATCAACCCCACGCAGACTCGAATCAACTGTTTGAGTGAGAAGTATAAAACAGATAGAAGCTGAACGTTTCGAGACTCGATAATTCAGGAAGCCCAAGCTCCAGGCGTCTGTGATAAGATCTAAACTTGCCGGGCCAAAGGGAGATAACATAACATCAGCCCCTGCGAGAAGATCGAGAGCACAGATCAGGAGTTGGTCATGGGGCCACTGGGCTATCCTTGGACGTGCTTCGAGAAGGACACCACCCGCGTTGAAGGGCTGTCTTCCATGTTATTCCAGCTCGAACATTGTTCGACGCCGTTAACCCAGGATTGATGAGGCGAAATGAATATTTGCCGCGAAGCTCGAGTGGTACAGCCAGCGCTGGACCGTGGCCAGGCTGGCGTTCTGAAGTTTTCTTCCCGGCAATGCTTCAACGACCGGACCTTGACATGACGCCCCCAAAGAGAAGAGCATTTCTCATCCCCGCCGACCGCTGGGCGGGTAAAAAATAAAACGACAGTCCTAGGCATGACTCCACCCCTTGGGCCAAAATTACCGACCGTGGAAGCGAGCGTGGGTACCTGCGAACATGGTCGCCCGATATTCACAGGTGTCAGAATGGAGTTATCGGTGGCCCGTCAATGCTAGATATGCCGAAATTTCATGCGTGGTGTGAGTGCTGTGCTGATCGGATGGAAATAGTTTCACGGTTTACCACGACATGCATTATGCAACGTGCAACGACGTGCGCGCGGTACTTGGATTCCATTCCTGGGCGTCAAATTTCACTTTTGCATTGTATCTAAAAGTAGAATTGCGCGATTGGGTAAGTATGGACAAGGAGACACGGGACTTCTACGATAACGATTGAATTGGATCTCGGCAGCTAAAGTTGAGAAACTAGAAACAACTACTATGTAACCTGAGCCACGGCCACGGTTCGAGGCCGTTTGCCGCATAATAGTTCACCGCGGTTTCCTGAACCATCGGACGAAGGCAAAACATTCAGAAATAGACTCTCCTGTGATTATGACGTGGGAGGGTCCAGTGTAGGTCAGCTGTGCATGTTTTTCAAGGAGCGAAAGGAAGGGCAATGATATTCAATTTGTCTTTATATATTTTTTCGGGACGAATTTAGTGTATAATCAGCTCACCGAGGACGTCCGCGCAGGTGAGGGGCTAGGGCGACAAGGGAGCTAGAAGTCGCCACTCTAGACTAATATTGAATTCTTTCTAAGACTTGTCGTTCGTTGGCGAGTCAAGGTTCGTAGGTACTTTTCATGTAACATTGAGTGACAACATATCTTGACTGTCAACTGAAAAACGCGGAGATAAACCGGGCGATACTTGTCATAATCAAATTTACAGGGCTAAGAAGGGGCTACTCCGGCGAAATAACTACACATATGGAAAAGGGGCGCCGAGCACGTGCTAGGCGGGATCGAGATGAAGGTAATTTCCGGTGCAAGAGTGACGATCCTCCCTAATAGTCATGTCAGGGAAACGGGCATAGGGGAAGTTTATCGTTAGAGTACATATAATAGCTGATAGCGTTCAGGGCAGAGAAAGGTCCAGACAGAGGAGAAGCTTAAGGTTCCTGTGGAAGGCCGCAGTCTCCACTGGAGCGCAGAACGCTGGTCCGGGGTTCGCCCAGTCTGCCCAAGGGAGGCAGCTAAAGTAGGTGTTGTGTTTTCAAGGGGAGCTATCTCTGAAAACTCCCTTGGCGAAGGCAAATTTGGCACAGGAAGGGATAAGATCTCTTCTTAGAAGAACCGTCACTGGCCGCCAGTGAAGGAATTCGGTGGATGCCGCAACATGGGAGAGTCCACGAACGTACAGTTTGACGTTCATAAATTGAACCACGAGTCTGTCGACCAAAATTATTCGGGAGAGCTCTTGGTCATACGGTCCCGCCACCGTCATGTCAAGAAATAAATGAATTCAGAGGTAACTCTGTGCCGTGGAAGGAAAGACGGAAATATCCTGAAAACTGGCCGCCTCCTGCCGGGACTTTAACAAACCAACGGCATAAGATAAGCATCTGCTCACTCACGTCATTGGTTTTGACTCAGGTGTGTTTTCGGACTGTTCGAGAGCTGTCGGTAGGTAGATTGGAGCCGCCGATGGGGTAGGCCGTAGTTTACCACCAGATTTTTGTTCTGCTGCGGGTTGGTCACTTCTATTTCCTCTTGTTGTGTTGACCGATAGCTCAAGCCAAAATGAGCGTTAGGGGTTAGAGCTGCCATTGCGATACTGAGCCCCAGAGAGTTGGGCCTCGAGGCAGAGTCGCAAGGGAGAAGAATGACTGTTCAGGTTAGCAGGAATGGGGGAGCCGGCCCGCTATGTATATGAACGGTGGCACGTGCACATTCCCAGGGCAATCCCCATGTTGCTTGCCACTCAGCTGGCTTTTACACTTTCCCTGAAGTCTTGAATTCTGAAGAGGTCCACCACATGTCCTTCGAAAATGCTTCCGTTACAAAAGGTTTTGTTCCTGTCCTGAAACGAGATTCCATGAATTCACATATCCCTAGGTCTCATGGTGGGCTGTGCCTTAACTTCAATCCTTGTTGGTCTGTTCGATGTAAAGCATTACTTCCATCTTCAGGTAATTCCAATTCGCCTGTTTAATACTTCCTTAGTCACTTGCAATGACCTTCTAGCTGGTGCCACATTTGTCACGACACCACCAGGTAAGTTCTGTCTGCTTCTTCGCCGATGTGTATGACCGAGCCTGAATTAGATATCCCCAGTACTGGCGACTGGCGGTCCATCACCTCGCTTTCTCAAACTCAAGTGATTTGTTTATAGCAGAGTTGCTTCTATACAATGCGGGCGTGCAAGTTGAACGTCAGTTTGGGAGTATCAAGTATGCCGTAAGTCTCCAGATTTCATCATGACATTAGTTCTGTTTTACACGTTTCATAGTCGTTCGCTGTTGTTGCAACTTTATTGGCCACTATTTTGGAATTATCAACACTGATGCTGTTTCACCGTGCTGGTCTTAACCATTTCGCGATGGGTCCTGCGGCGCTTGTGTTCAGCATTCTGTATCAGTATTCCAGGATAGTCCCGTCAGCCTACAACTACCGTATTTTCGGTGTGCCCCTTAACAACAAGAGCCTAATGTATCTTCTATCCCTTCAGGTACCGTTTATCCTATCATAATAGAGAAAATGTCGATGGTTAACTCACTCTATATGACGATTTAGATGGCCATCAGTCGCTTCCCAAACTCTGCGGCTGTGTGCATCATTGGTATCCTTACAGGTCAGGTATATCGTTCAGATCTAGCAAATCTCAAAGCATACAGGCTTCCGCCATCCGTTATCAAACTTTCAAGGCGGTTCCTTCAACCTTTAATTGGTTCACTGCGACCAGCACGCCGATCTAATCGTGCTCTGCCCGAAGGACCAGGGGTAACTACCATCTCAAGTAATTCCGAAACACCTACGCAGGAAAACGAAGAGGTTATCACTACTGCTCGTACTGTGCCAGGTGCAACCCCCAGAGCAGCAGCTACTGCCGAAGAAGACAACGTGACAGAAACTGGGCCATCTGTTATGAGAGAATGGGTCAATGAACTGACAGGACGGACGGAACGGGCCAACGCTGGCATAAGGGTGCCGCCAGAGGCCGAAATTATTCAGCTCACGACCATGTTTCCGGATGTCCAACGTGAAACGTTGGTCCATGCCCTGCAAAGAAGGTAAGCAGTGTATCCCCTCGTGGAAAAGCTTTATGCTTAGGCGCTCGACGCATAATCTAGTCCCAACATTGAAGTGGCCGTGGAAACACTTCTGAGTTCTCAAAATTGAATGTCATAGCCTAGATAAACGATCTATATACTCAATCAATGTTGTTGGGCACATGTTACGGGACAGTATCAATCATGCGTCAAACGTCTGCCTACTCTTCATCTTCAAAAGTATCCCCATCTTCCTCGTCGCCTGTGAAGGCTGCCAGAGGAACAGAGTAAAGACGGATCACAGGCTAAAATAAAATGCGTGTCAATATCACAAAATGGGGTATCTGCGAAAGCCACAGCTTGATCGACGGAAGATCAAAGCTTACCTTGTTAGGATCTTTGACCAACACGTACTTGCCCTCAGGCATTTTCATGCAAAGGTCGGTGACCGTCCGCACAATTCCCCAACCGTTTGACAGAGACACATTGAGCTGTGCAGCAAAGTCGGTGGGACGCATGGACGCGGTGCTCAAAATGACGTGACGTGTATTATCGCGAGGGTTGGCACGGGAGATATACCTGTGATGGATAAGCCAGTGTTAGTGATCGACCCAAACTAGCGGCCAAGAAGTCAAAACGAAGAAGGTCGATGACATCAAGGAGTGTGGGGAAATGATAGATCATCAACGTACCCGATCTTCATGAGCTCAGCCCCAGCTAAAACACTCTGCACGGTCCACTTTGCTAGTTTGCAGCTGTTGTTCTTCATCTCCGTGGCAACAACTGCACCACGCTGTGAATCCAGTTTTGAACGCCAGTCGGGTGCGCCGCCGGCACCCTGAGCTCGTGGATCGAATTCGTTGAGAGCACGAATTGTAATTAAGCCCTGTCCATCGCGTGGATTACCTTGGCCAGGGGTGTATGCATCAACTTCTGTTCGTACACAGATTTTGATATCTTCATCCTCGGTAATGCCCAAATCGAATAGCCTATAACGATAACCACATGACGCAAGAGGCTCCGTCTCTTCGGGGCCGTAGAAGGGGTTTGGATTGGCGAAGTCAACAGCAGGGGGTGGAGCTGTCTCTATTACAGACTGGAACCCAAAATTTTGGTTAATGTATGTTGCTTCAAGGGAAAGCGACGTCGCAGAATTGATGGAGGGAACTTCAGGAACTGCACTCTTTTCAGTGGGATTATTGGGATTGGGAGGAACAGGATCCTGTGGGGGATCGGCTGCATTTTCGTTTACTGTTACGGTATCGAAGGGACCACCATCTCGCTTGTCGAAGAATAGATTGTTGCCTTCACGGACGATAACGATATCCCAGGGATAAACCGATCGTGGGGCACACATGAGAACACTGAGAATGACATCGGTTGTGTACACCTTGGCAACGTTTTTACTTGCAAGCTAAGCCAAAACATGTGAAACCCGATATCCATCATGTAAAACGGACGAACATACCTCCTGAATAACAGGATCGTCGGAGGTAGTTGTGTTGTACTTGATGCGATCTACGAGCTGGAGAGGCCGCTCTGTCTTCGTTGTGATTCGATCGTAGGATTTCTCATAGGCAAACAGGCGACCGTACGAATCCCTGCGAGGAAAAACATATGAGACTCAAAAAGAACCGAACCTCATAAAAGCTTACAACTCCTCGGGCTCATCAACTTCGAGTCTTAATTTCGCAAGCCGATGAAATTCAACTTCTTCCAACATAGACCACTGAGGCGAGATAACAACGGACGACTCGCGAGTGCGGTTGTTCTGAAGACGGATTGAAAAGCATGTTAGGATGATTCCAAAGGAGACCTACCTTCTCCCAATCTCTCCAACCTCTCCTTCCTCCACGTTGATTTTGACCACCGCGACCAGCGGGCCCTCCCCGTCCCCCACGGACGTTACCCCGTGTATTGTATGTACTTCCTCTTGTAGTTCCACGGCCTCGAGAAAAGGCACCACCCCGACGAGGAGGTGCAGCTTTGTTATCCACCAGCGAGAACGATGATTCATCTTCTACGTGGAAGTATGCAAATGCGCTTGCAGTACCGCTTCCAAAAGCCTGATTCCCATCTCTCCTACGTCCTCCAGGACCTCCTCCACGGGCAGATTGTGTAGATGGAAGGCCAGTAGCAGACTGGCGGTTATCTGAGAGATCATTCCAATCAGCGAATCGGCCAAGCTTGTCTGACTTTGAGTACGGCGCGTAAGGGATATCTTTGAACTTGAATTGATCTGGAAGATTTGACGATGAAGGCCCCCAGCCGCCTTCTGGGTTGTCGTTAATGGGTGGTAGCGAAAATGGAGGCATTTCGCTGGCGACTTGTCAGTGATGAACTTCAGAAATTTTTCGAGTTCACGATTCTGAATGGGAACGTGGGAAAACCTCTTGTGTTCGCGCCACCGCTATGAAGTGTGTCCCCCAACCTCACGATTGTGAAATACTGACTAACGGTCCGTTCGATACCCAGTGTCGTGAAGGAAATTAACAAGATAAACCAACTCGAGCTTGATCTTGGTATCAGCGGCGCGTCATGGCATGATGAATACAAAGATTCAGCCTATATTTTCGTCGGTGGTCTTCATTTTGATCTCACTGAGGGAGATGTAATAACCATATTTTCTCAGTACGTTTCTTCGCGCTTAGGGTCTATCGAATTTAACCGTCTTACAGGTATGGAGAGGTAATGGACCTCAACATGCCGCGTGATAAAGAAACGGGAAAGTCCAAAGGCTTTGGGTTCCTGATGTACGAGGACCAACGCTCTACAGTGTTGGCTGTCGACAATTTAAATGGCGCCAAAGTTCTTGAAAAAACTCTGCGTGTTGACCACGTCAAAGACTACAAGCAACCCAAGGTCAAAGGCGAAGACGGAGAATGGGCTGAACCCGACGAGCAGAGTCTCAACGCAAAACCCAAAATGATTGTTGGTATGTCAACCTTCACTTTTTCTTCTGTATCAAGGATTCTTGACTCTACAAATATCTCTTTAGACGACGATGTTGAATCTGATTCATCTGCTACCTCCATTGGCTCCATCGACCCAGAGGACCCAATGCGTGATTACTTGCTCTCCAAGCGAAAGGAAGAGAAGGCATTAAAGAAGGCCAAAAAGTCAAAATCTAAGGGTAAGCACAAAGATGAAACGCCGGAAGAACGTCGGGCAAGGAGGGCCAAAAAGAAGGAGAAGAAGGCACGAAAGTTGAAGTCTGAGGGCATGAAAGGTGTGGAGGACTTGCTAAGTTCGCTTGGCCGACGGGACACTGGTAGACCTCGATTACCAAGTCCCCCAAGAGCACGTCGCTCACTTAGTAGGAATCGCAATCGGACCCGTGATAACCATCGCGAACGTACCCGAAGCCGCTCTCGACCCCGCTCTCCGACAGGAGACCATGGCACCCGGAGTAGACATCCAATTCACTATTCGGACGACGAGAATCGAGGGGTGCCTTACGAACGTGAGTCACGCTCTAGAAGAACCAGGGACTATGATTAGCTTGTATGCATCTCCATATAAATGTGTGTCAGGGTTACCATCTTCGCAATCTGTGGCTTCGTTTTGAAAGGTCTAAGGCCTATTAGGGGTTCTCCATTCTGGCATATAATTGTAGTCCAATTGATCGCAACTTAATTTTAGAGTGATACCGATATCTTCAAGCCTACGTTATGTTGAATTCACGATCGAATGCAAGGGGATGTTGTGTCAAACAAAGTTCATAATTTCCTGGCAAAAATACCTCGAACACAGCAGCAGAGTATTGTTTACAATGATGCTTGTATAGGGGATTTGGGAACCACGCTGTCTCCAAGCTTTCCGAAGCGTTGAAATTCTATGGTGACCTGGTCTAGTCACTTGACAGCTTGCCGTATGGAGGTCTGAAGCGCAATTCCGCGGAATTGTTCAGACTATACACGTCGAATGAAATGGGCTGACTCAGAAATTTTTCCAACGTACGACCTGTAAGAAAAGAGGCAACGCCGTACAGTCAATAGCAAGACTGAAATGTCATTGTTACCAACAACTTGGGATATCAGAACTTTTGGGGATATCATGAGAACTTTTGCTTAACTGTGCCATTGAAACTTAAAACTTGAGACAAAGGTCGAGGCCCTACCGGCATAAGTAGACCCATATACATCAAGTTTTGCATGGTCTGGTGTAGTCTCTGTTTTTCAAATATGCACACCAAAAGTACCGGCAGACCCCAAGGAGACATCGTTCCCCAACAACCCACAAGAGCTCTCCGAAATCGAGCGAAGCACAAGAAGACGTTTCAGTTGTGGCAGATGTCAAAGTGATATCCACGCGCCTCCATCGAATAGATCTCGCATATGGTCGAGGAAAGTTTTCAAATTTCGGAACCATCTGTGGTCAAGAAGCGAGACTGCGTGAGATACACACCTTTGGAGTAGGTGAGCAATGTCTTACCTCGCCTATAGAGAAGTATTGCGCTATAGCCAGTTTTAGGTTTCCGGGATGGTGACGTTCGCGTTTCGAGTTGAATAATTAACGAGCCATGCCGACGTACATACCCCTAGCGTGATGAGTAATTTCGATGCCCGCGGTGGGGCTTGAAAGTCTGACTTCAAATACCTGGAAGGATGAGGCCTGAGATACATTCAATAAATGGGGAAATATGTAATCAGCTGCTGTGCGTTGGTTGTGGTATTACCGGAGTGGACCCGTTGAGGAACAACCGAGTCGAGAGCATGATGAGTAATGAACTCACATTGGGCTCTGTTAGACGGGTGCTTTCCTTCAAGTCGGGTACAAGGTTCGCTCACCATGATCACCATGAAGTCTAGTATGCTGGTGGTGGTTAGGTGAGAGTATCATTTGCAGATGTTTGTCACGATGGTTGTGCCCCTCAATGTCATGATCAACCTCGAGTTGCATCAAGCTACAGCGCCTCGAGCTTACCAGCCTGACGGCTGGACTGTGACGGACTTCAGCCTATAGATAACCAACCTTGATCGCCCGTGTACACCGCGTTTCACTCTTTAACGGCTGCTAAAGCCGCCTCACGGTCTTTTCTCTGCCTCCGGCAGAACACCAACCACTATTTCATTCTGCAGGAATTGGGTCGATCATGGGAACACATAAACACCGAGAAGCAGATAGATTGACGACTCGGTATATCTTCATCTTCATTACAAACATGAATTTCACTGAATGCTCCCCAGACATAAACTACACGCCATTTCTCGCGCCGAAGGTGACTGTGAACCTCCAGATCCAGCCGACACAGTGACAGACCGCCTCAACAACTTGCTTAAAATTTCTGGACCTGGATATGTCTTGCGGCTGTGTCCAGGAAAACAATACATTATTCAAGCGCCCATCGCATTCACAGCACCCGACCAAGAAATCAGTACACTCGGTTACCCAACTGGGGAAGAAAGGGCTACCCTTGTTGTCAATGGACCGGTAGAAGGTGGCGAAGGACATTCGACGGCTATCGACGGCACATGCCTCACTTGTTCTGGTGTCAAACTTCGAAATATCCAGGTGAATGATCTTTGGCGAAGCCTTACAGTTAATATTAATAACACCAACGTCTTTATGTTCATCAGATCAACGGTACCCGCAGTGGTGCTCCTCCAACTAACGGAGGTGGAAACATCGAAATGGGCGGAGAGAATTCTGACCAACTGATTGAGTTCGTCCGTTCCTACGACCCCAGAGGCTGGTCGTGTCTACACATTGCAGAGGGCTCGTTAAATTGCAATAATGTTACGGTACAAAACAACGACATTGGACCCTGTGGTTCGGACACCTTCCAGCAGTGGGCGGATGGCATAAGCATGAGCTGCCGCAATAGCATTGTGAGAAATAATATGATTGAAGGTGCTACAGACGGAGGGATTGTGGTGTTTGGATCCCCGGGAACTCAGGTTCATGATAACACTATCTGGATATTGAACGTGAGATTATTCTATCTTGCTTACAGTACTCCTCACTTTCTTTCGTCTAGCAAACTCTACTTGGAGGTATCAACATGGTTGATTATGACCCCTTCGATGGCGATTATACTGGGACCATTGTCAGAGATAATATGATACTTGGTGGTTTTTCGACCGACGCCGAAGAGCCTGGTGACGCCAAGGGAAGCAATTTCGAGAACGCGATCATCAAGTGAGCTCCTGTTGACATATACGGCAAACAAGAAACTAAAGGCACTTAAACTATGAGGATCGGAATCGCCGTTGGACCACGTACCTGGTTTGGTGACAAATTTGGCGACAATATTAGCCATTCTGGTATAATTACAGGAAACAAATTCAGTGGCGCATTCAGCTTTGCAATAGCCATCACATCCGCCCGCAATTTTACTATTGAAAACAACTTATTGACGGGTAACACGTCATTTATCGGTGCTCGTGGTGTTAACTGCAGTGAAAGCGATACTGTCCCCCCTCCCGCCCCCTTCATCGTTGATCCACGCACCACGGAGACCTTGACTGTCCAGTCAAATTTCCAGTCTATCTCCGACGGCGATTCACTTACCTGTGTCATGCCCCCAAATGGCGGTGACTATTGGCCATTCGGTAAAAACCCCTCGAACCCGACGGGCCCACCTAAAGGATCCTCTGACGACGCTGCTAAAGGACGCATAGCTGGAATTATCGTTGGCGTCATTCTTGGAGTCCTTGCTGCTGCTATCGGCGCTTGGTTTATTAGAAAGTGGGCTATGAACAGAAAAGAGGCGAAAGAACATTTCAACGCAGCCAAACGCTCGGAGTACATCAAGCATTTTTGATATTTCATCAGAATTTGGTGCCCCGGTTACTCCTATATGTTGTAAATCTCATCTACATATTACATTGTTATATTACAGGACATACCCGCTCACATGTAGCTAAATTTGCTTTGTTAAAAAAATTGCTCGACTTGGGGAATCAAATAAAGTTCCCGATTTAAGGCGGTGGCTTGAAACCATATGTTGATGACTAAGCAAGAGCTTAAGAATCATCACCCTTGTCCTGTTCTGTTGTCCGTTCCTCCCTTTTGCCACTCCCACTCAACCCTACCACTTGAAAATATGGATAGAAAGTCTGGATATATGAGCAGTGATACTGGGTAAGTTTCTACTCAAAGTGACCTCAGTCAATTTACAAAGCCTTTTTTTTTTACAGTTATTTGGGGGTCACTCCACCCATCGCTACCACCGAATCAAACGAACGTGAAAAGGAGGTCACAGTTACATTGATGGAGGAACTAAGGAGGCAGAATACATTTGAGAGTGAACAAGAAGCGCGGACAAGGTAAGCTCTACCCTTGACAGGCGTCGCCAACCCCAGGGCTGCAGAGGTATCCTCGACCTACGCAACCGTCGTGTCCACCATTTCTTGAGAAACTTTTGCTCTGAGGCTCGACTAGACCGAGACCGGACATCATATAACCTGTCATGCTGCCTTTACTTTGAACTCGAACACCTTGACCCGCAACCTGGGGGACCGCACACCGAATCAAGGGCCATTATGTTTGCTGCATCTGACACTGATCGGCTGGGCACCATCAACTATTAGGGAAATTGTGTTGGGTCGTGTGGCCGCTCTCGTGAAAAGATTCGTCCGCACCGTCTCGTTGTCCCGAGGATTATCGGAAGCCGCTGCCAATGCTGCCGGAGGGAAGATTTTTACCTTTGGATCATATCGCTTGGGGGTACACGGTCCAGGTTCCGATATTGATACACTATGTGTGGTGCCCAAACATGTTTCCAGAGAAGACTTTTTCGACGTCTTTGAACCTATGTTGAGGGAGGCAGAGGGTGTAATGGAAGTATCAGTACGTTGTCGTAACTTCCAGCCTTCTAGTAATAAACATAACAAACTTCAAGGGAGTACCTGAAGCATATGTACCCGTTATTAAAAGCAAGATATCCGGGATTCCTATGGATTTCCTGATGGCACGTCTAGCCTTATCCTCCATACCCGATGATCTGTCTCTCCAAGATGATAACCTACTGCGAAATTTGGACGAGCGATGTATCCGCAGTTTAAACGGTATAGTTCATCCCATAGTCATCATGTAATAAATACTCAAACAACTTATCAGGGTCTCGCGTAACCGATGAAATGCTGCGGCTCGTACCGAACGTTGAGGTTTTCCGTGACTCTCTCCGATGTATAAAATTATGGGCTCAAAGTTCGTGGCCTATAGCCTGAGTTGCATCACATTCTCATATATCTCATCAGGAAGAGCTATTTATTCCAACGTTAATGGTTTTCTGGGTGGTGTAGCGTGGTCAATGCTCGTTGCTCGGATATGTCAACTCTACCCTAATGCCATTGCCGGCGCTATCGTTAGCCGGTTCTTTATCATCATGTATCAATGGTAAAATCTCCCCAATATCCCCACTTTTCAAAACATCTATTTATAATTAACAGGTCTTGGCCCCAACCTGTACTTTTAAAACAAATAGAAGAAGGACCTTTACAGGTCCGAGTGTGGAACCCCAAGGTAGCGACACAAATACTGTCTCCTAAAAGCCTTGCTTACCTATATTATTAGCTGTATCCTGCCGACCGTTCTCATCGGATGCCTATCATCACCCCTGCCTATCCCGCGATGTGTTCCACCCACAATGTAACCGCATCGACACAAATGATTATGACGGAAGAGTTTAAGAAAGGTTGATATGTTTTAGTATCATCAGGTTCCCGTCTCACATGTTACTAGGTGCCGATATCGTCGATAAGGTAATTGTTGGCAGTGCGCAATGGTCCGAACTTTTCGAAAAGCACGACTTTTTCCACAAATATCGATATTACCTGCAAGTCATCGCTTCAACAGGCAATCCAGCGCTTCAAATGAAGTGGTACGTATCTCATTGCCCATTGTTATATATATATATACTTGAGAATCGGTTTTCGACAGGTCTGGTACTGTCGAGTCAAAGATACGGCAATTGGTCATGAAACTTGAGTACGTAGACTCATTAATGTTGGCCCATCCTTTCGTCAAAGGTTTCGACCAAACGTCATATTGCCTCTCGGAAGAAGAAGTCCGGGCTGTTGCACAAGGTGAAATATCGGACGCAATTGCGAATCGAAAACAAGACGATATCGAAGGCAAAGAAGGTGCAAGCACGGTTTTCTCTTCCACCTTTTATATCGGGCTCGCGATTGAACCCAAGCAACGTGAATGAAACTCCGGTACTCCAGATTCATGTGCAAACTGACTAACTGTAATGCAATAAGCTGGAGCTGTCGGACCCCGAAGGCTTGATATCTCCTACCCCACAACGGAATTCACGAAAATGGTCAAAATGTGGGAGACCTTCAATGAGGCGACGATGGGTATCGTCGTACGCCATATCAAGAGGTTTGCCTCTCTGACAATGTAAACTTTTGTCGGCTGATTGGTGATTCAAGCTCGGGATTGCCAGACAACGTTTTCGATGCAGGCGAAAGGCCTGCGAAACTCGCCCAGAAGCGTGTCAAGGTATATTGTCTGCCCTTTCCGTGAACCACGCTGATCGTGGATCGGTCATTTATCCATTGTCAAGGGCCCTGGCAAGTCGGGCGATGCATCACCTCATAAACCCACAAAGAAACAACGGTTGGTCCATTGATTTCGCCCTTAGCTTTTCCTTCAAGTCCAACTCCTGCAGATCATCCAACGCAGCGACTGATCAAGTATTTAAGTCAACGGTAGAAAACGGCACTACGACAACAATGCCACTTAATACGGTAGTAGACGCATCTGGAACATATGTCCCCAAGGATGTCAAGTCTCCACAGCTTCCTTTCGGCGAGAACGTTGCCGTTGCAACAGGACCTGTGGGTGCATGATAGAAACGACTTGCCATGAATGGGTCCAAAGCAATCCCCAATCTTGACAATGCTGTCAAAAGCTTATATTTCTACTTTTGCCATGGTCACTTGGTTTATTTATCCACCCCTCTTTTCACAGGAAACATTGGGTCGCCCGCCGGATATGCCTGTCCTTACAAATCCCAACAAGTGCAGTTCCTCAGGGATCGTCATTTTCGTTGTTACTCTTCCTAATCAGCTACAATCCATGCTCCTTGTACTCTTCTCGTAAAGTTCGAGACAACCAAAGTGTATTTTATCGTATTATCTTATAAATATCCTGGAATTGCCTATATAATTGCTTTCTGAGTTTGACAAGACTGTGGCTACGAGTATAGAGTTATGGTTCGTATTACATAAACATGCAGCATTTAAAACCAAGTCAATCCAGTCGACAGACCACACGGCGAAACGCGCCACAAATCCCTTTTCGCCACTCTGTCCACGCCGTACACAACTTGCGAGAAACTGCTTTGTATCCCTTGGGTTCAGGGACATGCCGACAGAAGTAAACTTAACTTTAACTAAACCAATCCCGGACTCTTTTACGACACCTACCAGATTCATTGAAACGGGCCCGGTGACTTGCTGCCCATATGGACAAATCCTGAGGTTGTCCATCATGATCGGTTTTCCGAGCAAGTGAGCAAGCATTTCCTGGAATCGCAAAACCAAGAGCATAATGTTATCACCCCACAAGAAAACCAAGAGCTCAGGAAATTTTCACGTCCACTTTCTACATTCTGTCACACTGGCCGATGCCACGTACTGAATTTCAAAGTGGATTCGGGCCCTGTTTTCCACGCGATGGAGTGTTATGTTTTGAAGTAGCACTTAAAATGTTCTTCTTTCTTGTGGCTTCTGATAGCCCTACGAACGGCCGCCTTGCCCTACAAATAGTGATTCCATCTCACGTTGAAGATCACCGTGGAGTCACTAGGCATCATTTTCTCAGTTCTGTCATGGAATGGCCTCGCTTACTTTATTTATATGACTTCGACTCGACCCTGTGACAGGCCCTGCGACCTACTTGGACCTCCCACCGCGCATGAGAATGGTTAATTTTGTATACTAGTGGTTAGGACGGTACTTTGGATTGGTACAAAGACGAACACATCAATTCCACTCGATTGACGAGAAAGCATGCTTCCACTATGCTTAGCTGTTTTTGCGCTCAATACAGTTGTGGGACTCGCCGCTCCCCCAAGAGTAAACATCAAGAACGGAACTCTTGTCGGGCTAGATATCCCCCAATTCAATCAGCAGGGTAAATATTTCATTGATTTGTATCGACAGACCTCAATTGACTTTTTCTTGAAAGCCTTCTTAGGGATTCCGTACGCTCAGCCTCCTATGCAAGTTCTTCTTCCCCTCGGATGTTTCCCCTGGTGCTCAAAAGAGGCACATCATCCCAAACAGTGGAGACCTGCGTCTTAGACGCCCTCGTTCCGTCAACACGACGCTCAAGAGTTTTGATGCGACGAAATACTCCCCGTTGTGCTGGAACGTTCCCACAACAGGTTCATCTGATGGAGCTGGCATGCCCCAGAGTGAAGATTGCGTACGTCTATCCAAGGATCCAATTTTGGGCTTATAATATTCATATTTCTCGCGAGTAGCTCACCATTAACGTCGTTCGTCCGAATAATGTTGCTACTACACATAGCCTTCTCCCTGTTATGTTTTGGATACATGGGTTAGTCTGCTGCCTATAGAATCTCTTAATGATATATTCATGATATTTTAGAGGAGGGCTGACTGCAGGAGGAAGTGTACGTTTTCACTACTACCCACTCTTGGGGACTCAGTTTTTATGCTCATGTACTACCGGTAGGGCATCGACTGGTACAACGGAACTTACCTTGTGCAAGCCTCGATGGTGAGAATTGCATCGCGTTCCATGGTTCGAACCGGCAGGTTTTATACCCGGTCATAGAATTTCAAGAACCCGGTCGTTTTCGTGTCTATAAACTATAGGCTTTCTCAGCTCGGATTTTTAGCGGGAAAGGCTTTAGCAGATGAAGGCAACCTCAACCTTGGGCATTACGACCAACGCCTCGCCCTTCATTGGGGTCGGTCATTTTCCATCGTCTAATATCCGTTCTGACAATTCTGGCTACGATTTACCTAGTTCAGGAAAATATTGCAGCCTTCGGTGGGGACCCCACCAAAGTGACTATCTTTGGCGAATCGTGAGCACTCATTTCTGCCTGTAGTCAAGCATGCTCTCAGCATTGTGTAGCTCGGGCGCGCACTCTGTAGGACTGCATTTCCGTGCCTTCGGTGGACGAGATGACAACCTTTTCAGGGCGGGGATTACAGAGAGTGGATCCGCGGATAACTATCCTCTTCCTGATACTCCGGACCTGCAATCGAGTTACGATCGACTAGTTGCTAACTCCTCTTGTCGTGCCTCTACCACCGCTAAGACGCAACTGTCCTGCTTAAGACAGATACCGGTCGACGAGTTCAGATTTGCAGTTCGGAATTGGGCCACCAGTGCTGTGGTGGATGGGGACATCATACCATTGTCGGAAGGAAATGCTCTCAATGCCTACAAGAAAGGATTGTTTGTGAAACGGCCTTATATGACTGGAGGTATGACACGTTCCGTTCACCTCTTAGCACATCGACGGTGAGATGTCTCTGCAGCCAATACAGACGAAGGCGCAGGATTCGCTGGAAACCCTACCTCAAAGGCTCAGTTCTTGGCCTCCTTGGGTATGCTGACGATGCACGTTGACAATTACCCAATCCTAACTTCCAAATCACAAAAAAGGTTCACTTGGCTTAAATGACACCGCATTGCAGCGACTTCTAGAATTGTATCCGAACAACCCATTCTTTGGTGTCCCATACAATACAGGTGCGGTTCGCATAAATATCCAAACCTCATGTATTCACATAATCACAATTGGCCTTAGGGGCATTCTTGCCCTTTGGTCCGGAGTCATTCTACAAGCAAATTTCCTCAATTATCGGAGATGTCATTTTCATCGCCCTCCGTCGACTCGTTGCTCAGCAACTTGCTGCACAGAAAGTTCCAGTCAGAACTTATCGCTTCAATCAAATTGCACTGAAGTCAGTGGTTTCGAATTCGCGTTACTCCTCTATGTAAATCTCACACCTGTCATCTTGTGTTTTACCACAAGTTCCACCGATTCGGGCGGTGTTTCTCATTTCTCAGAAGTATTCTATGTGTTCGGAAATCCGACCTGTCCTATGCAACTCGACAGATGCTTGAGTCCACGTGCAGCGGATCGAGCCCTCTCGAGCTTGATGCAGAGCATGTGGATCAGTTTTACGGTGCATTTGGATCCCAACATGAACAACTGTGAGTGATGTCTTTTCGGTATAGACACTTTCGGCATTCTCAAACATTGAGAACTAGTCCCTGGTGCACCCGTTTGGCCAGACTATTCCGAGAACGCAGAGAACATGAGGTTCCAAAACGGTGGATCAGCAGCCGAGAAGGATGATTTCCGACAGGAGGGTATTCAATTTTTGCTCGACAATTACTTCCCGACCGTGGGAGCGATATAGCCCTATTTCTTCTTGTACTGAAATTCCAGCCGCCAGTTGTTAAGTAGTTAGATATCCCCCGTTGGTATAAAAAATCTCCAGAAAGCATATCTATTCGTCCTGTAACCTGTGCTGGATAACAACCATAAATCGATAGAGCTCTGAAGGTTACTCAAAGAGCATCCACAGCGTTCACGAAAGCACCCCAGTATGATGGAAGACTACCGTAGGGATTGGCAGCGAAAGTAACATCAGTGATAAATAATGCGCCGACGCCAAGCTGACCAGAGATTTGTTGAATCATGGAGGTCGGGAGCGTACTGGGAGCGGTGTGTAGGAGCACTGCTTGCTTATTGGCCGGAGTAGACGAGGAGACGGTCAGAGAACTTGCACTGATGGATCGATGATTTTAAGATTGGGTGTTCAAGCGACGTTATTTCAGTAAAAGGTACTTACGCGAAGTTGCTATAGTAATATTCATATGTGACAATCTGGTCCGCGAAAGAGAAATATTGTGACTGAATGTTAGTGCCGGGGTTGAGTGTGATCTAGTCCGCAAATTCTGTCAGTATAACTGCTACAACCACGTTGAAATCTTGGAATAACATACGAAAGCGCCAGAGATCTTGTTACGCGCGAACGTAGCATAATTCTGGTATAAGGTTACGTGGTCAGTGCCGCCAGAGACCTCGTCAAAGAAGATTCCTTGAGGCTTGTAGGCACTTCCCCACCCAGCGTACGTCGCGATATCCGCGTTCACGTCCGTGGTGGCTCGGCCGGCGTAACCGGTAGCAACGTATCCAATCACTTTGGAGTTGGCCGCCTTGAGGGTGGGAATGCACGCTTTGTAGTTGGAGTCTGGTTGGGTGTTCACCCCTCCAGGCCCACTTGCAGGATTGATGACAATGTAGAATGGTGTATTCGGGTGAGATGTGATCCTGAATCGGATGTATTATCTATCAAGATAAGATAGGCGAGAGGACGGCTCACGCGTTAGATACCGCGGTCCATCCAGCGCAGTTGTTACCTGGGTAGATATACAGAGGAAACATAATTCCTCCAGCAGCGAGTGCACGCGAAATCAACATTGTAAGTAGTGGGATGAAGGGGATTAAAGTCGCTTTGGCCAAAAAAATGGAACGGAGAGAATCAGATGGGGGACCTTGGGGTTTTATACAACATATGGTCCATGTTGAATGGGGCTTTGATACCGAGTTTTCGCATCATAATAATTCGTAGTTTGCACGCGTAAAGAATGTTCTCTCCGCTTCTGCAAGTTCCACGTGTACACTTCCTTGTGGGGGGTTTCAAGAGGTTAGGAGAGCTGGTGACAGACCAAGCTGGGTCGAAGCCCATGATGGCACCGAGTGAGAGAAGTGTAGACACCTGACGGGAGTCAACTGGTCAGGAAAGCTCGGCGAACGGATTCACGAATCCGATCGCGAACCAGCTAAGCTTTCGCTATGATTTCGCAACCATTTTCAAGTCAGCTACTTGGACCGGCTCGTACCAGTACGATTGATGTGGTGTTGGCCACGACATACATCCATTGAGGTTCCTGCCTCGAACTACGCTTTTCCGAAGTGATTAAATGATATCTTCAGGAAGCCTGATCAGCCTGAGATATAACGCTCTTCTAACCTGGCACTCGCGGCTAGGACGTCACCATCAATCGGCCAATAATCATCTTCGAGGCCATAAGTCGTATTGTTCCGTTTCCAGTGTTCGGTATTACCGGCGTTCAACGATTGCGCAGTCAAGAGGAAACTGTGGTTGAGACCGATTGTAGGGCGACTGGTAGGATTTTGGCCCACAAGAAAACACCGACAAAAAAATCGGACCATTTGGAAAAGTTCTTCAATAGATCGCTGGGATTTCCCCCGCATTATAGATATGATATCTCGATTCAAAGACAGCAAGCATGCGAGAACTTACTAGTGGCCATGCCATGATGGTAGTTCCAAGTTATAGTCTATGAAGGCTACCTGCTCTTGTCCTTGTTCTGAGAAATGACAGCGATTTCTCGCAGAATATGTCACAAGCGCCCACGCGCGCGTCCCTTGCAACCATTCTGTCCATGCTTGACATGTACCTCCGCAAAGTACTGATAGACAATTTGTATAGCATGTAGTCCTAGGCGACGCATTTCTTTTCCTTGAGTATATGTGGGGTCCTTCACTAGCAGGAGACGACAAACGGAACCTCACCACTGCGAGTTCGATTGAATTTGGACAGCAATATTCATATAATCATCAAGAAAGGCACCAGATATTTGTTCTTCTGCCCTCCACACTCCACTGGAATCAAGCGCGGGGGGCGGCAGCCCTAGAGTCACACCTCGAAAGAAATCTCATTGTACAAGATGCAAGAGTCGGAAAGCAGGCCACCCACGCTCGGGGTGCCCAACGTTGATTCGCCATCACCGTCCAAGAGCGGCCCAAGGACACCAGCACGCGCCATGGCCAAGATTGAAGATGCACTGGAAGCCATGCACACCGCCGCACCGACTTACGAGGCGACGAAGACATGGATGATGACGGGGGTGCATATGATAAGAAAAAAAGGCGATAATAGTCATGCAGTGACAGATGCAGGGCACCATCCTCAACGCTTCTGGCAAAATCGAGGTGCCAGGTGTCCCCAATTCCTCTTCTTCCCGGAGCTGCACAGCGTACGGAATATTCGAGCAACGGCTTTACTCTCGGACCCTGTCATCCATCACTGCTCCCAGCGGGAGCGCCACATCCTCGAACGCACCTCCCACTTGGCCATGATCTTCTAGCCAGTCCGTGACCATCGAGTCCACGCAACTTTTGAAAGATGATCCCACTCCCGAGCTTTCATTGTCTACTGCCCAGTTCCAACGCGAGTATCGTCTCTGTGAACGCGACCCTTCTTCGACCATACCGCCCTATCTGGTCCATGAGTCTCGAGCAAAGGAAGGCTTTTATCTCAATCTCAGTATCACGTCCCCTCCGACTGTGTCCCAAACCTTGAGCCTCTCTGCTCACGCCAATATTAAATAATGGAAAAAAAAGGGGTAAAAATCGCGAAGCATTGCTGGTGTTTGCATCGGACAAGGAGAGCTTTCAGTAATTGTTCGACGAGATAGAAAAAGACTCGGAGAGGAGGAAGTCATCCAGCCTTGTTTTGAGTTCTCCGGGGGTCGTCGTTTATGTGGGATTTGTTTGACTTGGAGAGTGCACGTGGCTTGAGTGGCTGTGCCACAGTGGCAGTTTGGGACTTCCGATCGTGCCTGTGAACATTATTCTTCCTTTTGTTTTCTAACTCTATCCTTGCTTTATTACTAGCCCACTGTCCCTGGACAACGAACCTCTTTTGTTATAACTTATATATAAATCCTTTATTAGCAGTAGACGACATCTGGAACTTCCACCACCACGATTTTGGTTACACCCGAACAGCAAATTCCGTACAGTCACTAGACATGCCACCGAATCTTCGTTCTTCTGCTCCCAACACACCATTGAAATCAAGCACAGGGAGCGACACCCCCACAGTCACTCCTCGTAAAGTACCACACTGCACAAAATGCAAGCGTCCCAGAGCAGGTCACCCACGGTCGGGATGCCCATACGCCGATTCACCGTCGAAGAACCACACCGCACAGACACCACCACCCACTACGAACAGCATCGAAGATGCATTGGGATCCATGCACATCGCCTCACCTGTTCGCGAGCGCGACGAAGACACCAAAGCCGCTATCCGCAACCGCCGGCGTTCGTCAATTCAGCCTGGGACCATAGCGCCAGCCGAGAGCCTCATGTCTCTTGATACCAATTCACAAGAAATTGTAGAGAGGCTTTTACAGCCAGGAATGTTTGATGACGATACGGATGACGACGGAAATACGGACGATAAGAAAGGGAAGACAAAAGTCGTACAGTGGCAAGCGACCATCCTCAACACTCCCGGCAAACCGAAATCCCGAGTCAAGATGCCAGGTGCCCTGTCTTCTCCTTCCCCCGATACCAGCATTGAGTCGGTGAGGGGCTCGAAAAACGCCGATACCTCGAAACCTTCGTCCAGTATTAGTCCCAATGGGAGTGACACATCTGGCACAACCCCCCGTCAACCGCAGCCTCTTATCCGATCCATGAGTCTCGAACAAAGGGAAGCCTTTGTGTTAAGCCTCAACACCGCTTCCCACGCAACTGTGTATATTGTACCCTCAGCCGACGTCCGCACCATCCAAGCCTCTGCGATCAAACTTGGGTTCCACGCCAAAAGCATTGTGAGCAGTAGCGATAAAGATCCTGAAGCATTGTTGGTCTTAGGGCGAGACGAAAAGGGAGTTCAGACGTTGTTCAGCAAGGTGGAGAAAGAGAGTAAGAACCTACCCAGCGCCCCTGCAGGCCGCTTACGTGCGGCTGCTGGAGGCGCAGTCGTTGGCGCTGTCGGAGCCTGGGCTGGGCTTGCGTTCTCGTAAGTAGTATACAATTATTTAGCAGACCACACACGGCGATTTCTGCACCAAAGGATAATTTGTTTGCGCATTACTTCCTTGCTCTCTGGCTGTCCCTCTAGTGTTGTATTATCATTTGTATCTCATCCCCATCACGATCACTAGCTAATTCATGTATTGCTTCCCTGATACATACATATGTGAAGACCACCATGGTCCCGTGCGCTGGTACCCGTTTCATCGTAAACATAGCCTTGGACTCGCAGCATATCCGACCCAAGCTCAAAACCTCCCACCATTTTCTTACGGCCTGACACACACTCTTGTTACGAATTCGGCCCCGCAATCTACAATAACATATCAACATCAAGGAAGCCTTGATGCATGTTGATGGGCTTGAACAAAAATGCGAACAAGAGGCAGTGAGCTCTGCAAGGTTTAGCGGAAAGGAAGTAAAATTTTCTGATGTTTCACGAGATGTTCAATCCCCTAAAACGAGGCCAATGTGTAATGCCAAATTTATGCAGTGATAATGATGATCCCTGGCCAACGGCATCATGGGCGTGGTCATGCCGTCGGTGGAGGGCGCTTAAGTCTGAATTGGTATCATACTACCTACGCAGTGGGGTCATGAAAGTAGACCGAACTTTGATTCCGAAATTGCGATAAAAGTTGGAGAATTTCCACAAAACAAGATCCTTAGACGATATTGTTGTGATGGCCCAGGAATTTGATAGATAAAATGGAAGGCGACTCTTGAAGGAGCGAAACACTGGTTTGTGGAGAAATGGCCGAAGCAAGACGTTGGGGTGATGGCTAGTCGGAGGAATCCTGAAACATTGGAATGGACATACCGAGGTCCGTGTTCATATTTGTGCTCGATGTATGCGGTCAAAATATAATCAGAGGCAATGGTAGGTCCCGAGATACTCCCCTTCTGGTCTGAAGTTGCGGAGGATGTTGATCGGATCGAATCAATAGCTGAATACGAAGGAGCTAGAGGGACATGGATGGAAGATTGGTCGGTAATGGAGGGGATTTCTGGTCTAATGGGCATCAAATCATGTATTTCGAAGGGGTTTCCCGAGTGTGGAGGCGTTCCCTTGCTCGACATTGTTTTGCAATAGAGGGTTCTGGGCCGAGATAATAGAAACGGAGCGCTTTCTCCGGTTTGACTGATGGAATGCTTTCATTATTTGTCAATATTTTTAACAAGTCCAAAGGCTGAATCGTCCCGTCATGTAGACTATTTCCATCTTTCCACTCGTGTCCATCGTCGGAAAAAATGCGTAGCTTGAACGATGTGGACATTATCGTCGACGGGAAGCTAACTTATTAGACTGATTCATCCGCAACTACAAATTTCGGAAGTTCGGCGTCACTGGTGCACCTTCACACTCAAGAACTACCAATCACGGTAGGGGAGGTGAGTTTTATTTTTAGTAAATGGAGAGGGAGGTTTGGTGTCATCAGCGCCCTAACCCGGATTATTTTGTCATGGGAGACGGGCAGGACATACGTTATTCGGTTACAGATATCAGTTCTTCCACCAAGGCCTTGACACTTCTTGCATCAGCTCGCCCTCTACTCTCCTTCATCACCCGCCCTACAATTTTATTCAGCACGTTCTTGTTGCCATTCTTCACGGCCGCCGCCTCGCTGGGCAATGATTTGATGGCATCAAGGCACAGGTCATGAAGCTCGAGATAAGGTCCAGCATCTTGGGATGATGCTGGCGGTGAAGTACTTGATGTGGATTTGATTGATGAGGAAGAGAAGGGCGAAAGAGCGGTGAGTTGCAATTCCTCCGCGATCTGTTTTGTTGGTAGTGGCGATGGATTCGCGAGCATATGCCGGAGGAGTAGTTTACCGGAAGTTCCTAAATTGATTAAAAAGTAGGCAGAAATTCAGGTGGAGATGAAAATGGTTGGAAGATAAACCGACCAGTGATTACTTTGTCCTGGACGAGATCAATCAATTCCCCTATCTGTTGGGTGGAGAGATGGTTATCGGCAAAACTTTGTTTTCTTGCAGATAGTTGCCCCAGTAGCTCATGGGTCATCCTATGAAGAACTTGTATCAGGGTTAGCCGGAAAGGGGGGCCGAAGTTATGATAATAACCAGTTGACGACGACTTTCGGATCGCGAGGGCGCCCCCTTGTGCCCTGTTCGCTGCAGAGGCGATCAAAGTAAGCAACTGCGCCACTGTTTCCCTCTGCTTCTTCCCCATCGAATTTGATTTCCCTCACACTGTCTACGTTTAGCAAGACTTCTACATCACGTTCTGATAATCCGTAATCCCCTCGCAATCGTTTCCGCGTATCCCATGGGAGCTCTGGAAGGGTATCCTTGAGTTGACTAATTCGGTCCTATGGAACAAGATCGTCACTGCGGTTCCACATATCGATTCCAAGTAGAATCTGATGTACCTGAATTAGCGTGAGCACGCCAAGGTTGGGATCGGGCATGTAACGATAGTCTGGTGCATCTTCTTTCGAGCGAAGTTTGTATGTTTCAAATCTGTGTTCGTCGAACCCGCGTGTTTCCTGAGGCACAGCGGCCGTCTCTGGATCGGGCGCAGATTCAAGTATAGCTCGTTGGCGTGTGACTTCGTATACTGTAGGAGGACGTGAATTAGCACACTCGCAGACATCCTATGGGATTTGATATTCAACCAATTGCTGCTATCATAAACCTCACGCTGTTGAGGTTCTTGATTTCGCACCGGGTGCCTGGAGGTCTCCCGACGCGATTTACAGAAACGTTTACATCACACCGTAAAGAACCCTGTACCATGACAACGTGAATCAATGAGAAGGGTGCAAGGCTATGTAGACAAACCTGCTCCATATTGCCATCGCTGGAACCCACAGCACGCAAGACAGCCTGGAGTGTGCGGACATATGCGCCAGCCTCTTCTGGTGAACTATTTTCCTTAACATTAATTACATGAATAGGAATGTGTTGATCAGACGGACCGAAGGTCAGGTTCTGAAACGATTTCCATCAAACCAGTGCCTGCGCGGTTTAGATCGATGCTGGAGGTGCGAATGCGAGGATCGAAAGTGGATTTTGCAGTGTCCTAGTATGAACAAGCTTAATGGCTACGATGGCGATGTGGAGCATAAACGAACCTGTTCGAGTTGAATTTGTTTGATTCTGACAGCAAATGAAGTAACATTAGGAAGATCAACGGTTAGTTGACCTTTAAGAGCTAAAGGGGCTGCAAAAACCTCGGATGAGTCTAATGCTTTCGTTTCAGTTAAAAGTGTACTGACCATATTGTTGTGTGATCTGGTAACCAGCTGGGAGATCAGAGTAGAAGTAATGCTTTCTATCGAACGAGGACTGGGGCGGAATATCACACTGAAGGGCAAGGGCTGTTCTTAGGGCAAGATCCACACATTTCCGGTTGAGTCTCTATAATGAAATTCATCATTGCGCATGTAACGGTGCTCAGGCTTCTTACAGGCAGAGTTCCAGGAAATGCGGCATCAAACAACGAAACATGCGTGTTTGGAGGTTCACCCAGATCAGATGTCAGAGCATCTAAACAGATATTCAGACGTAGCCCTCGCTGAAGGTTGGTGTGCAAACCTACCCGAAAAGAGCTTGTGACGCGATTTTATTTGAGCATGAGTCTCGATGCCCACCACGACTTGCCAGCCCGGCCATCTTTTATCTTCCTGATGCGCACGGACGTCGTGGAAAAGACGGCGAGTGTACAGCAGGCTTGCTTGACATTGGCGCAGATGGCCCAGCATGGACCGTTTTGGCAGACAACTTTTTTTGGCATGACTGGAAGGGAACGCTCTGGAGCCGGAAGCTTTATGACGTAATCAGGCACGTGGAGAAGGGGAATTGTTCCCGTTGCCATTTGGACGATCCACTCAGACAGCTACATTGGACGGTTTAGTAGATCCGTACTCCCCCCGCTCGTCGTCGTGAGCAGCGATGACAAGCCTGTTCTCATTGCCCCGCTCACTTGGGGCTCTCGTCCTCCTATTCATCCTTCCTCATGTTCTTGCGGACCCTGCAACCATCCGGTATTCGGATTGCTTTGACGAAGACAGCGGCAACAACACTCAGAAATTCACCATCAACACCATCTATGCCCAGGTATTCGAAAATGAGGAGTTTGGGAAGCATCTCAACCTGACTGTCTTGGGAGAAGCTCCCCAGGACATACAAGGACTCACAACCTCCAGTTCAAGTCTTGGTGTGTGGAGCCACGTTTTTGACTAAGCCCCACCGCTAATCTCGACCCTCGAATAGCGACTCTTTTTACATCGACATCTGTGCTCACACTTAATGCATGGACTAACAGTTCCTACCTCTGCTCAGCACTTCGGCCGCCCTCACCGTTACCACTACTACCCTCCAACACAACTGTCTATTGCCCGATACCCGCAGGCCCTTTCGCTCTCTCGTCGACAATTCCGTGGGGGAAGCATCGTGCCCTTACAACACTCAATACTCGACTACGCGCTGTTGACCCCTTCAGCACCGAGCTTTTTTGTATCGACGTCTCCACGACTCCACTTGATCCCGAGCCGGACAATCCGTATGGCCGTGCGAAGATTATATTTTGGGCTACCGTTGCACTCGTAATCGCGTATTGGGTTGTAGTTGGGATCGCAAGGATCGTTTCTGCCTGGGGGCGCGGTATCACGCGTCACGAACGAGGAATATGGTCGAGGGCACAGAGTGCTGGTTATATTCTTGCCAGTGCAATCAGTGGGGAACGTCTGGCGACTTCTCCTGCACTGATGCGTTTCTGTAAGTTCACATTATCAGGGTCTGTTCCTCCTCGTTCTGATCTCTAACAGGCACTCCGTCCATGAGAGATATCATGTTTCACACACAATGGTGTTCGATCCTTGCCATGGTGGCGGTTGAGTGGCCAAATTTTATCTGTATGTTCCATACCGCTTTTCGGAAGCCCAAATATAGTAATCTAACTGTTATCAGATCCTATCTTGACCCAGACGGCTTGGTCAACCCTGTCGTACAGTAAGTCGTACCTCCACCCCCCTTACTTTGACTGACACGTAACACAGATATAACGCTGGTGCCAAGTGCTGCAAAAATACACTGGGACCCACTGTCCACTCTCCCATATTCACCACCATCAAATTTCGCAGACCAATTCGCAGACGTCTCGTCTCCCCTGTTCATCGATCCAATAGTTTCAAACACGCTTTTCACTCTCCCAGACAATGCCACCCATGGCCTGTCCTCGTTCGCCTATGCAATAGGCGTTCGACCCCAAGACCTCTTTCCCAACTGCCTTATTCTTTTTTTGGCCATTATCGCAGCCACTATCGTACTGGCCATCCTTGTCTGGTTTATTGA
Organism: Collybia mongolica; assembly: GCA_013420905.1. Classification (NCBI taxonomy): domain Eukaryota; kingdom Fungi; phylum Basidiomycota; class Agaricomycetes; order Agaricales; family Clitocybaceae; genus Collybia; species Collybia mongolica. Next base: position 3,654,278 of record JAAXNY010000005.1, read on the forward strand.
CTACTTGGCTTGCGCTGTAGGGGACGCCATTGCTGGTCCTGGAAATACAGGGCCCAGTTCCCTCAATCGTGGAGCGGGTGCACGGAGCCCTGGGTTTTCAAATATCAAGGACGTACCCGAAGGCGCAACGTCTCCTGATGAGAATAAGTCACTCAACGGGCATAGCGCACTGGGACCCAGTATTTTCAGGACACCTTCGCGATTCGCGCTTCCTCTTTCCGCAGGTTCTACAGGGGACCGAGGTATAAACTCTCATCGCCCGTGGTGGAAGTTCCGCTCCGATATTGGGGCTTTTCACGGGAGCGTCCTGCATGGTAATTTAGTACGAATTTTGGTACTATTTCATCTGCCAGTGACCATATTTTCATGCTATCAAATGACCATGTCGCGGTCGCAGGCATCGCTAACCTCTATCGTTCTGGCAGCGCTATCCTTTGCTCTGTTCTCTGTGCTAATCCCTGCACATCTTGTACTCCGCGTCACATTTACCACCACGAACAAGCTTTATGACGAAACCAGGACCCTGCTATCACTCGGACCCCTGTATAACCACTACCGTCATGGTTCACAGATGTTCGCGAGCCTGTTCTTCGCCACAAATCTGGCATTCGGAATAACCATAGGTGCTGGACAGAAAAGTGGAACAGCTCAGGCGATCATCATTCTCGTCGTTGAGGTTGTGTCTGCACTTGTGACCAGCGTCTGGTTGCCTTGGGGGAGCGGCGCAAGCATGGGACTGATCAGCTTCCTTTTCTGCGTAGCAAGGATTGTAGTGGCAGTTTTATTGGTTATTCTGACCCCTACCGTGAGTTTTCATTCTGGGTTTTCTGAAAGTCTTACTTAATATATTCATAGATATCGATTGGAGAAGGTGCTGGCGGATGGGTAGCTTATGGAATACTAGTCATCTTGGCGCTTGTGTTTTTAGCTCTTTTACTCATGCTCGTCGTCAAGCTGGTGGAAGCCGCCGTCCGCATCGTTGGAGGGGTGGGTTTCGACCGCAGCAGGCATGTGGTTGATAGTGGATTATTGGGTGCTTGTGGGCTTCTCGGCTGCTGCGGCCCAAGGAAAAAACGTCGGAGACATCGCGCTCGGCCCCGAAGGAACCCATACAAGGCCACTGAGCTTCAATCCCAGCCCGAGCACCGTGATTCGGACGTATCATCTTATGTCCCCCCTGCTTTCCCGAATCAGGGAGGTGCGGCGACTCCTCCTCGCTTCCAGGGCAACGGATCGCGCAAGGGATCCACACATTCAGGTCCACCGCCATCCGTGTTGAAACCTGAGCATGCGATGCGACCATATAGGGAGGATAGTGAGGACGAAGGATATATAATGGGTGCTTGGCAGCCATACCCGAAGCCGTCGTATACCCCGGTGCTCACTGAAGCCCCGACCAACATTCAACATCATCAAAAACCATCACAGTCTACTTCCACTGTGGCGCAGTCTGGATTTTCCAGAGTCGGTGGGGGAAGAGCTCATATTGATACACCCTACGCCATTACCGCCGGTTCAACGCACACATTCCCCTCTATTGGTCAACAGAGCAACACAATACCCACCGCCTTCCTTGACGATGATGATGACTCGCCACCTCCCTCGTTCTCTAACGTTGGTCGACACCACGAGATGGCGGCGCTCCCACCGGGTGCTATGCAACCATCACACATAAGAACAAAATCACAAACAGCAGTAATTGAAGATGCCGGTCTAGTAGCAACTCTGCAAGGCCTAGGAATGCCATCTGGGAGGGCCGTGCAGCAACAAACTCCCCAACCACCACAAGACACGGGTAGCGGCGGGCTGCTGCGGCCACCTGTCATGACAGGTGTCACACCGGATTACGACGATGACGACTCAGAGGACATGTCAACGCCGAAAAAGAAGCCGTGGTACCGTCTCGGACGGAACCGCGCTCATAGTAGTGAAGGATCACCTGGTACTAGTGCTGCGCCGACTGCACCTGACCCGATGCCTGTTGATGAAGAGATGGGAGGCCTGGGCGGCACCCCTCAGCCGCCTGCTCGCTCGTTCGTGGTGATACGTAAGCCTCAAGCAACAGGTGCGAGGGCTGGAAGCGACAATGCAAGGGCTGCCCACGCTACGACATAACAATGTACATATTTGCTTGCATGGATCATGCATGGACCACCATTGTGTAGATACTGTCCTACCCATGGCATCTCTTACTCGCATTATAATTCTCACCACAAGGACATTCTCGCACGCTCTCTTCATTCTATCGATTGATCCACTCATATTTAATGTGTACACCACATGGTTGTCCGTTCTGCAGTCATTGCTATCCATCATCGTTTTGAATTACATCCTTACAACATGAGCTGTGATACAGTATGATCCATCGCGTTCCTATCTTAATCTTTCGTAAACTCCGTCACTATCGTCTTCGTCTGCGGTACCGTCAAAGGATCCTCCAACCCAGAATACTCGCCAATCTTGCGCTCCTTTCCGGCACCAGCCGTATATGCCCTCCTCGCGTTTCAATTTTTCTCGTAAGTCTTCTGATTCCATGCTGTTAAAAGTTTGGTTGGACGTGGCACTCGTTGCAGAAAAAGACCTGTTAAGGTTTAGGCGATGGAACATATGGTCCGACTGGTCCCAATGGCCACCCGTACAGAGGAAGCCAGAGTCGCCGCCAAGATCCTCATCGGCTCGGACGGGCTCTTCGAGGCGCCCTTTGCCCTTGCCATTCCCCAGGAAAGATAGAGAGACCTCTTGCACCTCGATTCCTTTCGCCCCGCCGAAGGCCACCAGCTGGAGGAACGGGGCTGGCGCATACCTGCTCTCACTCGATGATCCGCAGACACGGGCAGAAATACTTGTTGGCGCATCTTGCCAGGCAACCGCTAAGAGTGGCGGATTGGACGACGGGCCAACGGGGAGGGGGCATGGTACGATGTGGGTCTGTTTACCTCGGGTGAGAAGATGCACACTTCTGGACATACCGCGCTCATTGGGTAACGGGAGTTCGCAGCGAACCGGTTGGGCCCACTTAGGTGCGTGATGCCCCTCGAACGACATGCGCGACTTCAGGATGGAACTCGTGCTTAGACCCGCATTTAGGGTGTCCCCGTGGCGGTGTGACTGGCCACTACCCGGTTCGTACAATTCGATCTCTCCGACGGCAGAGTCTGCAAGACGGATCCAGCCCGCCTTTTTATCGAAAACCACAAAGAGACTTAAATGAGTGCCATAATTGAGTGTGACTGTTGCAGATGGGGGTGAGCGAGAATGTTCACCCGCGCCACGAAGGGTGCTGTTGCTGTCTGTTCTCTTATGGGCACTAATGCGTCCCGGGGTTCCTATATCCATGGAGCTACGATTAACCTCTTGCACAGACTGCTGGACGAAGGTTATGCTGCGCGGCTGTAGCGGAGTGTAGAACTCCTTAGGTAATAGTGTTAATGCCTGCATCCGATATAGTCTGTTGGAACAACGAACTTTCACAAAGTGGAACGCCCGTTCACCCTTGGGAGTTTCATAAAGCAGAATGTTGTTCTTTGTTCCTATGGCAAGAAGCCGTCCGCCTTTCCCTTTCCGATTTTCATCGCTCCACAGAGCATATGACTGTATAGATGTATTTACCAATCGCGAACCAGCAGTTGCGAGTGGTACAAAGTCAGTCGCCCAACGAAGGGGCAAATCTTCAACAACATCCCAACTCGACTCGTCTGTTTCTCTCCGATTGGGACTCAGGCGCCCGGGCGAATGAGAGCCATGGTTCTTGTTGTTGGGTGCTAAAGAAGCAGACGGTGAGAGCATATTACCATATAATGTAGTCGAGTGATCTTGCGTGTGGGAGGAATTCGGGGAATCAATCAATGACTTGAGACCTCTAGAAAGGAGTCTGCTTTGTGGCCTATGCCTTTTCGAGGGTGATTGTTGAGCTTGCCAGTTAGATGGTCTATGAAGATCCAACGGCCGTGCTCCCTATACATATCGCTTAGGGTAGGAATGGGCGATTGAAGATAACAAGAGCAAACCTTTTGGGAAACAGCCCATTTGGCCAAGCTCGTCAGACTTGCTAGGTTATACATACGAAGGGATCTTAAGGAATCAGATTCTTTTGCACCTGATGAATCGGGGTCAGGGCCGACAAGAACAAGAACAACACCCTGAGGGGTGCCTTCTCCGGTATTCTCGACTTCCAGTAATGACATTTGAAACACACTGGGAGGGAAAGAGTTAACACAACAGTATGAAGCTCATATGATATACTTGCCTTTCTCCTTGCCAAATCAGTCGAGACTGAGCTTCGTCGGGCCCTTTGACAGTGATCCCGCCGCTATCGTTCCATTCCTGAGGAAACATATCCAGCACCGACAGTCCCTCATCATGTCCTATCAATAGAAGCCTGTCGGATTGCAATGGGAGCAAACATCGTATAGGTGACGTCGCGTGAGGCAGAAATCGCGAGCCAAACTGGTTTACCTTCACGTGAGTTGGGGTAAGCGTTTGACTGACGAAGGGGAGAGGAGGCAAAGGAGGAGACGGAGTGCGTGGATTGAGTGACTGGGGCGGTGAAACACTTAAATTGCTCGTTTGAATTTGTAAATTCGCCAAGTTCGCCTCGGCTGAGATCCCAAGCGACGATCCGTTCGAGTTCTGCCTTTCCTTTCAGTTGCATTACAGATTATCACCAAATCAAGAAATAAAATAGTATTGTGCCGCACCATTTCTTCATTCCCCCATCCTCTTTCCCTCCTACGGATGCGTTCTTCTGGTGTGATATCTACATACCGCTCTGCAGCTCTGAGCTTGAGTTCAGCTTCATTTCCGCCCGAACCCAGTGGACGGGTTCAGCATAGTCGCCTCACCTTTTCTCAATCCAACCTCGCCACCTCCCGAACCTATGATAAGCATGATATCAGGGGAGCGTCCCATGCCGATTCATGGTACTGCGGGTACGAGCCTTGAATTAGGACCATTCTGAGCGGCTAGGTCATCATAACTTGGTAGGCCGTCACCTCCGCTCGGGGCAGCGTTGTCTTGCTCTATTTGATCATATGGTCCCGACGACATTCCTGAAGAGACGTCTGCGTCGAATTCAGAAAATTGGGCACAGGAAGTCCAGGGGTCAGTAGCATCGCCTGCCACCAATTGTTCCCGGCGATGCCAATATAGAGATGATCACGTGTACAGCCTCAACAATATTTACCTGAAACCGACTCCGGGTTCGCTTCAACTACATTACCAAAATTCTCCTTTCTCAGCTACACTGCTCTATGAGGAACTTCCATTCCATTATCGAACTCTAGGCTTAATTTGCAATGCTATGGGACCTATAAGGTATTTCTTGACGCGTTGCAAATCGACAAGAACAAGCTTGAAGCTATGCATAGCCCACTAATTCCCGCGGTTCGCTGGCGCTAAAGTATACAATATAAGGTTCTTGAAGACCCGAAGCAGAACTCTTTCCCAGGACCGACGAATTCACCGTCGTTTGTTAGGACTAAGAAAAACCAACAGTTTCGAGTTAAGGTTCTATCTACTACAAACAACAAACTATATACTGAAGACCATGAGGATAGTGCATGTAACTATGGACTATGGACTGCGTGTATACTACTGCAGTGGAATATCATAGAACATCATAGAACAACTACGTAGATAAAAAGTGACTCATGACATTACCCCCCATTTAAGACCGAGATTTCCAACAGAGGCAATTGAGATGTTTCTCTGTAGGAAAGTCTTCTTTGACAGGTTCTGTCAATTGTTCGGGCATAGGAATAAAAGGAATAGAAGAGAAATCAATCACAGATAATTGTTTTGGAGCTGAAGGGTGTTGTCGATGGAATTCAGTGACGGCACGAGGGAAATCATTTTGGAGTCGTGTTTCTAACTCCCATGTGTTATGGCGATCGGGGTGATTTTTCCATTTGACTTGGTATTCAAGTCTTCCGTTTATGATTCGTGATGCCAATACTTTTTCCAATTCCCAATCTTCACCTCTAACGTTTAGTTTGACCTTTGGTGGTTGTGGTCGATCAAATTCGTCTTCAACAAACTTCCGTAACTTTGAAACATGGAACTTTGGGTGAATCTTGTAAGATTCCAGTAATTTGACTTCATAGACTGTGTTAGAGATCTTCTTTGTAATCTCAAATGGTCCAAGTCTTTTCCAATCCAGTTTCTTCTTTGGTTGTCCTGTTGTGATATGTGAGGCATTGACTAAAACTTTATTGCCAATGTTATATTCCTGTGGGGTTCTTCCATGATCATAGAACTTCTTCATGTCTCTGGCTGCAGAGGTAAGTGCTGCTTCCATTGCTTTTCGGATATGTTCCATTTTAAGCGCAAATTCATCATGAGACTTCAGTTGTCCTTCTTTTCATGGGGAGATTCCTGTGTTGACATTTTGTCCTTTAGTCACATAGAAAGGGGATACTCCAGTTGCACTAGAAACTCAATTGTTGTATGAAAATTCAGCAATTGGTAACCACTGTGCCCAATAATCCTGATGGTAATTGATGGAGAGTCATAAGTATTGTTCAACTTCTTGTTTGACTTGTTCGGTTTGTCCATCTGTCTGAGGGTGATATGTTGTGGATAAGTTCTGTTTGATGCCAATTAACTTGTACAATTCTTGAGTGAATTCCGATGCAAACTGTGGTCCTCAATCACTGATAACAACTTCAGGAAGTCCTTCATGTCTCCAAATGTGATCTCTAAATAGCCATGCTGTGCCTTCTGAATCAATGGACTCACTGTGCACCTGGTGGGGATGGTTTTTCCCCCACTTAATGGATGAAAAGGGTTTTTCCTAAGTTTAGTGGATGAAATTAAGGGGTATGAAAATAGGATGAAATTTCATCCCACATATTTCATCCTTTAAGAGGGTGAAATTGTACTGTTAAAATACCATCTATTAATGGAATGAATTTCATCCCATAAGGGGTGAAATATATGGGATGATTTTCATCTAATAAAAGGGGTGAATTTCATCCCATAAAAAGGGATGTATGGGATGATTTTCATCTAATAAAAGGAGTGAATTTCATCCCATACAAGGGGATATATAGGATGATTTTCATCCAATAAAAGGAGATGTATAGGATAATTTTCCTGTATTTTACAGTCCCCCACATGTCCTTGTGGACTCTGCACAGACTCTGCATGGACTCCACAGAGTCTGTGCAGACTCACTTACTTTCTTTTACTATTATAAATTACTTACTTACATATAAGAGTTTACTTACTAATTTTCTACATACATTGATAGGATAATATCATATATTGATAGTGAACATGATACATTAATAGTAAATACATAATTTAATATGGGCAGGGGCCCCTGCTGCCCCCATCATCCTCGTCAGCCCCCATGGCATTGTCAGTGGCCTGGGTTTCAGCAGTGGCAGCACTGGCCGCTTTTCTTGGTGTTGTCCCCATTGTTGTCATTGTCCTTTGTTGTTGTTGTCATCCTCGTGGTGGTGGTGGTTGTCTTGTCCTCATTGTAGTTGTCGTCATTGCACTGTCGTTGGTACCACTGCTGCCGCTGCTGTTGCTGTCATTGCCGCAGGCCTCGTCATTGCTGTTGCTGCTATCTTCGTTGTTGTTGTCATCTTCCTCAGGTATTGTCTTGGTGTCCAAGCATTGCAGATGCCCAGTTGTCGTTCGGGTGACTTCACCCTGCACTGGCAGGGTGGGCATGGTGGCTGATTGCGCACGAGGTGGGGGTGTAATGCTGGCAGTTCCTGCATCAAGCGCACACTTGGTCCTGGGATGGGCTATTAGCAACAGGAGTGATAAAAAAAAACACGCACACCGCTGGGGCACCCTGAGCATTGGCGGCCGTGTCCTCCTTGTTTTGGGTTCCTGAGGTTTTCCTGGGGGGGACGCGCTGCGTGGTGAGTGCATAGGTGAGCAATGTTCTGGGACTCACCTCCCTCTGCCCCTCAGGGCGCCCTTTCCCCACTGTCCCCTTGGGCCATGTCCTTTTCCACCATTCCCCCCACCTCCCTTGGCCTTGTTGTTTGCCATTTGTGCATCTCTGGGTGCTTTGGGGGCCTATTTGCTGGCATAGTGCATTGGGCGTTGGTTGGCATTGGGTGTGTTGGGTGTGTTGGGTGTGTTGGGTGCATTGGCGGTTTGGTGGACATCATTGATGTGGATGAAAGTAATCAATGAAGGCGTGGCAACGGTAATGTGACCGTGGCATGTGCCTCAATATCATGTGACCTGTTTTTGTCGACTTGAGGCCGTTTATCTCTCAGCTGGGAATGCCAGTCTTGCCCAGTGGTTATCCATGCCAAAAATTTTAATATTATGTAATGATCCTCCCTGTGACTGTTCAAACCTGGTGGGGTGCACATTTTTCAGCCTCCTATTAATAACGAATAATATATGATTTGAATAAATAAAATTTGTCAGCATTCCCAGATTTGATCACAGGGCCCCGTTGACCAAGATGCCCAACAGCTGAACATTCTGAGCTATATCATGTGTTGGCAGCCGCTTTCACACGCTTTCCCTCTTGCTCTCATACCACCACCATTGTGTGTTGGCTGCCTCCCATCCTCCCCCTTGTAGTAAGCACTCTTCATTGATAGATTACAATTTGTAGAGTAATAGATTACAATTACTATAGTAATACTTGTAGTAGTCATTTGAATTCCAATACAAACTATAAGGCTTTGTTAAGAATATTAATAAATGCTAATAATGATCCTACAGGAAACCTAAGGATGTCATTGGTATGCAGGATAAGACCATGCCTGACAATGTCCTCAACATGGTACACCACTTTGTTGACCTCAAAGTGCAGGTGGACAATGAGGGGGTCTCAGTATGTCTGTCTATCCAATCTAATCCAAAGCACATTAACATTGACCCGTTTTATAGATGACTTCATTACAATGAGGTCAGCAAGGACAATGGGCAGTCTGGCAGTGCACGAACAAAAATCAACAACTTCCACCCATTACTTAATTTTTTTTTATCTTTATTATACTAATCTGACCAGCTGAACTCACCACCTTAGGTAAAGTTGTTCATGATAAAGAAAAAGTAGGGAGTCCTATTCCATGCCCACTATGTGGCATCACTGGAAATGGGTTCTGTCTCCAGGTGCAGCTTCAGGATGACAAGGATTTATATGGGGCCATTTGGGTAAGTTTTCTCATTACTAATCTCAATACATGATTCTAACAAATCACAGTGTTGTGTTTGCAGTCTGGTTGGTAATGCTGGTGATCAGGAACTTCAGAATGAGGGATATGAATCAGCAGTATACTAGTTGATAGAGCATTCAAATTACAATACCTTAGATCTTATGGATGTTAAACCTTAACTGTACAAAATGGATGAAGTGTGTTTATTGATAACAGGGAAGAAAGAATGAATTCGAATTCAAGTGATGTAAATAGCATGAAATTAATCCCCACAAAAGCTATTATTCTCACCTGCAATGGTATGAAATTCATCCCATAGCCTTAAAAATTTATAGTAATGTTACCCCAAAAAATGTTGCTATTTTCACCCATCAAGGTATTAAATTAATCCCATATTGGTAGGAATTACCTCCCACAATGGTTGTTTTTTCCACCTATGGTGGAATGAAATTCATCCCATAGCCTCAACAATCAGGGGTATGAATACAGACAAATTTCATATGAAATTCATCCACTAAATCATACCTTAAGGGGGGGTTTTTCCTCCTTTTTTTCCCTCCACAGAGGGTATTTTTTCATACATCTTTGGGATGAAATTCATATATTAATGTATTAAATTCATTACTTAAGGGGATGAAATATGGGTTGAATTTCATCCATTTCCAGTTTCACAGTGGATGTCCAGCAATGACTGTGTTGTGATATTTCTCAAGAATTTTCCTTTTGACAGTATCATTGTGTACTATGATTAATCCATCTCTAAAGGTAAGACCATCTTTTTGTTCCCATATCGCTTTGTCTTTAGGGTTGACTGGTGCAAAACCTTTATTCTTGAGTAATTTTACAATTTCATTGCCTTTGGTTGACAGTTTGATTGCTCCTTTAGACTCTAGAACTGCAATTCTTTCAGGCTGTAAAAGGGTGACATTTTTATTGTCATGTTCTACCCCCTCTTTATGATCTGGCCTTCTGGACAGACTATCAGCTTTCAGCATCATTTTTCCAGGTTGGTGATGGAGTTCAAAATTGTAATCTGCTAATTCTCCAGACCATCTTGCTTGTCTGCAATTTAATTTCTTCGCAGTCATGAAGTACTGAAGGTTACAATGATCTGTGTGGATTTCAATTTTCTGTTTTGATCCTTGAATGTAATGTCTCCATTCACTTAGAGATCTCATGATTGCTAGCATCTCTTTGTCATGAATTTGGTAATTCTGTTCTGCTGGATTAAAACCCCATGAATAAAATGCTATTGGGTGCCATTCTCTGTCAATTTTCTGACTAAGAATTGCTCCGGAAGCAAAGTCTGACATGTCTGTCTTGATTTTGTACTGTTCATTGTCTTGTGCCAGTCTGAGTACTGGGGCATCCATTACAACTTTCTTTAATTTATTGAAAGATTCTTGGGCTTCAGGTGTCCACACAAATTTTTCATTTGATTTCTTTGAGAGATCATAAATCCCTCTCGCAATGTGTGCAAAGCCTTTGATGAACTTCTGATAAAAATTGCAAAAGCCTAAAAACAATTGTGCCTCTTTGAGATTCTTTGGGACTGGCCATTCCGTGATTGCTAACGCTTTGACTGGATCCATGGAGACTGTTCCATTTTCAATGACAACACCAAGGTATTCAATCTTAGTTTTCTCAAACTCGCATATTTCTGGTTTCAAATAGAGTTTGTTCTTTCTGAGAATTTCCAAGACCTCTTTTACAATTCGTCAGTGCTCTTCTAATGTCTGAATATAGATGTCAGCGATGCAACAATAACAGTCACTGCAGGATATCAGAGAGTAGAAGAGGAGAGATAGCACAAGAGATAGAGAGTTGAAAAGACCTGTCTGTATTGCAGAGAATAGACAAGATCAAGACTACAGAACAAGTAGCTAGGGGAGCAGTATATATACAACTACCTAAGGGGGACCAGAGTAGAATAAATATGGAGAAAGGTAAACCAAACATAACCAGGGTAGTGCACAGCATCAATCAAATGATGAAGTGGAATGATGGGAATGATGGGAGAATTGTAACTACTGGGGATAGATGAATTAACAGCCAATCCCCCTAGATAAGAGATAAGATAAGATCAAAAAGATGGAGATAAGATGGGAATATAATTTTCATGACAATAAACTAGGATGTCATCTATGTATGCCATGACTTTCCCTTGTCTAATCAAGTCTCCAAAAAGTGTATTCATCATCATTTGGAATGTAGCTGGTGAGTTGCAAAGTCTGAAGAACATAACTGTTGGCTCAAATAGACCATGATTCATCAGGAATGCTGCTTTCTCTTGGTTGCCTTCTTTGATGCAGATATTGTTGAATCCCCATCTAATGTCCATCTTTGAAAAGTATTTAGCTTTTCAAAGGCAAGCAATAATGTCTGAGATAAGCAGTAAAGGGTACATATTCCTGAGTGATACTGCATTTAAAGGCTGGTAATCCATTATGGGTCTTAACTTCCCATCTTTCTTTCCAGCAAAGAAGAATCCTGCTGCCCATGGTGACTTGGAGGGTCTGATGCATCCAGTTTTGAGATTCTTGTCAAGAGACTCATCTAGATGCTTCTCTTCCTCTGGGCTAATTGGATAAACCTTCAGGATTTTCAATGGATTGGTTCCGGGTTTCAAATCAATTGCGTGGTCCCATGGCCTTTTTGGTGGTAGTTCATCAAAACCTTTCTTCTCAGAGATCTCTCAGTACTCATGATAATGTCCAGGTACAATGTCTTCAAATTGTGTTGACCATTTTTCCTTTTCAGACGCTTGTTGCGCAATCTGTTGTGAGATATTCATCGTTGCAAAGATCTTTAATTTTCTTGCAACAGGGGTCTTACTCATTTTGTAGATTAACAGGCCAACATTCATATCCAACAATTCCAGTATAACCATTTGAACAAACTGGGCTTCTTCTTTAATCCATCTGAATGTGTTGGATTCTTGCTTTGGCTCAGGATCGGGTTTAGGCATAGCATTGATTTTCTCTTGTTTCTTTGCCTTCCTTTCCTTCACTTCAGCATTGAGTTTCTCAACTCGAGCACATCCACAGCTACTAGGGCATCTCATAAATTTAATATCACCTGTTTGCCAGTCAATTTCAGGATTGTGTTTAACCAACCACATATGTCTAATAATAATGCACATTTTGCCAATATTTGTAAGATAAAACATGGCTTTATCATGATGATTCTTGTAGTGCATAATCATGATAACATAGTCCGTGATTGATCCAGCCAAGTTCCTAGTTCCGTCAACATTATAGACTGGGATGGCGCATGGCAGTTTCTCAATTTTTAGATCATTGCCTTCTGCAAATTCCCTGTCCATGAACAAACCTGTAGCTCCCCAGTCTAGAAGACCATCAACTTGGACCATCATATAATTATCTGGGTGTTTAAGTCCAACACCTAGTTTTGTATATGTGTCTCCATAGGTTGAACTGATCATCAACTTTTCTGGGAAGCGTTCACCATTGCCATTTGCCTTTGTGCCTGTGGTTTTTACTTCTGAGTTTCCCTTCTCAGTGGTCTTATTGCTCTTTTTGTAAATAAAATCATTTGTATTCTTGAAACTACTAGTTGCAATGTCTACATAATTTGGACCGGAATTCCCTTGACTGGAGGGAGGTCCATTCAAAAACCCTTATCGCGAAGCATCTTCGCCATCTCTTTCTTCTGATCATTGGTCATCTCTTCTACTGTAGCTACTCATATCATACTGCAACAGTTTCTGGCTATATGTCCAGGTTTTCCACATTTGTAACAAGTAAAGTTCAGCCTTTTCTGTGAACTATCTACATCCATGACATTTGGATCTTTGGCAGGCGTGGCAGCGGCGGCGGCAGGTGCGGGTGTCCAAGTCTTTGGTTTTGGTTGTTTGTTGCGTTGTCCGGTGGTCTGTGTATGGGGAGCATTCTTGGAGTGAATGCTTTGTCCTTCTCAATATGCACAATCCAATAGAACTATGCAGTCATACCATCCCTGGAGGTCCTTGTTATCCAGCACTGGCACGTTGCTGTAAACCTTGTGCAGGAGGTTGGGGTTCAACCCATGCTTGAATTCTGCAACTAGTGTGACATCATTAAATCCTGTAAGTGGAGCCTGAGATCTGAAACTGTTGACATAAACCTCTGCCATTGTAGAACCCTGAGAAAGTTTGGATAATTCCTCCTGAGCCACATCTGTGTTGTGGACAGGTTTGAAATAGTCTTTGAACTTCTCGGTGAATGAGTTCCAATTGGTGAAAGGGGCCATGCCAGTTCCATTCTCAAAGGCTTCAATTTCCTGATACATCAAATTGCGCCAATTTTCTGCAATGTTTCCTTTGCCATTCTGAATCATGGATAATGCAAACATAATCTTCTGATTCTCATCCAAAATGTTTTTGCCTCTAAAATAGAAGACACAAGATCTAATGAAGGTGTCAACCTTCTCTGGCTCTCCATTGAATTCTTTCAGGGCCTTGATCTTGATCTTTGATGGCTTAGGCTGGGCCATTGTAGCAGTGAGGTGTTCCATATTGTCTGTGGTGCAAGTCCAGACAGGAACAAGGTTGGAGATGGAGGTAATGAGGCAGCCAAGATAACCAGCCCAGGAATCATTGGGTTGGGTGTTGACAGGAGTGGTGGACATGATGGGATATAATGTGATGTGAGGAGGTGTGTGGATAGGAGTAGGAATGTGTGTGAATGGGTATGGAAAAAGCAATGTTATGAGTACTACTCGATAACACTGGTGCTGGTTGGTCTTGTGCCTATCGTATCTGTGAACAGTGACTTTGTTTGAGTTGCATTCAGGGAGATTGGTCAAGACGAGAAAATCTTTTGCTGATCAGACCAGGGCCCTCTGCTAGGATAGGCACCCCCTGGTGGATTGTCTGTTCTCCAAAGATCACTAGACACTCCCTTGACAAGCTCTCTTTGGCACAGGCCACAGATATGAGCTAAGCTGATTATGAGTGGATTTTCCCAATGTGAGCGTTGAGCACGAAAGGTAAAGATGTTGAGTAAAAGTGAAAAGATAAAATGAAATATTGTGTAGCAGTGATTAGACGAGAAATCAGTCTCAATTTGGAGACATGGAAAGGGTAGAGGTTGGAGGAATAGGAAATGCAGTGATTGGGTTGAGGAGAATGTAAAATGTGTAGTGGGTGTGGTGAGTGTTGGTTAGAGTAGAGAAGAGGAGAGAAGAGGAGAGAAGAGGAGAGGAGAGGAGAGTGATGGGAACAACTCCTGAATAGCAGAGATCAATGCGAAAGTGAAGCAGTGCTAGACAAGGGATCTATCTGGTCACAGGTGGTAACTTGAAACAATGTTAGGACTAAGAAAAACCAACAGTTTCAAGTTAAGGTTCTATCTACTACAAACAACAAACTATATACTAAAGACCATGAGGATAGTGCATGTAACTACAGACTATGGACTGCATCAATGCTTCTTGATCTTTTACCACCACCATCTGACCATGGGAATTCGTCCCCCCTGCACTAGGTCATCCCTAAACTACCTAACACCTCATCCCTAATCAAGATTGCCTTTCATCAGACCATTCTTTTGGCCTGGGCCACTATCCTTTTACACCATATCCAAAATTTTAACTTATCAGAGCTGATCCTGACTATCTGCAGGGTCATCTCATCTTGCCTGTACTGGGGGCTTCACTAATCTGTTCACATCCACCTTATCAACTACCAGGCCACATGGGGATACCACAACTCTCATACTCTGCTTCGCGCTGATAGGGCCCGAAATTGTTTGCACTTATAAAGTCAACAAGTAAGGCTATTAGTGTCATTTCTAATAACCAAGTAAGCAGTAATAAAGGATTAGAGTCGAGCTCCGAGACGGCTAATCAGAGTGAACTAGTCTAATGGATAATACACTATCAGTACAGAGGACTATGAGTACGGTCTATTATTAGTCCTATTCACCATGCCCGGTTACAACCTCGGTGTCTTAGTTCATAAGTAACCGTTGTAGTATGATATCATTAGTCCGGGGATCATCATTAATAGGAGAAGTAATTGTAAATTCGGGACTTGCACAACCCGATCCTAGTCAGGGGTACTTGGTGTTAACTACCGGAAGTGACGGGACACCGTGAATAGCAACCAGGACAATCAGGAGGAGTAAACGACAGTGCCGCGCTGTTTTAAATAACAGAGCGCGCGGTCGGGACTTGATAAGAGTTTAGCCAGCTCTTTCAATATTTGATAAGTAACCAGTAAACGACATAATTGGCACGCATGGCGCGCGCGCCAAGTTGTAGTAGACGCGTCAGTATTGAATACAGATTCTTGGCGCGCGGGAGCGCGGTTCTGTGTAAAATTTACAATTCCATATGATATTTAGTTTGTACATTATAAATAGACTGTAGATGAGTAGCGCTAAGGCAAGGAATCTTGCCCCCACTTCGCGCGACTATAGAGTATACAAATCACATTTGTTAAAACACTATTGCATGCCCGAATTAAGGATCAGATTGCTTCAACGTGTCTTGATTGGAATTGATTGGAGAACCACAGAATTAAAGAAACTTAGTTCACTTGGAACTTAGTACCGTATTGTCCGTTGGAATTACTAGGCACTTGGCCTTAGTGCACTTGGCACTGTATTGTTTGATAAGTCGCTTGGACTTATAGATCCGCTTGGGATCACTAATAATTGAACGTACACTTGGTACTCAGTCTATTGGATCGAGAGATATTATAAATATACCTAGCAGGTTTTTGAACCTGTGTTGAAGCTTTTGTCTAAATCGAACCCGTCGAGAGATCATTGGAAAGGGCTTTGGCTAGTACTATTCAAAGCTTAGTGCTTCTAAGCACTTGAACCCGAACTCAAAACAGGCGATTCCTACTGTTCGTGTGTTGATTGTTAGGTTTGGTGTGTGTGTGAGAGAGATTACATTTCATAGCATCAGCGCACTTATAGCCCAGGAGCCCCCTTACATCTGGAGCCCACCGCGAGGGTTCAGAGTTTTGAATAGTCTAAAGAGAGCATCTTTCTTTGAAAAATATTATACCAAGACGAGTAACGTCGTCTACAAATTGAAGTAGAGCGGAGAAAGTTTAGTCAATCTGTCTCAAGAGCCGCGCCCACAAGCCAGCTCGTCAAACAGACTAACTAATCAGCCACTTGCAAGACAAGTAGCTACAAAAACGCGGAAGACTAAAAATTCGCAAAACGCTGGAGCAACAGAGTCGTTACCACCTCCTAGGCGAGCGCGCACACGAGGATCTTCACAACCAGCCTTTGGATCTTCAGGACCAAGGCAAGTATTTAGAACCCCAGAGCCCTTAGGAAACATATCGACTACTAGTAGACCAGTAGCGCGCGGAAGATCGTCCGTAGTAAACCCAGTAGCAAACCCGAACTCGTTAGCTACTCAGAACCGTTCAGTAATCATGACTGAACCCCCTCGTAAATATATGCCCCAACCAGGCGTCCGTGATGCACCAGTATTCAAAGGAAAAGAGCCCACGGGTTTAATCCGGTTTCTGGAGCGAATGGAGGTCCTATGGAAGGAGTGTAACATTACAAATGATGAAGAAAAGAAGTTAATGTTGGGAAAATACGCAGACCTACAATCAGAGAATGAGTGGAGGGCATTAGACCACTATAAGACAGGCACTTGGACGGATTTCAAGACAGAGTTGATCTCTAGTTATCCGGAAGCACTCGATCAAGTAGAAGGATCAGTAGCCAAGTTAGAGGCAGTGTGTCGCGCCAACCCACGTATTGGAGTAACCGATGAGGCCACGCTGAAAAAGCTGAAGCGTGAATTCAAAGCAGAATCTATTAAACTCTTGGGAGTTAGGCCACCTATTATCTCTAACCGTGAATTAGTTACCAAGTTCTTGGGATGTCTAGACGAAGTCTTCAGATCCCAAGTACAAGGAAGGCTAACCCTGCTAGGGAATAATCAGTCTAATGCTACACAGGCAGGACAAGCCGTTGCTACAAACAACTGAGCAGATCCTAATACTATTGCCGAAGCCGCCGTGCTCGCGCGACGAAAAGGGGATCAGTACGATCTGGAGGAAGTTATAGCAACTGCAATCAGCATTTCTGAAGGTGTAGCCAACATGAATATTCCAGACACAAATAGATCGTTTATAACGTCCGTAACAGCAACAGCAGCGCCCAAAATCAAAGTAGAGATGGATGAAATAAAACAACAAATAGTTAATTTGTTAGACCGTCTCCAAGTAAATGAGAAGAATACGAGGAGTGGATTCGAGGATGTAATGAAAGCGCTTCAACAAGCAACTGTTCAGAACCATGCCACGAATAGCGCACCCCAGCAGCATCAGTATCAGAATCAGTACGGAAAGCCTAAAGAAGGACAACCGCAAAGACCAAATGCGTATAAATGTCACTACTGTTTTACACCCGGACACTTCATAATGGCCTGTCCCGAGAAACAGAAACATTTTGAGGAAGGGAAAATAAAAACCAACGCAAATGGAGGAGTATGCTTACCAGACGGATCATATATTCCAAGAGAACCAGAAACGGTATCATTGAAAGATAAAGTGGAACACTTCCATTCAAAGAAGGTAGCGGCCCTTTATTACGGAGATGTCACAGAAGGACCCGCTCCAGGAGTATTGTCCGTTATGCAGTCACATAATGCAGTAGACAATAGTAACGACATTGGAACCTTGAAAGCCATAATGGCACAAATGGCACAATTTCAAGCGCAACAAATGTTAGGACAACAGAGCGCGCAAACCGCGCTGCCAGTAGCGCCTCAGATGCAGAAACAGGAATATATAAATAATAACTATAATCCTACGGCAAAGAGCGCGCCGAACCCTGACATAGTAGCCTTACAAGCACAAATGAGTACTTTATTAGGGCAGGTAGCAGAACTCAATAACCAAAACAAGGTTAAAGAGTCGGGTTTCAATTAGGTCCGATGAAGGAGGCTAAGGAACACGCTAGACCTACGACTAGGTCGCGTTCCAAGAGACAGCCAGAGGACCGAAGTAAAAATAGAAATAGTCGTCAAGAAAGTAACAATTCAGAGAGTAGTCAGGATAGTAGTGAAGAGGAGTTGGTAGCGCCATCTCCTAGTAAAAAGAAAGTAAAATTTGTTGAACCATCAGTAAAGTCCCCAGTACGAAAAGAATTACCCTACATCGATGTGCCCGTGGTACCCTACATACCCCGGAGAACGGAACGCAACCCTGAACCAGTTGATCCGCTACCTAATTTTAACACTAAGCGCGGTCCGACTTATGAAACTAAGTCCCCGATAGAAGTAAAATTAAAAGGTGGCGATATAATTGCTAAAGTGTTAGACAACCCTATCACATTGACCACGGGAGAGTTAATGGGCTCGTCAAAAACCATTAGAGATGGAATAAAGAATATTGTAACTGCCAGACGTAAGTCCCTTACCCAAAGGGACGCTAACTTGCAAATAAACGGAATAGATGAGGAAGACGTCTTACCCTTTGGAGGGGACTGGGAACTTGATGATAACTACTTACGGCATGACGCGCTACCAGTAGAGTCAATCCCATTCCAGTCTTTCTTCATCTCAGAGTATGACTGCGGCGGAATACCTAAGGGATCTATAATATGCGGGGACCCAGTCCTACAGTATTTAGAATCTTTACCAGCCGGGGAAGAGCCCAAACAGTTGTATGTAGCAAAAGAATCGGCCTCTTTGCGCGCAGTATATCCAGTAATAAATGGGGTAGGAACGGAGGAATCTTTATTAGATGGGGGATCCCAAATAGTATCAATGGCTAAACAAACGGCTTTAGACTTGGATATTTCATGGGATCCGGACGTTGTCATACACATGCAGAGTGCTAATAAACAAGTGGAGAAAACAGCGGGATTAGCGCGCAATGTCCCTTTCTTGTTTAATGACATGGCCATCTACCTCCAAGTACATATTATAAATTCACCCGCATACAAAGTATTGCTCGGGAGACCGTTTGATACGCTCACGGAAAGTCAGATCAAAAATGCTCGGGACGGGGGACAAGTAGTCACTCTCACGGACCCTAACACGGGACGAAGGTGTACTATTCCTACCCATGCAAAGGGATCACCGCCTAAGCTGTTGAAAAGACAACCGGAGCAGGATTTTCGGCCTTCGATGAATTAATCCAAAGTGATCAAGGAGAGCTAGCCGTAGAAATTGCTGAAGATGAGGACGGGAACTTTATTATAACGGG
This sequence comes from Collybia mongolica, assembly GCA_013420905.1. Lineage (NCBI taxonomy): Eukaryota > Fungi > Basidiomycota > Agaricomycetes > Agaricales > Clitocybaceae > Collybia > Collybia mongolica. The sequence goes on from JAAXNY010000005.1 coordinate 3,673,613, forward strand.
TTATAGACACCCTACTGATAAGCGGAATTTTGGTCACAAAGAACTTAGAGATGTCTTTTTGTCTAGAAGTGATGTAAACATGAATAGTACAGTACCTGAACGCGAATTACTAGCCACGTACTTGGCTTCCGTAGATGAGCGCGATGGACCAGTAATAAACTACGAGCAGAACAGTAGGGACCCAGCAAGCACACCCACTAGACCGCTGACATACGCTCAAGAACAGCCCATGATCAATAAAGCTTTAAGTAAATTAAAGCAGTGGCAAATTGGCACAAACGAGCGCGGTCTTGGAACGGCAACAAGTGAAAAGTGTAATATTGAGACCATGGATCAGCTAGTAGGAAAGAAGTATAAACCAGTACATTTGAAAACAAAACCAACACTGGCGGACCTGCCTGATAAATTTAGAATTATCAGAGATATAAAGGGCGACCCTTTAGCAGCCCTACCAGTTCTAACGCCTAACCCACCTCCGTTTAAACCAACTGGGAGGTACACTGAGGAAAGGCGCGCGGAATTCCAAAGAGTACACGAAGAAGAAAGCTTCTTAAAACCTAAAGAGATGGATATAATCCACGACTTTATGTGCAAACATAATGATGGTTTTGCTTGGAATGATAGTGAGCGCGGTAGTTTTAAGAAGGAATATTTTCCTCCCGTCGAAATACCAGTAGTCCCACATACGCCGTGGACAGAGAGGAACATTAGAATCCCACCAGGAATCTATGAAGATGTTTGTAAAATCATCAAGACAAAAATTGATGCAGGAGTCTATGAGAGATCCAATTCATCATACAGGTCTAGATGGTTTACCGTATTAAAGAAAGGCCCAGGAAAGAAGCTTAGAATTGTACATAGTCTAGAACCACTGAATGCAGTCACAATAGCGCACTCGGGTCTACCACCCGCTACCGAAGAACTAGCAGAACACTTCGCAGGGCGCGCTTGTGGCGGAATGATGGATCTATATGTAGGATACGATGAGAGGCCTTTAGCAGAAACCTCGCGCGATCTAACCACGTTCCAAACACCATTTGGCGCGCTGAGATTAGTAACACTCCCTATGGGATGGACGAATTCTGTTCCAATATTTCATGACGATGTCATGTACATCCTACAGGATGAGGTACCACATGTCACAATACCCTATATTGATGATGTACCCGTGCGCGGTCCAGCAACGCGTTACGAACTACCGGACGGAACAGAAGAAGAGCTACCTGGTGCTCCAGGTGTTAGGCGCTTCTTCTGGGAACATATGCAAAATGTAAATCGCGTCGTACAGAGAATGAAGTATTCTGGAGGAACATTTTCAGGATATAAGTCTATGTTATGCGCAAGTGAAATTCTAGTGGTAGGACATAGATGTACATATGAAGGACGGAAACCTACTACAGATAGAATCGGTGTAGTTGAAAGATGGGGACCATGCAAAGATGTCAGTGAAGTACGCGCTTACATGGGAACTATTGGTGTATGCAGGAATTTCATTAAAGACTTCGCCCGTATAGGTCAACCAATTCAAAAGTTAACTAGGAGTAGTGAACCTTGGATATGGGGGCCTGAGCAAGAAGAAGCGCAGCAGCTATTATTAGACGCACTTAAAAATAGCCCCGCGCTCCGTCCAATTAATTACACCTGGAATACGCCAGTAGTACTGTCAGTAGATACGTCATGGAAAGCCGTAGGCTACTATATCTACCAGGAAGACCCTGATATACCTGGAAGAAAGCACTATGCTAGATTTGACTCGATAACTCTGAATGAGCGCGAAGCGCGCTTCTCACAACCCAAACGAGAGCTATTCGGATTAATGAGAGTTCTAATGGCATGTTATTATTGGTTTATTGGAGTACGAAATTTGGTAGTGGAAACGGATGCAAAGTACATTAAGGGGATGTTATCAAACCCAAGTTTAGGACCTAATGCAACGGTAAATAGGTGGATCGATAGGATACTTATGTTCCACTTTACTTTGGTTCATAAAGCTGGTAAAGGCTTTGGCCCAGACGGTCTGTCAAGACGCGACGCGCGGCTAGGGGATCCTGTCTACCCAGACCCAGACGATGGTTACGACGAACCCTCAGGTCCTTTAAGGTTTATCAACCCAACGGAAGGATTGGATGACCCTTTGGAACTGTCAGACTTTAAAGAGGAGATCGACACGCGCGGCGGATATCTATTCCAACTTGCAAAGGAAATCTCTGATTTTGAAGTGGAAGTAAACAATGCCTGGGCTGGTGAAGCAGCATTTATCGGAGAAGTAAAACAGCACTTAGGTTTAGGACGGTTCGGTATTCAAAGAGAAGCTTATCTAAAGCAACTTGTAAATACTACTGTCATACCCAATGAAAAGTTTAAATACGACCCTAATGTAAGGGAAGTATATGATGAGTCTAAACGGACACCTACGGCACAGGAACAGGATAAAAACCTACCTTTAATAAAAGAATGGTTAAAAAGACCACAAAAGAGACCAAAAGGAATGACAGATCGCGCCTACCTAAAGTTTGCAAGGCAGGCGTCTAATTTCTTTTTGGATCCAGAAGGCAGGATGTATAGGAAAAATATCGATAGCGCGCACCAGCTTGTTGTTGATAAAAATCACCGAACATATATGATGAAGGCGTCTCACGATTCTGTTGGACATAGGGGTTTCTATGCAACAAAATCTTTAATAGATAAAAGATTTTGGTGGCCAGAAATGGAACGCGATGTATCATGGTATGTGAAGTCATGTCACATCTGTCAGACAAAGCTTTTAACTTTGTTGAGAATCCCTCCTGTTATAACCCACACACCGTCTATATTCCAAGTATTGCATGCGGACACCATGTATATGAGCCCATCGTCTAACGGTTATAAATACATTGTCCAAGGAAGATGTGCGCTGTCTTCATGGATGGAAGGCGCGCCCCTCAAATCTGAGGACGGCAAGACCTTGGGAAGGTGGCTGTTCGAAGAAGTAATTTGTAGATGGGGTTCTCTAACGGAAATTGTAACGGATAATGGTCCTGCCTTTGTCGCAGCCAAAGCGTGGCTGGAATCCAAGTATGGTATTACAGGAATAAGTATATCACCATACAATTCCAAAGGAAATGGGATCGCCGAGCGCGCACATTGGGATGTGCGTCAAGCTGTCTTCAAAGCTACAGGTGGTGATGTAAAGAAGTGGTACTACTTCTTCCACCATGTAATGTGGGCTGACAGGATTACTATACGGAGAGGGACGGGTTGCTCCCCCTATTTTATGATTACGGGCGCGCACCCAACCTTACCGTTAGATATCATTGAAGCCACTTGGTTAGTAAAGTTACCAGGAAAAATATTGACTACAGAGGAACTCATTGGGTTTAGAGCGCAGGCTCTAGCTAAGCACGTCCAGCATGTGGCCGATATGAGGAAACGTATCAATATAGAAAAACGAAGGAGACTATTACAGTATGAGAAGGATCACAGCGCGACCATCAGAGACTATGATTTCAAACCAGGAAGTTTAGTACTAGTTAGAAATACCGAGGTCGAAAGTTCGCTCGATAAAAAGCTGAAGCCACGGTACCTGGGACCAATGATAGTCCTGAGACGAAACCGCGGGGGAGCCTATATTGTTTGTGAAATGGATGGATCGGTGTGGCAACATAAAGTGGGGGCGTTTAGGGTTATTCCCTATTTTGCTAGGAGTACAATTGAACTGCCGGATAATCTGCAAGATCTAATAGACATCTCTAGCGAAACATTAAATGCTTTAGTGGAATCGAAAGATCCCGCTAATAGACAAGTTTATAAGGAGCGTGACTATACCTTTGACAGAGTCCAATTGGATCAGTCCGATTCAGAGTCAAGCTCTAGTGAAAACACTGAAGAGGGGATAGCGCCGGCGCTACCACAAACTACTATGTCACACCGGAAGTTGCATAAGTGATAAATCAGTATGAAAACAGAAGCAGTAAAGACAGTGTAAGCAACGAAGCTAAGTAGTAAGGACAGTGTTAAACCGAGTAAAGACAGTAATACAAAGGAGTGTGGGGAGGGACACCATAACTAAGGAGGAAGTTAATTGGACTACCCTCAAGCAGATATGAAGTCGTCTTCAACCTCGGGCAAGGGCACATCAGCCGGAGCTACCTCCTCTTTATCATTGTCATCCTGGTCATGGACTTCGGTAGCGCTTGCAGTGGCAGCCTCGTCAGAGCCTCCCTCCAGAGCGGCCTCGTTCATTAGACCGTTGAGGCGAGTAACCTCGTCCATAGTGGCGTCACGACACTTCAATAAGAAGGACACTGTATGACTGATCTCCTCCAACTCAGCGCGGTAGTTTAAAAGCATCCTACCGAGGGCTTGCTTGGTGTGTGACAAGGGATCGCCCGCGTCAGCAATCAAGCGCGCCCGCGCTAAGACTACATCGTGCTCCTTGGAGGGACGGAAGTCAATAAAGACACGAGTATCTGATACACAGTCAGTATAAAAATAGAACCATCTATTATTAGAAAACGTACCCTCAGCAGATGCCTTTGGATCTTCATCCGGGGTGTCCTGCCTCGTACGCTTTTTGGGACGAAGAGTGCTGCCGCGGTTGAGCTCGGAACGCTTACCGTCCTGTAGGAATAAGAAACAAAGTAATAGACAGAGCAAAAACAAGAATGGGTACCTTGATGGCAGCCTTTTCAGCCTTAGTCCTTTTGACACGGGGAACCTTAATGTTCTCCTTCTCCTTGCGACTACGGGTGATTGGTCCTTCACTAAGGAGACGACTAGTCACTGGCCCAGAGACAGTAGCGCTAGCCGTAGCGCCGGAATCAATGACCATATTCTTGAGTAAAGAAGAGACGCCATTGAGTATGTCGCGCACTGACAGCGCGGTAGCTAAAAAGAAACATACCGAGTCAGTACCAGACATTTCAATGTCACCGTCATATTCACCGCCAGCAATGACCTCGCCTGGAATAGCGGGACTATCCGCATCACCACCAGTAGCAGGGACCTAGTACCAGAAAATCATGGTTTAAGAACAGTACAGTGCAAGATAAGGTAAAAAGCACACACCGCGGTTTGAGACAGGTGCTCGGTGCGGACCTTTTCACGGTGACGGTGAATAGCGGCAGTAAGAGTCACAATGTTGCGGTAGACGGGCTCTTGAAGTAACTCAGGGTATACATGTTGTAGTCCCTGGAATGCTTTACGGACGCCAAAGATAACATTCTGCCAGGACCGCTCCGTCAAAACCATTTTGGACTCAGTCAGGAGTAGCTGTAAATTGTAAAAGTTGTTACGATAACGGCGTATATAAGTTAATTGGTAAAAAGTGTACCGCGGTTTTGCCTAACTTCCGGACGCTGACCCTTTGTTCAACAAGGGTGTCCATCGATAAACGAGCTTGAAAGGTGTGCCACTGAGCTTGGACCATCTTGAAGTTCTCGATGTCTTGATAGTTGGGGGGGCTAGTCATAATGATGCAGAGGAAATTGATTCTTCGAACCAGAACGTTGTAAAGAGAGTATAATAGAGTTGGGCGATGTCTTGGGACAAAAAGCACAGCCAGTGCCCTTTTTATACCTCTACGACTAGAGAAGTGCTACCCAGTCTCTCATTCGTTGCGCGCGTTCTATCCCCAGAAAAATCTATACATTTCAACTGAACAGGTCCGAGACGCGTGCCTAATTGAAATGCTGGGCCCAAAAAAAAAAAAGGAGCTCCGTAAAAATTCATGTGGAGCGCGGCAGTGTCCGCATGACAACTGGGACAGTTGTTATCAGTGTTGAGGGGGAGATGGGTATAAGCAAAATCGAATTGGAAAAACCTACCAAGGTTACAAGGATTGAAATAGATTGTCTATAAAAAGTCAGTGATCGCGCCACGGTTTTTAATGATCGAGAGAATTGCACCAGAATTAAACCGTACTATTTATAACTTAAGTAGCCGGGGCAAGGGCGGAAGCTTTCTTATGAAGACAATAGAACAACGGCAAAAACCAATTGTATTGTTTAAAGTCCAGGGGACTGTATATAAGATATGTGTTGGACTTCAATTAAAGAATTGAAGCCCAACGAAAGGCGGGGGAATATGTAAGTAAAAAAAAAGGGCACTAGGGCCCAGGGAAACACAGATATATATATAAAACGTAGGGGGGGGGCGCGGCGCGGCTACTCCTCCTCGCTGTCAGGCACGGACGCAGAAGATCTTGACGACGAAGAACTGTCATCAACCTCTACTTCTTCTTCCAAGGGCGGCCAAGGGAGATTCTGGAAGTCCGCGTAGAAGAGGAGGGCGCTCTCCGTGGCTGGCGTAGTCAGCAAGAGGTTTTGAAGGCCCTCCAGGCCTTCCTCCTCATACAACCTACCAATGGTGCCAACTATGCGCGCCAACAAGGAGTCGCGCATTTCAAGCGCGCGGTTAGCGGCCTGAATGACCTCCGCGGCAAGGGTGTCCGCGTCGCCGAGCTGAGCATAGGCTTCAGCAACTGCTAGTAGAATAAGTAAAATCAGTAGTAAACAAAAAGACGGAAAGAAGATGGCTTACTAGAAATGCCCGCACCAAGCATGGGCCCCAGATCCTCACGGAGCCTAGCGCGCTTCTGGGGAGTGAGGCTGAAGCTGCACTTCCCCTTCTTGGCGGTGGCGCATTCCACGCACGGTTTACCCCAATTGTTGAAGGTGCACTCAATGTCGCCGCGGGTGGCGCACATCGTGCAAGGATAGCCCACCTAGTAAAAATGATCAGTAACAAGAAATAAAGTAGTAATAAACATACGGAAGAGCGCCGCGGCGCAAGGTCAGCCAGCAGGGAGGTAATGGGGGACTGTAGCGGCGTCAGCTCCCGGTTGGGAACCAGCGCGTGCTTGCGGCGTGTCGCCTGTGCCCTATCCCTAGAGCGAGTGGTCTTACGCGACCGACGAGGAGAAGGGGCCGCGGGAGGCAACAACTCCGCGAACCCCTCTTGAGCCAACTGGCGGGTGATCTCATCATCGAAGAGCCGAAGTTCAGGGACTTCAACCTTCACCAGCGGCTGCCCAGAGGACTAAGGAGATAAAGATGAGTAAAAGTAAATGACTTCAAGAGAGAAAAGAGACATACCGGGCCTGCTTCCGAGGGACGCGGCGCGGAAGCACTGCCAGTCCCCTGGGCGCGCGACATGTCGGACTAGAATTTTGAAATCAAGTCAGCAATAATGTGAAACTCGTAAAGTAAAGGATATACCTGGGGAACCGCACGGCCTTTGCCCTTGGACCCAGCTGTACGCTTCCGCTTGAGGGGCTATTAAAATAAGTCAACTACCGAAGAAAAGTAATAAAAAGCAGTAATAAACAAACCGCGGGTACCAAGACCGGGGAGCGCGCCGGCAAGGGCGCGGCGGACCAACTGTCCCGGTACTGATGGTAACGGCGCGGTGCGCCAACCATGCGAGGAGGGACGAGGAAAGTATCCTGAAAGATACTTTCACCATTGTCGCGCTCGAAGCGCGACCCCACCTGGTCCAGGACTTGCTCCACAGTGGGAGCCTGGCCCTAAAGTAAAAGGTAGTCAGCTTGACAAGGGCAGGCAGAGTAAAGAAGTAAACAAGTCACTTACCAGAAGAATGGAATTGTGGCCCAGGTCAGTCGATATGACCGTGCGCCAGGAAGACCACGAAGCCTCGCGCGCGTCGACTGGGATGCGCATCACTTGAAGGTGAAGCGCGCGCAGGAGGAGAATAGCCGGATATGGCAGCGAAAAACGCGCGCCACGGACCACGCCAGTGATGGCATCCTGAGACCAGTAAATAAGTAAAAGGTTTTAATAAGTAAAAGATGGGCGTACGATGAGCATGGAGCAGTGATCGACGAAGTCAATCAACTCGTCGAGGTCAAGGGGGCCCTGATGGTCCATACGGGGCGCGAGTTCCTCGGCCATAATAATCCACCCTTGCTCCATGGCGACAAAGACATCGCCCTCGGCATCTTCAAGGAGGTCGGAAAATGAGGGGACCGGCTGGTCCACATAGACCATAGTGGGGGAACGGCCCTCAGTCGGTAGAATCGCGGCAGAGAGCAAGAGAGACAGCGCGGAAGGCGAGCGCAGAGCACGAGCCATGGCGGAAGTAGAAGTGGAAGACATTTCTGTTTGAAAAGGTTGGAGCGTTTGAGCGATGCAGATAGCAAAGAGATTTAGAAATGGGCTATAAAGTCCAAATTGTCTAAAACTTAGCAAGGACGCGAGCTTTTTAAAACGCACAACCCTGCATTGCGAAGCTCTAAAGAACAAACAGGAGTACCGATCTCTTGCTGAAGTGTCAGAAACATAACGAGAAAAATGTCCAGATGACTGAAATATCTGTAAAGCGATGTCCAAATGTCAAGTACTCTCTCAGGAGACGTATATAACTGTCACGATCCTGATGGGAAGTAAACCTCTGGGCTCGATCCCAACATCGCGCGCCTACCTGTCTAAAAGCGGAACCGTTGTAACATTGTACTGAAAGATTAGACGCGTGCAGACCCGAAGTATTGGACCAACCTGCCGGCAAAGAGAGACTGAGGACAGTCTACATTTGTGGTATGGGGGAGATGATAGGGCCCGAAATTGTTTGCACTTATAAAGTCAACAAGTAAGGCTATTAGTGTCATTTCTAATAACCAAGTAAGCAGTAATAAAGGATTAGAGTCGAGCTCCGAGACGGCTAATCAGAGTGAACTAGTCTAATGGATAATACACTATCAGTACAGAGGACTATGAGTACGGTCTATTATTAGTCCTATTCACCATGCCCGGTTACAACCTCGGTGTCTTAGTTCATAAGTAACCGTTGTAGTATGATATCATTAGTCCGGGGATCATCATTAATAGGAGAAGTAATTGTAAATTCGGGACTTGCACAACCCGATCCTAGTCAGGGGTACTTGGTGTTAACTACCGGAAGTGACGGGACACCGTGAATAGCAACCAGGACAATCAGGAGGAGTAAACGACAGTGCCGCGCTGTTTTAAATAACAGAGCGCGCGGTCGGGACTTGATAAGAGTTTAGCCAGCTCTTTCAATATTTGATAAGTAACCAGTAAACGACATAATTGGCACGCATGGCGCGCGCGCCAAGTTGTAGTAGACGCGTCAGTATTGAATACAGATTCTTGGCGCGCGGGAGCGCGGTTCCGTGTAAAATTTACAATTCCATATGATATTTAGTTTGTACATTATAAATAGACTGTAGATGAGTAGCGCTAAGGCAAGGAATCTTGCCCCCACTTCGCGCGACTATAGAGTATACAAATCACATTTGTTAAAACACTATTGCGTGCCCGAATTAAGGATCAGATTGCTTCAACGTGTCTTGATTGGAATTGATTGGAGAACCACAGAATTAAAGAAACTTAGTTCACTTGGAACTTAGTACCGTATTGTCCGTTGGAATTACTAGGCACTTGGCCTTAGTGCACTTGGCACTGTATTGTTTGATAAGTCGCTTGGACTTATAGATCCGCTTGGGATCACTAATAATTGAACGTACACTTGGTACTCAGTCTATTGGATCGAGAGATATTATAAATATACCTAGCAGGTTTTTGAACCTGTGTTGAAGCTTTTGTCTAAATCGAACCCGTCGAGAGATCATTGGAAAGGGCTTTGGCTAGTACTATTCAAAGCTTAGTGCTTCTAAGCACTTGAACCCGAACTCAAAACAGGCGATTCCTACTGTTCGTGTGTTGATTGTTAGGTTTGGTGTGTGTGTGAGAGAGATTACATTTCATAGCATCAGCGCACTTATAGCCCAGGAGCCCCCTTACAGCGCAGATCCTTAGGGAGGGTCACCGCCAACATTTTTGATGATTTTTTCATACTTGCTTAACCACCACACCCAAATACAAAAGGAGGAAGGGGTCTGGCCCCCGATCAGCTACTGTCCCTGCACAGAGCACACCTCTTGGGGAGAATGCCAGTTTATTGTCCAATGGTGGGATTTGGCAGCCTCATTTTGGAGGGGAGTCATCGCTTTGGGAGAGCGGTGTGGAACAGGGGGGCAAGTAATAGGGGGACTCAGGAGAGGGGGAGCAGGTTTGAGGTATGGGTCGTTCATTTAGATTGGACATTTATCTTTGACACTGGGGGGGGAGTGGAATAGGGTACCAACGTGAAGGGAGGGGACCATGCCCCAACAAGCAAAGGCAAACCTTTAAGGCATTGGGAGGTTCAGACATGGTACAGTACAATACCGTTGGACTGCAGGTATCCTCAGTCTAGACCCGCAATATGACCTGGAGAGCAACTTAGTGTACAGCTCCACCCTGATGGCCCATTACAGATTACTTAGTGGTAATAGGTGTTTATGCCCACATGTAACTGGGTCAAACCCACATGTGCTTAGGCCCCATTCAGCAACCGGGGTTGGGTAGGTTTGGGTAGGTTTGGGTACGGTTCGGCTAGCAAAACCTGGCTTAAGGGTTCTAACCTGGCGTTTCAGGTTATGCAAATTGTCACGCTCTGGCCCGGGTTAGATTAGCGATCTTATTAACATCCGATAAGTACCCACAGCTTCAGAACTCTTATGTCTACCTATCCTTGATCGCCAACATCATTATGTGCAGTTTACGCCTTTCCTAAGTTCATGGCTTTCTCCGAGTAAAAGTTGTGTGCGGCCTGAACGTGGAGTATGCATGTAGTTACGACATGATCAGACAAATCTTTTGTCTCCCGACCTTTAAAACCTGGTCAAATTTTGCGACAGTCCTCAAGCTCCAGGGCCTACAATTTTCTCTGGTTCGAAACCACAGTCATTACTCCCTCTCTAATTCATACCTATCTTAGTTCTACCACCTGCTAAAATGTCAAAACCTCGTGCTTCCTGGAATACCGATTGCGACACTATCCTCCTTGATTTATTGTTCGAGAAGCGCCAGGCCGGTTTCCAGACTAGCAACGGAAATTGGCACAAGTCAGCGTGGACGGTTGCTGAAACGCGACTTTCTGGGAGTGAAGTTCACGGTGGTGGTGGTCCAAAGACTGCAGACAGCTGCAAAGGCCGCTGGGACACGGTATGGTAACCATTGCTGCCAATAGAACAATTGATCTGAAGATATTCCTTAGCTCAAGAAACTGTATAAAGAGGTCAAGATCGTTCGAGGCGAGTCAGGTTTTGGCTGGGATGAAGAGAAGAAACTGGCGACAGCTGAGGAAAGCGTCTGGGACAGGCTTCTCGAGGTACGTGATCTATCATTGATTTTTAGCATAATGTTACTCACAGTTTACAGGCCCATCCGCAGTACAAGAAATGGATGACACATCCTTTCCCTCTCTTTGACGAAATGGCTGACCTAATGGAAGGCACTTATGCCACAGGCAAGGGAGTTGTTCGTCCAGGTCGTGATCGTACACCCAGTGTGGCTGGTTCCGATTATGATCCCAGCTCTGGTAATGAGTCAGAAATCCCCATTGACCCTGCTATTCAGACTCCTGCACCCACACCCACACCTACTAGCACTCCTGCCAATCCATCTATTGCAACCACAACCTTGACTTCTGGTAAACGCCAAGCAGCCGACACCCTTGAATCCACCTCTGGAAAGCGTGCTCGACACGGCCACAAGAAGTCCGGAAGCCAGGCTATCGAAGACATGGCATCATCAATTGATCGGCTTGCGTCTGCCTTTGCTGCAGATACCGCTGTGCCTTCCCCTGCACGAAAGCGTGCTGCTATTCATAAGATCGAGGATGATGGCGATCTCTCTGATGATGAGCAAATGCAGGTCTTCAAGATTATCCGCAAGGACACAGGGTTTGCAGACACTATCCTCGCCATCCGTAAGAAGAATGCGCGCACTCGCTTCATCAAGAGCGAGCTTTACCCTCTTCTAGAGACTAGTGAACTCTAATACCACATCTGTCATGCTCATCCTACATGATCGTACTTCCTCAACTAGTTACTAAACTACATACTTTCATTACTATTCACCCTCATTATAATTCGCCCCTTTGTTCAGCTAAGTATATGCCTTTGATAGTCTACCCACATTGCCTTGGCAATATTATCCCTCATTAAACTAGCCCGATCTTTCTCAGCTTGCGATATATGAGTGCCGAGGTGTTCTGGATTAAGTTCTGCTTCAGAACGTGCTTCGGGGTTACTTTCCAGGTAATTGTGGGTAGTAGTTGCTTCATCAGTGGGATCATGAATGTGAATAAAATTGTGGAGTGCACCAAGTGCCAAGGGTATCTTTGCCTGTGTTCGAAGGGTGTATTCGGGTGCTGAAACCATCAATTTAAAACGACGCTTGCATACGCCGAATATACGCTCGATCACATTCCGAAGGGATGCATGACGGAGGTTAAAAAGCTCCTGATAATTGGTTGGTCTAAGGATGCGTAAGGACAGAACATAGTACATGATTAAAAACCAATCACCTGAGATTTGCTTGTTCCCATTCCTTCAGGTGATATCGGACACCTCTATATGGCACCAGGAGAGCATCACATAAAGGAAATCCAGCATCAGCAAGATAGTATTTTCCAGGAGGAACTGGAAAATCAGTCCGGCGTGCATTGTCAAATACACGACTGTCAGCTGCACTTCCCTCCCATCCACTGAGTAGATAACAAAAAAGAAGGCAGAACCTGCAGGCGGCAAGGAGATTGGTAGAAAGTCGGCCCTTCCTACTCCGATAACGAGCCATATCAGCTTCAGCCACAAAAGCATCCAGTAATGATCCATCAATTGCACCAATGCAACTTTCAAAATACGGAAAGAACCTGTAGTCATTCATGATCTCTGGTGGGATCTGATCAGGGGGCGGCAATCGGACATAGGCACCATAAAATTCTTGTGAGCTGAGCATGTTGAGGATACGATGGAAAGCTCTAAAAATCACAATGGTCAAAGTGTTATCTCGTAGAATTAAATGTGGCTAGCAATATACTTAGAGATTGTTCCACCAGCGCGTTGAAATTGTTCTTGCATCTCAGAATTACTTAATCCTGTCCGCGCAATCCGCAGGAATATTGCCAGTTGCTCTTCCATGGAAACATATCTTGTAGCCCGAAGTCCACACCGCCTTCGAAGCTCAATCAATAACCTCCGGAAAACAAACTTCTCCATTCCGATCTGCTGTCGAAATCGCTCACTATGACCTGCCAGACACCCTCAGAGATACCATTAGATAATTTAATACAGGATATATTACCTTCGAGTAACTCCTCTACCCATCCCTGACCTGTGAGTCGAGATGTATGCATTGGCTCTTTATCTAGGTAGCGAGAGGTATGGGCAGCTGCAGCTGCAGCTCCTCCAATTACAGCAATTATAGCAGAGGCCTTCCTATATCGCTCCCTGCGGAGCTGCTCAGAGGAAAGCTTTCGAGAGGAGGTTTTTGAGGCAACCATGATAGAGGCGCGATAACCAGCGATAAGCGGTTATCGTATGTTGATCTTTGATCTCAATCTGTGACTAACTTGTGACAAACTTGTAAGGGTCATGGACAGACTCCCCTTACACGGACTCTCTTTACTTATCAATGGACTATTACTACCTATTAACGGGCTTTTACTTACTTCACGGTCACTATTAGTTTACACTCCGTTTGTATCACATTCTTGTTGCTTCGACTACTTACGGACATTTACGGACACCTCCCGATTACCTCCGGCTATCTGATTGGGCTGTCCCGACGTGTACATTCCTCTTCGTCGAATCAACGCCAGTAATTGGCTTTTACTCGGAATCTCGTCCCTCTCTCCTCTTTCTCTCTCAAAGGTTCTGGGCTTTACCTTGCCCATTACAGTTTGATTCGACCACCAACTACTTTCAATTCAAAAAACTCCTCACAAACTCCTACGAAAACTCGGTATCTTTTCATTTCTCTATTTTTACATTTTTATCCCCATCGCTCCCTTAACACTTCTCGCAACCCTTACTTCTTTGTTGATTCTTCCCATACCCCTTTCGGAATACTCACGATGTCAGAGAATTGGGACAACACTTCGAACAACCCCCACTATGGTGCCGAGCACGTCCATGAGCCCCCTGTCGGCGATGTCACGATGGAGCAAGAACGTGCTCGCCTTTGGGAAGCCGTTGTAGCCCTCGGACGTTCGTCGAACGCCTTTATCGAGGGCCAGCGCCGCCAATCTGAAGAGCAAGGGGCCATCATCAACGCGCTCATCGAGCGCATCAACAACCTCCCTCTTGGCGGTACTGCGGCGCCAGCACCAGCACCAGTGTCACAACATGCCCCGTCCTCCGGAGATGGAGGCCCCGTCCCTCGAGGGGGATTGAAATTCCGCGAACCTCGTTTGTTCGACGGAAAAGTAAGGTCCGTAAATCCCTTTCTTGACAAAATTGAGAGCGCCGTTTGGCTTCAGCGTGCCTCTCTCGTCACTGACTTCGACAAGGCACTTTACCTTGCCGGCTACCTCAAGGACGGCTCCCCTAAGTCCTGGTACTACGGACTCAAGAAGGATGAGTCCCGACGGTACCTCCTCAACAATTGGGAGGCGCTTCTCTCGGATTTCCGCGACCATTTCGGGGATTCCGACATCCACAACACGGCACTGCACGACATGGACCTGCTCGTTCAGACGGGTTCATGTGCAGCGTTTGCGTCTCGCTTCCGCAAGTTGCTCCCCGACCTCGACCTTACGGAGCGCTCGAAAATCGACTACTTCCGAAAACGGCTGAAGGACAACATCAAGGATGTCCTCGCCACTGTCCAGCAAAAGAACACCCCCACCGATTTCGATGATTTCGTCGAAATGTGCATCGACATCGACAACAACCTCCACCGTTGACAACTCGAGACCCAGAAGAAGCCGCGTGCTTCTGGGTCAGCTACTAACAACACATCTAGTTACAGAAACTCCAACACTACCAGCAACACCACAGCACCTGTGTCGACACTCCCTCCTGGTGTTCCCATGGAGATCGACGCCACCAAAACCAAACCTCACGGTCCTTTGACCGACGAGGAGAAGGCCCGCCGTAAACGCGAAGGCTTATGCCTGTATTGCGGCCAAGGTAAGCACCTCCTCGAAAATTGTCCAAACATGTCCGTACGCGCAAAGAAGGCACTCGCCGCGCGCAAGGCTTCTCCTTCGGGAAAAGCCTAACCGGTTGCTCCCTAGTCCCTGGGCATCCGGTAGACGAAGGGACACGTCCTTTGCCTTCTCCGGCACCGGTGACCCATGTCCGTCTCAGCGACGGCACCTATACCCCGGTTTACAAAGCTGCCCCGCAATTTTTATTTTCTACCGCGGGGCCTTCGCTATATTCTCCCTCTCATTTTTTCATTTCTATTCGTCTTTCATTTCCAAATCGGAAACCCATTAATACGTATGCGCTCGTTGACTGCGGCGCTACTACCTCGTGCATCTCGGAGCGTTTTGCAACGAGGCACTCTTTATCCCGGCGTCTTTTAGATGTCCCGGTTCCCATAATGGCGGTTGATGACCGTCCAATAGCGTCGGGGCTGATCACCCATGACGTACTCACTAACATCTCAGTTGGGGCTCACTCCGAGCTTCGACCACTTGCCATCGTTTCCGTGGGGTACCCCGTCATTTTAGGTCTCGATTGGCTACGCCAACACAACCCCAAGATCGATTGGGCAGAGGCTAACCTCTTGCTTGATTGTTGCGGTCTCTCCCGCTCTAACCCGGTCACTGTCGTTGCTAGAGGCTTTGGTCTCAGGCCTCGAATTTCTCGACCCTCCCTCAACTCCACCACCTCCGTTGGTTTAGGCTTTGGTCTATCTGGCGCTACTTACACTGCCGCTAAAGCAGTTTCGGTTTCATCCGACTCCCCTTCTCCTCCCGGTGCATCTCCACCTCCGTCCGGCCCACAAGCTACGGATTCCACACCCAAATCACCACCTAACTCCTCCTACCTCTCCTCCTTTCTGCGTTGGGATGGCCTTGGTCGCTCCTCACCCCCTCTCACTCCTCCCTCCACTCCGAACATCCGGACTATCAGTCCTAAGAAGTTCTCCAAAGCCGCTCGTGTTTCTCCCGAGTCGGTTTGCCTCCTCCGTTTCTCTCCAGTTGGCTCTCCCGCCTATATTCGGGCAACTACCATATCACTCGCCGATGACTTGGATGAGAACACTCCCGCCGCTACCCCGTCCTCCACCCCCATCACCGATCCCTATCATCCCAACTATAATGTCGCCAACTTTGTTCCACTCAAGTACATGCCATGGGCCGACACAGTCTTCGCCGCCTCCGAATTCGACAAACTCCCACCTCATCGTCCTTACGATGTTGAGATAGAGCTCGAGGAGGGAAAGACACCGCCCTTTGGTCCACTGTACAGACTTACTGCTCAGGAGCGTGAAGCGCTAGCAGAGCACATCAACACCAACCTTCGGCGTGGCCACATCCGTCGCTCGACCTCTTCGGCTGCGGCCCCAGTTCTCTTCATCAGAAAGAAGACAGGTAATCTTTGCCTTTGCGTTGATTTTCGTGGCCTCAATGCCATCACCAAAAAGAACCGCTATCCGGTTCCCCTCGTTAATGATCTCCTTGATCGTGTTGCAGGGTGCAAAGTATTCACTGTCATTGACCTTGTTTCTGCCTACAGCCATCTTCGGATCAAGGAAGGGGATGAGTGGAAGACAGCTTTCCGCACTCCTCTTGGTCTTTTCGAACATCTTGTCGTTCCGTACAGCCTTACAAATGCGCCAGCCGCATTTCAATCTTTCATTCAGGATGCCCTTCGAGACCTTCTCGATGTGGTTTGTGTTGTTTATCTTGACGATATTCTTATTTTCTCAAGGACCCAGGAAGAGCACGACAAACATGTCAAGCTTGTTTTGGATCGACTTCGTGACCATCACCTCTGTGTCAATCCTGGCAAATGTGAATGGGACAAATCCGAGGTTGAGTATTTGGGCTACATCATTGGTGCTGACGGCATCAAGATGAACCCGAAGAAACTTGATACTATTGTTTCCTGGCCTGAACCAACTTCGGTGAAGGACCTCCAATCTTTTCTTGGTTTTACCAATTTCTACCGTCGTTTTATTGATGGATACTCTCGCATTACCGTTCCACTAACCAGTCTCACTAAAAAAGACACCCCTTTCCATTTTTCTAGTGAAGCTCGCAGTGCTTTCGAGCTTCTCAAACGGAAATTCACATCATTTCCTGTTCTCCGCCATTTCAACCCTCACCAACCTTGTACCCTCAGCACGGACGCATCCGACTTCGCCCTTTCCGGTGTTCTCCAACAACCCGATGAGAATGGTGACCTTCATCCGGTTGCCTTCTACTCCCGGAAATTCTCACCTGCCGAAATCAACTACGATGTGCATGATAAAGAGCTTCTTGGTATCGTCGACTCCTTTCGCGATATGAGAGCTTGGTTACTTGGTTCGCCATTTCCTATTTCTGTTATTTCTGATCACAAAAACCTCGAATACTTTATGTCTTCTCAAATCCTCAACCGCCGTCAGGCGCGTTGGGCGATGTTTCTTTCGGACTTTGATTTTAAACTCACCTGGGGTCCGGGAAAACTTAACGTTGCAGATGGCCCATCCCGTCGCCCGGACTTTGCCCCTAAAAAGGGGGATGATACCCTGTTGGGTCAAAACAGGATCATACTGACCTCCAAACACACTGAACGACTCTCTCCCAACCAGAATTCGTCAGACTACTTCCCAACAATTCCCATTCCTTCACTCAACGCCATCACAACTCTCGCGATCGACAATTCGGTACTCCTGGAGCGCTTCAAAACCGCTTTTCACGAGGATCCCGAATGGCGAGAGGCTCTCGTGTGTGGTAACTCGGAATTCTCAGCCGAGGGTGGACTGGTGTTCCACAAAGGCAAACTTTTCGTTCCTAAACCATTACGTGCTGATGTTTTGCATACCCGTCACGACGCAATCCTCACAGGTCATCCCGGACGTACCCGAACAATGGGTATTGTTTCGCGCGATTATTCGTGGCCCGGCATGCATACCTTCATTCGACGTTATGTCGAAGCATGCGACACTTGCCCACGTATCAAAAATGCCCGCCACAAACCTTATGGCCTACTCAAACCCCTCGACATACCCGAACGTCCGTGGAAATCAATATCCATGGACTTCATTGTTAAGTTACCTGTTTCTCATGGTTACGATTCAATTTGGGTGGTCTGTGACCGCTTAACGCGCTACGCGCACTTTATTCCCTGCGTCGAAACTATCGATGCACCCCAACTTGCGTGGTTATTTTTAGACCGCATTTTTCGCCTTCATGGCCTTCCCGATTCGATCATCTCGGATCGTGGTTCTGTTTTTATTTCTAAATTTTGGTCCGAACTCACTTCCCTTCTCAAAATTGAGGCTCGAACGTCCACCGCATACCATCCGCAGACTGACGGTTTGACGGAGCGGACAAATCAGACGCTCGAGACCTACTTACGTGCATATTGCTCTTATCAACAGGATGATTGGGTCGATTATCTCCCCCTCGGAGAATTCGCCTTCAACAACCTTGACAATTCCTCCACCAAACAATCACCCTTCTTCGCCAACTACGCCTATCACCCCACTTTCGAACCCCAAATCACCGAACGCTCCTCCGTTCCCGCCGCAGCCGATCTCGCCTCTCGCCTCGAGATTATACATGCTGAACTCCGTGCTGAGCTTCTTCATGCACAAGAGGTACAGGCGAAATACTACAACAAAAATGCATCACCAGCTCCGGAATTTCAGCCCGACCAACTCGTTTGGCTTGTTCGCCAGAACATCAAAACAACTCGACCTTCCATTAAACTCGACCATCGCCGTCTCGGTCCCTATCCCATCATTCGCAAAATCCACTCCTCATCCTACCTCCTCAAACTCCCTCCTTACTTATCTCGTCTCCATCCCGTATTTAATGTTTCCCTTCTCGAACCTTACAACGATCCTTCCGAATTCCACTCTCACTCAATTCCCCAACCTGTCGACCTTGTAGAAGATCCCGCTCACGACATCAAGTCTCTACTTGACTGCCGAAAAATTGGTCATCGGTATGAATACCTCGTACGATGGAAATCCCTCCCAGAGTCCGAAGATTCTTGGATTCCCCTCTCCGACATTCCCACCACATTCAACGAGCTCATCGAGCGCTTCCACCGTCGTCACCCACGTGCTCCACGCCCGCACGTTTTCGATATTAATAAGAATTTTTCTATTCCTGATTCCGTTACATCTACATCTGATCCCTCCGTTTCTTCCATCCCTTCTGCCCAGGTCCCTCCTCCAGCCGTCGTAACTCCGTCGTCCGCTCCTGCCGTCGCTCCGCTGCCCGCTCCGTCGTCGTCCTCCGCTGCCATACCTCCCGCTGCCCCGCGTCCTGCCTCACCGCCTGCCGTACGTCAGAGTTTGAGATCTGAGTATGTGCCACCCACCGCAACTATGACCCGTTCTGGTCGCGTTGCTCGTCCTGCCAATAGGCTCGACCCCGTTCATGAGAGAAAGTCCCGAAAATCTTGAACGCTCCCTGCGCCCGCCTCAAAAGGGGGATGATGTAAGGGTCATGGACAGACTCCCCTTACACGGACTCTCTTTACTTATCAATGGACTATTACTACCTATTAACGGGCTTTTACTTACTTCACGGTCACTATTAGTTTACACTCCGTTTGTATCACATTCTTGTTGCTTCGACTACTTACGGACATTTACGGACACCTCCCGATTACCTCCGGCTATCTGATTGGGCTGTCCCGACGTGTACATTCCTCTTCGTCGAATCAACGCCAGTAATTGGCTTTTACTCGGAATCTCGTCCCTCTCCCCTCTTTCTCTCTCAAAGGTTCTGGGCTTTACCTTGCCCATTACAAAACTTGGCTGGGCAGTTCGGACATTGGCGAAATTTCTCTAACCGAACCCTACCCAACCTTACCCAACCCAACTCTGGTTGCTGAAGGGGGCCTTAATATTATTATATGAACCAAAAAAAAAAAAAAAAGACTACGGACTGCATGTATACTACTGCGGTGGAATATCATAGAACATCATAGAACAACTACGTAGATAAAAGATTAGATAAAAAGTGACTCATGACATCGTTCTCTTTGTTGAAGGATTCACTTCCAAACTCGAAGTGTAAGGTGTTCATTATTCTTCGCTCACCTCATCAGAAATACAATATGTACTCATATTACCACCAGCCGCAATGACCAAATGCAAAGCATGCTCGGATCCAGCAAGTAAGAAGTGCACAGGGTGCTCTCGAGCATGGTACTGCACACAAAGTTGCCAGAGAGCTGACTGGGTCCACCACATCTTTGACTGTAACCCACGCCGAGAAATCAACACTGCCGACCATCTGGCCCTTGCAGTTCGCGAAAATTTGCTGCCAGACGATGCTCAGACCTGTAAAGATTATGGTTTTACAGCAGCATTCACAGCCACCAACCGGGCTCAATTACTCGGACTGTACATCGGTTTGATAGAATGCCTCGATATCAAACCCCAGGCGCTGCATAAGTGGCGTAAACAAGGTATACTCGCCCGAGAAATCAAGGCAGTATATCAGGAAATACCGGAGCAGAGCAGGGGAGGGTACTATGCATGGTTCCTCGAGAATGAGCATGTGCTGAACACATCTCCACCCGATCCGTCAGACGAAATACGGCAAATGCGAAAACGGACATGGGTGTTTATTGGGGGGTCGGCGGCAGATAGTGAGGCCGATATCGAGGCAAAAACCGCCGCTTGGTCAAAGGAGAGACAAATGTGCCATGCTTTCTACTGTATCCTACTCGCCGATTGGCATCCGGGTCCTCCGCAAGACTTATGGGTCTTACTAGGTTTTTGTGCATGCCACCATCTGCACGAAGAAGTGCTCTTGTCAGGCCACTATAAATGGCTTATCAACAATTGCACCTTTAATGAATTCGTTGCCGCATATGAATCCTCGGCACTGCTAGGCCTATTGCGTTCTAGGAATCCTCACTACGAGCATATATCTGGCCTGGAGGATGCACTTGCTGGGTCACCAACAATGTTCAAATCGGTCTGGTGGTTGAAACAGTTTGTCATGGCTGAAGAGAGCGCCGACGAACGCGTAGGCCTGCGTCCATCAGTACGCGTTGACTATGGGTTTATGAACTGCAAAAATGAAGACGAATTCAAGGCATTGAAACACCTTTACAAGCAGGTTTTAGAAATGCCGCAGATCGATCCGGTTCAATTACACGAGGCTGCCATTCAAGGAAGACTTTTCGGATTTCTGACTGGGAAGGTGGATCTGACAAAGAAAAGAAAAAAGTTTACTCGTCTTTTGAAAAACCCTTATCCTCTCCCTGATTTATAAGTAGTCTATATTCTGTACCATTCCTGTATCATCCCCAACTGTATACTCATGTCTGTTATTCAAGTGATTGCAAACTAACCATGAGGACCTTCAAGCCACTATTCACTATCATTGATGATCCACCACATCGCGTGAAAAATAAGTCTATCACACCAAACCGTGCAGATTCAATTATCTTTCCATTCGATGCTCTGCTCTGGGCTTTCTTCTTCAAAGACTAACATTTCTTGCACACCTGGGTCCTTAGCACAGTGGAGTTGAACCGTCGTAAGTATAACGTCGAGGAGAATAGATTGGTTCAAGTGGGCAGACCGATATGAAAATGCTCACCAAGGAACTCCATCGCCATCAGCATGCCTTCGCAATAGAACATACAAACATGTAAAGATGGTCATAATGGTGTAGATGTCGCATCATTTTACTGTTCTTCAAGCTTCAAGCTTCAAGGGCTAGGCCATTTTCTACAGACTTCAATCGTATCATCCCAATTTCTTAATTACTGCTCTGGTGGAGAGGGCTGGAGAGGGAGCTTTGACTATTCCAAGTCAAACGTAAAGATATTTGTCGCACGTGACCCCAATAATTGAACGCGCCACTTCTGGCAGCAAGTGGATTTCGTCTGACCTAGTACCACCACCATTATTTTAGCACAACCCAAAGAGAACGTTGGACCAGCTAGGAGATGGCAAGCAAAAAAGGAGCTGTTCCAGATACGTCTCTCAGTAGCACCAGGGAGTACAAGTATGCACAGGAAATATCACAAATGGTGGATATTTTGCGCATCTACCGAAGGTCAGAACTTATGTATCATACAGATGTTTGTTTTTGGGGAAGTCCAGGATCCTAACCCAGACACTGTTAACCTCGTGGAAGACATTGTCAGGAGTCAACTGATTGAGCTTGTGAGTGACTTGCTTAGGATCTTGTCAGCTCCTGACCCACAAGAAATCTCGGTTATTAGATTGTGCAAGCGCGTGGCCTTGCTACACGGCGTAATGCGCGGTATCTCTCAGCGGAGGACCTAATATTTCTTATTCGGCATGATCGCGGCAAAGTCAATAGGCTGAGGACATATCTATCTTGGAAAGACGTTCGGAAGCATGCGAAAGATTCTGGAGGTGATGGCGGAGCCGGAGTGGAAGTCGAAACTTTGGAGGACGGAGCTGATGGTGCGTTTTTCAATGATTCGTCTCTTAGCTCCTACTGATAATTGTCTAGACAAACTAACAGCCAAGGCTCAGAAGATTACTATTAAGCTTCCTTGGGAGATAACGACGATCTACTCAGAGGTCCTCAGACAGTCTGGGCATCAATCTGATGACGAAGAGGATGAAGATGACATTGAGGCTCATGAGGCTTCCATTCAGCGGCTCAAGGTGACCCTAATAATCTGGTATTCTGCGAAGAAAACTAACTCCTGGGCCCTTTCTATAGGAAGCTGATGAAGCAACAAGGCAAATGACAAGAGAAGAATATCAACATTATTCCGATTGTCGACAAGCCTCATTCACCTATCGCAAAGGTGCATTGCTCTAAACCATAATGTTACGGAACTACTGCTGAATTGTCATTTTCAGCGAAGCGGTTCCGTGAATTCTTGAATCTTCCACCCCACCTTGACCTCAAGGCGAACGACGATACTGTGGATATCGTTGGATTCTTAGCTTTTGAGATGGTTCGTTCGCTGACTCTGGCTGGCCTTACTGTCAAGAAATCCTTGGAAGAATCTTTTCTACGTGATGATTACGCGTCTCCCGTGCATGGGAAACGCAAAACTCTCGGTCTTGGTGGTCCTGCCGAGAAGCGGAGAAGGGAAGAATCTCCTGACAATGAGACGGAATACACACTGCCTGTCAACACCCTGTTCTTAGCGCCACCAGAGGCCCGGACTGCTCTTCGGCCAGAGCATATACAAGACGCGTTTTCTAGAATGCAAGGTGATTGGTCCCATCACCGCTCGGCTGGGATGCACAACTGGCGAGGTGGACTTGTGCGAACTCGAGTCAGCCTTATCTGATACATTTGCTTCATATTCTATATTGCTATGTACGTCTCTTCGTTTTGTGTATCTCTACCTTGTATGATCCCAAGTAGCACTGTACATTATCAATACATTCATGATTTTCCAAGAACTAAAAAAGCAACGATGCTGCTACATCTATGTTCCCACCTGCCGCGTCCAATGTGCTTATTGCCACTTCTCTCGAAACACCAAGGTCCATCAAGGTCCTGATATTTTGCTCTGAATGCGTGCTTGATGCTTGTCGAGATTGGGCAGCGGGCCTTGTGCCTGCGACAGGAACAGGCGCTGAGCCGATAATGTGCCCGCTTCCTGGGAAAGAAGATGGTGTATCAGTACTCGACGCAGAAGGACCGGCTGCTTCCTGTAGGCCGGCGGGATTTCTGGCTTTGTCGGGTAGTTCGTGTTCGGGAAGGAACTGAACTTCTCGTCCCTGAATGCGTAGGACGTTTTTGGAGAGATCGATGCAAGCTTGATGGGCCTTGAGCATATCTAATCCTAGGAGAAGATCGACATCACGGCCCTAAGTCAGAAAGGAAGTCAGAATTCAGCAAGTTATAGTCAAATTTGGTCACTGACTTCCACAACGGTGAACGAACAAGGTAGGAAGAGATCCGCGAGTTTGATTTGGGCACTATGCACGCGACCCAGTACCTTCGCCGTTCCAATCCCTCGTGCAATCCCAGAATATCGCTGATCAACCAGCCGCATGACCCTTCGGAAAAGGATGAGGATCATGAGAGTAATGAGACGCTTCAGAAACTCCACTCACCCGCAGCTTTCTGCACATTCGGGGCTCACTAAAGAACGATGCGTTTATCGACCCTTCGTTTTCAAAGGAGCAAATGGGATACTTACTGATCGTCTGCTGAGCACCACTATCCACGAACGCAGTTATTTGCCTTCCGTTAACTTCAGCCGGTATGCTGATTTCATGAGTTTCTATCAGCCCCGTGGCGGAGAGATGGGGCTTACTAGAGCATCGTCACCCTCCCAAAGCTCTCAGGTGAGTATTCAATGGCGTGCTCCATGTTTTCCAAGACAGCCTGCTGACGGATGAGTTCTTCGATCTTTCGTTGAGCTTCGACATCGAAGGGGTCTGCATTCAGATGTTCAATCTCCCGCTGACGCGCCAGTTCCGAGGAACGTTGGCGTTCTCCTGTCTGGCGAAGAAGCTCAGCGAAACGCTGGGGATCTGATTGAGCGGCATTTGCAACCTCGGGGTAGGCCTAGGACGCAACATGTTGAAGCACAAGGAGTGTGGTCATCAGGACGAGTAGCGTACCTCTTGAAGCTGGCGCATCAACTCCGGGTCCCCAAGTATCTGCAGGCGCATCATTTCCGAGTCTTGTTCTACTGGCCTGGATCGTAGAACAAGGGGTGAGGATGGCACTGGACGTCTGACAGATAGAATTCACCTTCCAGCTACAACGGCCACCTTCCGTCGCAGCATAAGCATCACATTCTCGCCCTCTACACCCAGTTGCCGTATCGTCGACTTCGGATTGCTAAGCTCCCGTCCTGAATATGAAATGCTTTGTTCTGCGACCGGGATACCTGACTAAGGGGAGCGGAGGTTAAGCGGAAATAACTTTAACATCTACTCAGAGATGTTGTGGTTCAAGCTGACCTCGGCTTCGAGCAATGCCATGACATTTTCGAGCTCCATATTAGGATCGATCTCGACCACAAACGATTGGCCTAAGTCGGTCACAAACGTCAACTCCATAGCGGTCTTTCACAAGTGATGGTGGTGTGGATGAAGTGAAGGTGTGGATGAAGTGAGGTTCCTAGCTAAATATGCTGATATAGTAGTTTGTGGGTAAGTGGCCACAGATGGTCAGAAGGGGAAGTCAAGTTAAGTCAAAGATGATCGATGGGTCAAACGCCCGCCTCTGAGCGTGTTTATTATACAATGGTAACAGAAAATGCTAGAATGATATGCTATGATTACAGATCATGGTGTCTCCATACGCGCGTATACAGACGCGTCACCCCAATGTAAAGTGCGTAGTTGCCAAGGTCGTCGCGCAGCAATTACAGCGGTCGACCTACTATCCGACTTCGTGCGAACTGAGAACTAAAAAAAAGTGTGAGGCTTCTATGAAATAGGGTGTAAGGTGGGATGACTCACAGACGTGAGCCATTACCACGGATGTTCGAAAGTAAGGCGCTTTCTAGTGCTGAAGCCGACAGACTGGCGTCTAGATGAGAATTCCATTAGTGAAAGGAAGGCAATATCTATTGAGGATTGTATTACCACTTATATCACTAAAACTGGATGCCCCGGAGCCCTGGCTACTGTCTTGCTCACTCATGCTTCTATCAACCAGGGGGCCATACCGCCGGTGAGCATATCCTATGGCACTACGCGGAGATACGGTAGGAGGACTCGAAGATTTGCCGGTGGACAAGTGCCTCCTAATTGGCGAGTGAGGTTGTGACTCCGTAGGTGGTGACGGGATGTCTGGAATGGAGCCTTGTGGAGAGCTGGCACTAGATAAACTATTACTAGTACTCCGGCTCGGCGGAGTGTCCCTTCGGTAGCTATCGACTATTGATCGGGATCCCGCAGATAATGGGCCCACCCTACCTCGCTCCGTAGCTTTTCCCTTAGTTCGTGAATTCGGGACGCTCACAAGCCCTAGCGCGTCATTCGTCATTATGTTCTGCAAGTGTTGCAGCTTACGGTCCAGCGCCTCTTGCTCCTCAGCAGCCCGATCAGCATCTTCTTCTGCCTCGTCGTCAGAGTCTGCACCTTCCGATGAGGAGGGCGACGTCGGGCGTAACGGAACATGTGGCTTCCTGTTTCCCTGCAGAGTCAAGGTGGATGATGAAGTAGCCTTCTTTGGTCGTGGCGAATTGTTGCCTAGGGAGTTTAGACGTGCACGGACACCTAGAGGGGTGGAAAACCGCCCAGAAGAACTAGCGCTTCCGTTCATGCGACTTGCAGCTCGACCCACTACAGATGGTTTCTCCGCAAACAACACTTCTTCAAACGGCTTTGGTGGCTGGCTGGTTGACGGACTCAGTGCGCCCTGAACGTCTTTAAGGCCACGAATTTCCTCCTGAAATCTTGCATTGACTCGGTAGAGCAGGTAGGGTAGCGGGACTTCTAGGTGAGCGGCAAGTCCCTTCCCTGAGGTGTATCACAATAAGATAAGCTGTGCGAGACTTGATAAACGATAACGCACAGTCTGCCCCTCCACTATCATTGGTGCGCGAGCGCTCGATGACCTTCCAAAGAATATCTGCCTTTTCCGAATTCCATTCTATCTAGGTGAAAAAGGTTATGTTAGAAAGATGGTGAATAATGATGTTTTGCTCGGGCGCACCGGTGGGGGGTCATTAGGGGGATTATCTGGTCGATTCCAAGGCAGCCGGACCACGACGCGTATAGAGGGTGTTGCTGGCATTTGTAAGGACGACTCGAAATTCATCGGAATGACTGCATCTTGGCCGTGTCCCCCCATAACGTCACATGATCGGTTACATCGACATAAATTCCATCAGAATAGAAAATACAGATTGTTACAGCCTCAGAATATTGCGGGTCATCCTTGATAGCTATAGCCAGATACAACGTTAACACGATAGTAATGATTGCTTTGACCAGACACAAAACAATTGAGTGTTGCGTATATGTACAGGGCATCCACCAAGTGTTGGTGTTGCCTTTTTTGTGCTCACGCCAATCCCCACGCACAAACGCTTGTGAGGAACACAACTTACCATCCCCTTTTGCTCTGTGATTTTAGAACCTCCGATCACGACAAACTCCATCCCAATCAACGCGTTCCGAAATCCATAATATACTCGCAATAATAATTTCTTTAGAGTTCCAGGTGTCGCGGTCGTTTGGACTTCTGTGGCCAATTGCGGACAGACAACAATTCTGGATTGTTTGACGTATTCGGAGTTGATGATATAGCCCTGTTTTGTCATATGCTACGTTTATTCATTAGCAATCCCAGTTGATTACCAGATTGGAGCTCTCTCTTTCCTTTTTTACAGTAGTTGCAATGGTAACCTTGCTCGTGGGTGTAAGCCTTGTTGGCTTTCTGATGGTCTTATCTCACTCACTTGAAGCTTAGTAAATTTACGATGTAGCGCAGACACTACAAGGAACAAGGTGAGAAGTGATGTATTACGATTAATAACATGGACATGGGAAATTCATGCAAAATAAATGCACTAGAACAAACAGCTCCCTGGTTTGCTCACAGCGTATATCACATCCCATCCTCACCTGCAGTCTGCTTGCTGTTGTATACCATTCACGAATCAAAGTATTGCTAGAAAGCTACTGGTCACAACTACTTCAACAAGCAAGGGCTGAAAGAATAGTTAGTATAGGAAAGCCAGTAGCGGATTTTCGAAAACGCACATCGAGAATAGAACATATAAGTATCTGCATTGCGAATAGCGTTGGTAGTGTCCAGGCTCTGTGATGGGCCATACCCGTAAGCGACGTCCTGAAGCCAAAGGGGATTAGGGATTTTCAACCGTATAGTGCTGTCGAAAAGGCTCACATCGGTACCATAGGAATGAGAGAGCTCGTGAACTAAAACATCTGCTCGCCCATAACCGCTACAAGTCGGAGCGTTGGCAGGCAAGGACCAGTATGGCGGACAGGTATATAAATTCCCCTGTCCCTCGGTCCCAATATAAAATTGTGCATATGCGAGGACATTGCTGGGGAAAACACGGGATTAATATCTATAGGTTAGGAGCTATTGATACATACGCAGTACAATAAGTTGGACTACCATCGCAATTGGCAGCTATTTTTGAGGTGGCTGAAACTGTTGCGGCGTCGTTGATATCCTGGAACGTATCGGCGACAATCCCTACATAGCGAGCATCGGTCGTGTGGTAGAACTGTGAGAAACTAATCAAATTTAGTTTCAGCAATAGCCATAGCACTGCTGTCGTAGCGCGTACTGGCCGTCTAGGGCCTTGGTGCGTTCAACAGCTCTGGCAGCTAATTGCTTTGCGCCAGCAAAATCGCCTCGAAGAATCCCTGCCTGATTACCGTTACACGTGTTAAGGATTGATACGCGCTTTTGTAAAAGCCTGCGTTCAGCAAATGCAGCCACATCACTCTTTGTGAGCAAGGAAGTCAAGTTCTTGTTATATGGATAGAAGGTTTGAGACGACGCCGTCTGTTTAGAATATGGGCCGTCAAGGACTTGGAATCGACCATTAGCCCATATAGTATGTTGGCCAGCCGACTTGAATTCGTGCGACGTGCTAAGGTCAATTGAACGGACGATAGTCTGTCCTGCAGGAATGGTTTCCCATGCGCCTGCACCAGCACCCTCTAAATCGAAAAAGGCCGAGATGCCGTGGAAAGGAAGTTCGTCACCTGCTGGTACTGAGCCAATTGAAAAGTGAAAATGGCGGTGGCTCTCACCTTGTCCATCGAACATACGGACATGTTTAACTGGAATGGTTGACAGGATTGGGGAGTATTTCATGACAGAGATGTCGCCATCCCCAGTGTTGGTGATGCTCGCGGTGACATTAAGAGGGCTCTTTCCTCGTATCAATTGGAAATCGATCGAGGGCGCTGCGGCCACGAATCTAGCAAGGAGAGCGAGGATGATTGGAAGCATCTTGCGAAATCCGATGTCAATTCTGGAGTCAGGGACCGCTTTTATACGTACAAGCGCGCGCTATTAAATGAGTACCATGCCATGATGGATCAAGATAATCTTGAGGGGGTTCTCGATTGTTCGGTCGAAGAGAAGTCGAGGTAGTGAAATTTCATGAATGTGCACATAATAAGGAACAATTGTGTGGATCATAGTGCGAGCGCCAGATAATCTGCCTTGTTGGTAAATATGGACAGCAGAACCCTTGAAAGAGCTTGCCAAGGACCTGCAGAGGGGTGGCGAGGAGACACATTGGGCCATCATCCAATCCGTGTGTCTGGCAGAGTTGTGTTTCATCCTTGAGTCAGGAGATCGAAGCCTTGTCAAGCCCCCTGCAGCCAGACGATATCACTGGCCGAGCCCTAAATAGCACAGAATCTGCGGTTCCATTTTGATGACTTCAGAAGCTTAGAGTCATTTTTGGGGATAATCTTTGTTAAAAAGCACTCCTATCAGTGGCCTAGTCGAAGGACGATGTGAGCTGGTAGGCTGAGGCGTGTGGAGTAGCTCCTCCATGGAGGTCCTTTTGGGGCGCATTCCATAACCACCATCTCGCTGACTTGTTGACTACCGGAGTAGGTTTGGTGGTTTGACATCGGAGTTGTAGCATGAGAATTTCGATTAATAGGATTTGAGCCATCTGTGGTTTGTGCATAAGTCGGAACGATGGAAGCGCGTTGATCATAGTAAGGGTTAGAGGCTTAATAATTTATGCACTAGTTAAAGTGACACAACACACCGGATTCGAACTGGAGGTAAGAGGGTTACTCAGAACACCTTCCAGATACTTTCAGTTCCACTTCATTCGCTTTTATAGCCATAGATCGTGAAATTGAAAAGTGGTCCAACACTGGGGCCTGTGACAAGGATGTTTGTGACGGGTCGTGACGGTACGCGACATTTCAGAGTTTTTGGTTGCTCTCACGTTGTTGACATCCACAATGGCGAGTTCGTCATTACAGCGCTTATCCTGCGTTCTCGGGCGTTCTGCGAGACAGTTAAAAGCTATATCTCACCGCAACTATACTGTTCTTCCAGCTAAACCGGCATGGAAACCTCGAACTTCTCCCACAGCTCCAGCAGCAACCGCACAAGTCAGCACCGGCGCTGGAGTGGGCAACCCGGCGACGATAGAGAGCCTGCCCAATACAGCATCAGAGCTCAAGCTCGGGTCGGAGACTTTACCGCCTCACAATGCGGAACCACTTGTCGTTAATGGAAACGGCGGTGAGGCACCCACTGACTGGTCTAAGAGCTATTATGGCTTGTCTGAGAAGGCGTTTTCAAAGGATATCGCTGATATTCTGTTGGCTCCCATTGATCCTATGGACATTGAAATGAAACCGGGTAGGTCATCTTCCTTTGAACTGTCTCCCTATATTTATGGATCATTCATTTAGACGGTTTGATTTACCTTCCCGAAATCAAATACCGGCGTGTGCTGAACAAAGCTTTTGGGCCTGGAGCCTGGGGTCTCGCTCCGCGCAGCGAGACCAATGTTGGGCCTAAAATCGTCAGCCGGGAGTATGCCCTCGTATGCCAGGGAAGGTAAGCACCGTCACGAGTTCGGCTTGTCGCATCATACTTATGATATTTGAAGGCTTGTAGGCATTTCTCGCGGGGAGCAGGAGTACTTTGATCCATCAGGAATACCGACTGCCACTGAAGCTTGTAAGAGCAACGCTCTTATGCGATGTTGCAAAGATTTGGGGATTGCCAGCGAACTCTGGTGGGTTCATTTGTGATGAAACGGGGACACGCCTTTAATCTCTCCTTTGTTCAGGGATCCTCGTTTTATTCGCGAGTTCAAAGCCAAGTATTGTGTAGAGGTATTTGCAGAGCATCTACCGACCAAGAAGAAGTTTGTCTCGTGAAAGTCTCTGACCTCATCATTAAGACTAACTATTTTTACTACAGGAAGAAGCTATGGCGCCGCAAAGACCAGCCCAAATTCACATATCCATACCAAGAATAAATTAACATATTTCATTGTATATAATTCCAATCTCAGAATCACCTCCTGCATCAAAAATCAAAGTATTTTTGGTAGTGCAAGGGATATACATAATTGCTGCAATTCGTTAAGGACAGAATTCTGTTATACTTCGAATGTTGTGTAGGACCTGAAATCAAATGTCCGGTAACCACCTACCATTATTGAGTTGCAGCGAATCCTATATAACAACAAATATTGATTGAATTGCAAAGGAGAAGTTTCTTGACTATTCTTCCCCGAGAGGAATTTCAGCTGTATCTCTGATTCTGACCATTCACACTCAATCCTCCTTAGACTACCTGGTCAACCCACGTCAGATTCGTTGCCTGTATAACAAAGTCATCAATTAACAATTCATTCACTTGCCTCACTAAGTGCTCACCTGAGACCCCTCAATCTTGAGAGTGTCAGAACCCTCTTTTGCGATTCCATAGCGCGTTTTTAAATGCCTCCACCAGTCCCTCGCCATCCAGCCGTCAAAGTCAGTGATCTGAGTCGCCGAGCCAGCACGCATGATGAAGTTGGTGACGCCGGTGGGAGTCCAGTCATAGAAGTCGTCCAAGGCAAAGTAATGCCCTAAGATGTGTTTAAGAAAGGATAATGTAACAAAAACCTAACCTTACCGAATTCATGTAGCAATATATGGATATTTTCAGTGTTAAGATTCGACATGAAGTACTCGGTGCCGATACGAGCACCCCAGTCTCCTCCAGCTCCTCCGCCGAAGCCTATAAGGCACATCAGTAGCTAATCCAACCTTTTAATCATCAACTCTGTACCTGGTGTCAGCCAGACGCTGAAGTCGTAGTGCCTCGCAGCACCACCTGGGCACCCAGAGCTGAAGCAAGAGAAGTGAGTCACACTCAGTACCTCCAATACGGGTAAAAGAAATGGGGGCCCCTTACTAATTGTTATCTTGATGGAAGAACCTCCCACACGCTGGATTACATTCTGGGATGCCTCCAGAGTCCCTATTCGTGTACACGTCGATGCCGGAGGTCGAGCCTTGCAACAACGAAGGGTTTGATACAGCCCATCCCACGACCGTCAGAGGCACACTGGAGTACGGGAATCCCTCGAAGCCAACAAACCAATCTATCCATTTTTTATATGATCTCTGGATGGCAGTTTGGACCTGAGCGCGTTGTGCCTCAGTTACAGTCTGGGTGGTGCTTTCCCATCGAACGCAAACTCTGGCGGTGCCTTTAGCGGCCATGAGCTGGTCATAGCTTGAAGAAAATTGGTGTCTAACATTTGCGAAGACGTAATTTTGTTATGAAGATTGGACCTTACCCATAGTTTCTGAAGTTCGCCGGGTAGGTTGCGACTTCATGGTTCCAAACCTCTGTGAGGGGTTGAACGAGATTACTGGGTGGGTTCCAAGTAGCCCGTTTAGCCGGAGAGGCCCATACGGAGAGTGTGAGCGCTGGAAATGCAAGCCAGGAGATCCTCTTCATTGTAAAGACACGGTGAGTGTAAATCGAAGGAGCGACGGGAAAACGGGTAGAAATAGAAAACGGGTGAACTACGGGTCAATTAGCGACTTCGATAGGCTCGACGTCGAAGGCCAATCGAATATCATGCTCTTGGCTTGACTCCCTACATTGGGCACGAGGATTGCGGGGTCCGAAGCAGTTAAAGTCGGAAAAATAAAAGCATAACTGGTGACTTGCGAGGAGACCCGTTGCATTCTACGCTCAGCCAGACTTCCATGCTGAGTGCCCCAACTTTCACTCCATGTGACCAGAACATTTTTTCCTTGAGTATATACAAGGGAGATAGAAGCAAACAAACCGAGTTGTCCGGAGTTATTTGAAGTCGTATGTACACAAGCGAAAATGACTGATGCTGTTGATGCTAGGGTTCCCCAAGACTTCGACTTCATGAGCGGCCCGCCCATGTACTGCTCCCGCTTTGAGATCCTATTGTTGCGTACAGGTGTTTAAGTAGACCTCAACTGGTATTCGTAAAGATCACCAGTCGAGTCGTAGTTTTGCCGACGGTCCGCAAACGGGATTGCTCTGAACAACCTAGTGGCCCGCACCGTGTACTCAGACTGCTATGGACTCCAGGCCCTGGACGGGTGGTATTCGTACATGTTGCCCCAGAAAATGGTGTTCACTAACAATGAGATTGCTATGTAAGAGAGTATTCCTTCAGACAATTCAAATGAGACGTACCTTCGTAATGATACCAGAGAGAATGTGGTTGATGGTAAGGGTGATTGGCAAGTCACGATTACGTTGTCATGTGAGCAGGCAGCGTCGATGTTGCCCTCCACGTCCAGCACCAGTTCTGGCCTTTCTGTCCGTCCACCATCGAGTCTTTCCTCCCATCGACCGCCATCCAGCGCGTCAGTCCGGCCGCATTCGCGACTCTCTGTTCGTTCGCAAACGCGTCATACCCGCTCCAAGCTCGTACCTCTCAGTCAAGCTCTTGTTACACAAGTCACTGATCTTGAAGAGAAAAAGGGCCCAGACGATGAAGCAGATTTTAATACAGCGGTTGATTTTGTGGTGAAGAATCTGGAAGCGACGACGCTGAGTAAGGGTGCGGCCAGTGTTGATATGACAGTGATGGACCGCCAGATACGAGGGTCAGTGCTTTTCCATCTCGCCTAAGCCTTTCCCTTATCATTAATCCTCGGTACCGAATTCTCCACAGCCATGCCCTAAAAGCACGTATAAATTCACAGGATGTACTTGCAGAGGCGTTGGAAAAATGCTATGAAGGACTCAAGATACACATAGAAGGAGAGATTGATCTAGACAAAGAAATCAAGGTTGGTCTCGTTGAACGAATCGTCTCAGAAAGTTGAACAACATATCCAACCCAGAAATCCCGGCTGCCAGACCATCTCCAATTTCTTGTGCGTTCGAATACCTGTCGTCTAAACTACCATGACGAGTAAAGGGATACTATCAGATTAAGCTATCCGCCGCTCCAAGCTCTGCCACGGTCGCGCATGCTTCATTATACCTCCAAAAACGTGCCAATCCACCCGTAGCTCCAGCCCCTTTGACATGGGCGTCTATCGTTGCGGAAGAGCCATTTGAAGGCGATCACTGGGAAGGCTTATACGGATTGCCTCCCGGGTTCGTTCGTTCACGCAAGTCTGGAGAGGAGAAAGGAGGATATTATGACAGAGAGAAGGAAAGTGAGAGGCTGGATTGGGATAGTCGTTGGAGTACACCATCCCTTTCGCCTTTGAATTCGGGAGATCTAGAACTTGACGATGACGATGACGAATCACTTGATGCTAATGCCCCTTCTGTCATATCGGATGATATATACCCAAACGACCTGTCCGGTCTCTCCTTTGAAAAAGGGAGGGCACATAGAGAACCGCCACATACATACGCTCATCGGAAGGAAGTCGAAACCCTGAAAGACAAACAGTATTGGAGGGATGACTGGAAAGGAAACAATTTGAAGGTGGGAGAGAATGTGTTTGATATCAGTGACGCGTCGACTTTAGGTGAGGAACGTCCTAGCCCAGTTCTCACATGACTGAAGAAACGCATGATTATGCACAGGACCTACCTTGAATACTATCCTTCACCATCCAGGCGACACAAAGCATCCTATCGGAGTCCCCCTTGAAGTATTATTGCAAACTGAGGTATTTTCAAGTTCAAGCAAACATTCGATGATCGGATGACCGAGCTTATATTCTCATAAGCGATATATCAATGAACAAGATGCTGTACGCGAAATCCTGATGGTACTTCAGGGCCGGAAGAACATATTGCTGAGGTGGAGAGAAGAAGATGCGGGTGGGGAGGGGGAGTTTACTGTATGATCCTAATATCATTGAATACACGTACCCTAACTATGTTTCCAGGCGGCGACACCAACCCCAAGGCTTTTGCACCTTTCACTTGGATCTCAGGAATCCATCATTTCTTCTATAGCACGAACTGCAACTACACTCCAAAGACTTCGGAATTTCGTTGCTGTTGTTTTCGAAGGAGCTCAGAACCGTCACACACACCAACCACAGCGCAAAGCAGGGTACAGTGGACCAACCATGACGCGTACGCTAGAGGCATTTGCGGATGCTGTTGCCACAGAAATCATGACACTAGATAGATGGTGCGCGCGGAGGGAGGAGGAAATGTGCCGGGCATGGGGTGGAGGCGGTATGCTGACAGGAGATGAACAGCTCGTCATCAGCCTCTTGCGGACTGAGAATGATGTCAAGAATACGTTTGAACGAACGTTCGAGGTTCTGTTGGATGTGATCAGAGACGTCTACCCTATCAACGCCTCTTCTGCAGTTCCGGCAAGAACAAAATCTGCTGCAACGATCAGTGCGACGTTGCTTGACCGCCTCTTTGAAAGCGTACAAGAGCACTTGGAGCGACGGGAAGGCGTAACAAGCGAGGCTCTCATGAGGGTTTTCATAAGGACCGCCGAGCCCGTATGGGGGATGATTGGCCGGTGGCTGCGTGATGGTATGGGGCTGGGTGTTGGTGTGGGCACTGGAAATGGAATCGGAACGGCGGGGGGAGGTGAACTCGACGATGAATTCTTCATCGAGAGCAGCGGGCTCGGACTTGGTATGATGGGTATGGGCCTTCTTGACCCTGAGTTTTGGAGGGAGGGCTATGCTTTGAGAGAGGCCGTTCATTTTGATGATGATAACGAGACTGCTGGTCGGGAGCGAAGTCGTAAAACGATCCCAATGTTCTTGGAACATGTGGCTGAACTCGTTCTGGGTGCTGGAAAAGCTGTTGGGCTTCTCAGGGCCCTTGGGGTCCCTTCGTCCTCACTGAGATCGGTGACCAAGTGGAGATCATTCACCGAGTTAGTCGGACTTTCACCTCCTACCCCATCAACCTCGAACTTGCAGTCCTCGAGTGTACGTGAAATTAGCGGGGAAACACTTTTTTCTGTGTCTATTGACACCTTGTCAAGACTTATTTACGACAGTCTGCTTCCCCAGTGCAATGCCGCAGGTGCACTTCTTGCTCAAGTACTCGTTGACGAGTGCTTCCTATGGTCACACCTCCAAACTATCGAAGACTTATTCCTGATGATGAAGGGTGATGCTATGAGCCACTTCACGGATATATTATTCGCAAAAGTATGTTTCATGCTTGCTCTATCGATGAGTCCGACGATCAACGAACTTTCCTATAGATGGATACGCAGCAGTCATGGGGTGATTTCCATTTCTTAAATACGGCATTCAGGGATGTTGTAGAATCCAACACGAGCATCGGAGCGAAGGCGTGGGTATCAACGCCTTTGGTTCGACTGTCGTACCGCGGAAGCAAGGAGAAAGACAAGACCATCTCAAGAACCGTGAAAGCCATTGATGGGTTGACAGTGGAATACGCAGTACCATTTCCATTAACGTACATATTTCGGCCCAGCAACATAAACATCTACGGCGAGATTCTCGTATTCTTAATCCAAATCAGAAGAGCGAAGAACGTGCTAGAAAGGATCCTTGTACGAGGAGCCCCCAGAGGAGAGACTTTGAGAGGGGAACTGAAAGCATTTTATGCGATGAGGAGCCGACTGAGTTGGTTTATCAAGTAGGTTTTGGTACTTCTACGAATATTTGCGAATATTGATTTTATCGCAATAGTACCCTTCTGAATTTTCTAACAACTTATGTCAGTTCTCTGTGACGCTCTCATGATGGCTTTTGTTCAACTATTATACCAGGTGCTTCATACACAAGTTGTGAACTTTCATGAGGCATTTCGAGCTGCCAAATCTCTTGATGAGATGATACAACTTCATGACGAGCAGTAAGTTGAAACCACCCACGCTTTGACCTTTATCTGACGACATTACAGTCTCGACAAGATCCAAGGTCGTTGCCTTCTCAAAGCAAACGTAGGGTTTTCTCTTCCGAGAGAATATTTCTAGTACTCAAATTTGTTTTTACACCCAGACATCTTCACTCCACCGGGCCATCCTGTCAATTCTCGATATGTCACTACAGTTCAGTGAATTCTTTATCACGTTTGCAGGTGATACTACGACGACCCACGACGTTTCTCGTCTTTCAATGTCGACAAAGCGCCATCGTAGTCGCCGGCAACGCAGGCAACGACGAAATGTTGTCGGATTCTCACAATCATTGGAAGGTTCATTCAATAGCTCAGACGAAGATGAAGAGGATTTCGGTGAGGCTGATATACCAGAACCATCGTTTTCCATGACGGCATCCGTTTCATATGGAGAAGAAGGATTCCATAGCCGAATGGATAAGATGTCAACAGAACTTGATGGATTGGTCCGATTTTTGCGGAGGGGTGTGGAAAGTTTGGCTGGTGGTACTGGGGAGGCAGCTCCTGCATTCGGAGTCCTTGCTTTTGCGCTTGAAGACTGGGACAACTGAAACTGTGTAACTCGATTCAAGGAGATGTCTTCACCGACAGGATAATTGTGGCGGCGCCTTTCAGCTAGCCAGACCGTGCGATACAATGCTCATGAAATAACTCAAAAATCGCAAACCCGGAACGGACAACCATCTATCTACCCTATCCACCTTTTGCCGGGTTCTCACTCCTATAGAACACGATAACCCTCCCTTTGTGCAGCGCTACGACCTGGACAGTGACGAGTGTGGATAGTAGGAAATATCTATTCTGGTATCTATTGTTGGTTTGATCACCACGAAACATTTATCCCACCTATCTACCGGCTATGAGGTATGTGGTAGACTCCGCCATTTATGATGGGCGGTCGATGATAGTAGAAGCTGTTAATATATTTGATAACGTGAGCTTTAAAGAAGTGCAATACTGACCGGGTGGGCCATACTGAACCGCCGCCATACTTGTCCATCGATTGCAAAACCCATGTAATCCGGCGATATCAGATAATTATGGTAGTGCCAGAGCAATGCGGTTAGGGACATTCGGTTGTGACTGTTGCTCTGTGTTCACCGCAAACAAAACCACTCCTGTATTGGATACTGCTATTATAAAGCAGTATGAAACTGGTTGTCTGGGGTCGCATTATGGCATAAAAGGAATCCACGGATTAGGGTGGTATATCATAAAAATAAATCGGGATAGGGTGGGGGAAATTCCCAGATTCACGAGATAGCTTCTGCACCACCGAGATCAACTCTCCGATTTATGCCGCCCAGAAGAATTTTAATCAACGCATCACCAGTCAGCGTTTCCACTTCACCATATTTGGTGGTATCGACAATATCCTGAGAAAGACAATGATGAGCCCACTTTCGCTATTTGAAGCCATGATACCTACTCGAATGCCGTTCATCCGCGAGAGATCATCATCAAGCTTCGCGAGGAACCTCGTAGCCTGTGGGTCGTTTCCAATCTGAACAAATTGAATGCCAACCTGAAAAAAGATATTGATGAGGCACAGCGCATGTGGAATACGGCAGATGGGCACATACTTGAGCTAGTGGAAAATTCCCTTTATCAAGCCGTTTGGCGTTTGCAACTATGACGCTTTCCGGATCGTCCGCTTAGTACATACTTTCAGCGCTGGATTAGGATTCATACAAAGAAAACGTACTGGCAGCACCGTCGGTAATGATTATAAAATTGACAGGCTTGATTTGTTTTAGCTGCACTTCACCTCCAGACAAGTTGGCCTTTTCAATTTTATGAATATAGCCGCGTAGCAGCTCTTCGAGCTTGGCCCCAACGGGCGTGGCACCGCTCGGTTTCACGCTATTAAACAACCTTTGAACATCTTGTTCGCTCTAAACAAAAACAGTATAAGTAAGATTATGTGACAATATCCAAGACCCCGCCTTACCCTCATATTACTACCAGTAAGTCTGCTATTGAGGAAGTGAATATCAATACCATCTGTATCGTAACTCCCAGCCTTGCTAGCAAGTGCTCTGAGAGCATTTGTTGCCTAGGTGATAATTAGTCCAGATAAAAGACGACCTTTGAGAAGATGAGCACCTCCTTCCAGCGTCCTCCTTGCATCGACGCTGAATCATCGACAATGAGGATCGTATCGAATCGCCTTAGTGTATCCAATGCATCTTCCGCTGTCTGCTGCCGCATTGGCACTCGGATGTCTACATCTGAAATTTTAGAGGGCTAGCAAATGTGAAAATCGCCACTTCGACGTGCCATATGTTCTCCGATGATTGGTAGAGGGACCTGCAGTAGCCTGCGGGTCAACGAAATGAAAAGTTTGCTGAGACCCGGTGCCGACTGTCTTGTCTCTAGGTTCAAAACTCGCATCGGGATGAAGAGATGGGTTTTTGGAGGGTCCACTCGAATACGGCGGCGGGGGGCCAAGATCCGGCTCTGGCATCGAAAGGGGGGAAGTTTGCAGAGCTCTCCCCATACTATCGCGCTTGGATCTTGACTTGGATCGGGAGGGAGAGTTTCCCATTCTTACCCAGTTGGAATTTAAAGTGGGGGGTAAATGTGATCAGGGGTGATAAGTGGGGCCGTTTTGTCTGTGTAAATACTTCTCTAACTGCTGTGAGGCAGTCCGTCCCAGCGGAGGGAAGATTCTATATCCAGCGCATGTTAATTTGTCTGGATATCTTATTGCCGGAGAACTCTAGGTATTTGTTTGACCTTTGGAGGCTATGCAAGTAACACCTACCGATGGTGGAACCTCAAGGAATCAAGTGCAAGGGATGATAGACCTGTATATCGTTGTTCTTGAGAAAGACATCAGCTCATAGCCAACCATTGTTCATACTATTGTACTGTGGTTTGGCTTATATTATATACGTGTTGATTCATACGAGCTATATATCGCATAAGCTCGTTGTGGCAGTACATTTATAATTATCCCTGCGAACGGATTCGGAACTACACAGGCCGGGCCACCCAATTGGCAATATGCTAGTGGAAGATGTCCAATTCGCTCCCTTTCCACCCTGGCAGACATTGCTGTAGAGCCTTAATACGCGTTAGGTCGCGAATCTAGATATACCAGCATCATCGATAACGCCGTTCCTAAAATATTTAGTAGCAACATTTCCTTCGTGCCGCCATTCCCATCAAAACCATCGGAGGTTATGTTATCGTAAAGATAGGTGTGGCCCTTAAAGTTTAGCCCCATAGTTATCTAGACTCCTGGACGGGCGAACTCTGGGGTACGGCCGCATACCATTATCGCCATAAATGCCGCACCGCTCGATAGTAAAATGAAGATCCGAGAATGGTGTCGTCGGTTCTCATTACGGGCCGTGGTGAACGCATCACTGACTCAGAACCTTCAGCTCCTGCCGGATGCATAAGCTACACACTCCGATACCAGTTTATGAGGCACTTACGAGAGCTTCGACTTCTGTTTCTAGCGCCTTGACTTCTTGCTCTAGGCGCTCTCGCTGTTTCGTAAGCATTTGAACGCGACGCGCCTCGAGCTTTTGTGCAGCTGTTGCACCAACGACTGGACGCGTAGGTCTCGAACGAGCGGCATCGACCTTGATATATTTCAGAATGCTATATGATAGATCATTCTTGATGCCTACCTTGGCCTGAAGTAGACTCTCCTTCTTCTCCAATGCTTTCAGGCCTTGCTCTGCGCGTTCTATCAACTCATTGATTTGTGGCTCGATTTCATCAGCTAAATCCGCTTTGTATTTCCTGACTGTGCCTTCGTCGACTAGTAAGAAGACCTATGAATGAACGATAAGTCACGCCCGGCCTCTTGTTATGCAAAAAGACTCATACCCGCTGACTCTCCAACACTTTCCGCATTCTAGGAAGATCATGTGTCCCGTTGCGAAGTAGCTGCTGCGCCTCATAGGCCTTGATAAAGTGGTATAAGACATGAGATTCACTCGACAATGTAATACCTACCTCTTCACAGCAATCCTCCATCGCCATTACACATTCCGCTAGATTTGGTGGGCAGATGGCTTGGATGTCCCCACGGTAAAGTTCTGGGCCTCCGGAGAAAACGGATTCTCTTGCCTTCATATTTACACGCGACAGACGCGACATCGTGGATGCCCTGTATGCTATGGAGTTGGGGGATTGCCAAGTTGAACACCCGTTCAGGTTATCGGCGTTATGATTGTCACTATATCACGTGGGTGAATTAAAACCCCGACATCACATATAAAAATCTTAATTTTTTTTTCCTTGTTTCCTCAGTGTCTGTATCAACCGCCCGAAGCGCCAGCTATTTCTGCACAGACGTTAATTCGTTTGCATGGCGTTCAATTTCTGGTTGACGGAGCGAGGCGTCCTTCGGGGTGCTCACAAGAACAAGCAGCCTCTCAGCTCGTTCGTCGTGTCCTTGTCCACTCCGGTGTTGATTTGGATGTGGGGAACTGACGCTGTTTGGTGTGCGTAGTCATATTCTATAACCTGCCGTACCCACTCTTTGGAGTTGCTACTATGTGGCCTTGACGGTTTGGTGAAACCATGATTCGAACATACCATCCAGTTTTATATCAATCGTTGGTAGGATATCATGCAATTCAAATAGCTTTTCCTTCTTCGCTCCGAAGTTTTTTCGCAGTTGAATCAGAAAATGTGAGGTTCCTTGCGTACAGTGTAAGTTTGCCTCTGTACATGTCAATCTCAGTCAAGAAAATGCAAATTTCGGCCAACTTGAGGCTAATTTTTACACAAAGGGACCGACTAAACACGACTTTTTTTTTTACAGTGTCAATGGGGGTGTTGTTACAAATTGGGCGATGGCGGCGCAGCCACGTGGAATAATTATAGCATCCGTTTTATGGTCACGGGTCGATGAAATCATGGGTGAAACTTTGGACTCTATCATCGACGCCGGCTCAACTCCATTCTGGCCCGGATGCGTTTACCAACGCTCATTAGATTCCCTGCCACCCTACTGATTCAGCGAAAAACCGCTGTGTCCCCATCGTTTCATCAAACCATCTCAAACCTTCACAGAATGGTAAGCTCACAGGCTGCAGCGGTGCGTAGCGCCGACCCCCGGGATCGGTATAGTGCTGAGAATTGGCTGCAGTTTGGGTTGAAGGACCCCTCCTTGATCAAGTTCCAAGGCCTTATCGACGGAAAGTGGATCGACGCTAAGGACGGCGAAAAGATCATCGTTACCAGTGAGTTGACTTCCAAACACGGTGATTGATTTGACTGACGCAACTCCTAGACCCTGCCACCCTCGAGGAGCTTGGAACAGTACCGGACATGGGTTTAGCTGAAACTAAGGAAGCTATTGATGCTGCGGCAAGAGCATTCCCTGCATGGAGTACGACAACGGCAAAGGTGCATTCACAGTAACATATGCACTACCAGACAAGCCAACGCGCCTACCTGCAGCACCGACATGACATCCTCCTCAAGCTTTTTGCCCTGATGAAGGAGCACCACGATGACCTAGGCCGACTCATAGTAAGCCCGGCTCCTGTTCTCAGGCATTTATAATTAGCTTACATAGCCTCATAGACGTTGGAGAATGGGAAAACCTTGGCCGAAGGAAAGGTATTTGGCACTAACTCGTGGAAAATTTCCCAGCATCAACATTGACTTAGGGAGAAAATGCATACAGCGCGTCGTTTGTAGAGGTATGTTCCAATGGCTGTCACTCTAGTACTCACCAAGGTTTCACTTCGCTGTATTAGTGGTTTGGTAAGTGACAGGAATTTCCATGAGCCAGCATCTATAAATACGTGATCACAGCCGAAGAAGCTGTTCGAACTTACGGAGGTCAGTAATGTACCTATCCTGATAGGACGCGACTCAGGCTTACTTTAACAGAAAATATACCTACTCCATTCCATAATGCTCGTAATGTTGTTATCAAGCAACCCGTTGGTAAGCCTTTTTTTTTGCACTCTGATAAAACATCATGACCAAATTTACCCAATAGGTGTTGTGTACGTTCAATTTCGTCCGGCCCACGAGGTCCGTTCGCTGACGTCAGTCTAGATCCATCCTCACACCCTGGAACTTCCCGTCCGCCATGATTACCCGAAAACTGGGAGCTGCACTTGCCGCTGGATGCACAGCAGTGATCAAGCCGCCCCCCGAAACGCCCTTCTCCGCGCTTGCTCTCGCAGAGGTATGCACCTGCACCTGATGTATCTCTTCTATTTAGTAAGTAATACCTTTTTCCAGCTCGCACACCGGGCTGGCGTGCCAGATGGAGTTATCAATGTGGTTCCTACCTTTAAGAACGTTGTTGAAGTCGGAAGGGAGATGTGCGAAAGTAAAATTGTCAAGAAAGTGACCTTCACTGGGTCAACGCCTGTTGCGAAGTTGCTATACAAGATGGCGGCCTCTACCCTGAAGAAGTACATTCATTTGTCATGCTATGATCTTGCTATCTCACAAGCGTATCACAGAGTATCAATCGAAGCCGGGGGAAATGCACCGTTTATCGTGTTCGACGATGCCAACATTGACGAGGCTGTCGCAGGTATGTTATAGGCTATGATTGACTTCGTCTCTCAGCATTGAGTTTTAGCTGCCGTTCTTTGCAAGTTCCGGGGCAGTGGCCAAACTTGCGTCTGCGCTAATAGGATCTATGTCCAGTCTTCGGTTTATGCCGAATTTGCTTCGCGGCTCGCTGAAAGGGTATCAGCTTTCAAGATTGGAAACGGTCTCGAAGAGGGAACGTAAGGTTTTTTTGCATATAACCTATAGTTTTGTTTTTCACCCTCTCCGTAGCACCCATGGCCCCTTGATTCATACCCGCGCTGTTGAAAAAGTGACTCGCCACGTTGATGACGCCGTCGCCAAAGGCGCGCAAGTTCTCGTGGGCGGCAAAGCTGTTGAGAACACATCCTTCTTTATGCCCACCGTCCTCTCCGATGTCCCTGCCGATGCTCTTCTGAATTCGGAAGAGACGTTCGGGCCACTCGCTGCTCTTGTCAAGTTTGAGACTGAAGAAGAGGTCATCAAGCTGGCGAATAGCACGGATGTCGGACTTGCTGGGTACTTCTTCTCCCGGGACATTGGACGGGTCTGGAGAGTCGCGGAGAGGTTGGAAGTTGGTATGGTGGGCGCGAACATCGGCGTAATGAGTCACACCAGCCTCCCCTTCGGCGGTGTCAAGGAGAGTGGAATTGGGCGTGAAGGAAGC
This sequence comes from Collybia mongolica, assembly GCA_013420905.1. Classification (NCBI taxonomy): domain Eukaryota; kingdom Fungi; phylum Basidiomycota; class Agaricomycetes; order Agaricales; family Clitocybaceae; genus Collybia; species Collybia mongolica. The sequence goes on from JAAXNY010000005.1 coordinate 3,717,540, forward strand.
CATGGGATTGCAGAGTATATGAACACTAAACTTATTGTGTTTGGCGAACTGGGTTACTAGGCGTGCTGTGTAATGTATGATAGTTCTTTGTAGGAAGATATGTGTATTTCGAATTCCAATGGATCTCCTGTTGTATTTAGCACACGCCCTGAATACTCTTCGCGGATATGTTCTACTCGCGTATACATGATTCTTACATTACAATTTAGCGAGCATAGTCGGATTCGGCCTTTCCTCCTTGACGTCATTTACGAGGGTTCCGATGCCGCCGCCAACCCAGACACTCATCTTATCACCATCTTTGAGGTATGCGGCCGGTTTTTTCACAAATCCGACTCCTTTGGGCGTACCAGTCAAGATGATAGTCCCTGGTTGTAGGGTAGTGCCCTGCGAGAGGAAAGCAATGGTCTGGCGGACGTTGAATATTTGCTCACTAAAATTATAGGGTCAATAGTCGGTGCCTAGACGTAGGGTAAGGGATACGAACGCCGTAGTACCGTCCTGAACGACATTTCCGTTGACGGTACACTTCAGTAGGACTTTCTGCGGATCAGGAATAGCTGTAGAAGAGACCAGACAAGGGCCTAGCGGGTTGGTATTATCTGACAAAACAATGTTGGCATGGCTCTTTCCGAAAAACATATACGGAAACTGACCAAATCCTTTTGAGAAGCCCCATTGTGAGACAGCCATTTGATGCTTGCGGAAAGACACCTAAAATAGACTATTCAACACTGATTCTTTGCAGGTCTGGTATTTCTCTCACGTCGTTGGCACCTGTATAGCCGAGGACATAGTCTAGCGCGTCGGCCTCTGACACATCCTTTGCGGCCTTGCCGATCACAATCACGAGCTCGACCTCGTAGTCTGGGAGGTGTTCCTTGGGTGGCTGGGCTACTTTTGGGATGACCACAGGAGCAAGGGGTCCTATGAGAGAGGTTACGGGTTTGTAGAAGAGGACGGGAAATCTGGAGGGTACATTTTATGGATTAGTCGGTTGTTAGAGAAACAGAAGGGCGCACGCAGGTTTCGGAAGGCCGGCTTCAGCCTACCTGGGACTTAGAACGGAGAGGTGGTTATTGAGCGGGGAGACGTACCGCATGGTCTGAATAGTTCAACCCAAGGCAACGTACAACCTTGATTTCCTCTTGAGAGAGTGGGGTTAAGAGCGTCTTGACCGTCAGTATATTCTTGGTGACTTGGGCTGCAGCGTCGAGTGCTGAGCCGACAATTTCGTACGCCTGAATTGGCTTTCCCTGATGGGCAGCCAGGCCAACTACCAACACATATGAGTCCTTCGGAATCCGTTGCTGATGTGCGATATTAGGACTTACTGTCGAGGCTTCCATCCACTGGTTGGCCGATGTGTACTCTAGACGTCTCGTTCGCGACGAAACGGATTAGACGAGTCCATTGCTGCAATGGATTCGTTCAGCTCAGATTTCCTCGAATACGGGGGACCTGCATACAGTTTTAATCGGAGCCATGGTGTATAGTGGGTGGACTGGAGTGGAGAAGACGGTCCTGAGAAATCCAGGAGTCGTCCATCGCCAAAACAATACAGACGCTCGGAATTGTCGGAGGTTAGATGGGAGTTCGGACCGCCACGCCTCGATCACGTGGGAGAAATTTCTGATAACGCGTTCCCAAAATAGACATAAACATGCACCCACAACTGTTGCCTTGACCTTGAACTTCAACATTGTGACCCTGAGGACCGACAGCGAACACACTCCGATGGACGACGACCTATCAGCGCTGAGAAACATACTTCAGGATGCTCTGGATGAGGTATGTGTGTACGATCTCTTGTCTCAATTAAATTAAAATTTATATACGCCAGCTCTCATCTCCCCGCTCATCGAACGAGCTGAAGTTTCAAGCTCTGTACACTCTAGAACGCCATATGGCACTCGCATGTGTGCCGAAAAACCTCTCGGAAGGCCTTCATAACTTCAATGCTCTGCAATATACATTTGAATGCAATAGTGCGTGGATCCGAGTCAACTTCCATGCACCTCATGGCCAAGCTCCGTATTTCAGTACCCTTACGGTTGCTGGCGTGGATGAGCCTGTCGACAGCCTCGCTTGAGGTTATCACGAATAAGGGAGCGATGGATCGTTAGTAAATCCCCGAATCTTGTCCTTGATTGAACCGCTGATTTTGTCCGCAGAGGAACGGGAAAGCCAGGCCTCCACTTTATCGTCTCAACTCGCTCTTGCTCTGTCGTTATTGCAAGGCGTTTCATTAAATCATAGCGCCAGTAAAGCATACCTTGGTCGGAAATATGCTCTCGAGGTTGGTATCTTGTGTGTTGATACTGTTCGCTCATCTCATTGCATATAGGTACTTCTTGATCTCCTCCTTGCTTCCCGTCACCTGTCATCCATACCCCAAACAACTCAAAATTCTAGCTCTAGTCGCACCCCGGCCCCTTCGCCTCTAACATCCGTCGTCCTTGACACACTCTTGTGTATTCTGGTCGATTCACCCGGGGCTCTGCGCGCTTTCGAAGCCTCAGGCGGAGTACAAGCCATCGTCAAAATTCTCAAACGAGCTGGTACTCCGCGAGAAGTCAGGCAAGTCACACAATATCTTCCGGTCGGCGTTCACATTGACTTTGATTTAATAGGATGAAATGCCTCGAATTCCTGTACTTTTATTTGCTCGACGAGAATCCAACAGAAGCCAGTGGAAATGTTTCGTCGCCTTCTTTTGTTCCAACATCGCCACCGACAGCACCGACTACCCCACGCCGCCCATCCAAGCCATACATTTCCAATAGACCACTTCGCCCATCATCTCAATACGGCTCATCTACATTCTCGTTTACGTCAACTTCCTCCACGTCCTCGCCATCAGTGTCATCATCAAGATCAACTTCAGGCAGCTCCACACAGTCTTTTTCGTCAACATCATCCAACGCATCCTCTTCTACTACACCATCTTCAGTATCTTCATCTCCAGATAAAATATCAGCAATGCTTCCTCCCAAAACGCCGCCCAGTTCACCCCCTCTCGCATACAGGCAGCCACAACAGCTACAGCCACGGTCGTTGATGATGCTGAAGAAAGAGGTCGACTTCGTACCGCTGAGCCCAAAGAAAGCACAAGTATCTCGGCTCGGGGTTGGCGGTGTGTCTAGGCATACTCCTGGGAAAAGTATCTCGAGGTCTAGGTTAGGTTCTGGGCCTGATAGTGATGGTCAACAGCATCGGCAGCCTGAATTACCAGAAACCCCAGGTCATGAGGGGAGCCGGGGAGAAGAACGAGTGAAGTCGAGGGTCACACCAAGCAACTTCAAAACTACCGAGGAGAAGAAAGAGTTATTGGGCACTATGCTAGGTAATGTGGATGCACTTGTGGAAGGTGTGAGGAAAGCAGGGATCTGGGGATTAGGGTAGACTTGGGAAAAGTACATAGCTTGTATCCATGACCTATTATTGTATACCCTTGCTGTCTTGTGTACGTTTCTGCTTTCCGGGAACATATCATGAGAGTCACACAGCAACTCTTCTATTGGTGTTACGACCTCCACATCTTTCCAATGTTATCAACAGGTGGCGCGCCCCATACGAGCGTCTTGCGCTGGGGGTCAAGCAGGCGGGGGAACCGCGAATCTAGGTGTTGCAGCAGGCCTCGGCCGGGTGCCGGGGTTTGTGCTGTTGATATCGGTGACACCATCGAGGGAGATGAGGTTGGTGAAACAGACACCCCGGGCGTGGACGTAGCGGCGGCAATGGCAGCCTCCATTGTCTTTTTCTCTTCCTTCACACTCAACACCTCCGCAGCTGTCCCCGTTCGTGCGATTGCTCGTGCCTCTTCATCAACATCATCGAAGACGTCCTGCTTTACGGCGCTTATAGAGTATGCCCAGATTCCGACGGCGAGAGCACCCAGTGCGACACCTGTTAAAGCATTGCGGAGACGGTATGGCTCCCGTGCCCGTTTGAGGCCTGGGGACATTGTCTGCACGAAAGCACGTTATTTCTTATGAAAAATGGTGATTGGGGACTTGAAGGCTCACCCCGGCCTTTGGACGGTAAGACTCATTGACCGTCTTTCTGTCAACATAGTGGGAGGTCTGTTGCGACATTTATGAGTCGATGCGAGGATGTTAGGATGGGTTGATGGAAAATGTTATACACGTGATCGGTTAACTCCAGTGCCAAATGCCAACTATGTTCGATCATCATTCTATCACCCTCAACTCCTTGTCCTATCCCATTACACTGGTAGTCTAGTCTCAATATCTCCCCGGTCGAGCCAGTAAATATAATACTCAATACCAACAAAGCATGCAATTCAAGATTCAACAAGCATCTGCGACTGCCCAATAATGATCGGAATTCAAGTTATACAAACGTAGGAAGAAAATATACATGCACATATCGTGTAATTCAAGGTACATAACGAAACAAGCGAAGGTAAGTACATTCAAATAATTTTACGAAATAATGGTAAACTGGCATCAGACACAAAGGGGGAACACACAATTGAAAATCTGAACAAGGAGCATGACATAGGCGAGATAAAGAGTAGACTTATTTTTCTGGGAGTATATCGTTTAAGCCACAACACTAGCCGGAGCAGCTGGTGGAGCTCCGGGTAAAGCAGCCGATTGGGGGGAATTCTTTGTAGGGATCGTGATTTGACCCCAAGGCGCAACTCCATACTTTCCTTCCTCAACGGTCAGATTCCATCCAGCGTCATCATAGCCAAGGCTAGGGAACCCGGACGGGACACTGATGCTGTATTTCCAGCCACCATCGGTCACGAAGAAGGTATTGGCGGAGCAGTCACAGCTCACGAGCTCGACGGCAGCAATGAGTCCTGCTGGACCACCAGTGTTGTTGGCATACACCGCAATCACAACCGTCGACGTTGGTGGGAAGTTAACCACATAACGTTGGGCGGAATTGAAGTCCGATCCTGATCCGACAACTAAGCCGTTCACGTATAAAGTATACTCGTTGTCGGCGGCGAGGATGATGACGGCAGAGTTGACGAGGTCGCCGTTAGGTAGGTTGATTCTCTTGCGGAAAGCGCGTCCCCCAATGGGCGCGCTACCTCCGCTAACTTCGTTGGTCCAGATCCAATTTGCGGACTGAAGGGATGGGCCCTCTCCAGCGTTTGGACTGGCAGGAGCGGGAGGGATTGTGATCGCGTACCCTGGCACCGTGGGATAAGGGCCTTGGTCAAAAGCAGCTGGCCAGGTGCTGTCATCGAAGGCGACCTGCTCGAATCCAGCAGGAGCTTCCCCGGTTGCATGCCACTGTGTGTCGCTGACAATAGTGTGCGTGAAACCGTCGGCGTATTTGACTTGGATAGCGGCGAAAACGCCAGAGGGTGTGTTGGGCGGAACGTTCTGCGCTTCGACGGCAAAAACGTTACAACTATCAACGAGGCGAACGCAATAGCGTTGGGCTACATTATATGCGCTGATCGCACCGACCTTCCCGCCGTTGACATAAAGGGTGTATGCATCATCAGCATTGATGAGGATATCGGCGGACACTGGGACCTTGCCCGCAGGTGGAGTCCAGTCGCGGCGGAATGTCGCGTTTCCTGAAGGCTGCGCTCCTTTGGTGTCGAGGGGAGCTTTGTTCCATATATATCGGGAATCAGAGAAGTCTAGAGCGCCGACTGCTCCAACCATACAGACTGCGAGTAGCATACATAGAAATGCTACATCGTGGAACTGAGTGAGTATCTTCGACATAAATTCAACGATAGCGTGGCTTACCCTTGGAGCCCTTCAACATTGTAGCTATAATGTGGCAGATTCGACAATTAGAAAATAACTCGATTGCTCACTGCAGAATCGACTGGCCAACTCTTGGCTTTATACTTTTTTTTTGAATAATACAACTCCAATATGGTGACTTCCATTCTTTTTTGACATGAAGATATGCCGCAATCATCACGTCCTCGAGAAGCTCGACCCTTTTGTCAATAGGCGCCCGAAAATCTATCGAAAAAAAAAAAGAACGACCGATATACATTAGAATCGAAAGGATTAATGGGATAAATTTGGTGACTGTCATCGCATCGCAGAACCGTAAACGATTCTCAATTTCGTGAACAGTGGGTTGCCTTTCCGTTTTACTGCTTAGTCCGAGATACTAACATACTATTCCATAGTGTCAGTTTTCGACATCGCTTATGTGCAGTCCGATGACTGCCTGGAAGAATCCTCCCCTGGATGCCCCAAAAAAATTGAAAAAAATAAATTCTTGTCCATTCCACGGACTAGAAGTATGCATGAACTGTATTGAACGTGCTTCTGTGCAAACAATCGGGTCCAAGCTAAACTCTTCCTTACACTTCAAAGCCTCACGAGCAGGGGGGTCTTTTGAGCATGTGGAATGTTAGTCAATAGGGTTGAAGGTACATGAAGAACCAGAAACCTTCTCGCAGAAGCTCATGTCGATCCAATCCCCGCCGACGGGCGAGTAACGTTATCCTGCAGAAGGTTTGAATGAACCTGGAAATCGAGTACAACCCTCATTTGCCTTCAAGCGTCGAGGTATTGGGACCAGTCCCGCAGCGCGTATTAGTTGTAAATCAAAAGATAATGCCCCACGCACCATACTTTACAACCAACGAGCACGAAAACGAGGTGTTGGACACCCAAAGAGCCCATTCCCTGGAAATTTCCTTGCGGCTGCAGGACATCAAGATTTCGGCTCCAATATCGTGCGCCACCAGGAAAAGAATCAACAGCACGTTTATCGTTCTCAGACCCGTCAAATCACAATAACTAAACCTCAATAAGCAGAGCATGTTCAACGTTTAGCGTGATCGGAGCGCCACACCCGACCTCAAAGCGTCATTCAATGCAGTCCCCAGTCAGTTAATCAGACATGTGCGGCGACTCCGCAAATGTCAGGGCCAAGGACAACGCCCACTACACCAATGATAAGGATGAGCCATAAATGCGTAGCTGTATGGGGCAAGGTATACATGAACGGAAAGTGTGAAAAGTCAGTAATACAGTGTTGCGGAAGGGCAGTACAAAGAGGGGAGCCACGTTCTGTGGAGCGTGATAGAGGCGGTATACAGTATTAGCCTCTTGAGAAGCGCGCTCAAGCCACAACACTAGAGAGGACTTTTTTGTGAGATTGTGCTTTGACCCAAGGAGCAGCCCCATGCCTTGGTTCAACAATCGCCAAGCGTTGTTACACTCAAGGCTGGGCAATCGCACTAGCGCCACATTTTCACCGCCATAGGCTGCCATCGATTACGGGGTAAGCACTTCATGATGTTATATTGTTCCCTCGAGAAAAGAACGTCGAATTCGAATATATCGAAACTTATAACCTTAGATTTGAAAGCGTCATCCAACGCCGTTAAACTATTCAGATATTCCACTATGGAATGGTGAGAATTCAATATCGCCCGGTAGGGGATGAGGGGATACATGCATATTGTGTAATGCAAGGTACGTGAACAAAACGAGTGAAGGTAAGTACCAATAGTACTACGAACTAATGGTTAAAATGGTATAAAGGGGTATACAATCGAAAATCCGAACAAGGAGTGTGAGTAGGAGCGGTATGGTGTTGTTTCTCTGGCACCGCCTTTTAAGCCACAACACTAGCCGGAGCAGCTGATGGAGCTCCAGGCAAAGCAGCCGATTGTGGGGAATTCTGTGTAGGGATCGTGATTTGACCCCAAGGCGCAACTCCGTACTTTCCTTCATCGATCGCCGGATTCCATCCAGCATCATTGTAACCAAGACTAGGGAACCCGTCTGGGACACTGATGCTGTATTTCCAGCCACCGTCGGTCACAAAGAAGTGATTATCGGAGCAGTCACAGCTCACGAGCTCGACGGCAGCAATGAGTCCTGCTGGACCACCAGCGTTATTGGCATACACCGCAATCACAACGGTCGACGTCGGTGGGAAGTTAACCACAAATCGTTGTGCAGACCGGAAATCCCTGCCTGAACCAACAACCAAGCCGTTCACGTATAGAGTATATTCGTTGTCGGCGGCGAGGATGATGACGGCGGAGTTGACGAGATCACCGTTGGCGAGGTTGATTTTCTTGCGGAAAGCGCGTCCCCCAATAGGCGCGCTACCTCCGCTAACTTCGTTGGTCCAGATCCAATTTGCGGATTGGAGAGATGGGCCTGCCCCAGCGTTTGGACTGGCAGGTGCGGGAGGAATTGTGATCGCATATCCCGGCTTTGTAGGATAAGGCCCTTGGTCAAAGGCAGCTGGCCAGGTACTGTCATCGAACGCTACCTGCTCAAATCCAGCAGGCGCATTCCCAGTTGCATGCCACTGAGTGTTGCTGACAATAGTATCCGTGAAACCGTCAGTATACTTGACTTGGATGGCGGTGAGGACACCGGCGGGCGTGTTGTCAGGGACATTCTGAGCTTCAATGGCAAATGTATTGCAGTCATCGACGAGGCGGACGCAATAGCGTTGAGCAGCATTGATAACGTTACTACTCCCGACTTTCCCACCATTGACAAATAATGTGTATACGTCGTCGGCGTTGATGAGGATATCTGCGGACACTGGGACCTTGCCCGGGGGCGGAGTCCAGTCACGGCGGAACGTCGCATTTCCGGTGCGCTGCGCGCCATTGGGGCCGATAGGGGCGCTTTTCCAGATGTACCCTGAATTCGAGAAGTCTAGGGCATTGACCGCTCCGGCAATGCAGACTACGAGTAGCATGCACAAAAGGGCTAAGTTGTAAAAGTGAGCGGGTGAGGTTTATCTAGTGGCTTGGTGGACTCACACTTGGGATTCTGTAACATGGTGCCTGTAAGAAACAAAGGAATTCGAGAAAGAGGAACTGACTGCTCTCTGGAGAATTAACTGGTGAATCCCCCAGGCTTTATACAAACTCCCTGCAGTGGATGATACCTTTCTGGGATCATCATTTCTTTTTCATTATTGAGTCGAAGTTTATTTGATCGTCAAGTCCTCGAGAAGCTAGAATACGTCAAAATTGCTACTAGACGCATGGGATGCACTCGGAGTCGATAGCAGCGAGTAGCAATATCTATTTATTCCGATCTGCACTATCAGATATCGGACGCACTGTTGGGGTCGTTGTGTTACTTATGGTCAACAATTTCTGAGAGTCACTCAGACTTACTCTCTCGAATATTCGCCTGTCTTATTTCTCGCTCTCGTTCACACATTATTTACTATGTTTACTATATTGATATCTACCTCCACTAATGAAAGCTAATTGTATCGAAGGCGCTTGAGGCCTATCCCATGGCCTAGTAAACTCCATTCTCACATACATTTTAGTGGACAGGAGAGCGCCACTAGTCAATCAAGCTGAGGCCTTCGAGGCAGCCTGTACATTGAGAACTGGCAACCTTCTTGCAATAGTTCACATCGAGTCAGTATCTTACGACAGCTGTATAAAATTAGACAGAAGCTTATCCAGACCTAATTATATAGATGGTAATAATCCCGTAAGCGGAGTGGTATTTCGAGCCGTCTATTGTTTTATCAGGTGTCCTATTTTCCAGAAGTACCACCAAATCGGACAGGAAACGGGCATGGGTGCCCTGTTTATTAGTCGGTCTATGAATTCGTTCAAACCTTTGTTTTGGTCACTACCTTCACACCAGTAGCTCGTAGTCATTTAGGCCAAGAGCTGTTGTGGGAAAGAACTGTAAACGAAACTACGAATGGAACCCGCCCGACGGACGTGTAATCAGTCCAGAACCCCACGTATGACTCGCATATATCAGCTGGACCCTTTCGAGAACTAACGCAATGATGGTCCAGGTTTGTTACGAGACTCGAAGTTTTGCTTGACACGATTCTGTGACCTCAAGGTTTAAGCTCCCTTCAAGGCCTCGAATTAATGATGTTCAGTGTGCTAGAGTAAGGTTCAACTGGAGTCACGTGTGTAACATTTTCCGATCAAATTTGTTGAAAGCGGCAACTTGAAGCCACTCACCTAGCACTTTCCTAGGGTTCCAGATCTCCCTTGTAGAGCACAAGAATGAGGACGAGCCGACACGCGAGATCCAATACATCACTTTGACTTTGATGTAGCACCAGAAAAAGAACCATTAAAAGCTGGATAGAATCTTTGAAATGACCATGTAACCTCGTGAGTGGTCGACATCACTGTGGTACTGAAAAACAGTAAACTTATCTAGTTCTCACCGTATAACCGCGTTTCTGACAGGCCACCCAATCCGAAAGTTTTTCCTGGATTATGTATCAGACGTGTCCGGCGGCTCAGAAGGCCATTACTGGTAGATAATGGTGAGTGATTAACTACGAATAAACGTCTGTGTAAGGCAAGATACATGAACGAAAATGCTAGGGGTAAGTACGTCCAAACGTAAGTCTACGAAAGAGTGGTACCCATAAACAGGGGATATATTAAAATCAGCAATCGACCAAGGAGCGTGATGTAGATAAAGATAGAGGTGGTATAAGGTTTTTCATTTGGGACTCGTGCATTCAAGCCACAACACTAGCCGGGGCGGCTGCAGGAGCTCCAGATACGGGTCCCGATTGAGGTGAATTCGTTGTAGGGATCGTGGTTTGACCCCAAGGCGCTACTCCGTACTTTCCTTCATCAATCGCCAGATTCCATCCAGCGTCATTAAAGCCAAGGCTAGGGAACCCGTCTGGGACACTGATGCTGTATTTCCAGCCACCGTCGGTCACAAAGAAGTGATTATCGGAGCAGTCACAGCTCACGAGCTCGACGGCAGCAATGAGTCCTGCTGGACCACCAGCGTTATTGGCATACACCGCAATCACAACGGTCGACGTTGGTGGGAAATTAACCACAAATCGTTGTGCGAACCGGAAATCCCTGCCTGAACCAACAACCAAGCCGTTCACGTATAAAGTATACTCGTTGTCGGCGGCGAGGATGATGACGGCGGAGTTGACGAGATCACCGTTGGCGAGGTTGATTTTCTTGCGGAAAGCGCGTCCCCCAATGGGCGCGCTACCTCCGCTAACTTCGTTGGTCCAGATCCAATTTGCGGATTGGAGAGATGGGCCTGCCCCAGCGTTTGGATTGGCAGGAGCGGGAGGAAGTGTGATTGGATAGCCTGGCTTGGTGGGATAAGGGCCTTGGTCAAAAGCAGCTGGCCAGGTGCTGTCATCGAAGGCCACCTGCTCGAATCCAGCAGGAGCGTTCCCAGTTGCATGCCACTGAGTGTCGCTGACGATGGTGTCCGTGAAACCGTCGGTATACCTGACTTGGATGGCGGTGAGGACACCGGCGGGCGTGTTGTCAGGGACATTCTGAGCTTCAATGGCAAATGTATTGCAGTCATCGACGAGGCGGACGCAGTAGCGTTGAGCAGCTGTGATAAGGTTGCTACTCCCAACTTTTCCGCCATTGACGAACAAGGTGTATACGTCGTCGGCGTTGATGAGGATATCTGCAGATACTGGGACCCTGCCCGGGGGCGGAGTCCAGTCACGGCGGAACGTCGCATTTCCGGTACGCTGCGCGCCATTGGGGCCAGTAGGAGCGCTTTTCCAGATGTACCCGGAACTCGAGAAGTCTAGGGCATTAACTGCTCCAGTCATGCAGACTGCGAGCAGCATGCACAGAAGGGCTAAATCGTAAATGTGAGTTCTTGGCGTTCATCCAGTGGGTCGGCGAACTTACATTTGGAACCCTGCAACATGGCGATTGTAAAACGAAGGAATTCGACAACTAAGAAGAGAGGAATCGACTGCCTACTGGAGAACCAACTAACTAACCACGGGCTTTATATGCATTCGCCACTGTGGACGAAATTGTTTTGGGATCTTAACTTCAATTCTTTGCTGTCATGTTCATTTGTCCTGTCATGAGCCCACTTCTCAAGAAGTTTGAACTTATCTCCGCTGAACCCACAGAATGTCTTTGGAAGCCCATGGGCAGTAAACGCGACCAAAGACAGCGTTGGCTGCCTCGAAGATGATTTCGAGGGCTTTCCTGGCACTGTCGGGTGCTCTAGAAAGTTATAGAATAGTTGTAATTTCATTTCATCTCTCGCTCACTCCTAATTTCGCTCGTATTTCTTCAATGGGAGCTTACTGATAATGCCCCCCCCCCCCCCCCCAGTTCCTGGTTATCAATGCGATCTTCCATGCTTCAAGCTTCCAATGGCAATTTCATATTGCTTCGTGTCCATCTAGTCCTACTCGAGCTATATTAAGTCAGTTTGCAAAAACGTCCGGCGATTTGTTGAGCTAGAAGCACGTCAATGCTGTACGGGATCGCTTTCTTGTCAGAGGGCTTTGATCTATTCCGGTATCAGCCCGCTCTTGCAATCACTCATGTGCCAAGAAATACCCAGGAGGATCTAAGGCGCCTGGAATACTCTAGTAAAGGAAAATTGGATGGGCGTCAAGAATCAACTTGCACATGTCATCCTGGGCGTTACATGCCATCAAACGAATGTTATGTTGTTTTCAGAATTCTAACTTTAATTCTTCGTTGCCATGTTCCCTGTTAAATGACAGTCTCGAGAAGTTCGAACTTGTTTCCACCAAGTGCGCAATGGGCGGTAGGGATTTAATCGGCGGTAAATACGATGGGCGCAATTTTGAGGGCCGTCCTGGCATCGCAGAATGGTGGAAGGTCTCCGTCAGTGACGAGTATTCATCCCAATCAGTCCCATTTCTGCATGTGCGCAGTGTACAATATGAAAACCAGCAGTTCCCCCACAAATTCACGTTGGTAAAACACCTAGTGCCTGATTCCTAACGCGACCTTCCATTCACTCAATTCACTAGTGACGGAGGCTTTCGTAAACCATTTGATCTAGAAGGATACCTCTTTCTTCTCATTAGTGTTCCTGTGAGCAGCCCGACCCGGAGCCCATTCCTGCGACACCTCAAATGCTGAGAATATCACAGGCGAGGCACCTAGAATGGTATCATAAACGCAAGACGATGACGGGCGTCAAGAATTGTGCTTCACGCACCTATCTCGCGTCGATTCGGTGCCAAGCGCCGAGTGTGGGAACAATGTGAGAGCAAGTGTCCGAGCAAAACCTTTCTTCATCCAATACGCAACTTGCACTAATTTAGGAACACCTGAGGCGCTTTTCACTTACGTCGCCGTTCTAAAAAGCAAGGGGAAGTATTCAAAATTTGATTCGGCTGGATGACCCGCACTGCTCTAAACTTGCTCCCATGAGAAGGCGTTTTAGTGCTGGTGCAATCCACACCAGTACACACGTCCGAATCAAGCCTGAATTGCTTATAAGTTAAGTTATTCTTGCAGGGCTGATGAGTCTGTTTCCCATCTGGCTCTAGGCAAGCCAGGCTCTTATAACACTCTCGTCATTTATTGACCAAATAGAAGAATCGGGGAATATCGGATGTAGTTGATGTTTCAGCATTCAGGAAGTGCACCCCATGAACATCGGAACTTCTGGGGATGTGAGGACGCTCAATGTCGTGGGGGGAATAACTTCCCTCGCTTGGTCTACTTCCAGTGTATCAGCCACTCATTTGTTGTATAGCACACAAGGAAAGTAGAGTACAAATACCGCCCACTGTTAGTACATCAAAACAAAACAAAACAGTTCGTAGACAGGACAGTTACCAGTCATGCCTTGGATTTCACAGCATTTGCAATTCACCAATAACAATCGCATCCACCTTTGCGCCGACCTCCAGACGGGAAGGAGAGTCTGGGGACATGGGTGGCAATACGACAAGCCCATTGGCACCACTCAAGCTTGCCACTCTGCTAGAGCGCTGGCCGCCAGTACTGAATGCCTTCAAGCCATCATGTTCAGCCTTAATGATGACACGATGAAATTCAGTACGTGGGTCGAGGTCCATGGCGTTTTGGATCTAACAAAAATCTTTCACCGGCCTGTTACATCAAACAATTGACAAGAAAAAAGTACCTGAACGGTGACGCGCGGGAGATGACACAATTCTTTGGGCCAACCACCGAGGAATCGCAGCGCTGGGATAACGAAGATCTGGAACGTAACCAAGGCAGAGGCCGGGTTGCCGGGGAGTGCAAAGATAGGCTTCGAGATGCCGTTGGAGGGGATGGTCGCGAAGGTAGTGGGCTTTCCCGGCTTCAACGCAACGCGACCGAAGTGCACGCTTCCATTGAAATGTCGCTCGATTACTGGTTTAAGCAGGTCAGCAGGCCCCATGGAGGTGCCACCCGTCGTGAGCAGTATGTCAGCGTTGTCGAGGCCTTTCTGGATGGCCTTTACGTGAGCGTCGACACTATTTTGTTGCTGAGAAAGGCAAAGAAGATCAAAGGATGGAAGAGAAAACTTACGTGTCTGGCACAATGCCTAGATCAATAACTTCGTAACCCATGCCTTCTAGCGTGGCTTGTAAGGAGGGTCTATTGGTGTCAAAGATCCCACCCCATCCATTTTCTTCAACGTGAGTCTTCGCATGAAGATCAACAATCTCATTACCCGTGCTCAGGACAGCGACAACAGGTCGTTTGTACACTTCGACCTATTCCATGCACTTGTTAGTAGCATATACACTACCATTCAGACAAAGTACAGGTTACCTCTTTCCGGCCAACAAAGGCCAATGTTCCGATCTCACCTCCCGCACTAGTAATCCTTTCACCCTTCTGGAGAACAAGATCGCCCTGGTGGACATCCGATCCGGGAGCACGGATGCGATCTCCTGCTCGGACAGGAACAAGGGTCTCGACCTCCTTTTCTTCTCCGTCCATGATCCCGCCTGGGTCTGCGACCGTAGAGACAAGCCGCGTCTCTTCTACCATGACAATCGCGTCTGTACCAGCGGGTAGAGGGCCTCCGGTATTGATACGATATATGGAACCAGCGGGTAAAACATCGGTTAGTTTATGAGTTTGAGAGGTCACGACATTGTATACGCCTGGTCCATCGGTAGCTGTAAATGGTGGCCATGTTATACGGGTGATTTAAAAGATAGGTTAAGGCTTTACTTCGAAGAGCATAACCATCATAACTTGTTGTAGAAGAAGAAGGGACATTCTGAGGAGCGTGAACATCTGTAGCAAGAACATGTCCTCTGAGCGATGACGTCACCTAGTCGGGCGTATGTCAGTAGGCAAGGGCAAGAGTGAAACGGAATATTAATACAGGGACTGTCTGGACCTCCAAGGGCACAATTTGTCTCTCAAGATGATCAAAAGCCTCTTGTAGGGAAATGATTGGGTATGGAGAAACTCTGTGACGAGCTGAAACTAGGAAACAAAGGAATGTCAGATTGTATTGTAGGATTGAAGAGCGTAACATACCAGCGGCTGACGGGTCATGGGAAAGGTTTTTGGGTAGCGGGGTAGGATGACTATGGCTGTGATCGTGTTTGTGGTCGTGCTTGTGGCCATGGTCATGACTATGGCTCCTTGATTGATGGGTATGGTCGTGTTGGTGATCATGATCATGTTTATGACCATGATCGTGTTTATGCCCATGGTCGTGTCCGTGACTATGGTCATGGTGCTCGTGTTGATGGAGTGGTTCCCCTCTCAGCGTGGTTCCAGCCGCCTTTGCCATATCAGTATGTACACACTCGCCATTGCCGCCCGTGAGATATTCTGTAGCATGTTCCAGAAGGCCTCCATACAAAAGAGCGTCGACGTTTTCCTTGACAGCCTTGACGCTCCCAGGGAAGGTTACGACAAGAGTGTTGCGGATCGTTCCAGCGACGGGACGTGATAGTGCAGCAAGTGGAGTATGTTTTAGCGACGACGATAGAAGGAGGTGTACCAGTCCTGGGGCCTCCCGCTCCAGCAGCCCTTTAACAGCCTGTGGAAGTGTATCTGAGCCTCGGGCATTCAGTAGAACAATCAATGGGCTTGGCAGGCTCACCTCTGGCGTAACATCCCGCAGACCAAACCCTGTGCCACCAGTGGTGATGATCAAGTCGATATCGCCCCTATCGCACCATTTCTTCACCGTCTCCTGAATGCGGTCAAAGTCATCGGGAACGATCCCAGTGTCGCTACACCGAAATCCAGCTTGAGCATCCAGGATGGCTTTTAGGGTGGGGCCGGATCTGTCGGCGCTGGCATCGGCGGATGCAGTGTCGCTCACTGAAGCACTCTTCAATTACGATCCTCAGAGACGTTGGATAAAAATCCGACCTGTGAGTACAGCAGTTCTGATAACGGAAGACATTGAATATTATTGAGGGTCGGTTGGGGATTCAGGAAGACGGATATATCGGTCCGAATGTGAACCTGCCTCTCAAATACATAAACTTCTTACCCCATTTGCCACCCCGTTCCTCTGTCGCCTCCATGAGACGGTCATTGTAGGATCACGATGCAGGCGCCCATTTCCAGGAACTGTGATTCAGCGCAAGTCGAGGCCTCATGCCCAGGCTTTTGAGATTCACTTGCTATGTATAATATTTGGATCTGGCAGCTTTTAGTGACAGGACCCGCGGCGAGAACTCTTTTCATAAGAGGTGATCCAACGAAGGGATCTGGAACGGTCTAACCGAATCGCAGAAGCCGACGCACTGCCAGCATGGCTAGCATTAACGTATAGATCCTAGAACAGTCAAATATTCTCAAGAATTTACTGCCAGATTTTTGTAACCATACGAAAATAAAAGTACATGCTGCTTCAAAGTCGCGATGGTCCACAACGTGCCTTTCCCCACCCTCATCATAATAGATACATCCGTTTTACATTTGAGATTCTATTTGTTGCGTTTCTCAGCTCCACCCTGGAGATATTCGACAGCCCGCTCAAGAACGCCTCCATTGAATAGAGCGTCGAGGTTCTCTTTGACAGCCTTGACACTTCCAGGGAACGTGATGACCAACGTGCGACCGATAGTTCCTGCAGCGGGGCGTGAAAGTGCGGCAAGGGGAGTATGTTGCAGGGAAGACGTCATGATGAGGTGGATCAGCCCGGGGGCTTCGCGTTCTAGGAGCGGCCTTACAGCCTGGGTAGGGGTTTGGGCTCAGTCTCGAGGAGCACGCTAGAAAGTAGAGGCGTTTACCTCGGGCGTAACATCTCGCAAGCTGAATCCAGTGCCACCAGTCGTCAAAATGAGATCAATGTCGCCGCGCGCGGCCCATTGCTTCATGGCATTTTGGATCGGCGCCAACTCGTCGGGCACGATAGCATGCTCATTGCATTGGAATCCGCCCCGCTCGTCCAAAATGGATCGAATCGTAGGGCCTGCTCTATCGGCAGTGGCATCCGCGGATGCTGTGTCGCTCACTAGACTTCTTTAAACAATCGCACGACGAATTAGAAGAGCACCCAAACCTGTGAGTACCGCAGTTCGGATGGGCATATTTGTGAGCTGTGTGAGTCTTGTGTATAGAGATAAAGAAGATGCTGGTTGGAGAATAGGAAGCTTATGTCCACTTGGCTCTGAAATACACAAGTTTGTCCGTGTATCTCCATTGGCCGCTTGATTCGTCCTGAGGCCTGGAGACTCGCTTTCCATTATCGTATGTCTGGATCTGAATCTGTCTGGAAGATCATCCTGCCTGAGAAGACATTGAATCCCCAAGTCACAAAGAATCACGCATATATCAGCGAAGGGTATAATGTGGGTACAGGGGTTGCCCAAGCAAGGTCTACAGCCACAGACAACACAAGAATAAATAGGAAGGGCGCCATAGTCAGTCTATTAATCCAATAATCCCAAGCTCTCCATACGCAAGCTGACACTGAGGTTTTCTTGGGCACCATCGATTAGGTCTTGTGCCATCGATAGATTAGAGATTCGGGCCTGGAGGACGGGCAGACAGGCAGCAAAGACGTTAAGAATTTGAGAACGTGCAGTAGAGTTGCCTTTTTCATTTGATTCTTGATCATCTGGCTGCTCCGATGTTAGCTGCAAAATGGATGACTCGAGTTCCACTGCTTCTGAATGTAGGGTTTCTGGTGGAAGAGATTAGGATTGGTGAAAACATGCCAGGAAGTTCCAGATTTGTACCCAAGTTATCGAGCATTTCATTGTAGACTTGGAGAGGAGCGTCTTCGTCAGGCTCGGCCGCACCTTGTGTAGCTAGCTGCAGAGCTTCTGCCTCGAGTTGTGCACACGCATCGCCATGTGACAGAAAACTTTGCATTATCGACGGAGCCTCTTTAGCGAACTATCATGGGACGATATCTTAGTGTCATCGCAATATAGAAAATATAGTTGACACTGACTAGATCCGTGGCGAGTTCGTCATATAAATCTGCGGCCCGCTCTGCTTCATACCGAATACGTTGATCAGCAATTTCGGATTCCTCTTCTTCAATCTGTTTAGCTCGTGCTTCGAGGTCTTTCTGAGATTTGGTATAGGTCACGCTTGCTTCGTACTTGAAGGAACCATGCCCAACATACCTTCGCTGCTTCTTCAGCTGTCTGGAAGCACGCGTCCAGTGTGGACGTCATGTACATCCATGGATACAGTTGTGCAGCGACTTGTAGGGGATCGGACGTTGGCGTAGGGCCTTGCTCCACGACAGGGACTGCAGGTGTTGCAGCCGGAGGGGGCTTTGGTGTTTCAAGAGGCGATTGTCAATGAACAGTGTCCAGCAGGTAGTGTCGATGCATACCAAAGGTTTGGCGCCCGAAGTCGAAGCAGAAGAGCCTGGTTGTGTAGCACTGGGTGGGTTCGACTTATTGATATTTACCCTGGGCTTGGCATCAACAGCTGGGGTCCGCGTGTTGGGTGGGTTTCGCGTTGGTTTTACAGGCGCTGCTTTTTCCGAGGCTTTCAAGGATGGAGTAGTAGTAGACGCCCCTGGAGTTCTCAGTGGTTTCTTTTCGGCGACCGACGTTGGTTTGGGTGCAGTAACCTGTTTCGCACGCGTCGACGCGGTGCTCAGAGGCTTGGACACTGGGGTCCGTCCTGGGAGAAGTTCAGCAAGAGCCCCGGGTAGGTTTAATATTTCCAGGGCAAGTACCGCGAGCTTGGGCAGGTTTTGCGGGCACTTTGTCGGGTTTGGAAGTCATGACCGTTGTTGTTGGGGGGGAGAAGCAGATTCAAACTCCGGTCAAGCATGCCAAAATCTGGTGGCTGGGGGAAACGGCTCTTCTGCAAACAAATCTGTATTGAGCGGCTCTGCTCGCTGTGCTCTCTGGCGTGCAGATTCTGCTCCTTATTCTACGACCACGACCATCTAGAGTGCTAGATCTTTCACGATGTCTTTCTTGGTTTCCATGTTCAAGCCTCTTGCTTATATTTCTCTACCAGTAATTCTGTTGCGTTCCATCGCGGCAAACTCGCCTGTTGGGCGATACTATGTCCGCGTTGGTGTGTATGTTGGGACACTGACTATGGTGGCGGCCTGCAGTGCGGTGGTAGCTGCTGGGATGTCGTTCGTTGGCCAACGTTTCGATGTGAATTTCATAGTCGCTCGGACATTCTATACTCTCACCAAGAAGGCTCTCAATGTTGGGATTGAGGTGGAAGGAGAGGAATATCTCGGCACGCGGCCGGCAGTATTGATGGTGAACCATCAATCTATGCTCGACGTTCTTGTGGTGGGCAGGTGAGCATGGTGTGCTTCTCGTGTCCGTCACACGCGGGAGCTGCATGAGATCTCTCGTCTGACTTGCTGGCACCTCAGACTCATGCCAAAGCAAACATCCATCATGGCCAAGAAATCATTGCAATATACCCCCCTTGGCCCGTTTATGACCATGTCTGGCGCCATATTCGTTGACAGAGGAAACAATGCGCGCGCGGTGCAGTCATTGGGTGCCGCTGGTGAACTTATGAAGAGGCTTCGTGTCTCTTTATGGATGTTTCCTGAAGGGACGCGCAGCAGCTCGGAGAAACCTGACATGCTGCCACTGAAGAAAGGAGGTTTTCACTTGGCCATTCAAGCCGGCATTCCAATAATTCCCATTGTCACGGAGAACTACTGGCGATTATACCGGAAGGGCGTTTTTGACGAAGGAAGCTTTAAGGTCCGAGGTACGGATTCTTTCTCACTGGAATGACATGTTGAGAGAGAGGCCTGATTGCTGTTTATAAACGAAACTGCCAGTTCTGCCTCCAATCTCTACAACAGGCCTCACTGCGTCAGATGTCCCCGCCCTCGCAGCGCGCGTGCGCGATCAGATGCTCGAAACCTTACGTGAGATATCCATTGTACCTTCAGGGAGGCAAGAGAAATCCGAGGAGAAATCACGAGACACACCCCAAATTCAAACCATAACTCCACCTTCTGTGAACTCGGACCCCATTCTTGCGCAAGAACCTTTCTTAAAGTTCGTCGAGACAAATTCGGAAACGAACACGGGGTCGAGTATGTCAATTGCGTCGAGATTCTCCTCAAATTTGTCACAGTCCTCGGTGAGCGAGAACGGAGCCGAGACGGAGGAGGATGAGGGGATGGTTCTCGTTGGACGTCCAACATGATAATTATGGTTTTGGTACATGGATATAAATGGAATTAATATTGACTCGTGCGTCGGTCATGTCAGAAATATCACCGCCCTGTTGGGTGAATGGGTTCCGAGTGATTCCGAGGTTCCGTTCTTGTTTCGTACTTTATCCATGAGGTGTGCTAACCCGGCTTGACTATATATGTCGACACATGTGCGAGATTCCATTTGTTATGAAATGTGGGGGTGCTTACTGGGTTAAATTTGTATCGTGGTGAACGCTGAATCCATCAATGACCCACGTTCGCCCCGCCTAAAAATGATTATTCTTGTATTCAGAAATATTGGCGACGGGGACATTCAATACCCCAGAACTGGCAGGTAAATCGTACGGATCATGCAAGCCAATATTCCTTTTACGTACTAAAATAGGGTCGTTTCGGGTATTGGTTTGAGAAAAAAAATTGCAGGGAAGGGATCCGCATTAAACGTTCCTCTGGTTCTGCTACGACCTCCGTCCTTATTTAGATGTTTGCCAGTCAGACTATAAAGCGCGGTCTTAGACATCTTTCCTTCTTACCTCTCTTGTCTATTTCGCCACGCCAATCACTCCAACGCCCCTTTCTTCGCTCCATCATGCACATTCCTCTCACTAAGCAGCGCGTCTTGCCTGGTGAGTCACTTCTCCGTTCTCTGTGCAGCGTGGCTCACCACATTTCCAGATTGCTGGGGTCATCGTGGGGTAAGCCTTGCTCAACCAAGTCTGGCGGTGGCAGCCTCTCATTTAACCGGAAGGCCTCGTCCCGCTTCCCCGAAAACACACTTGCAAGCTTCGAGGCCGCTATGCGTGATGGTGCTGAGGGCATCGAGAGCGGTATTTTCCACATTGGCGTTTCAACCTCTGTACGCCCCGTAACCATCGTCAGCAGACGTCCATGTGTCGGCGGACAATGTCGTTGTCATGTTCCATGACCCGGGTATGTACACGTCAGTATATCCTTGGCAAACCGACTTGCTAACCGTGGGGCGTCGTCACTAGCATTAGAAAGGACAACAGATTCAACAGGTACATGATTCTAGTCACTAGCAGACTCCCTCGGATGATAATTGACTTTGTCCTCCCTTCCAGGTCAAATCAAAGAACGTGATTGGTATGGCGAAACAGGGATGCAGCATGTCCGGACCATCAAAGAGCCCAAGCAATCTATTCCAACGTTCGCCGAGACCGTGGCACTCCTCATGAAGGTACGTTGCGTAGTCAATGTTATCCTTGAGCTGACATTCTATAACTCCACTTCGGCAGCCCGAGAACCAACATGTCAAGTTTAACATTGATGTGAAAGTGCAGAATGACCCTGACCGCCTCTTCTCTTTGATGCACCAAATCATCTCTTCCCAACCTGGTTGGGAAACCACGCTGGCGCCACGGCTCCTCCTTGGGTTGTGGCACCCTTGCTTCTTATCGTTCGCGAAGGCTCGCTTGCCGTATTGTCGCCGTTCGTATATTGGAAATAGTCCGTATATCGCGCGCAAGTATTTCTGGGAAGACTGCGATGCCTTTTCCATGGCCTTTTCCGCTCTGACCTCTGGTGACGGACAGAAGTACGTGGGACCCTTGTGGCGCTTTAGCTTCGACGTTTAAAACCTTATTTACGTTCAGATTTCGCCTTGAATGTAAGGCGGCGGGGAAGAATCTGATGGTGTGGACGGTAAACAAGCCAGACCATATGATGGAGGTATGCTGGAGCGTCACACGATGATGGATGCTTATGTATTACGCTAGGCTGTCAGATGGGAAGTGAATGCGATCATCACCGACGTTACGAAGACATGGCTTGACCTGAGAACCGCTTTGCAGAGTACGTGATCACCTAACGTTGTGGATGAGATAATAAATGACAGAACTCTCGTTCCAATTTTAGCTGATTACGACAAGACCGGATCCCGATATGGGCGTATCTTCTTATGGACGACCCCGCGATTCTACACCCCATTCCTGTTCGCACATAGCCGACAGGCGCAGATATATCTGGAGAGAATCGCTGGACCGTTTGACGCCATTGATACTGCATCTCCTCCGACCGTCAAGATCAAGGCATAATGTAACCCAGGAATCTGCCATCTACCCTAGATCTCCACACGCATCACTTTTTTCCATATACCTTTTGGCATAGACAATCTTTGTTATCGTTTTCGCTTCCATACCATGTCACTCTCCTCTTCTGGCTATTGGCGGCGTTGCCTGCATATATAATTCTAGATCACATCATTACTACGTGTTACCCTCTGTTTATACCTTCTTATACCTGACCGCTCGTCTACGATTATGTGCAACTATGAACTCGTTTCTATTTATTTTAATGACTCAATCAGCATTGGGGGCCGGGCCGACAAACAAGGGCCAAATCAAATGAGCCATGCGGTCGGGTGTACACTTGACTTCATTTTCTAAACTTGACAAATCGCCTCCACCATCTAGAGTAACGGCAATCCTGACTCGACCATCTACGGGTGCGCCAATAGGCGCTTTGGATACTATACATAGATCCCACATCCACCACCCACCATGTCCACTCATTTTCGCCGCACGCACCGCAAACGGGGTTCAGCCCTGCGTCTCTCATCCGACACCACTGCGACCCTTCCAGAATACATCACCGTGGGTTGGCAGAGAGAAGAAGAAGAAGAAGAAGATCTGCCCTCGGACAGGCCACCGGACTACCCAGACAGCGCAGAAGAGGCAGACGAAGACACTGACTCGGAAGGAAACACCTCGTCCATTTACGTGCCACCCCCCTTCGCTGCCGCCCCACCCTCCCCGCGGCGTGCCAGACGCTTCTCTTCGCACAGGCGAAGACCATCGACGAGCTCGAACGACCCGTACCTGGACTCCCTCCTCGCGCGCAGCGTGCACGCACTCGAGATCTCAAACACCCTGCTGCATTCGTCCATGAGCACGCAGACGAGCCTATCAACCGTCCTCGCGCCGGACATGCACGCTGAGAATACGCTGGAGAGCAGCGCACGCGGGCTGTCAACGCGGATACAGGGCAGCAGGAGGTCATATGAGACATGGGCTGATGATCTGGAGGAGATCAGCCGGGAAGTTGAGGGGCTGTTTGACGAGGGCCAGGGTGGCGGCAGGTCGCATCGCCGGACGAGTGGGTCGTCGAGGGATGGCAGCATCAGCAGCAGCCTTCCCGTGCCGAGCTCGCCCCTACAAGGGTACCGGGGTCGGCGGCGGCCCTCGCAGCTAGACTTGCGGAGGGCCTCGGAGAGCCCGGGTCCCCACTTGCAGCTCACCCAGCAGGACCGATCCGACCTCATCTCGCCTGCCCCTCGGGCACTGACACAATACTTTGTCGCTGCGTCTGATTCAGACTCTATTGTACTACCCTCCACACTTGGCCTGCGCTGCCCACCGTCCGCCCACCACACCCCCGACTGGCGGCCCACGTCAGAGGCATCCTCTTCCAACCTCAATCTCCATGCGACTCTATCATCGCCCAAAATTACTGATCGACCGCTGGAGCCATCGACGCCGGCATATAACATGCTATCAGCGTTTGTTGCGAAAGCGCCCTCTCCGGGCTCCTCAACGCCTTCGTCGTTTTCTCGGCCCTCTTTTTTGTCGTCAGCACGGAGCTCTAGGAATAATAGTACCAGCACCGACCGCACCAGCGCCAGCACGCACTCACGAGCTTCACCGACCCGCACCCAGAGATCCACAGAGGGGAAGCTCTCAGACGCCGGAGGGTCGACGAGCCGTTCTTCCCGCTCGCAGACGCCGAAACAAATTATCGCGACGCTGCCGCACCGGCCGATGACGCCCACCACGGAAGAGTCGTCCTGCTCGTCGGACGGGTGTCCCGCAAAGCTCACGGTCGTGAGCCTGCGCAAGATCCTTGAAGACCAGCCACCCCCCACACCCCCCGAACGCCCCCGCCCGCCGGCATTCCTGCCCCGCACCCCGGCACCCGTGGCAGAAGCGGGCACGTCCACCGCGACGGCGTCCATATCCCGCCTCTTCACCAAGGGCAAGCACTCCTCGCCCACGCGTGCGCAGTCGCCGCCGCGGCAGTCGGCGATGAAGCAGCCATCGCCGGGCGGCACGCCTGCCGAGTCGCCCTCTACGACGAGCATACCGGATTTACTGGGGGTCGTCCCCCGGGCGTGCGTGATGGGCAGTCCTCCGAGCTCTGGTCGCTCGACGCCGAAGCGGATTAGTTTTGCGGAGCTTCCGGAGTCGTATGCGGGCTCGCGGCCGGGGGGGTCTTCGTTCAAGTTTCGGGACAAGAAGCGGCGGGGGAAGAAGGGCGATGGCGATGGGAAGGGGAAGGGGAAGGAGAAGGAGGGGTCGCATGAGGGCGGGTGGTGGGCGGGATGGTTGGTTGGGGCTACGAGTGGCTCGGGTGGGCGTGGTGCTGGGTGGGCAACGGCTAGGCAGGAGGAGCGGGCGGAGGATAAGTTGAATCGGACGTGGAGTGGGCGGATGGGGCCTGGGTTTGGGCCAGCGATGGATGAATGGGCTATGTGAAGATGCGTAGTTTATTCCTTTTCTTGGATCGGACAGCGTTCAAGGATTGTTGTAACGACCCCTTTACGAGTGATACTTTTTTTTCTTTTTTTTTTGCTGCCGTCACGACGCATACTTGTTGTTTTACTATTATCGATTACAATTATATCTGACCTTTGTTTTTCCATACTTACTTACATCCGACTACGGAGATTAACGATTATACCAAGCAAATGTGATGATTTTGGAATCTTGTGGCATATATTCATAGAGGCATAGATTGATATTCAGAAAGAGAGAAGAGCATGGGGGCATAGGTATGTACAACTGCAACTACAGGGTTCATCTCGACGGATCTGCCACGAATCGCTACAAAAAGGACAGTCCGTACACCGCCACGCAGCCTCCCACAAGCCCCGCCAACGTGAGGTGCAGAAACGTCGTCATCCGCGGGCCCTCCGCCAGAAGGTCCTCCCCCATCAACCCGGGCATCTTCCTATGCTGCGAATCCACCACCTGGTAGACGAGCTCCGGGCTCTTGCTCATGACGCACCACCACGAGCCCTCCCTCGACACCCCGGGCGAGCCCTTGCGCCCCTTCTTGTGCGTCCGGGGGGGGGTGGGCAGGAAGCCGGCGTGCGCGCCGAGCTTGGCGGCGACGTTGCGCAGCTGGGGGATGTTCCTGCGCGACGTGCCGTATATGCTGACGAGCGGCTGGCCCGAGATCTGGTTCATGACCCCGAAGGACGCGTACGAGGACGACGCGAGGGTTTCGTATCCGTCCTCGCGTTGGGCGTCGTCTGCGTCTGCGTTTTCGTCATCCCACTCCGCGTCGCTTGGGTAGGTGCTGCTCTGGATGGTGTTACCGTCGTCGTCGACCAGGACGGTGGGGACGAGGGAGCCGATCGGCGATGGGGGGCGGGGGGGCGGGCTTGGGGTGCGCCAGTTGGGGTTGCGGCGGTGCCATAGCCCGTAGTTCGGCACGGTGAGGGGCGCGACGGAACGGGGGGAGACTTTCGGTGAGGGTGGGGTTGGGGTGCGCGGGGGGGTCTGGGGGGTCGACGAGCGCGGGGGGGTGAGGGGTGGGGATGCGGGGAGGGACGTGGAGAACGTTCTCGAGTCTGCGGACCAGTCTGGGCAGACGAGGTGGCCTTGGTTCCGCTTGTGGCCTGCCATGGGTGAGCCACACGCGCGGCAGTGAGGGCGTCTTCGTTTTGGAGGGGGCGACATGGGTTGTCTTTTCAGCTTGGGATGAACGGCAGCTGTGATTTCCTCCGGGTTGGGAACGCGAAGATAGTTCTCTGTATGGTATGGTTCGTAAGGGAAAGGGTTAGAGAAAGGTGAAAGGACAAGATGCCAAATACCAAACATACCGGAGTTGAATATCTTCGGGTAGGGAGATATTGCTCGTCGTTGCATGGCCAAAGTGTCGGTTTCTTATAGAGATTGTCGGTGGTTGCGACGCGACGTTGGGGTGGTGGCATTGTTGTAATTGAGAAGAAAGCAAACCAAAGCTAGAACAAGCTCGTTGCAAAACGTCAGCTGGGGCAGTCGAAGTAAAAAAAAAGTACAAAGACAAAAAGTTGCTGAGATAAGATAAGATAAGATGGAAATCACTCGTCAGGATCCGAATTTACTTGATCTTCAACAACTGAACCCTGGAATAGATGTTGGATAGATTAACAATGATAGTACTCAGAAGAACCATTATTCTCTTCCACGAATCATGGTTAACGATACATGGGTTAGTGGTCCTCGCCGAACAGCTTGGCTATAACTTTATGATTTGGGAGGGTTTAGGAAGACATCGAACCTATAATAGAATCGTTGACAACACACCACGAGGCTCCTGCAAAAGAACAGATCCAAAGAATTCGGAACTTTCAGGAGGCTTGCGAATCCCGTCACCTCACTATTGACGAAGAGATATCAGCGATGAATGATTGTGAATCCCGACAATCACTCTCCCTCTTTATAGAGCGAGACCAGCTTGTGAAGCAGGTGGACATGTGTGCTGCCCCCTTAGCACCCATCCGGCGCATACCCTCAGATCAGAAATCCTGGGCGAGATCTTTCTATGGTGCTTACCACCAAGGCCCCACCCGGGTGTCGAAGAGGCGCCATTGCTGTTGTGCAGAATCTCTCGCTTTTGGAGACAGGTAGCCGAATCGACGCCACAGCTTTGGTGCAAGTTCGACCTCCTATCAATAGACCTAGCTCGGCCTCAGTATTATGTCCATCCATGGTCTATTACCCGCCAAAATATCATGTCGATTACAAAGGAATGGATATCGCGGGCAGGGCCGCATTTACCGTTGTCCATACATTTAGGTGGGGCTACGGCCGCCAACAAATTTCGTGACACACAAAACTTCGTGGACATTTTAATCGAAAATTCCTCGCGCTGCAGAACTCTCTACCTCATACCCCCAACCCCCTCAAGCTCGACTCCTTCTTCCTCCTCCCTTCAGATCACGTCCCGTTGCTTGAAAATCTATTCCTCTCGGGCCAAGGAATTCAATCTCCTATGGTCATTTTCCAGTCAGCCCCCCGCCTTCGCCACCTATCGATCGACCGCTGCATTTTGCGAAACAATCGCATTCGTTCATTTCCTTGGTCCCAATTAACCTACCTCAGTGTTTCGTCTGATCTAAACGTGGTTTGTTGGATCACCGTATTCTCGCAGTGCACCATGCTACAGTGTGGTAAATTCCGCATTCATGATTATATGGGTGATCCCTTAAACCAGGCAGGCGGCCCAAGGACAAGCGTGACGTTCCATCACCTTCACGATCTCGAGCTCGTATTCGATAGGACGCTGTCGGAGCTACTCGAATTTTTTCACCTACCAGTACTCAAGAAACTATGTCTCATAAGTTTCAAAGGATGCCGACCTTATGAGATGCGGCACAGTCTACCCCAGCTCCAACATCTCACTTTCATGCGTGGGGTTTTGCCGCACATCACTGATCTTCTGGAGCTCGCGAGCTCCGTTTCCGAGCTCACAATTACTCATGTCATACCAGTGAACCTTAAAGAGCTTCTCAGCAACCTCGCGTCAAACTCGGGCGAACCGCCACCCCTTCCAAACCTTACGAAAATAACATATAATAACTGGGATTACGAGGCCCCATTCTCGCCACTCGACGTACCGACCGTGTAAGTTATCCCTTCCCAAATCTGTTCACTCTTGACAATCAAACTGCAAGCACAGGTTACAAAGGCTCAGGCAGCCCTACCGCCGTATCCATAAGGAGCTGGCCTAAAATCAGTGGACGATTCCTTCCGGATAGTCCAGCCATTCACAGAGTCGGCCCGAGGGAGGACATGTCATATCCTCTTCTTCACGGTCTTAATGAAAGATTCGAAGGGACGCTTCGGAATTATTCGGCCATCTACCTGTATAGAAGAAGCTATGGCTTCGAGGCTTCATAAGATGCCACCCATCGTCAATCCTCTGGAGCTCATGAGATCTGCCTTCAACGTACATTTTCTGGCGTGCATTTGTTTAACTTCCAAGGGCAATCCAGTAACCTCACGCCGACACCAGGCGAAGTACCACCCATGGCCGCTTGATGTAAATTTCAGGTTGGATGGCTCGCGATTTCCGAACCAGTTTTTCGTTGGTATGATTTGGATCGGACGACTGCCGTTTCCTTTGCATCCATCTTGGCGCCCGCTCAACGCAAAGGTCTTGTTTTGGCCTGAAACAGAGGTTCCTAGCGCATGGTAACCAAGGCGATGTAGACCCTTGGAGGGTTGTGTCGGTGCCGGACGGAAAATAGCGTAGTCGATAGTCTATCAAAGAGCAGATTTGCGAAATCTGAGATATCACCACCGCTCGACCGTTCCTGACTAGACGCGTTTTCTTTCTTTCTTGGATTACAGCGGTATATAAGAAATGATGCCCGGAGCAAACTGTGCGGATTTTGTTATAGTTATAATCAAGTTGTGAAAAGTCTAGTTTATAGGTGCTGTGAGTTAACATGGTGATAATACAAAGTGTCGTAAACGCTATGGACATCCATAAGGAGATCGTTCGAAAGTAAATAAATCTCGGCTATGAAGGAGACGGCGCTTGGAGTATCAACAAGCTTGCTGACGTCCCCGTTGCCACCAACGCTGCTCCCACATCTCCGAGCGTTTTAGAGACCAACGAACCAATCGAGGCGCCGCTTTTGCTGATGATACTCTGCAGCTCCACCTTGTGAGTCTCCGCGGCCATCCGTCGCGATCGGCCAGCAAGTACAATCACATTCTTGGACTGCGACTCCGCCGACACCAGTTCCACGATCGTGTGGAGTGGCTTGGACGAGGAGGTCGTATGGAATTGAATCCTGGAGAGCGCGGCGGTGATGTTCATGTCAATGCTTGACGGGGATGTATATCGACTCCAGAGGATGTTATCTGCTGTGTCCGATGCAAGGCGCGTTTGAGTACTCTGTTGGCCATAAACCGTATCCACTGCAGCGAGGGTCTGGAAATTAGGTCAGATAAATTTAAAGGGGCAATACGACGGATGGACTACCTGATGCAAGACAGCAGAATTAGGATACAAAGGCTTAAGGTCTTCCAAATTAGTGGTCGAGGGGGACAAGTCGTCAGTCTTGTCTATCCTGTACACGGTGGCCCGTACAGACGGATTGGAACAAAGCTGCACGATGAATGAGAGTGCAAGTCTGTCGTCCGGACCGCCGAAGAAAGGTAGGAAGAGGTGCTGGTCGATGGGGCCGAGTTGTTGAGCGTTGATCCCACGGTCGACGAATAAAGCGACGTTCGTTGTCGATGTTAGGAAGACCTTGCGAATGAATTCGGAGTAAACCACGGAGCTCGTCTGGTCCTGAATCGTCGTCTTGTGGAAGACACCGTCAAAAGGGTTCTGTGCACTACCTGGCCCTGGCTCATCACTGGTAATGGTAGCTCCTCTCGACCATGGAAGGATGACCATTTGCGAATCTGAGTCCGTCACGTGTTTGGTGATGGCCCCAGTGAACTCATCGTAGTTCACGACAGAGAGAGCAGTGGAGACGAGCAAACGATTAAGGTAGCCAAAGGTCTTCAACACCGAAACGACGGTATCGTTATGAATCAGCGAGTCCGCCGCTTTCGACTTGAGAACAGCGGACGTCCGGTTGGTCAATTCAATAAGACGAAGGGCATTTATAGTTATTTGACGATCTGGGAAAGGTATGCGTCCAACGCTTTGTTCCTCATCTATTGACGTTAACGACGTTATCGCTGAAGTGGTTCTTCTCGGTTGGAGAAGTTGTGAAATGGTCATGGCTGCAGGCAGCTGCTCGATCTTGTCCAGAATGAGAGCAAACCTGGTCTTGTTTTCGTCTTCGGATGATGGACGAACATTTGCACCTTCGTCCCCAGCGAGATATGGCAAGGGAATGTCACGGGTACGATATTTAGGCGGATAGAAGAAGAGCGTCAAGGGGGTGGTCATAAATGTGAGGATCAGCGCATGGACGACAAACATGGAGAAAGATCGTGTGTCGAGGATTCCAGCTTGTAGTCCGATGTTGAGGACGATCAATTCAACAAGACTGGAGTAAATCGATAAGATATTGAATCAAAAGAGAGGCGCTAAAGCTTACCCCTTGCAACTCATGAGGGAGCCGATAGCGCCTGCTTCACGCCAGTTGAAACCGGTTGCTTTGGCCGCCACATAACACCCTACAAACTTTGAAAAGAAGGATACTATGCAGATGATTATTGTGTAACCCCATGTGACCGCATTGTCCATCAACCCAAGGTTAGTCCGCAAGCCTGATAAGGTGAAGTACTGTGGTAGCATTGTCAGCATAAATGATCTAAATATAGATGTTACGACACACGATGGGTATGAAAAGGATGGCCACAAGATCTTCCAGCTTTTCGACCAAGGAGATTGCGAATCCATTCTCGTGTGGGATAATCAGACCCGCCAGGAAGCCGCCTTAATTTCGATCAGTAATACTTCAATCAGCAAAGGAAGGTCCTCGAAAAAAAAAAACATACCGAATATAGCATGAACACCAATGATATCGGTGAAAAACGCCGAAACAAATACCACGAGAAGTGTGATTGTCATCATTGTGTATGTCGGAGAACCTTGCTCCAAGCTTCCAGTGCGTCTCGCTACCCACACGAACGCCCAACGCCCGGGATAGAGGAGAAAGATGACATACCCTACACACGCCAGCAAGACGTAAAGCGCTGTAAGTCCGGTAGAGGCATTGACCAAAGCCACCACCAGTGCTAACAGAATCCATCCCACGACATCATTTCCCACACCCGCAGCCAATGTGACAACGCCAACCGTGGTGTCAAGAAGCTTGAGCTCTGTCAGAATACGGCAGAGCACCGGGAATGCAGTAATCCCGACAGCAACGGCAGTGAAAAGGAGAAAATAGCCAAAGTTGATTTTGGGATCAACAAACTCCTTGTAGAGTCCAATACCGAGGGCCGCACCCAGACCAAGCGGAAGAATCAATCCAGCCAAGGAGATTGTGCCTGCAGAGGCTAGATTGCGTTTGATGACTTTGGTATCTATTTCGAGGCCAACAAGAAAGAGAAAGAGAACCAGGCCAATGGTACTGGTAAGATTGAGACCAGCCATCGCATCCTCAGGGAATATGGCGTCTTTGAATCCTGGAATACGTCCCATGACTGTTGGTCCGAGGATGATGCCGCCAATGACTTCTGCAATGACCCGGGGCTGGCGTATGCGTCCCAAGAACATGGACAAGAATTGGGTCATAGCGATGATAATGACTATATATGCATTTAGCGGCGTTGCTTGGAGCGACAAAGGATTTATAACTCACTAAGTTGAATAATCCATAACCTTATAGGATCACTTTTATTATATGTTGTCGGATTGTCACCTGAAATGACACCGCCCTTGCGACTGTTAATATGAGATGTTCACTGGCAGATGAGGACGGGAATGGACACACCTGCTCGGTTGCACCCCTCGCAATAAATCGGTGTGCAAGGCCGACGGCCTGTTGCGAGAATTGACCCATGGTGAAGGAGGGTTGGGAGTAAAAAGGAGAGGCCTCTGGTTTGGATTGCACTTTAAATGATTTGGTCTCAGGGAATCCAAATGGGTATATTTTGAGACATCTGAGCTTCCAAGTAAAACACAGGGTCCACGCGTTCAGACTCTTACGTCCCCCATTCATCACAGATCAGCCGACTCATTTTTTTTTGGATTACAGCAGTTATGTACAAGAAGAGTACCAAAGATCATGACCACGATTATTTAGGAGTTACAGATTCCAGGATCACCGGTTTCGTTGCTGCAGCATCAGAACGAAGACCCCGTTAGTCGTTGTGAGCGGGCTACTTAAAGGGGCGTTCTCAGGGAAATGTAGCTAAGCCCGCTCTAGCGACTCCACATTTGAGTGGCGTCCTGTGGCACTGCGTAGTGGTGTTAATTGAGTGCTGGGCAGGAACCATCCAGGAGAAATCTAAGAGTCCGAACTGCAACCACGACACCCTACAGAGTCGATCAATTCCCACCCCTCAAAAGCAGAAAGATCCAATACACGCACCACAATGAACACACTCTACAATGGTTCCAGTCCGTACTTGAGCCTTGGGAACTCGGCAAACGCATGTTGAACCTTGATAATTCATGTCCTGTTCATAAACTTTAACGTTAGATTTCGCACGGACGGGGCGTACAGCCTACCCTTGTCTGAATACACCGTAAGCAGCAGAGTTTCTCATAACCAGTCTTTTTCCATTTGGCAATCAAACTGCCAGTTACAAGGGTCAGCATTGTAAAAAGAAAAAAAAAAACGTTCCGCCGGGCTCACTTGGCATCTGCATAACCCTCCTTTAGCAGCCAGTCATACAACTCCCTCGTTATGGCTTCCCGCTTATAATACAATTCGTAGATGTACCGAGAGCGTGTGTGAGATATCCGCATGATAGGCCACAAAGACTCTGCCTTGCGTTTTCCTTCGTGGGATTCATTTTCGGCGTCTCTCATCTTCTTTGCATAGTCATCGAGAATCTGGTTTTACAGCATGGGTTAGCAGGCTTCTAGGGCAGACTCGGGGTAGGTTCGCACAGATTCGATGTCCTCGAAGCCCTCAGGTGGTCTCTTGGTCCTCGTCGTCCTAATTTTGGGCATTCTCGTCGGATAATAATGGGGGGGAGGAGAGAGCACTGAGCAGCTGACACAGGTGCCGCACGTTCAACCTTGCCGGCTAAAGCGGCTTACCTAAGTCCACCTCGCCGAAACCAAACAGCCAACACCGTGCCTCCGCCAGTCACACTGGTGGACTACATGTCCCTTAGTTCCTTCCTCGTAGTTTCTCCAATTCTCTGTTTCGTGTCCACAGCTACCGTTGCTCGCCTTATTTCTTAAAATCAACTGGAGGGTCTGTTTCGGCCCCACAATTACGCTTTGGGGAACTTGAGTGGCTTTATCGACAATAACCATGCCTCTCATCGTTCCAATCCTCCGCTTGGCAATGCTGTTCCTTAATATTTACGACTCTTACAAAACTCTCAAGGACCCCCCACCATCGGCACGTAATAGAGGAAAACCCAGTCAACGGGCAATTACCCAACGAAAACGAGATATGAAAGGTTGTCTGGCTGTATGGATCGTTTGGGTAAGAGAACGCCATTCACTCCAAGTTTACCTTTGTAACACAACCTTTCCATGATAGTCGTGCGTTATTACATACGAGCGCTTAGCTGAAGCCATTATCAGCATATTCGTACCATTTTATGACGAATTCAAGTCTCTTGCTCTGCTGTTTCTTATAATGACGCGCGCACGGGTGAGGTCCAACTTGTTATCACTCTCGTTTCCAATGCTGATACGGGGGCACTAGGGCGCAGAACCTATCTTCTTGCATATTATCCGCCCACTTCTTAAACCATACACCGCGACACTGGATATCTGTCTCGACTTTGTGTGCATGATCGGAGATATCGTATTTGCAATGGCCACCTTGCCCTTGCAACCTGTTCTGTCCTGGTGGCAAAAGTCTGTGACGCTCAACGGAGGAGCACTGGATTCAGAGGTGGAAAGCCCGGTGCTAGAGTCGGAACCCAACTCCCGGCCTTCCTCGTGGATACCCGCTGGCACTGCGGGGGCGCAGGCGAATGGAGACACCTTGAAGGTCCCTCAGAAGGTAAGCTCGGATCGGCAGTCTAACAGCCGTCAAGGTGGTGTGCAACTTGGCCGGCAACCACAAGGCAACAACATACACTATCCCCGTGTTACGCCTGAAGGTTTGCCGAATGGAACCTCATCTCATGAGGTATGGCGTCCTCCGGCTTCATCATACACAGAAGAGGACTTCCCCGATGACCCAAATGCGACGATCAAGTCTCGGAAGCGGCCGAGTGTACGAGACATCTTCGACCTTCCTCCAGAAACTGAAGAAGCCGCACGAGTGAGGGAAGAGGTTGAGGAGTGGAGGCAATATCCCGCTTTCCCATCAGCATATCCACCTACCCCCCTTGCTGTCTCGTCATCTCGACTTCCTGATAATAGTACAACGCCTGATGCGCCCACATTATCCGATATTCCAGAAGATCCGCCCCAGGAGGATTTTAGGGAGTCGCTCCTGCCCCCTCGCAAGCCTTTAAACCCCGGCTTTGTTGATGGCTTGAGCGACAAGAAACATAATATCGGGGTTCAGAATAATCTTTTTGACGACATTGCTGTCGATATCGACAGTGGAACTGATGGTGAAGGTGAGGATGCCTTCAACATCACGCTGCAAACACCACTTCCACCGTTACGGACGTCTCGTTCCTACCTCCGTGCAATTGCACTCCAGGATCCTCAAACCTCAGTGTCATCTTCCGTAGCCAGTCGTTCCACAGCATTGACGACCGGCGACAACAAGTCTTCCCTGCGGACCCGATCATCTGCCGACTCGCTTTCCTCGGCCTCAATCTCAATGTCAGAGTTATCACCATCTGTTCTTGGAAAGAAGAGGCCGTTACCACCAACAATCGAGAACCATGTCAAAACCAGGGTCCGACTTAAGGAGGAAAAGGCATCAGAGAGCGTCCCTCCCAAGAAAGTTCCCGTTAAAACTGTAACGCGCAAACAACGCCCCCTGATTCCTCGGAATGGCCCTCGGCGGGTTCGACCACTTAGTCCGAAGGCCAGGATCCTTGAGGCCATGAGTTCGAGCTCAGACGATGCAGGCGACGATAGTGCCAGTGATCCAATCTCACCTTATACAAAACGACGTAAAGTCCTTACACCTCCCAGAGTCGTCAATGCTAGACGCTCGATGAAGACGAGAGTTGCGCGTGATGTCGTAAAGGCCAAATCCCGCGATGTCCCTTCTGCGCCAACCCGCACATCTTCTCGACTACATCCAGCCTCG
The DNA here is from genome assembly GCA_013420905.1 of Collybia mongolica. Taxonomy (NCBI): domain Eukaryota; kingdom Fungi; phylum Basidiomycota; class Agaricomycetes; order Agaricales; family Clitocybaceae; genus Collybia; species Collybia mongolica. The sequence goes on from JAAXNY010000005.1 coordinate 3,752,721, forward strand.
TCCACGACCACGCTAGCGCCTCCGTTAACTGCACACTCATCCCAATCTGACTTTTTGTCCGAAAATGACCATCCACCGCAGCCAAGCGGGAAAAGTCTGACGAAGAAGAAATGATCTCCTTCATGATCGTCTTCACCGCCCATAGAACCGCCACGACCAACTCAAGTCATTGTATATTTATCCGCGCTATGAGCTTCTACACAGACAATTGCTCTACATACACATATCTGGATTCTTTTTCATCATCAATCAATATATATTCAACAGCTATTTTATCGCTCCGATTCTCTTCTACTATACTGTTATCAGAGGCCTTTCAACCATTCTTGAGCTCTATACGCTTGTCTCATCTCCCATTCTTATCGATGGATCTTGGGCTATACGAACATGATGTTTATATACTCTTCCCTCGTGCGCCTGGCTGAGTGATACCTCTCCTCGACTGGAAATATGTTTGTAAGCCACCAATATTTTTACGATCAGTTGTCGGTGAGTAAAACGGGCTATACTCCTATTAATACTCTCCCGAGTAGTTGATCGGAATTTGGGATGTGCGCCTTCGTGGACGGCTTAGAACGCTCATACTAAGCTTGGTGAATATACGATGAGTCATTTCTTCAAGTCTGCTGCATTTTTTTGTGGCCAGGCTGTGCTATATTGTGCTTACTCCCTCCCTGTAATCGAATAAAATTCTATGATCTCCTGATGAGCCTTGTCTCAAGTGGTCTTTTTTTTATTTTTGACATCCCTGGTCAAAAACTCAAGGCCTTCTCCGCGTATCGCACAGCAGTCGTACACAATCTCCACAGGACCCACAGAGATTGGGTCAATGTGCACGCCATGGTGTGCCGTGCAGCACAATAGATACGTCACTCGCAACTATTAAGGACACAAAGATGGCGTCGTTATCTTTTCCATTGGCTCGTTGATGGAGCCTGAGCTGTGCGTTAAGCGAGCGCTTATCTGGTCCCCAACGTCACCTGTCCCAATCCTTTCCAGATTTACAAAAAGATCATACTACTGAGCCGGTACTCATGTCGAGAAATAACCCACATTGGCCTGCGTTTTTCTTAATCGCAGCGTCATCCATGTAGTTTTTATCAAGTTACAATGAGTGAACTCTATTCTTGAGCTTTCAGTGTGATCGCGTTACTTTGTATGTCGTCGGATCGAAGCGACTTGGGACTTTGTAGCTTCACGCCACACTCACTGCCGCCACACAACGTCCGGATATACCGTTCGCTTAAAAAGCAGGTCCGAGTCGATTGTGATGATCAGGCGCTCCCTTGGACCCTTCACGGTGAATTAATCAAGAGGCCGGCTTCTACGTGGCGACCAATCAGAGAGCAGAATAGCGTGGCGTTGTTTGGCTGCGCCCCGAGAACCACACACTAAGGCACCAGAAGAAAAAACACGATCACCGCTCGCTACCTCCGCGAAATGACAAACCTCGATTTCACATACTCCTTGGGCCCCCGCCTGATACGAATTCTCGTCAATATCGGCTCTGCATTCCGTAAATAGGCATGCCTGAGGCGGTACAACCCACCTGGCCCAGTTTTCGGGTCTTGTACTTCATGATACCCAGTGCGGACTGTGGGTATCCCCAACATCTTTGGGAGGGCTAGCTCGTTGTCAACAGTGAGGCTATGTACTTCTTCTACCTCGCACATTCCATGCTTTTTCCACGCGCCTCGCTCCGATGAGCCTAGGAACGTCTTATAAGTACTTGGGACGAGACACTAAACCCGCCCACTCCCACGTCGCACGTTATCGACATAACGTCGGGTCCCCCACCCATCCTCTCCCTATTCATTATGGCGAAGAAGGTGCCCAACAAAGCTAAGGTGATACGCCCGAAACGCCCGACACGCTCGAGACGCGTAAACAAGAAAATCCCTATGCCAATGGCTCATTTAGGCGAATCCGTGAGTTGACCGCCAATATGACCTCATTTTGCCCTTTTCTAACTTGTGTGACTCATAGCTAACACTCTGGGGCCTTGATTCCAGGGAATGGTTAGAAGATCCATTGATCTGGTCTTCACGGGGCCATCCCAATGTGACGATGCCAATACCTTCTTGGGGTTGGTTTTCGTTTGACCAAGGAAGGCACCATCAAGTTAATCAACCATATGGTACTCAACTCCCAGAACCGGACAATACACCTTCACCTTCACCCGCTACCGGCGCTCCCAACGCTACATCATTTCAGGTGCCCAGTGATATCACGAGTGATCTGCAAGGACATAGCGTACCTCGTCATATTTACGAGCCACATGGCCTGTATAATACTCATCATGCGGTATCAAATGAAGGAGTTAACGGCACACCTCCGACATCAATTTATCTTCCTTCACCAACGCTAGCTCAATCTCTGATGCTTCATGACATCATGGACAACGTAGAGAATGGTGACAGCAGTGGTTCAGCATCTACTACTACAACCCCAGAATGTTTTACTCCTTCAGACAGCTTGCCATATACTACGAGTCCTTCGAGCATGGGTTCAGGCGATCAATTGGACGATGCGACGGGCATTCACAGTTCCGCCCCATCACATATGGGGTCGAACTCTTCGAACCCAGGAACTTCATACGATTCTTCTTCAAGTTTTACTACATTTCATTCATTACAACAACTGTACGTTCCGTCAAGCGCAGCACAAGTCAGCCTCTCCACCGGCACCGCCATGTTTGCCTCGACGGCGTACGCTACTCCAAACCCCTATCTTCCTCACCACCAGTCCACACCAAGCATGGGTCAAAGCTGGCCTCAATCTACGGCTTATCTCTCGCATGGTGGTGTGGACTCCTTGCATCCATCAGCGCCACCCGCCCAAATCATCTACTCGAACATGGCTGATCATAGTTTGGCACCAATGATCCCCTATGTGAGTATAATACGCAACCGCCGCAACACCCATAACGCTCCATCTAACCATGACCCGAGTGGTGGATATTCTCATGGAAGTAATTTCGCTGGTCCAAGTCGAGCTAGCCGAGTGTCACCAAGCAGTAGCCGGTCCCACCATATTACTGGCACTGCAGCATACGGCCTTGTAAGAAGAGCCCACACAAATCCCATGCACACTAGCAATAGCCAGGTTTCCCGTAGTATCCCTACGGCGAGCAGCCAGCTACCTATGGGCACTGGCTACAGTTGGGGCACTCCCCATCAAGGAAACGGCCCCAATTTGACTGCGAACTTGAACGCCAATTCACCCACCAGAAGTTCAGGTGTTGGGTATGCACGAGACAGTGGCTCATCTGACGACATGTCTCGTTGGGATCTCGGTCGTAGAAATCCCGGTTTTCATCCTCAATAGCAACAATGATCCAAGATGGGCGCCGTTATCAATGTTGATTGATCGCTCATCCATTTTTTTCGCATCGCATCGCCACTTCCTCAGAACAAGATCTCCTGCCGGCGGAACAGTGTTTTTTTTACGTTTATACATAATTCAGCATTTATTCAGGCGTCAACGGTATGCGGGGTTCTCGTTGAGTTATCTTTATGCCAATTCTTGCCTTTTTTCGTCTTCTGCTGTGTACTTTATTAACATGCTGTTAGTAGCCCATTCGTTCTCAAAATTTGTGTTGTTGCAGAATGATTGATTATTAAATGGTTGATAGTTAATATATTAATTCTTCAATCTGTTTGGGAGGAGGTACGGCTAATAAGCAACGATACGGGTATGGCTTGGGAAAAGCCCTGCGTATTCATTGACTTCGTGATGAACAGGTAATATAGGAAGTATCACGCAATACTTTAAACGAGCATCAGTGGGTTCTCTGCTTCTTTGAATATATTTTCGAGGTCGTGCCACTATCGGCACTGCGCTTTAACTGGGTGTCTGGAGACGGTTCAGGGGTTACGGAGTCACCAAACAGTCGTTTATTCAAGACTTCATCGAAGTGTTGAAACTCAAAGGCAAAACATTCAGCCCTGAGTGCGCCTTTGCTATACATTCCTTCCATCATGCCAGACAGGAACTTTGGCACAAGGTCTGGAAAGAGGATAGTCCTTTGGTAGACATGCTGCTTTACCTGGAATTGCGTCGTAAGCCCTGTGAAGGAATATTTGGTTTGTAGTATTCATCAGAGCTTACATTAGGTGGGACATCAGAAAATTGTTCCAATTCTAGTGGATTGCCTTGGACACACTTGAAGGTTCCCATATAAAACCACGCTTCGTCGGAACGATAGAACAAATTACAAGTTTTCCCAACCACTGGCTTTCTACCTCGTTCCCAGATACCGGTACCGCTGAGAGCTTTCGGATTGTATCGGCAGAATGGTAGAATAGCTACGGCTCGAGAGATGCTGTCCGTCGACCATATCACCTCTTGATCATTGTAGAGTAGGGTCTCCGGAGTTGCTTCAAGTCTATTAAAACACGTGAGGTTACTGTAGTGGTTGATTGTTGTTGGTAACTTACAAAATATTCCAAATATCCTGTAGTTAAGATTTAGGTTAAGCTAACGACTCAAAAGAAGGCCCCTCACGTCTGAGAACCTGAGACTAAACTGTCTTGTATAAGGTCGAATCCCGCTTGGATAGAGCCTATCAGGCGCCGAAGTAAGAAACGTTCTGTAATTGAACCTGCTCGTTGGGATCTAAACGGACGAGCTTTGGAACAACGAATAGTGACATATGCTTGACGAGACTCACATGGTCGTTCTCGGGGTCACGCTCACGCCTCAGTTCTTCGAGTTTAGCTTCAACGTCGTGGTACTCCTACAGGAATAGAAATGAAGAGATGGGACAAGGAGAATTGTCATGTAAGCTCACTTGTTGTATACTTGCATTGGCAGATTTCTGCGTCTTGTACTTTTCTCTGTTTGATTTGCACTTGCCTCGCAATTGAGCTATTTTTGTATCCTTGAGAGAGGAAGAGGCAGACTATATATGTACTTAAAGAATCCATGCAAATAAGTGGAAGTACCTTCTCCGCCTCAACCTTATTCTTTTCTTCGGAAAGCTCTGCGAGTTGGTCCTTTGTCTTTTCTAGTACCTGTACTCCTTCCATACTTAGGATCGAAGGCATTTCATTAGGGATGGACGAACCTTTTCAAGCTGCACCACGTGTTGATCGTCTTCCGTCACGCGTCGGGATTGAACAAGTTCAGATTCCAACTGTTTGACATGTGTTTTAAGGCGGTCATTTTCGGCTTCTAAGATACGTGTACAGTCTATATGGGAGGACGTCGAGTTGGACCGGTCGGAGTGGGCAAGTGACCGCTAGTGTTCGCAGTATCTGGTGAGTCTCTGGAGTCTAAGTTTTTAACTACAACATACCTGGTTCGCGTCCGAGAGCTGCGCGCGCAGGAGTTTGAGTTCCTGCCCCAGAAGTTTAATCATCTCTCTGGCAAGCTCGGGATCCTCAGTGTCCATATCGAACACTTGAAATAATAGCGGACTATTTGTTGTTGTAGCTGGTAATCTAAATTTTCGAGTGGGAAAGACAGATATGTAGGGCAAATATGAGCACAAGTTGTGGCGTGACGGTGGTTAGCCGGCGACGATCGTAACGCGCCAGGACCATTTCAGGGCCCAGAAACTTTTATATATGTTGTTGCACGTGCAGACGGATTTTCGGGAGCTTAAGTTGAAGATTTTTCTTTCATATCATACGGCTGGAGCGCAACAGGTGGAGAGACACAGCATACAATCAGCGTCCACTGGTCAAACACCATTAAAGAGTTCATACAAATTTCGACACTTGGCACCGGATAGTTAGTTTATGGTCACACCCTTGATTTCTTCGAATGAGGTTTATGATACGAGTCGTCATCAGCACTGCGCTTCGACTGGATTCCAGCACCCGGGACACGTATAGCAGTCCCTTGTGAGGAACTAAGCACCCCGCTATCCTTGAGCAGCTTCTTGTTCAACGTCCCGTCGAAACTGAGGAACCTGAACGCAAGGCACTCAACTTTGAGAATACCTTGGGTATATATTGCTTCAACCAGATCGGAGACCAATTTGGGGATAGGATCGGGGGAAATGACAGTTCTGGAAGTCACATACTTCTTCATCTACAGACATAATCAAAATTTTGTGACGGAAGAAAACAAGCTGTTATACTCACATGCAAGGGGAGTGTTTTATACTGTTCTAAATCGAGCGGTATGACCTGTACACACTCAAAACTTCCCATATAAGCCCAACCCTTGTGACCATAGAATATAACGCATTTTTGCCCAGCTGTGAGCGGCTTATTTGTGACACTATGTTTCCATTCGTCTTCAGAGCTATCGATGTAATAATGGTGCAAGGGGCGAATAGCGATCGCACGGGATATGGTATCAGACGACCACATTATCTGCTTGTCGGAAAATTGGATAACTTGGAGTCCTGACACAGAACTACCATAGGTAAGAAATCATTAAGGAGGTCAAGTAATATAAAGCTATAGTACACGCACAGGATTATTTTGGTATCCTACACGTCGACGTCAAAAATCGGACTTCAGCACTCTGTTTAAACAGAAGTAGATACACCGTCACCTCTTGTACTACTAACTCCTTATTAGAGGCTTGTACTTCGTTTGGACGAGAGATACGGGGTGCCGATACAAGGAATTTTTGGTAGTTGAAATGTTGTTTCTCTTGTTCTTGGTTGAGGGACTGCTAGAAGGGAGTTACTGACTAAATCACAGAATGAGCTGGAAACATACCCGATTCTCCACTTTATCACGTTCATACTTGAACTGCTTGGCCTGTGTTTGCGCTTCGTCAAATCTCTGGGGGGTAGCGTGAGTTGCGAAAGAAAGAAAGAGCAGAAACGCGTACTTTCTGAAGAGCGGCCATACTGGTCCTTTCGGTGGTGATCTTTTCTTTGTATAATTTGATTGCCTCTTGAAGACGAGAGATATCTTCATCCTGGAATATACAAGTAAGCATCCATAGTCATGAATGTGTGCAAAACGTCATAGATACCTTTTTCTTCAATAACCTGTCTTTATTTGAAAGTTGATTACCCATATCCTTGGTTGCACCACGTCATCAGCTTCGCGGAGGCCTCAGGTAGAGGTATCTTAGCTAGTGCGTACCGGCTTTTCGGATGCATTATAAGCTGGGGTCAGTTGGGCTTGAGCAACTTCGAGTTCTAGAGCTCTGATCTGCGCCTTGAGGTCTGCATTCTCGGATTCTACAGCATGTACACGTTCTGTGCTTGAAGAGCTAGCTCCTTCTGACCTTCGTGTGGAGCCCTATCCCCCATAATAGTTAGATACGGAAATCGGACATGTAGCTATAATAGATTAGGAACCAGGCGCTGGCAACTTACCTCCTTCGCTTCCTGGAGTTGACTTCGAAGTTGTTTAAGCTCCTGCCCGAGTAATCGTATCATTTCATTAGCAAGTTCAGTATCCTCGATCTCCATGTTGAGATAGATGTTAAGCGTAGATTGTCGCCTTGGATTTTCGTCAAATTGTGGAGGGCCCGAACAAGGGGAAATTCTTCGTAAGTATGCGCGACGAAGAGCGTGACAGGCCACAACCGGCACGTGCATGAACTGTTTGCATGAGCCTCCAGAGCCAAATACCTCGACAATCCTTTCCTCGACAACGCCGACGGCCAGAATCTATAGCTATGCCTGTTCCCTGGGAAGCACTCATTCCGTTTGGTTCATATCTTACGTTTCTCGGGATATAAATGAGAAGTCTAATCGAAAAACACCAAATACAGGTCTCCTTACGGCCATGTTCGGGGCTGCCGGAACACTCTTAAATGTGTCGACCAGAGGTCAGAACCAAGGCAAGGTTAGCATACAGCCTTTCTTTGTGACGTTCGTATCCTCAACTTGGGGACATTTTGCAGCCCGCCCGATACAACATTGACAACTGGGACGATATGATGATGAGACGGGATGAGCGGCTTACAGGCCACAAACGAGGGCAAAAAGTGCGTTTCCGACTTATATGTCTTCGAGGAAGTATTAACATAGTTTACAGGATGACCCTAAGCCACCAGCTGGCTTTGAGACAAGCAGTATATGGTACACAGAGCGGACCGCATAGACAAAATACAACATTCTTTCCTGACTCCCCCGGCGTATGAGAGAATTCCAGATGTCGTCGGAAAGCAGCTTTCTTCCACTGTTAGAAGCTAGTCAACCCTTTCCCAAGGCCGATATGAATAACCACCAAATTTTTAACAAGACAACCGGTTACTTCTATCCACAAGACCACTTGCGTTTAGCACTCTGGAAGATACTTAAACTTGGCATTACCTGGCAGTGTGCTACTAATAATTTTTCTCCTGGTGGCGTTGGCTCGATTGTACGGTTTTGATTGTCTATGGTTACGTCCCCGTCATCCTCTGAAGCCAAGTCGCAACCTCTTGCACAGGGCCCACATCCGTCCGGCAAACAAAATCTTCCTCAAATACCCCATATCGTTTCCCTTCAAGGGATCTGCTCAAGACAGACAGCAACTCCGGAATAATGTCGTTGAGTGTATCTGTAAGTTGAAAATCACAAGAAATGATCAGGCCATGCTTTGAACGAATCTTGGCCGTCTACTCGCACATCATTTAATGAATTGTTTGCAATTATCAAAGGAAAGGAACATACGACATCTCCCCACGAGAAGGAGTTCTCGATTGTATATGTAAATTCAGGCGTCTGGCCATATGCCCAATCCCAGCTCTGGATAGACTATTGGTAGAAGTAACGGCTGCAGCGAGCGGAAAACTCACAGGAAGCTCGTCCAAACCCTTCTGGATATATTCAATATTCTTCAGATCATCAGTTTCCCCAATCTGAACAGCCTTCGTTTCCATCAGACTTGGTGTCAGAGTGGAGGGAAGTAAACACATACTGCCGCTCCAATACCATATTCCTTCTGGAACTCACTTACAACTGCGTCTGTGAAAAGCTCATGTACAATGGTAGGACTGAATTGCTGTAGGTTACAGACTGGAGAACGGACTGATGCGACTCCTCTGGTTATCATGGTATCCTATCACAAAAGAGGAAGGAATTCAGTCACCGTAGACGGAAGGACGTATATCAGCTTACCTTGTTCGTCCGTAGCAAGTCACCTAGGGTATCCAGTTGAGAAGATATAAGCATAGTTCCATGATGATATGCGCGTTTGTTGACGATTTTGTATGCAGAACCTGATACGTATCGACCGAAGAATATTCACGGCACCCTGTTAGCAAAAACTCGCTCGGAGAGGCCAAGAGGGACTCATTTTTTCTTCTCCCACACAAATATCATTCCTATCATTAACTCGGGCGTCAATACCGAAGGAAAGAACTGCCCGTAACGCAATTTGGGCTGTGACGTGTCGATCGAAAGAATGACGGGGTAGGTGTATCGAGAAGTTTGTGTTTCCCAAGTCCTGTACCGACGGCTCAGGCGTTAGGAAATGCCGGTAGAAAAATGTGCAGATACGTACATGATATACTGTTCCGCCACCACTTCTCCTTCGTATGAAGGGAATGTGTGGCCTTGTGCGTAGCGCCCTGAAGTTCACCTCCTTCCACGGGTTTTGGTTTCGTCCAATAATGACGCATGGGTCGTCCCGGTATATGAAAAGCAGGGGTTCTTCTGGGTTTTTGTGTCGGAAGAGCCTGCCAAAGGACGCAAGCTCATTATACATTTCGATGGATAGTATTTGTCCACGAACCAGTCCTCGAACGTTAGATTGAAGTAGGGGTTGGTGGACTTCGAGATGTAGATCGAATGTTGAGCGCTCGGAGGCGTACTGTAGGGTCGTGAACCAGGTACATGAAAGCGCGTCGCAACACGTCGAAGTAAAGTGAAAACCATAAGATATGTTTACGTCAAGAAACTATCTTGTCCATTAGCTTTGTTGCATGATGGTGTAAAAGAAAGAACTCTAAGAGCACCGAGCCAAATAGAATTCAATTCCTTAGACGTCTGATTTTTCTAAATTTCGCGGATCAAGCTTCAAGCTCAAGAGGAACTTGGCCAAGAGTGATATGACACGCAAATCGAGTCGATAACTTAGGTTCACAGAATGCAGAGCTCAGACTGGATTATAATTTTATACACATCTACGTCGCCCCTCCAGAGGTTCGACCAAGAGTTCATTTCTGAACTGACTTGAAGTAGGGGTTTTTAACTTCATGTATAGGTTGGCCAGCTGGCGCTCCGGGGATGGCCTTTGTAAGACCCTGTTCGCGGGGTACATGTTAGCCGATTTAAAGGGGCTGTGGTGGAGAACATACCAGCTTCTCGAACATGCAAGCGTTGAGTGTTCTTTCGGGTTTACGACAGTGGTAGTATTCCTGTTAGATTTGAGCAATGCGTGCAGAGGCCAGTTATCTCCACGCTAACCTGGTTGTTACGCTCTAAGCAGTTCCAGTGCGCCTCAAATTGTTGCAAGCAGTTTTCCCTCATTTTAGTGATTCTGATGCCAAATAGAAATGTAGGTCAGCAAACTTGAACAGATGATTAGAGGGAGCTCGCACAGGTCTGTTGCACATCTTGTCACCCGTCGTCCCTCCTTTAAGCAATGCGCGGGATCCCGGTTCTCAGCCTTGCAAAGCATAAAATCCTCTACGAGAGTATACTATTTTATATCGACTCATTGATGGAACGGGATGATAGCTTACCATTGTAGTCCTTGCAATACGCTCCGATGAAAAAAGCGGCGCTCTTCAGTGGTGCACTCGTCACCCCGAGCTCCTCGACTTTTGGGATATTGTCCGGGAGGGGTGTTGGGTCGACATAGGCATTAGTTTCCACCGAACCGGCCTGGAAAGAGCTCATGGTTGACGAGGGCGGGTGAGGTGGTATTCAACGTCGGGATAATTAGGCGGGTGGGAACTTTGCGCGGAGTTCTGATTTCGTATTACATGCTTGAAGTTGCCCATCGACCAGAACAACTAACACGAAAATACTCTTTCATCTCATAGAAAATGGTATGTCTGGTGTTCATTCACTTCTTAAAGGTTTGACAACTGTTTAGCCTCCAAGGGCCCAACCAAAAATTCACCAACTTCAGCTGAGAACACATAAGTTAACGATCATGATCACTGTGCCACCCTCGACAACACTCGCTGAACTCAAAGAAGAAGCCCTATCTGCGTTGGTGTCAGATGTGAACCAAGTTGAAGATGTGCCCAAAGTCACGAGTGGCGACGATTTCGAGATCTGTAGAGCGGCGAAGGACAAAGGAAAACCCACAGGCGAATATGAGCCATTGGACCTCACAAAGCAGATTAGGGATTACGGTTTGAGTGGCTGGGACACATTATACCTGCAGTTCAGGGATTCGTCTGGTAAGCCGTCGTCATTCAATACCTGTGTTGTCTCCTGTTTCATCACGCATCGTAACATCCCCAAATATTACTCGTTCGCCGCCAATTTGTTGTTGCTCTGGGCATACAGGCGATTTGCTCCCTGTTACCTTTTCGCAACCCAGCATTGAAGATGAAGACGAAGAGCCACCCATAGAGGAGGACTATCTGATGTCCAGCACGAGCAGAGGAAAGAGGAAAGCACATTTTGATGATTAAGGTTACAGGTCCTGTTTCTCATATAAGTTACACTTTCTGGGGATATTTCACACAGCCTGGATTATCCGGGAATAATTTTTGCTTGGGGTTTTACGCCGACCGTTGAGGAACCTCTGATTTTTTCCACGACTGTGGTGTCAGTGGTAGAAGCGCCGCGGCGACCCGGCGACCCTCCTCTGAGAGTAGATTGTAAGTTGAGCAAGCATTGCGCTGGCGAAATATAGATTTCAATGAGACCTCTCCTACAACAAAAAAAAGAAGGGCTACGCACTGTGTCCATAACATCAACCTGAATTCCTATCTGGTTCAGATAGGTTCGCAGAGCAGGAGGTGCTTGTGATATTCGCTTGCCAGTTCCAAGCAGCAAAATTTCTGTCCCAAATGTCGTGTAAGCGTCGCAGAACCTTCTGCAATAAGTAGTGCCTCACCAGGCTTCGGCACAACGGTTTCGAATATCTCAAAGTGCTCCTTTCCCCATCCTCCCCACAATTCCTTCGGTACATCCCACAAGAACACTTTGCCCTCCAAGAAAATACATGCAGAAGGTAAAAGGAGTCCGTCGGCAAGTTGTATTCCTTCTTCTGTAATTGAGTTCACCTGCACGGCTGGTGGGTTATCGTCCGCGAGCATATTGGTGAACGATCGGTCATTCCGCACGGCACTAGCATGAATAGCTCGATGTTGGGTAGCAACTATGGGGCGATAATTCTTTCCAGTTCGCACATGGTGACATGAGGATTTGAGAGAAAGGCGTCCGGCGCGCTGCAAAGCATGAGGGATGACACGGAAAGACATTGTGAGTGGAGAGGCCTAGAGTCTAGTAGTAGAACGGAATCCGGAAATTTCTGTCGCACGTGACGTCATCTGCAAGGGGTTACTTATTTTTGCTCAAGCTAGGTGCTACGCATGTGCAGTGCTTTCTGAAGCTGGAGAAAAGTATTGTAGGAGAGGCTCCTACGTATTATTTAGCTTTTGAGAGGAGTCTGTATGTTATCTTAAATGGTTGGCTGCTTGTGCGACGCGACGCGTCAATGCACGTGACGGGATAAAGCCCTTATCCCAGCCCATTTGTCCATCCAATCAGAGCTTCTATCTCCAAAAAATTGCCGGAGGTCATCCAAACCTTCACCAGATATTCTCAGAGTCGATGGAGACCAGCATCGGCGAACCTTTTCTCCTCTCGACCTACGCCACATCCCAACGCCAAAAAAAATCCGTAGGAGGGAAAGGAAAAAAGCAGAAAACTTCGGCGAACGTCTTTGCGACCCACTGCGAAAAGGCCTCAGGCAGCTCTGATGGGTACGCCACAGTGACTGCCCAGGCAGATGGGATACATATATTGGACGTATGTATTGACGCTCAGAGTATACGCTCGAGGCTCAACAAATCGAATTTACTTTTAGATCTCTACCCTTCACCCCATTATATCACATACCCTAGGGCCTTCAACGACTTTTTCCTGCCCAGCAGTGACAATCAACACGGTTCAGGGCGCGGACAGTGTCTACACCACTTACGCAGCAATAGAAAGCACGTCAGAGCTTGATGCAGAAGAGAGCGGGAAGACAATATGGATGTGGCGAGAAAATACCTCAAGTAGCCTGGCAGATCGAGCTACGCAAAAGAAAGTTTCGGTGGTGGTAAGTTACGGGGCGTCTTGTTCCCAATTACAAGCTCATTTGACGTACAAGCGTTTAGATGCCACATTTGGTCACCGGACTCTATCGTTGTGAAGAACTCCCTTCCCGACTTTTGGTACAATCACCAGACGGAGATGTCACCATGACTGACCTGGACCTTAATGTCAAGCACACACGAACCTCATATAAATCCCGCCATGTGCATCAAACGTTTGTTTATCCTCGACAATCCTGTTCATTCGTGCCATCTCGAACGGCCCCATCTTCCGGGGTCGTCATTGTGACGTTGACGGGGTCAGCCGAGTCGATGTACATTGAGGTTCTCGCAGTGGGCAGTGATAATGACGAACAGCTCATTGAGCTCGGAGATTGTCCAGTTTCTCTTCAACAAGCCGTGAGTGTCAAATAAGCAATTTCAACACCCACTTAAGATTAGGACAGGACATATTAAGTATCTCATGTAGTAACGCCGGCTATCTGACTATCATTGGTATATTATTATATTCCCTCACTAGCACCGGTTCTCATTTCCGTTTACTTTCAGCTCGGGATGGTTCATGGCATTCATTTCAGCTTGAGTCGCAAGACGGTGACTCTGTCGCCTTATCGCCCGCCGCAGAAACGTTCCACCTCACTGGCCTTTCCTTCATTTCAAATACTAAAGCCACTGAAGATGTATCACTGCTGTCCTTGGGTTCCTCACATGTCCTATTGGCTGCCATCTCAAAATCACCTGCTGCTGTGATTGTCCTGCTGTTATGGGACCTCCAATACTCTGTACTCCTGACATCTAATACACTCCCCATTCCATCATCCTTGGTAGAATCAAAAGACGTTACAATCAAGCTTACTTTGGTGCATACGTCAACCTCCCAGGCCATCCTCTTACTATCCCCAAGCTTGTCAAGTGGCAGTCACAAATCGCAGACGAGCACTTCACGGTCGAGCGTGTTGGTGGTACCTCTTACTGTCCCAGCTACCTCAACAATTGCCAATGCAATGGGACGTGGATCGTTTGGCGCGAAGTGGGTCGAGCAAGCTGCTTCGTCCAGCTCAAATTGGCAAAACCTGCCTGCACATGATCCTGTACGGAGTAAAGTTCTTGCAACGATGACCACGGCGATGCAGCAAAACCTTCCTCAAGCCGCAAACGTGGCGTTCTTTGAGTGGGAAAAGCGGGAAACGGCAGCCGCTGGGAAAAACCCCGACGCAGCCATGGATCCGGTCAGTTGATAAACCAGTAGTTTGGAAAAAAGAGCCTTGCTAACTACTCTAATGTAGGAAACCGATTCTCGTCCAACATTGGGCTATGCTTTCGTGAAAGACCTTCTGGCAACAATACTTCAACTGTCAAAACCTTCGAATACACCATACTCATCAGAGGTCCTTCGCCATCTGTTGAACCGACAAGTGGTGAGTGGTAACATGGTTGAAGGAGGGCTACTTAGTGCGCTGCGATTGAAAGGCGACTGGGTAAGTTCCAAGTAGCTGTTATCATAGCCCCGCTAAGCCTTCTATTTATTGACAGCAATCTATCGAAGTAGCGTTAAAGAATGTCATCGACATCTCTGAAGCGGAACTGATGCAGTGCCTTCACCTGGTCATAGTTCGGCATCGGCAAAACGAGATCACTGCTTCGAACGAAGCTGACGCGATGGATGTAGACCCAGTTTCTGACCTGCCCACGCTACCCGCTTTTCTAGCATCATGTGTAATCTACCCCACTTCGCCTGCGATCCTGCGATCGGCCCTGCGCCATTCATTAAAGGATCCTGCAGACCTACTTGCTGTCCTGCAAGTTATCGAGAGTTGGATCCGCCAGTGGGGAAAACGAGACATCAGGTTGTTGCCATCAAAGAAGGAGGTGACGAAAAATGAGCATGGGATCCTTGTATTAAAAACGAAGGAGAAGGAAGTCCATCGAGATTTGCCACCATTACTCAAGGTAAAATATAACACTACTCAGGTTCACATCATCCCTGACTTTTTCCGATACAGATTCTCTCCTTTCTACAGACACTGCTCGATACATCATTCCTAATCCTTCTACAATATCCTGCTTCGCATACAGTCCTGCGACGCATCTTCTCGCAAATTGAACCGGAAATTGCATCTTTGGATCAGATGGAGCAGCTACGTGGGCCGTTAGAGCCTTTCGTAAAAGCTCATACAAAAGCAATTAGGGAAGCTGGGGAAGACAAAAGAAAACAACCCGTGGTTGACTGGAGACAGAGACGGAAGCAAGCCCACGAGCAGGCCGGTCTCTCCATTGGGCTATATCAACTGGAGGAACTTGTATTGTAGTGCTGCGGCGTGCAAGCTACGTTGACAACTTGAACCGGTCAACCATCCCCTAATTGCCAAATGCGTTGGTCTATCAATACGTAAGTGTGTTTCTGATGGTTGTCGTTTCCCTCGATGAGTAAGCACGAGGCTAGTCTACATCAACCTCCTCTTCGATTGATTGTTCAGTTTGGCGCCTTATTCCACAAAACGGGAATCAAAGCAAAAGACCTGAGATCATAACCAGCTCATTCTTCCTGAGGAATGTCACTGTCTCGAAGCTTGCACGGATATAGTGAATAGTCCTGACCCATATATTTCGGTATATGGGTCAATAAGGGATGGGTAACCGAACAAAACAGTGGTCACAGAAACTATATATAAGGTAATTGGTTCGATGGCCTCTAGTACCATTTGAAACCCAGACATGGGCGCTACCCAAACGACTTGCATAATTACTTACCTCAAATATTAACGCGGGTGCCCCCCAAATCCCTTGACCCACCGTTTGCCTTCAAACTCAACCCTGGCACCAACAATAAGCCAGTCATATCATTGATGTTGATGAAGCACCATCGCAACTCATTTGTGTCTACCCTTTAAGCCAAGGCGCCTCACAGTCCTCGATCACGTTTCACGTAAACACAATAGGGTAGGGTCATATCTCGCTGGCCCATACTCAACCCAGTTGTTCTATTTTGAACGATGGTAATCCAAGCCTATAAAGTGAAAAAGGCTCTGGTCTCTCGAATCGTAATATCAAGATGAGCAATTCAACCACAAACGACGGGCACGATGGCGCGACCCCACTCAGGAACGATCCACATACACACCATACAACACGAGGGAATGAGCAGCTTCCGCGATATTCCTGGGCAGGAAATGGTGGACCTGCACTTCCCAGATACTCAGCGGTAGTCAATCTCCCAGCTAGCCCAGGTCCTGCCCCTGAGTCACCTCGTACGACATCTACGGTCCATGAATTTAACCTCAAGAATGGAAAAACGCCCTGGGCTACACTGAAAGTCTCAAGTAGAACTCGGTCTTCGTCTGATCACTTGAAATTCATTGGGGGTGACATTGTTACTGGCTCTGTTATCCTGGATCTAAATTCCTCGCAGAATATAAATGCGATAGAACTTTTGGTAAGCTGAAGAGATCGGATATCGCCCCTCAAACACTAAAAGGTTTTAGGTTCGTGGTCGAATCATCACAGGCCCTAGGGAACACCAATCACACACCTTTCTCACCCACCAATACCCAGTCTGGTCGAAAGCACAAGGTGACCCTCAATATATGTTGTCGGGACCGAGTACTTTAAAGTTCGATGGAAAGCTAGCACCTGGCGAATATACTTGGACTTTCTCGTTTAATTTTCCCACCGAAGCTGCGCTTCCGGGTGGGTCACGGCCCTCCTCACAACGTCAGATCCCCAATGCTTTTCGCGAACGAGGAGCTAATGTTAGTGTTCTGTACGACCTCACTCTTCATATCGTCCGGGGGAAGCTAAGAGCTGACGACAAGTACGTTTTGATATTTATTATTATCTTCATTCACCTCCTGATCTGCCCCAGGATTCGTGTTCCTGTTGTCTATATCCCGAAACTCACGCCAGATCCATTTTCTCAACTCCGGCAGCTTGCATACCGTGAAAATACACCCTTATCTGGCCCGATAGATGACCCAGAAGGATGGTTTACATTGCCTGTGGCTAATATCCGCGGTATTTTATTTCAACGCCCCGTTGAATTGGATTTCCAGGTACTTCGCAGAAGTATTTTTGTGAAACGGCTGATGTTAAACTGCGCTTCTTTCCAGCTTTCGATAGCTAGACCAGTGAGCTATTTTTTTTTCAGATCTGCTCGGGTCATATCATTGATGCAATCAGCTCTGTTACACACAAGGGACAGTAATACCTTGCAGCCTCACTGTCCAGAGCGCCGACACCCAAGCGCTGGACGTTCTGGTTTCCCCAAAAATAGTCGGGGCTGCCCTACAGCAGCGCGTGAAGTATTTTTCTGATGCACGTCAATTTGAGCGGAACATTGCTCAGGTGGTTGATGTGATGGACATCGGAGCTGCGGTCTGGTGGTCACTATCCACGGCTGCTTCACAAGGTGTTCCGAATGAACGGCGAATCGAGGGCGAAATTCATCTGCCTAAGAAGTTGCAACCATCTTCCGACTTTGCGGCGCTTGTGGTGGAGGTTGGTCGTGTGATTTACTTCAAAGTTGAAGGATTGCTCCGCTCATCATCTACATACAGTATGCGGTGCGTTTTCTCCCACCACAATCGCCCATGTTTGCTATCGAGGACAGTACTCAAGCTTTCCCTTCACAGCTGGTAAGCGTGGCAACGACTAGCGCCCCAGGGCCCACTCCACGAGAGTATGTGACGCGACGTATTGCTGTACGCGAGCCTGCCTATAATGCAGTCCCCGTTCTTATAGAAGGGCAAAAGTATTGAACTGCTGGACGGTTGCACAGTAATTGTTACAGTTCTTGTATATGTATCCGGAGCATGAGCCTACTACCAAGTATTTATTGCAATTTGTGACGCTATACTGAAAACCTGGATGTTGTCAACTAGCTATTTGGGAGCCCACTCTCGAAACGAAAGAACCGAGTGCCCAGTCCGGTGAGAGGCTCGGATAGCTGGGGCGATGGTTTGTGGACTGATCCCGGTATATAGTAGGTCAATCAGGGATGGGTAATCACCCTAGAAAGTTGATGTGACAGCCCACCCGATAACCTTAATCATTTGAACCCCGTGCTGATAAACTCCTCCGAGTTTTCCTGCCCCTCGGAATTCAAGAGCGTCAGTTGAGCCAAAAAATAAGATTAACAAGGGAGTCCTGCCACAGTGGAATCCTTCCACAGAACTTAGATTTATCATCGTTACAAGGCTGCCCAAAAACAACAGGCAAACTTCGGGCATTTAAAAAGTGTTGTTACAACAAGAAACCCAGGGATATTTTTGTGACATCTGAAAACATGTTGCTCCCCGCCACTCAAGGTTTCAGAGATCCGTCGCAAAAGAAAAGAAGAGACTTATAATTTAGACATCCAAAGGACCAAAGGTGAGACCCAAATAAATACCAGATAACATGAAAGACATGTATCAGGAACGTTTCCCGATAGCCACGATTCGACTTCACACTTAATTAATAGAAGATCAAAAACAAACAACCCGCGACATCATCACCTCCAAGATTCCTCAATCATTGGCCGTCCTCGTCTCCCAATCTTCCATGTCAATATGAACCCGAGTCGACTTATTTGCGCTGCTGAGTGTTCCGGTTTCCTTCTCCTGAATCAATCCCAATTCAACGACATTTGCGGTATTGGAACTGTCCGTATTAGCTGAAGCTGCGTGGCCCCGCTTTCGAGAAGGCTGAGAGGATATTACGGTAGGCTCATAAGAGCGACGAAGTCCCACTCGAACGATGATCAGTGTTGGGACAATCGCCTAAAATGAAATGTATGTCAGTGAACGCTTTCTACAATAGTTATTCATTTCACTTACAGCTATTTGCGCCAAGATGCCACCAACAATACCTCCCGCCTGCGTCTTCAAGTCGAAGAAAGCGAGCAAAAGAATTGTCGTGATACAATAGAGCGCGCCCGATTCCACGATAATCCACACCACGGACAGATACCTGTTAGCCATAGCCCCTGGAATACTCCGCGATATCCACATGATTCTTCCAGCTATGGCTGCAGAAACTGAGAATTGTGTAGCTATTGAGAGTGCCCATGCTGCGAGCATTGTATTTCCTGCCTTGAACAGGAGCTGGAGACTTGACATATTGACAAATTCGCCGACGGTAACGTAACCGCTGACTGGAGATATATTTAACAAAAAGCTGGGAAAATTCATAAGCATTAATCTTACTTGTTGTGGCTACGACCATAATGGCCTTTAAGAATGATGTTAAATACACAGTGCCCACAATGAATTAGTTAACACTCACCGGAGCAACACAAATATACCAATTGTTTCCCCAAACGACGTAAAGCCTCCAGACCAAAATGGCATCCCCAACGAGAGTCTATGTGGTAGATAAGTACTATCCAATATCGAGTTTGGGTGGTCAAAAATTCATACATTCATTAGGTATACAGCTTTTGACGCCACCTGGAGCCGATCACTAGGGCTGAGCCAATACGCAAGGACCGCATCAGGGCTGTCCCCTAGCCAAATGAAGCTCTCGATGAGCATGCGTAGCCCCATCGCCGTATAAGTGGTTGAGAGCATAAACTGGAAGATTGTAGAAAAAAATAGAATTCTATGTGCCCTCAGCAATTTTTACCATCATGGTGTCACACAACGAGAGCTTACATAGGTATGGGTTTTCCCTTGGTGCGTTCTTGAAGCATATTAAAAATGCAACTGAAAAATATTACAATGCTTGTGTATGGTAAGCTCATGTTTCCAGTTGGCTTCAAAGGCTTAACTTACTAGACCCCTACGAAACATAGGTTTTAGGAACGTTTATCTGCTCAAAACTGTGGATCCGTACCGTATAGAAGAGTTGTGCACCAGAAGGAAATCAAGCCAGACATTTGGGGAGAGACATCGCGAAACATCTTGAAATTTGCGGTGACGGTCTGGCATTTTCATCCTGTGCCATGTCTTTATTTATATTGGAGACTTTCCAGGGCGCTTGAATACCTATGGTTGGGTAGGTTATTTATAGTTGTGATACAGAAACTGATGATAATGTCCAGGTGAGAGGTTGCGTACTTGTTTTTCGTATACGATGCAGCTTGTTTAGGCCTATGCCACTGCTACCCCCTTGGCAGAGATTGGAGGTGTGAGTAAAAGTAACCAAAAAGTGGGTATGGCTATGGAATACTGCGATCTGCGTACTTCCGAAGACCCCTTACTGACAGTGACAGTTGAAACTCTGGTGGGGGATGAGCGTGGGCATCAGGATACCTTGTAAAGAGCTGATCAGATTGGTATCACAACGGACGACTGGCTCAAATCATCAGGATGCCTTCCCCCATGCGAGAACCGATGCGGTAGAGATACGACTTGTGAAGCATTGATGATCGCACTGGAAGAAAGGGAATTGACTAATTATAACTGCGTTACATAAACTAGCGTGTAGATCCCAACGCTGGCAACCTGAACGCAGAGCGACTAGACTGTCCAGGGTCCGGTCCGGGCCAGGTCCGACCTCTTTTTGCTGGCCCTGGCCCTGGCCCTGAGGGCCGGTCCACCTATTGACTGGCCCTGGCCCCCCCAAAGAGGGCCAAGGCCGGGCCGGGCCGGTCCAGGGTCGGCCCCGGGTCGGACAGGGCCACTTGTAAGAAAATGCAAAATTTCATTCCAGAGGCCAGATATATATGCAATTGGCTTATATCTACATGACCTACTCTTCAAAAGAGGCTAGAGAGAAATCCCCAATGAATTCCTTTAAAATGTCCTCTTCTGGCACAAGTGAGCCATCCCGGTATGCATCTCTCAAACGTTGCAAGGCCCCAAACTTGTCAGGGTCCATCCCACCACGACGAGCATCATCAGTCCGAGCAGACATTGAAAATGATCGCTCAGCCAAACATGAAGATGCAGGAATAGGGAGGTAATCACGAGCAATGAGTCTCATGATGGGATATTCAGAGTTCTGTACCTAGATGAGGTAAGTGATAAGTAAATGTATAATGTATGAAATATATAATAAGACTTACCCCCCACCAAGTGACTGGATTAGGACAATCAGCTGACTGGAGGATGGGAGCAGCAAGATATCTGAGAAGTTCAGCATATGGATCATTACTGTCACTTGCAACAGACTTTGACTTCTGTTGGATCTTGCTTGCAATCCATTTTTCAGTAGCAGAGACATCTAATATAGTGTCAACAAGATTGATGGATAGAGTAAAGAATCTGACCTTGAACACTCTTTTTTTTGATTGCCACCACAGCATCAGAAGTTTTGTTTCTAGCCATATCATACTTCAATTTATATCCAAGGAACTATGGAGAGATGATTATCTCAATACTTCAAGATAGGCTATAATGACAAGAAGCTTACCACTTTTTTAACTGCTTCAGTCCCTTCTCTACTGACTTCTCATCCCATGCAGCCTTGACATATTCCATCTTTAATGTTGGATCAATGACTATGGTTGGTTAGTTATGATTTTTGATTATCATATGCATCAGACTTACCATGAGTGACAAAGTAAATTGTAGTCTTTTCAGTTGAGCGGTACCATTTGCTCATGTTCTTGAGGCCTGCATCAAGGGCATGGTGAACTAACTCATACTCTGGATCATCACGCAAATCCTCCCATTCACTCTGAAGATGTTCAAGATGGGGATAAATCTTTGTAGCAGTTGGTACTTTCTCAGCAGATAAAGCACTGTGGATTGAGGCTGGAATCTGATGTAATACAAATTAATATATATCATAGTAGTTGAATATTGAATCAAACTTACCTTCAGACAATTATAGGCAAGTGCTACAATGGCCCACTCTTCTGTGGTGAGCTTATAGTTCAGCCAGCTGTTCCCTTTCCGTAATTTGGGAAGGGTTCTTGTGTTGTCAGCAAGCATGCAAAATTCATCAATTGCCTTGTCAAAAGGGATTAGCCAGTCAGAGAATCAGAGTAATTCATGATACACACATCTTGTAGGTCAATTGTTACTCGGAAACAATCACTTAAACTTCCCCACCGGGTTCGAACCCAAAGCTTCAGCTCAAGAGGCTTGCACCCATTTCGGATGCAACACATCTTTAAATAATCCTGTGTACCTTCACTTGAGAGTCGGACCTGATTGATGAATGCCATCAGCTTGCCTACAACATCTCCTGCATCATAGTCAACGATGGTAAGAGCCTCTGCCTCATCATCATCAGCATCAATGTCCATATAAATATCAATATCAAAATGGTCCTCATCGTCACTGTCATCATCACCACTATCTGTAGTGTTGGAAGCATGAACTTGTTGCTTTGCTTTGAGTAGTGCAGGAATCCCCAAAGCAGTAACAAAGTGTGTAGCCATGAGGTGTACTGTATGGTTGATGCATCTGTAATGTTGATAAACAATATGCAGATATGGGTAGTTGACCAAAAAAAAAAGACCTACCGACCCCGAACCTCATGAGGAATCAACACCTGCTGAGTTGGGTCCAAAGTTTTACAGAGGACACCAATTGCAACATCATTAACAGTAACATTATCACCAATCATCCAGCCCAGCTATCAGAAAGTATTTAGTATGATGGTGATCAGTGAGTCATTCACATACTTTGTCTGCAAAACCAAACTTCTCAATGACACGTACAAGGTCTTTTCCAATTGCTTCACCAGTATGTCGGCCTTTTGTATGACTAAAATCCAAGAGCTTCGATTTCAATGTCCATGAAGTATCATCGTTTGGTGGTGAGAAAATATATGAGATACTGAAAGAAGAATATGGCCGGCGCCGCTTTGTAGTCCATCCATCATATATACCAGATATCTTTGATGGAATTGCCTATAGTGGATGTCAAACAAGCAGAATTATTTTGTAGACATCACTTACAGAGATTAACTCAAAATCACTAACATCTAGTTCACAAACTTTTGCAAGTACAGCCTCTGCCATACAGGTCCTCTTTGGAATATCCGTATCCTTCACATGTGAGTTGAGCATTAGAATGAATTGCCGAAAAAGTGGGCGTTCAACGAATCGAAATGACTACCAGATAATGAGAAGGTAGATGATAGTGTGGATAATGAGGACTTACTAGATCAGCATCTACAATTAATGCAAGAAGCATCTCTTTGAGTATTGACTTAGTAATAATGGTGGGCTTGCGGACTTTAACCACAAAGCCAGTGATTTGTTTCTGTTTTCTGAAAGTTAATCAATTAGTGATATGGCATAATTGAATGGTAAGGAGCTCACAGCTTGTCTTTTGTCTCGCCTCGATGGTTGCGAAGCTCTTCCTGAGCTGATAAAGATGCCATTTCAAGGCCCTTTGGCTGAACCCCATTCTCCTCGCAGCGGACCACATAATCTACAATATGTTTACTATAACAATTTAACCATGAGGATAGTGGAGCAGGATAAATTATAAATACAAACCGAAGAAGGTGGCGGCGGCGAGATGTGACATTTCCAATGAAGAAAGCACTGGCCTTCAGTACATCTGAGTCCATGCTACAAAACAGATGGTGAGCCAAGAGAGTTGTGAAACAGGATACAGGTACTTACAGACAAAAACTACAGTACTCGCTGAGGGTCATGACACCATGGACCTTGCGGGTATCCTTGGCAAAGCAGAGGCGAAGATCCTTTGTCTCTTTTATTTTTCTTGGCTTAGAAACAAAACAGTGAGAATATACAACCTAAAGGTAATACTAACAAAGACTTACCAGGTTTTTCCCTAGTTTGACACACAGGTCATGGTAACGCTGATTTGCTTCAGTCATTTCCTCCTCATCAGCCTCATGCTCGCCATCTTTGTCATCTTCTCCTTCATCACCTTCCTCATCTTCATCATTGCCTTCAGTTTCGGGCTCGTCAGGAATGGTACTAGTTGGGCGGGAACTATGAATAGTATCACAATCAATAACAATGTCACTATCATCATCAGAAGTGAGGTAGGGGTACTAGATTTCACGTCGAATAGTTAGTAAGTGAATATCCACCTAGTAGCAGCTGATAGCTCACTCTATCGCGTTGCTGCTTCCATAGGCCAGGATCCTCATTATCTATATCCATCACTTCTCCATCACTATCAGTCACAATGCGCGAACACTGTGCAGTACAGGTGGGTAATGTGATTGGGAAATGGTAGGTAACTTACTGTTCGTCTGATTGGTTCTCGTATGCTGGTACTTTCTCCATTTCCATCTGAGCAGGAGGTATCACTGAACACCCGTTTCTAGGGGTCCCAGTAAATGTTAGTATCAAAAAAGCAATAGAATTATCTAGTCAGGACTCACATTACTTCCCACTACTGGAGGTATTACCGAAATCTCTTCGCTTGGTGAGTGGGGCCACTCCATGTCTTCTGCATCCTTAAGGTTTCCGTCGCTGCCCACAGCATGTCCATCCGGTAATGTAGCCCGTTGCGGAAATTGCGCATCGATGCGAAGCTCTAGATAAAAAAAAAATTCAGTGTTTTTTTCGCACTCAATGGAAATTGCACACGAGTCTGGCGTTTTTCCTTCAATTCCTCATTTGATGGGCCTTTAGTATTCCCTGCATGCTATATTTAACATCAATTCGTATGCCAGACATTGCGAATCACGTACCAGTCACCCTGGTTCTTGCATTTTGGTGCTGAGTGATTGTTTCCGGGTAATCACCAATCTCTGCCCGTTTTGCCTGCTTCTTTGGCCGGCTGCCTTGTACAATTAATCGCGGGTCCGGTTTGTCGTGCTCACGTCGGGGAGGCATTATGAAAGCAAAAAGACAATTAACGGCAGTGATAATCGATGAAGCTGCGGTGGGATGCCCTCGAAAAAAATTCCCACCCGTCTAGTATTACTTAATATTAATATTAATCTGATAAGTAATTTGTTTATTAAAGTGCTCGACTTCGACTCGCGTCCAAACATCTCGTCAAAACTTTCCTCCTCACACCGAAATATGGGGGGTCAGCCCGGTCCGACCCAGGTCCGACCCGAGGGCCAGGGCCAGCTGAGTGCTGGCCCTGGCCCTCCTCAAAAGGGCCGGTCCGCTCAGATGCTGACCCTGGCCCCTGGCCCTCGGGGTCAGCCCGGGGCCAGCCCAGGTCCGAGAGGTCCTGGCCCGGACCGCGGACAGTCTAAGAGCGACTCCACCGTAACAGTCACTAGCCATTACATATTAGAAATGGATACCACTGGTCTACTACTCTTAGTATCCTTTGTTGAAATCTAGATATGATACTCTCAGTCGCGTATAGTGGAACGACTAACTTCTATTAACACCATACCTAGATATGATACTCTAAGTATATCCTAGGTTAGTGATAATGTAAGAAATGCTTAGAAGATGTTGCACATACCTCAGTCGCGTATAGTGGAACGACTGAGGTTAGAACAACATCTGTTGGGGGAATATGGGATGTGTGTTATGTAAGGTTGTACGGATTACGTGGTGGCATTCCGACACTCCTCCTCACCACGAGAAGAGGTGTCATGGGCTAGAGAACTCCTCCTCGCACGGACAACCTATCAAAGGCCCATAAGAGCCTGGAATCTTAGGAAAGCGGGACGGGGAAGAGGTTTAGTGAAAGCATCGGCAAGATTGTTGTGTGACGGCACGCGTACAATCGAGACAGTGTTGTCTTCAACGTGTTCACGGATAAAGTGGTAACGTACGTCAATGTGTTTGCTGCGAGCATGGTTTGTTGGATCATTAGCTAAAACAATGGCACCATTATTGTCACAGTGGAGTGGGGTCGGTAATGAGCCCAAGAGACCAATCTCCTGGAGAAGTTGTCGAAGCTAAAGGCTTTCACGGCAAGTTTTGTTAGAAAGAGAAAGACCAAAGAAAAGAGAAGTTCCAGAAGTGTCCAGACGAAGCACCAGAATGACCACAACAGTTGTATTTGCAACAGTCATCCTAAGTCTAGTCAAGGTGTCTCGGTGATGTGGCATTGAGCACGTGAGACAAGAAGTCATGTGATACTAAATCTAACAAGTTTCGCTGACGGCAATGTATTCCGCTTCTGTAGAGGAAATGGAGACAGTCTTCTGCTTGCGTGCACACCGAGAGAACAGTGCCCCTCCAAGAGAGAAGCAGTATCCCATGCTGGATTGACATGTATCTGGACAGTCGCCATGTGACGAGTCCGAGAAACCGACAAGGGCAATGTTGGGGTTACCCCCTAGTACAAGGGACAGCTCATGAGAGCCCTTTAGATAACAAACGACCCGAATTGCAGCAGTCCAGTGGGAGCGGCAATAACAATCAAGGAACTGAGTGAGTTTGGAGATGGCATAGGTGATGTCAGGCCAAGATCCGATTGCCAGATACATAAGGGATCCCACCAAGGAACGACAGGGCAATGATGCAAGATCTGCCTGCGTTTCAGGAGACAGAACTTCGTTAGGGGGAGGGCGGCGAAGCTTGGCATTTTCATCCATGGGGGTGCTGACAGGATCGGCGTCAGACTGACCGAATTGTGCGACAATGCGGTCGATGAGAGCAGTCTGTGAAAGCGAGACAGTACAATTCGCGCGATCTCTTGCAATGGCAATACCGACACAAAATGTTGCTTTGCTGAGGTCAGATATTGCCCATAGAGTGTGGAGCTGTTGTTTGAATAAGTTGATTTCAGCCGCAGAGCTCCCAGCAACCAAGAAATCATCAACGTGTACAGTGGCTCAAAAAACTGCCCCAATGTTTGTACATTTTTGAAAGATCAATATGGTATGAAGTGCTGACATAAGCAGGGGACCTGGGGTAATTATGTAAGATACTATGACATCGTGGCTTTCCAATGGACCCTGGATCATGTGATTTGGATCAAAACCCATTAAGCTATAGGCCAAACAAAATGATTACTCATTGGGGCAGTTTTTTGACCCTCTATTAATTTTCTATCTAATACTTTGTATGACCACCTTTTGCCTTTATAACTGCTTGTATCCGCTGAAAGGGGGCTCCTGGGCTATAAGTGCGCTGATGCTATGAAATGTAATCTCTCTCACACACACACCAAACCTAACAATCAACACACGAACAGTAGGAATCGCCTGTTTTGAGTTCGGGTTCAAGTGCTTAGAAGCACTAAGCTTTGAATAGTACTAGCCAAAGCCCTTTCCAATGATCTCTCGACGGGTTCGATTTTAGACAAAAGCTTCAACACAGGTTCAAAAACCTGCTAGGTATATTTATAATATCTCTCGATCCAATAGACTGAGTACCAAGTGTACGTTCAATTATTAGTGATCCCAAGCGGATCTATAAGTCCAAGCGACTTATCAAACAATACAGTGCCAAGTGCACTAAGGCCAAGTGCCTAGTAATTCCAACGGACAATACGGTACTAAGTTCCAAGTGAACTAAGTTTCTTTAATTCTGTGGTTCTCCAATCAATTCCAATCAAGACACGTTGAAGCAATCTGATCCTTAATTCGGGCACGCAATAGTGTTTTAACAAATGTGATTTGTATACTCTATAGTCGCGCGAAGTGGGGGCAAGATTCCTTGCCTTAGCGCTACTCATCTACAGTCTATTTATAATGTACAAACTAAATATCATATGGAATTGTAAATTTTACACGGAACCGCGCTCCCGCGCGCCAAGAATCTGTATTCAATACTGACGCGTCTACTACAACTTGGCGCGCGCGCCATGCGTGCCAATTATGTCGTTTACTGGTTACTTATCAAATATTGAAAGAGCTGGCTAAACTCTTATCAAGTCCCGACCGCGCGCTCTGTTATTTAAAACAGCGCGGCACTGTCGTTTACTCCTCCTGATTGTCCTGGTTGCTATTCACGGTGTCCCGTCACTTCCAGTAGTTAACACCAAGTACCCCTGACTAGGATCGGGTTGTGCAAGTCCCGAATTTACAATTACTTCTCCTATTAATGATGATCCCCGGACTAATGATATCATACTACAACGGTTACTTATGAACTAAGACACCGAGGTTGTAACCGGGCATGGTGAATAGGACTAATAATAGGCCGTACTCATAGTCCTCTGTACTGATAGTGTATTATCCATTAGACTAGTTCACTCTGATTAGCCGTCTCGGAGCTCGACTCTAATCCTTTATTACTGCTTACTTGGTTATTAGAAATGACACTAATAGCCTTACTTGTTGACTTTATAAGTGCAAACAATTTCGGGCCCTATCATCTCCCCCATACCACAAATGTAGACTGTCCTCAGTCTCTCTTTGCCGGCAGGTTGGTCCAATACTTCGGGTCTGCACGCGTCTAATCTTTTAGTACAATGTTACAATGGTTCCGCTTTTAGACAGGTAGGCGCGCGATGTTGGGATCGAGCCCAGAGGTTTACTTCCCATCAGGATCGTGACAGTTATATACGTCTCCTGAGAGAGTACTTGACATTTGGACATCGCTTTACAGATATTTCAGTCATCTGGACATTTTTCTCGTTATGTTTCTGACACTTCAGCAAGAGATCGGTACTCCTGTTTGTTCTTTAGAGCTTCGCAATGCAGGGTTGTGCGTTTTAAAAAGCTCGCGTCCTTGCTAAGTTTTAGACAATTTGGACTTTATAGCCCATTTCTAAATCTCTTTGCTATCTGCATCGCTCAAACGCTCCAACCTTTTCAAACAGAAATGTCTTCCACTTCTACTTCCGCCATGGCTCGTGCTCTGCGCTCGCCTTCCGCGCTGTCTCTCTCGCTCTCTGCCGCGATTCTACCGACTGAGGGCCGTTCCCCCACTATGGTCTATGTGGACCAGCCGGTCCCCTCATTTTCCGACCTCCTTGAAGATGCCGAGGGCGATGTCTTTGTCGCCATGGAGCAAGGGTGGATTATTATGGCGGAGGAACTCGCGCCCCGTATGGACCATCAGGGCCCCCTTGACCTCGACGAGTTGATTGACTTCGTCGATCACTGCTCCATGCTCATCGTACGCCCATCTTTTACTTATTAAAACCTTTTACTTATTTACTGGTCTCAGGATGCCATCACTGGCGTGGTCCGTGGCGCGCGTTTTTCGCTGCCATATCCGGCTATTCTCCTCCTGCGCGCGCTTCACCTTCAAGTGATGCGCATCCCAGTCGACGCGCGCGAGGCTTCGTGGTCTTCCTGGCGCACGGTCATATCGACTGACCTGGGCCACAATTCCATTCTTCTGGTAAGTGACTTGTTTACTTCTTTACTCTGCCTGCCCTTGTCAAGCTGACTACCTTTTACTTTAGGGCCAGGCTCCCACTGTGGAGCAAGTCCTGGACCAGGTGGGGTCGCGCTTCGAGCGCGACAATGGTGAAAGTATCTTTCAGGATACTTTCCTCGTCCCTCCTCGCATGGTTGGCGCACCGCGCCGTTACCATCAGTACCGGGACAGTTGGTCCGCCGCGCCCTTGCCGGCGCGCTCCCCGGTCTTGGTACCCGCGGTTCGTTTATTACTGCTTTTTATTACTTTTCTTCGGTAGTTGACTTATTTTAATAGCCCCTCAAGCGGAAGCGTACAGCTGGGTCCAAGGGCAAAGGCCGTGCGGTTCCCCAGGTATATCCTTTACTTTACGAGTTTCACATTATTGCTGACTTGATTTCAAAATTCTAGTCCGACATGTCGCGCGCCCAGGGGACTGGCAGTGCTTCCGCGCCGCGTCCCTCGGAAGCAGGCCCGGTATGTCTCTTTTCTCTCTTGAAGTCATTTACTTTTACTCATCTTTATCTCCTTAGTCCTCTGGGCAGCCGCTGGTGAGGGTTGAAGTCCCTGAACTTCGGCTCTTCGATGATGAGATCGCCCGCCAGTTGGCTCAAGAGGGGTTCGCGGAGTTGTTGCCTCCCGCGGCCCCTTCTCCTCGTCGGTCGCGTAAGACCACTCGCTCTAGGGATAGGGCACAGGCGACACGCCGCAAGCACGCGCTGGTTCCCAACCGGGAGCTGACGCCGCTACAGTCCCCTATTACCTCCCTGCTGGCTGACCTTGCGCCGCGGCGCTCTTCCGTATGTTTATTACTACTTTATTTCTTGTTACTGATCATTTTTACTAGGTGGGCTATCCTTGCACAATGTGCACCACCCGCGGCGACATTGAGTGCACCTTCAACGGTTGGGGTAAACCGTGCGTGGAATGCGCCACCGCCAAGAAGGGGAAGTGCAGCTTCAGCCTCACTCCCCAGAAGCGCGCTAGGCTCCGTGAGGATCTGGGGCCCATGCTTGGTGCGGGCATTTCTAGTAAGCCATCTTCTTTCCGTCTTTTTGTTTACTACTGATTTTACTTATTCTACTAGCGGTTGCTGAAGCCTATGCTCAGCTCGGCGACGCGGACACCCTTGCCGCGGAGGTCATTCAGGCCGCTAACCGCGCGCTTGAAATGCGCGACTCCTTGTTGGCGCGCATAGTTGGCACCATTGGTAGGTTGTACGAGGAGGAAGGCCTGGAGGGCCTTCAAAACCTCTTGCTGACTACGCCAGCCACGGAGAGCGCCCTCCTCTTCTACGCGGACTTCCAGAATCTCCCTTGGCCGCCCTTGGAAGAAGAAGTAGAGGTTGATGACAGTTCTTCGTCGTCAAGATCTTCTGCGTCCGTGCCTGACAGCGAGGAGGAGTAGCCGCGCCGCGCCCCCCCCCCCACCTACGTTTTCTTTCTATATGTGTTTTCCCGGGCCCTAGTGCCCTTACATATCACTTATTCCCCCGCCTTTCGTTGGGCTTCAATTTTATTAATTGAAGTCCAACACTTTGTCTTACATACAGTCCCTCGGACTATAAACAATGCTATTGATTTGGCTGTGGTTCTATTGTCTTCATAAGAAAGCTTCCGCCCTTGCCCCGGCTACTTAAGTTATAAATAGTACGGTTTAATTCTGGTGCAATTCTCTCGATCATTAAAAACCGTGGCGCGATCACTGACTTTTTATAGACAATCTATTTCAATCCTTGTAACCTTGGTAGGTTTTTCCAATTCGATTTTGCTTATACCCATCTCCCCCTCAACACTGATAACAACTGTCCCAGTTGTCATGCGGACACTGCCGCGCTCCACATGAATTTTTACGGAGCTCCTTTTTTTTTAATTGGGCCCAGCATTTCAATTAGGCACTGGTGTCTCGGACCTGTTCAGTTGAAATGTATAGATTTTTCTGGGGATAGAACGCGCGCAACGAATGAGAGACTGGGTAGCACTTCTCTAGTCGTAGAGGTATAAAAAGGGCACTGGCTGTGCTTTTTGTCCCAAGACATCGCCCAACTCTATTATACTCTCTTTACAACGTTCTGGTTCGAAGAATCAATTTCCTCTGCATCATTATGACTAGCCCCCCCAACTATCAAGACATCGAGAACTTCAAGATGGTCCAAGCTCAGTGGCACACCTTTCAAGCTCGTTTATCGATGGACACCCTTGTTGAACAAAGGGTCAGCGTCCGGAAGTTAGGCGAAACCGCGGTACACTTTTTACCAATTAACTTATATACGCCGTTATCGTAACAACTTTTACAATTTACAGCTACTCCTGACTGAGTCCAAAATGGTTTTGACGGAGCGGTCCTGGCAGAATGTTATCTTTGGCGTCCGTAAAGCATTCCAGGGACTACAACATGTATACCCCGAGTTACTTCAAGAGCCCGTCTACCGCAACATTGTGACTCTTACTGCCGCTATTCACCGTCACCGTGAAAAGGTCCGCACCGAGCACCTGTCTCAAACCGCGGTGCGCGCTTTTTACCTTATCTTGCACTGTACTGTTCTTAAACCATGGTTTTCTGGTACTAGGTCCCTGCTACTGGTGGTGATGCGGATAGTCCCACTATTCCAGGCGAGGTCATTGCTGGCGGTGAATATGACGGTGACATTGAAATGTCTGGTACTGACTCGGTATGTTTCTTTTTAGCTACCGCGCTGTCAGTGCGCGACATACTCAATGGCGTCTCTTCTTTACTCAAGAATATGGTCATTGATTCCGGCGCTACGGCTAGCGCTACTGTCTCTGGGCCAGTGACTAGTCGTCTCCTTAGTGAAGGACCAATCACCCGTAGTCGCAAGGAGAAGGAGAACATTAAGGTTCCCCGTGTCAAAAGGACTAAGGCTGAAAAGGCTGCCATCAAGGTACCCATTCTTGTTTTTGCTCTGTCTATTACTTTGTTTCTTATTCCTACAGGACGGTAAGCGTTCCGAGCTCAACCGCGGCAGCACTCTTCGTCCCAAAAAGCGTACGAGGCAGGACACCCCCGATGAAGATCCAAAGGCATCTGCTGAGGGTACGTTTTCTAATAATAGATGGTTCTATTTTTATACTGACTGTGTATCAGATACTCGTGTCTTTATTGACTTCCGTCCCTCCAAGGAGCACGATGTAGTCTTAGCGCGGGCGCGCTTGATTGCTGACGCGGGCGATCCCTTGTCACACACCAAGCAAGCCCTCGGTAGGATGCTTTTAAACTACCGCGCTGAGTTGGAGGAGATCAGTCATACAGTGTCCTTCTTATTGAAGCGTCGTGACGCCACTATGGACGAGGTTACTCGCCTCAACGGTCTAATGAACGAGGCCGCTCTGGAGGGAGGCTCTGACGAGGCTGCCACTGCAAGCGCTACCGAAGTCCATGACCAGGATGACAATGATAAAGAGGAGGTAGCTCCGGCTGATGTGCCCTTGCCCGAGGTTGAAGACGACTTCATATCTGCTTGAGGGTAGTCCAATTAACTTCCTCCTTAGTTATGGTGTCCCTCCCCACGCTCCTTTGTATTACTGTCTTTACTCGGTTTAACACTGTCCTTACTACTTAGCTTCGTTGCTTACACTGTCTTTACTGCTTCTGTTTTCATACTGATTTATCACTTATGCAACTTCCGGTGTGACATAGTAGTTTGTGGTAGTGCCGGCGCTATCCCCTCTTCAGTGTTTTCACTAGAGCTTGACTCTGAATCGGACTGATCCAATTGGACTCTGTCAAAGGTATAGTCACGCTCCTTATAAACTTGTCTATTAGCGGGATCTTTCGATTCCACTAAAGCATTTAATGTTTCGCTAGAGATGTCTATTAGATCTTGCAGATTATCCGGCAGTTCAATTGTACTCCTAGCAAAATAGGGAATAACCCTAAACGCCCCCACTTTATGTTGCCACACCGATCCATCCATTTCACAAACAATATAGGCTCCCCCGCGGTTTCGTCTCAGGACTATCATTGGTCCCAGGTACCGTGGCTTCAGCTTTTTATCGAGCGAACTTTCGACCTCGGTATTTCTAACTAGTACTAAACTTCCTGGTTTGAAATCATAGTCTCTGATGGTCGCGCTGTGATCCTTCTCATACTGTAATAGTCTCCTTCGTTTTTCTATATTGATACGTTTCCTCATATCGGCCACATGCTGGACGTGCTTAGCTAGAGCCTGCGCTCTAAACCCAATGAGTTCCTCTGTAGTCAATATTTTTCCTGGTAACTTTACTAACCAAGTGGCTTCAATGATATCTAACGGTAAGGTTGGGTGCGCGCCCGTAATCATAAAATAGGGGGAGCAACCCGTCCCTCTCCGTATAGTAATCCTGTCAGCCCACATTACATGGTGGAAGAAGTAGTACCACTTCTTTACATCACCACCTGTAGCTTTGAAGACAGCTTGACGCACATCCCAATGTGCGCGCTCGGCGATCCCATTTCCTTTGGAATTGTATGGTGATATACTTATTCCTGTAATACCATACTTGGATTCCAGCCACGCTTTGGCTGCGACAAAGGCAGGACCATTATCCGTTACAATTTCCGTTAGAGAACCCCATCTACAAATTACTTCTTCGAACAGCCACCTTCCCAAGGTCTTGCCGTCCTCAGATTTGAGGGGCGCGCCTTCCATCCATGAAGACAGCGCACATCTTCCTTGGACAATGTATTTATAACCGTTAGACGATGGGCTCATATACATGGTGTCTGCATGCAATACTTGGAATATAGACGGTGTGTGGGTTATAACAGGAGGGATTCTCAACAAAGTTAAAAGCCTTGTCTGACAGATGTGACATGACTTCACATACCATGATACATCGCGTTCCATTTCTGGCCACCAAAATCTTTTATCTATTAAAGATTTTGTTGCATAGAAACCCCTATGTCCAACAGAATCGTGAGACGCCTTCATCATATATGTTCGGTGATTTTTATCAACAACAAGCTGGTGCGCGCTATCGATATTTTTCCTATACATCCTGCCTTCTGGATCCAAAAAGAAATTAGACGCCTGCCTTGCAAACTTTAGGTAGGCGCGATCTGTCATTCCTTTTGGTCTCTTTTGTGGTCTTTTTAACCATTCTTTTATTAAAGGTAGGTTTTTATCCTGTTCCTGTGCCGTAGGTGTCCGTTTAGACTCATCATATACTTCCCTTACATTAGGGTCGTATTTAAACTTTTCATTGGGTATGACAGTAGTATTTACAAGTTGCTTTAGATAAGCTTCTCTTTGAATACCGAACCGTCCTAAACCTAAGTGCTGTTTTACTTCTCCGATAAATGCTGCTTCACCAGCCCAGGCATTGTTTACTTCCACTTCAAAATCAGAGATTTCCTTTGCAAGTTGGAATAGATATCCACCGCGCGTGTCGATCTCCTCTTTAAAGTCTGACAGTTCCAAAGGGTCATCCAATCCTTCCGTTGGGTTGATAAACCTTAAAGGACCTGAGGGTTCGTCGTAACCATCGTCTGGGTCCGGGTAGACAGGATCCCCTAGCCGCGCGTCGCGTCTTGACAGACTGTCTGGGCCAAAGCCTTTACCAGCTTTATGAACCAAAGTAAAGTGGAACATAAGTATCCTATCGATCCACCTATTTACCGTTGCATTAGGTCCTAAACTTGGGTTTGATAACATCCCCTTAATGTACTTTGCATCCGTTTCCACTACCAAATTTCGTACTCCAATAAACCAATAATAACATGCCATTAGAACTCTCATTAATCCAAATAGCTCTCGTTTGGGTTGTGAGAAGCGCGCTTCGCGCTCATTCAGAGTTATCGAGTCAAATCTAGCATAGTGCTTTCTTCCAGGTATATCAGGGTCTTCCTGGTAGATATAGTAGCCTACGGCTTTCCATGACGTATCTACTGACAGTACTACTGGCGTATTCCAGGTGTAATTAATTGGACGGAGCGCGGGGCTATTTTTAAGTGCGTCTAATAATAGCTGCTGCGCTTCTTCTTGCTCAGGCCCCCATATCCAAGGTTCACTACTCCTAGTTAACTTTTGAATTGGTTGACCTATACGGGCGAAGTCTTTAATGAAATTCCTGCATACACCAATAGTTCCCATGTAAGCGCGTACTTCACTGACATCTTTGCATGGTCCCCATCTTTCAACTACACCGATTCTATCTGTAGTAGGTTTCCGTCCTTCATATGTACATCTATGTCCTACCACTAGAATTTCACTTGCGCATAACATAGACTTATATCCTGAAAATGTTCCTCCAGAATACTTCATTCTCTGTACGACGCGATTTACATTTTGCATATGTTCCCAGAAGAAGTGCCTAACACCTGGAGCACCAGGTAGCTCTTCTTCTGTTCCGTCCGGTAGTTCGTAACGCGTTGCTGGACCGCGCACGGGTACATCATCAATATAGGGTATTGTGACATGTGGTACCTCATCCTGTAGGATGTACGTGACATCGTCATGAAATATTGGAACAGAATTCGTCCATCCCATAGGGAGTGTTACTAATCTCAGCGCGCCAAATGGTGTTTGGAACGTGGTTAGATCGCGCGAGGTTTCTGCTAAAGGCCTCTCATCGTATCCTACATATAGATCCATCATTCCGCCACAAGCGCGCCCTGCGAAGTGTTCTGCTAGTTCTTCGGTAGCGGGTGGTAGACCCGAGTGCACTATTGTGACTGCATTCAGTGGTTCTAGACTATGTACAATTCTAAGCTTCTTTCCTGGGCCTTTCTTTAATACGGTAAACCATCTAGACCTGTATGATGAATTGGATCTCTCATAGACTCCTGCATCAATTTTTGTCTTGATGATTTTACAAACATCTTCATAGATTCCTGGTGGGATTCTAATGTTCCTCTCTGTCCACGGCGTATGTGGGACTACTGGTATTTCGACGGGAGGAAAATATTCCTTCTTAAAACTACCGCGCTCACTATCATTCCAAGCAAAACCATCATTATGTTTGCACATAAAGTCGTGGATTATATCCATCTCTTTAGGTTTTAAGAAGCTTTCTTCTTCGTGTACTCTTTGGAATTCCGCGCGCCTTTCCTCAGTGTACCTCCCAGTTGGTTTAAACGGAGGTGGGTTAGGCGTTAGAACTGGTAGGGCTGCTAAAGGGTCGCCCTTTATATCTCTGATAATTCTAAATTTATCAGGCAGGTCCGCCAGTGTTGGTTTTGTTTTCAAATGTACTGGTTTATACTTCTTTCCTACTAGCTGATCCATGGTCTCAATATTACACTTTTCACTTGTTGCCGTTCCAAGACCGCGCTCGTTTGTGCCAATTTGCCACTGCTTTAATTTACTTAAAGCTTTATTGATCATGGGCTGTTCTTGAGCGTATGTCAGCGGTCTAGTGGGTGTGCTTGCTGGGTCCCTACTGTTCTGCTCGTAGTTTATTACTGGTCCATCGCGCTCATCTACGGAAGCCAAGTACGTGGCTAGTAATTCGCGTTCAGGTACTGTACTATTCATGTTTACATCACTTCTAGACAAAAAGACATCTCTAAGTTCTTTGTGACCAAAATTCCGCTTATCAGTAGGGTGTCTATAACCCGTTATAATAAAGTTCCCGTCCTCATCTTCAGCAATTTCTACGGCTAGCTCTCCTTGATCACTTTGGATTAATTCATCGAAGGCCGAAAATCCTGCTCCAGTTGTCTTTTCAACAGCTTAGGCGGTGATCCCTTTGCATGGGTAGGAATAGTACACCTTCGTCCCGTGTTAGGGTCCGTGATAGTGACTACTTGTCCCCCGTCCCGAGCATTTTTGATCTGACTTTCCGTGAGTGTATCAAACGGTCTCCCGAGCAATACTTTGTATGCGGGTGAATTTATAATATGTACTTGGAGGTAGATGGCCATGTCATTAAACAAGAAAGGGACATTGCGCGCTAATCCCGCTGTTTTCTCCACTTGTTTATTAGCACTCTGCATGTGTATGACAACGTCCGGATCCCATGAAATATCCAAGTCTAAAGCCGTTTGTTTAGCCATTGATACTATTTGGGATCCCCCATCTAATAAAGATTCCTCCGTTCCTACCCCATTTATTACTGGATATACTGCGCGCAAAGAGGCCGATTCTTTTGCTACATACAACTGTTTGGGCTCTTCCCCGGCTGGTAAAGATTCTAAATACTGTAGGACTGGGTCCCCGCATATTATAGATCCCTTAGGTATTCCGCCGCGGTCATACTCTGAGATGAAGAAAGACTGGAATGGGATTGACTCTACTGGTAGCGCGTCATGCCGTAAGTAGTTATCATCAAGTTCCCAGTCCCCTCCAAAGGGTAAGACGTCTTCCTCATCTATTCCGTTTATTTGCAAGTTAGCGTCCCTTTGGGTAAGGGACTTACGTCTGGCAGTTACAATATTCTTTATTCCATCTCTAATGGTTTTTGACGAGCCCATTAACTCTCCCGTGGTCAATGTGATAGGGTTGTCTAACACTTTAGCAATTATATCGCCACCTTTTAATTTTACTTCTATCGGGGACTTAGTTTCATAAGTCGGACCGCGCTTAGTGTTAAAATTAGGTAGCGGATCAACTGGTTCAGGGTTGCGTTCCGTTCTCCGGGGTATGTAGGGTACCACGGGCACATCGATGTAGGGTAATTCTTTTCGTACTGGGGACTTTACTGATGGTTCAACAAATTTTACTTTCTTTTTACTAGGAGACGGCGCTACCAACTCCTCTTCACTACTATCCTGACTACTCTCTGAATTGTTACTTTCTTGACGACTATTTCTATTTTTACTTCGGTCCTCTGGCTGTCTCTTGGAACGCGACCTAGTCGTAGGTCTAGCGTGTTCCTTAGCCTCCTTCATCGGACCTAATTGAAACCCGACTCTTTAACCTTGTTTTGGTTATTGAGTTCTGCTACCTGCCCTAATAAAGTACTCATTTGTGCTTGTAAGGCTACTATGTCAGGGTTCGGCGCACTCTTTGCCGTAGGATTATAGTTATTATTTATATATTCCTGTTTCTGCATCTGAGGCGCTACTGGCAGCGCGGTTTGCGCGCTCTGTTGTCCTAACATTTGTTGCGCTTGAAATTGTGCCATTTGTGCCATTATGGCTTTCAAGGTTCCAATGTCGTTACTATTGTCTACTGCATTATGTGACTGCATAACGGACAATACTCCTGGAGCGGGTCCTTCTGTGACATCTCCGTAATAAAGGGCCGCTACCTTCTTTGAATGGAAGTGTTCCACTTTATCTTTCAATGATACCGTTTCTGGTTCTCTTGGAATATATGATCCGTCTGGTAAGCATACTCCTCCATTTGCGTTGGTTTTTATTTTCCCTTCCTCAAAATGTTTCTGTTTCTCGGGACAGGCCATTATGAAGTGTCCGGGTGTAAAACAGTAGTGACATTTATACGCATTTGGTCTTTGCGGTTGTCCTTCTTTAGGCTTTCCGTACTGATTCTGATACTGATGCTGCTGGGGTGCGCTATTTGTGGCATGGTTCTGAACAGTTGCTTGTTGAAGCGCTTTCATTACATCCTCGAATCCACTCCTCGTATTCTTCTCATTTACTTGGAGACGGTCTAACAAATTAACTATTTGTTGTTTTATTTCATCCATCTCTACTTTGATTTTGGGCGCTGCTGTTGCTGTTACGGACATTATAAACGATCTATTTGTGTCTGGAATATTCATGTTGGCTACACCTTCAGAAATGCTGATTGCAGTTGCTATAACTTCCTCCAGATCGTACTGATCCCCTTTTCGTCGCGCGAGCGCGGCGGCTTCGGCAATAGTATTAGGATCTGCTCGGTTGTTTGTAGCAACGGCTTGTCCTGCCTGTGTAGCATTAGACTGATTATTCCCTAGCAGGGTTAGCCTTCCTTGTACTTGGGATCTGAAGACTTCGTCTAGACATCCCAAGAACTTGGTAACTAATTCACGGTTAGAGATAATAGGTGGCCTAACTCCCAAGAGTTTAATAGATTCTGCTTTGAATTCACGCTTCAGCTTTTTCAGCGCGGCCTCATCGGTTACTCCAATACGTGGGTTGGCGCGACACACTGCCTCTAACTTGGCTACTGATCCTTCTACTTGATCGAGTGCTTCCGGATAACTAGAGATCAACTCTGTCTTGAAATCCGTCCAAGTGCCTGTCTTATAGTGGTCTAATGCCCTCCACTCATTCTCTGATTGTAGGTCTGCGTATTTTCCCAACATTAACTTCTTTTCTTCATCATTTGTAATGTTACACTCCTTCCATAGGACCTCCATTCGCTCTAGAAACCGGATTAAACCCGTGGGCT
Source organism: Collybia mongolica (assembly GCA_013420905.1). Classification (NCBI taxonomy): domain Eukaryota; kingdom Fungi; phylum Basidiomycota; class Agaricomycetes; order Agaricales; family Clitocybaceae; genus Collybia; species Collybia mongolica. The sequence goes on from JAAXNY010000005.1 coordinate 3,792,221, forward strand.
CTTTTCCTTTGAATACTGGTGCATCACGGACGCCTGGTTGGGGCATATATTTACGAGGGGGTTCAGTCATGATTACTGAACGGTTCTGAGTAGCTAACGAGTTCGGGTTTGCTACTGGGTTTACTACGGACGATCTTCCGCGCGCTACTGGTCTACTAGTAGTCGATATGTTTCCTAAGGGCTCTGGGGTTCTAAATACTTGCCTTGGTCCTGAAGATCCAAAGGCTGGTTGTGAAGATCCTCGTGTGCGCGCTCGCCTAGGAGGTGGTAACGACTCTGTTACTCCAGCGTTTTGCGAATTTTTAGTCTGCCGCGTTTTTGTAGCTACTTGTCTTGCAAGTGGCTGATTAGTTAGTCTGTTTGACGAGCTGGCTTGTGGGCGTGGCTCTTGAGACAGATTGACTAAACTTTCTCCGCTCTACTTCAATTTGTAGACGACGTTACTCGTCTTGGTATAATATTTTTCAAAGAAAGATGCTCTCTTTAGACTATTCAAAAACTCTGAACCCTCGCGGTGGGCTCCAGATGAAAGGGGGCTCCTGGGCTATAAGTGCGCTGATGCTATGACATGTAATCTCTCTCACACACACACCAAACCTAACAATCAACACACGAACAGTAGGAATCGCCTGTTTTGAGTTCGGGTTCAAGTGCTTAGAAGCACTAAGCTTTGAATAGTACTAGCCAAAGCCCTTTCCAATGATCTCTCGACGGGTTCGATTTTAGACAAAAGCTTCAACACAGGTTCAAAAACCTGCTAGGTATATTTATAATATCTCTCGATCCAATAGACTGAGTACCAAGTGTACGTTCAATTATTAGTGATCCCAAGCGGATCTATAAGTCCAAGCGACTTATCAAACAATACAGTGCCAAGTGCACTAAGGCCAAGTGCCTAGTAATTCCAACGGACAATACGGTACTAAGTTCCAAGTGAACTAAGTTTCTTTAATTCTGTGGTTCTCCAATCAATTCCAATCAAGACACGTTGAAGCAATCTGATCCTTAATTCGGGCACGCAATAGTGTTTTAACAAATGTGATTTGTATACTCTATAGTCGCGCGAAGTGGGGGCAAGATTCCTTGCCTTAGCGCTACTCATCTACAGTCTATTTATAATGTACAAACTAAATATCATATGGAATTGTAAATTTTACACGGAACCGCGCTCCCGCGCGCCAAGAATCTGTATTCAATACTGACGCGTCTACTACAACTTGGCGCGCGCGCCATGCGTGCCAATTATGTCGTTTACTGGTTACTTATCAAATATTGAAAGAGCTGGCTAAACTCTTATCAAGTCCCGACCGCGCGCTCTGTTATTTAAAACAGCGCGGCACTGTCGTTTACTCCTCCTGATTGTCCTGGTTGCTATTCACGGTGTCCCGTCACTTCCGGTAGTTAACACCAAGTACCCCTGACTAGGATCGGGTTGTGCAAGTCCCGAATTTACAATTACTTCTCCTATTAATGATGATCCCCGGACTAATGATATCATACTACAACGGTTACTTATGAACTAAGACACCGAGGTTGTAACCGGGCATGGTGAATAGGACTAATAATAGGCCGTACTCATAGTCCTCTGTACTGATAGTGTATTATCCATTAGACTAGTTCACTCTGATTAGCCGTCTCGGAGCTCGACTCTAATCCTTTATTACTGCTTACTTGGTTATTAGAAATGACACTAATAGCCTTACTTGTTGACTTTATAAGTGCAAACAATTTCGGGCCCTATCACCGCCTGGGCATACTTTCTATCAGGTTTTGGCATACCTCTGGTGGAATTTCACCCCACTCTTCAGCCAATCTATCCCACAACTCATGTACTCCTTTGGGTGGTGTCGGATATTCTTTAAGACGGCGCTTGAGATGTTCCCAAAGGTGTTCTATTGGATTCATGTCAGGGGATTGGGCAGGCCAGCCAAGGACTTGAATGTTGTTGTCTTCAAACCACTGTGTGGCCAGTCCAGATGTGTGTTTGGGGTCGTTATCTTGCTGAAAGTAGTGCTCGCCATCCACCATTTCCAACTTCTCAAAACTTTCCTGAACTCCACTCTCCAAAATTTCACAGTATTGAACCTTGTCCATGTTCCCCTGCACCTCTATGAGCTTTCCCACTCCATTCCACCCCATACAACCCCATACCATGAGGTTTCCTCCTCCTCCATGTTTGACAGTAGGTGATGTTGTTCTATCAGATGGTGGTTCTCCCCTTTGTTTCCAGACATAAACCTTTCCATCTGACCCAATCCTATTGATTTTGGTCTCATCTGTCCATAGAACCCTTTTCCAGTCCTCCACAGTCCAGCTTTCATGATATTTTGCAAACTGGAGACGCCGGATGCGATGGGCTCGTTTGAGAAGAGGAGCTTTCCTCTTTGTAGCAGCATAAAATTGATTTTCCTTGAGTGCATTTCTGACTGTCTGGGGTGTGACAGGATTGGGGATGATGCCATTGATGAATTGGGTAGCCTGAACTGCATTATCAAGCTTCCCTGACTTGATTTGATGAATAATTGACTGTTTGTCACGAACAGACAGCTTGGAGGGGCGGCCACCAAGGTTGTTTTCTTTGTTTCCATCCACATCTTTGCTGATCCTACTGATGGTACCCTTCCCTAGACCAGTTTTCTCCTTGATTTGACGCTGAGAATAGCCCTCATTGAGGAGAGAAACAACAGTATTGTGCTGAGCAGTAGAAATGGCTTTCATGATGGTGGTAAGAGGTCAAGAAGATGATTGAACCAATTCCAACATGTCAAATTGATACAAATAAAGTCACATGACATTGTTTATTCTTCCCACAGTCCATAATGTTCTTGCATTGGATCATAAATGCCAGAATAATGGAAAATAAGATAAGGGTCAAAAAACTGCCCCAATAAGTAACCATTTTGTTTGGCTTATAGCTTAATGGATATTGATCCAAATCACATGATCCAGGGTCCATTGGAAAGCCACGATGTCATAGTATCTTACATAATTACCCCAGGTCCCCTGCTTATGTCAGCACTTCATACCATATTGATCTTTCAAAAATGTACAAACATTGGGGCAGTTTTTTGAGCCACTGTACAGCTGCCAGAATGATGTTCTCACCACGTGTGCGATAGAACAGGCAAGGGTCGCTCGTTAGACGTTTGAAGCCCCATGATAACATGGCTTTGTTCATCGTCTTGTTCCAGATGCGACCACTTTGTTTCATACCATAAAGGCCTCGTTGTAGCTCCCATACCCAGTCCTCCCTGCCAGGTTCGGGGAACCCCTCAGGTTGTTCCATCCATTGGGCTTCATCAGCAGTCAGAAGGCCGTACAGGAACGCCGTCTTGATGTCAACTTGATGTACATCCCATTTCATGGAGGCAGCAATGTGGAGGAGAATGCGAATTGACTCCATTCACGCAGTAGGGGAAGTGGTTTCTTGATAATCCTGACCAAAGACTTGCAGGAATCCTTTTACACAGAGCCGTGCTTTGAATCGGACAGGCTCGGAGTTTTTGTTCTGTTTCAAACGGAAGACCCATTTGTTCTTCATGATTTTTCGGCCAGCAGGAACGGATGTCCTTGGGACAAGCTTGTACACACCCATTTCCTGTAGCCCGGTAAGTTCTTCATGGATGCCTTTTAACCAAGATTCACAGTCAGCTGAGCCAAGTGCATCATTGAGAGTGGATGGATCATCAGGGGTGTTATCAGGAGAGAATGACGTAGCGAAAACTTCCTGAAGTAAAGCAATTTCATCTTCTGAAGCAAACGGAAGTTGAGACAAGAGCGATGGTCTGGCAGGAGGTATGCCTCCGTCATGGAAGTTGGGCGGCTCCTCCTGAAGTGTGGCATGGAGTTCAAGGACCTGACAACGACAATCGTCTTTTGCGAGGGTACGCTCTTCTTTAAGCTGACGAGCACTTGCATGTGAATCCTCGGAGGCACGAGAAAAACGGTTGGTGAAGGGAACACCAAGAGCAGCAGCACGATGCTCACTAGGAGCAGGGGTACGAGCGGACCGGCGCTGTGCGGGTACAGGGGAGTGTGGCTGATGCATGTCGGAGCCATGGCTTGGAGCAGACTCAGCAGAGGAGGGTGGAACATCCGGCGCGCTGATGGGTTCAACTGGCGTCAGGATTGGGGACAAGGGAGCGGATGCATCGTAAGGTGTCGAGGCAGGTGCACTATCATCAAGCTCCTCCTCAATGGTGACACTTGGGACTCTTGTGGGAGCAGGGAGGCCATGAACAACACATCCCGGGAATTAAGGCTGAGAAATATCATCCTTACGCTCAATAAATTTAACATGGAATGATTCTACAATCTTCCGTGATGCTTGATGGTAGCAGCGGTAGGCTTTGGCATTGGTAGAGTAGCCAACAAGTATACATTCATAAGAACGTGGTGAGATCTTCGGGTTGGCGGTCTGCACTAGGACAAAAGCATGCGAGCCAATTTCTCACAGGTGGCTTAAGTCAGGTTTAACACCAAACCAGGCTTCATAAGGTGTCATTCCAATTGATCGAGAGGGTGTACGTGCGGATAGATAGCCAGATGTCTGGCAAAACTCATCCCAACGGTTCGGTGGGAGGCCCGTCTGTATGCACATAGCACGTGCTTTGTTCATGATTGTGAGATGCATGTGTTCAACACGGCCAATGTGGGATGAGGTGTAAGGTGCAGTGTATTGGTGATTGTACCCATGTGAATCACACCAAGCAGACATCTCGCCAGATTTTAGCTCACCATTATTGGTGCGGATGATGCCAATTTTCTCCTTCGACTCAGATTCAGCCCAAAGGGCCCAAGCTTTGAGGGTGGATAACGTGTCGGATTTGTGTTTAAGTAAAAAGGTCCAGGGAAAACTCGTGTGATCATTGACCACATTCATGACATATTGATTACCTGTAGCAGAGACTACAGCCTCTGGCCCTGTGAGATCAACCCATACTACTCTAAGTTTACGCTTCGCATGCTCCCCAGACCACACCTTCGGGATAGGGTTTTTCACCTGCTTCCCAAGGATGCAATGATCACATTTAGGAGGTGACATGGAGAGGTCAACAGGCATACCTAAAGCCATCCCCTTCGTTGCCATGTCATATATCAACTGGTTATTTGTGTGACCAAGGCAGCGATGCCAGGTGTCGAGTGTCGGTGTTTGCAAGTGACCGACATATGCATGTTCAACAGCGAGTTTTGAACAGTTCAGCTTGTAAAGGTTCTTGGTGGGCAATCGTGAACCAGAGGCAATAAAAGACCTGGAGACTTTATGCAGGAAGACATTCAGGGAGTCGAAAGACACAACACAGCGCAGGGAGTCTGTGAGGCATGCAATGGAGAGTAGGCAAACAGTTGAGGAAGGGATGAATAACACATTGTCCAGAGTAATGGTCATACCCTTGGCAATAACAAGCCTAATGGAACCTATGCCAACAGCAGTGATAGAAGAACCACCGACACCTTTGACAGAACGATTTGATATGGGGTAAAGTGAAATGAAGTCGGAACGATCAGGCAATATATGCGTGGTACATGCACTGTCAAGAAGGAAAGGCGAGGAGTCCAAGGAAATCTCTGTACGGCGAGTTGATGAAGTAGTGGGGGCTACACTGACTGCTGCAAGATTGATAACATCCCGATGATTCACATTCCAGTTAACAGAAGCTTTCAGCTCATCTTGAAGTGCCAGCCAAGCATACTCAAAAACATCTGCAGTGGACATGGAGTCCGCGACGGTAGGATGCAATGAGGATACATCATCAGTGGCTAAGGCAGAGAAATGAGCATTGCTGGGGGGAACAGGAGCATCAGCCACAGTGCCAGGTGTTGAGGACAAGAAATATGCACGGCCAGTGGCGTTATCGACAATAAAGGCTTGATTAGAGTGGTCACAAAGAATAGTAGGACTAGATGTTGGTTTTGGCTTGGTGGCATGCTGAACACTCAGCCTGTTCTGCGGTTTGGATCTTCCTGCCTTGTTGGCATTCTCATTACGTTGTTTTGACAGTCAAGCGGCCTGGGCTTCATCCACTGATTTGCCAGCCATCCCACCTCCGACACGGACGCAATACTCAATCTCGTGTCCAGACCGCTTGCAGTTGGTGCAAATCGATGAGCTACGACACAAGCCAGAGCTATGAGCTATAAGGGCCTCAGGAGGTACAATGACGGACTTAGCGGCATCAGCAGCAATAATTTGCTGTTCGGTATCCAGACGAGCAATGATATTACTGGGACCAAAAGGATTCATGGAAGAAGAGGTAGTGAGGCCATTTGCGACAGCGTCACGGACACCACGTAGTTCGGTTGGAGATAGTGCAAGGAGCATGAGAATGCATAAGAATTTCTCGGCAGTAGGTGCACCCATATCCCAAATGCGACGGTTTAGGTCATGAAGCTTCATTGTTGTTTTGGAGAAAGGTGTAGCCAGGGAGTAGTGAATTTGAAGCGCTTCCTGGATCAAGGTGACTTGGGAGATAGGACCCTGCAATTCGTGACAGCCCTTAAGAGTAGTCCACATAGAAATGGCAGATGGGCACTTTTTGATGAATTTGAGTTCAGGTGTCACGCATTTTGTGTAGATATATGCGTGAACGGCAGTGTCGTTGATGGAGTAATTTGTGTGCACACGCGGTTCCAAAGCAGGGTCTGGCTCATATGCTGTGCCGTCAAGGTGGCATTTGAGTCCTGAAGATAACTGGAGAATGCGCAGAACGCGGTTGCTCCAAGGGTGCCAGTTGTCAGCAATTTTGTCCAAAACGGGCTCGGTGCCCCAATAACCTTCCTTTATAGATATGAGTGACACAGAAGGATGAGACAAATTGGATTGTAAAGGCGTGATAGTAACACCAGGTTGCGCAGGAGAGGTGGAGGCCACATAAGAGCTCGAAGCCACTGGAGTAGACATTGGAGTTGATTGAGTAGACATCGTATTGCAGCGCAAATTACAAGTTCACAAGAGATGTGTGGGAGAAGTCCACTAGGCGGGGTAGTTATTGAAGAGAATAGAGACCAACGGGGCCCATAACCTGTTGAAATCTAGATATGATACTCTCAGTCGCGTATAGTGGAACGACTAACTTCTATTAACACCATACCTAGATATGATACTCTAAGTATATCCTAGGTTAGTGATAATGTAAGAAATGCTTAGAAGATGTTGCACATACCTCAGTCGCGTATAGTGGAACGACTGAGGTTAGAACAACATCTGTTGGGGGAATATGGGATGTGTGTTACGTAAGGTTGTACGGATTACGTGGTGGCATTCCGACATCCTTAACTTTCCATGCCTATAACATAGTGTTTGCCTAGATAAGATCTGTATCCTAAGTATGTTTGGACAAGTTTGTACTAATTGCGGTGCTCAAGCGCTCTCGTATGGCATCGATTCTCAGGTATCAATAGAACGCATTTTGGCCGTGCAGCCCAAGACATTGACCTCCTTCGAGTCCAAACCTAGTTATCTTCCGCTCCAAATTTGTTGGAGTAAGCATCAGGTATCTCCGACGAATCTCATTGCCAGTCGTCTGACACTGTACACATTTAGTTTCTGCACCCACGTACATTGCCACTGCCAGTCAGACATTAGAGTGATATTGTCCTTGTAATTCAGCCCCAACGATGTAACGCTGTTTTATGGACATCAGATTGAAATCAGTCCGATGTGGTGCACAGGAAACAGTTCCTTGACCTGTGAAATCACTTGCAGTGGGCACTCTGATACACCATCTACTATAGGTACTGACATACAACAATTAATTCATCTTTTACTCTCCTTTACAGTAGGTTTTTCACATATCAAAGATGTAACGTCGACTGTATTTCAGATGAGAGTGTTGACGTGGCCGCACTATTGCATTTACCTTACCAAATTCTAGTCAGATCGAAGTATCGACGGATGGGTTAAGCAGGGACCCCACGCCTGTGAGTAAAACCCTTGCGATGAATTCACCGGTGCGCGCGCTTCGACAGTTTCTCTGACATCTTTGTCATGGTGGCGCCCCCAACAAGGCCATTTGGTTGTTTTCCGGGTTTAATACGGCTGTGGTATTCCACCTTCTGGCCTAATAAGGCACGGGGATATTAGAGCACTCGTGTTGTCGCGCGTCTTCTCACCAATAAGATACGAGTTTATAGTCTGACTACGGGAGGTTATGGAGACATGGAGCTTGAGGGTGACTCGGCATCACCTCTTTGCACGTACTATTTCGAACGCAATGTTTGATCCCATCGTTTTCGCTCGCCTCTTACTTGTCTATTTCACTTATGTGTCCTTTACTCCCCCTCATACTGGCTCTCATTTAGCTACGATAAACCAGGAGAACAATCTGTGGGAAAGTACTGCATATGTATGCAACCGAATTTCTGTGGTATGATTCTTTTGCATGTGTTGTCCAAATTAGCACTTACTTGTGGAAACATATAGATAATGATGTGCTTGCCAGCGGCATGCGATTTAATCGTGTTTTTCGAAGGGCATGGGACTCAAATACAGCAAAACGTAGTCTCCTGGAGGTCAACGTACTTACTAGGATTCTGGCTACTCGCATTGGCGACTTACATTCGAGTTGCTTGCTATCACACACTGGGCGATTTCTTTACGTTTCGAGTCACGATTCGTGACAACCATCGCCTGGTAGTAGTAGGTGCTCTCTTCATATGCAGGATCAGGCCCTCACTTAATTAATCCTTATGTAAATCAGACGGGACCATATCGTTACGTTCGGCATCCATCTTATTTGGCAATCTACCTTGCAACGCTCGCAGTAATCATCTCAAATTTCACCCTATGGAATAGCGTCGAAAAAGTAATGGGTAGCATAGCCCCACGATTTCTCCTCTTCCTGTGGACTTTTTGGACCCTGCTAGCTGTGAAGGGAATAGGAACCCGCGCTCAAGTTGAGGACCAGCTATTGAAGACTCACTTTGCAGAAAACTGGGAAGGCTACAGAAAAAGAGTGCCCTATAAGTTTATCCCTGGTATTGCATAATTTACGGCAACCCTTTGGAATGAGATGGAAAATTTGTTTGAGATTTCATGCTACCTTTTTTTTCCACAACGGATGATACTCGTGCCTCAAGTAGTCCGTGTGCTGACATTGACCGCTGTGGGCACACCGAATGGGTCCTCGTATCTGATAAGCCTCAAATCTCTAAATCACCTACCCTCACGCTTAACGATGAACATACTCCGCCCATGACAGCACTTAAAACGACTAAGTACGAGACAAGGCATATCCAAGAATGCACATACTTACCCTGGGCTGATCACAGCTGGAATACAATGCGCGGCCGTCGCGGCGTCGCCCAGCTATTTTTACCTCGCCAAAAGAATACAGCCGGAGCAGCATCAGCATCACTTTCAGGTGGAATCTGCACAGGTATAAATCACATTTCCCATCAGTCTATCACCATTTTGGCATACGCTCGTGTAACATAGTCGGTCAATTTCGTCTTCTTTGTTCGTTTCGTCCCATAAGAGGTAGCATTTTCTTAGGGTACCTGAATGTTAAATCTTGCGTTCCCTGGTACCAGAACCAAAACCTGAGTCTTCCGCATATGTACTAGTTTTTGGGCCTGAGAACCACATTTTTTTTACACATACCCTCGGATTCGATTAAAAGCTGAGCGCCAATGGGTGGTTATACTGGAATCTGCAACTTTAAATAACGAGCATCATGAAAGACGGACTCAGACATTTATTCTCGAACGCTGCACAGCGTAAAGGAAAAACTCACGCAATGGCCCAACCCACGATGACTGAATTTGTGAAACTCATCGCCGAATCTGTTGGCACTATGGACAGATTTTGTGCTGTTCACAATGTACAACTCCCATCTCTCGACGAACCATTCACAATGGAAAGCGAAGGCCCTCGAATGCATCCTGAAATGACGGAAGCTGTATCCCACATAGTCAGTGCAGCGGCTCAGCTTATTGCTATCGTGCGACCTGCCCCCGCGACGTTGATGACTACTGCGATTCAAGTGAGATAAGATTCCGAAATTTGATGTATTGACTTTGATTTTGGAAAATTTCCCCAGGTACACGTTTCCTCAGCCCTTCGTGCAGCTGTGGATTCGAATGTTGTTGAAATACTACGAGAGGGAGGACCACAGGTGATGAGACTCTTTGATGTGGTCAATTATACATTAAACCCGAGTTGTAAAGGGGCTTCATGTCGATCGGATATCAGAGAAGAATGGAATTGATCCTGGCAAACTTGGCGAGTCCTTCTATTATCCAACCAGATAACCTCACTGAATACACGGTCTACAGGGAGAATCTTGAGACTTCTGGCCTCAGAGCATATATTTAAGGGTTAGAACGCGCTTTAGTGAACTCATTTATTGTTGAATCATATCCTACAGAGGTCTCGCCGGATGTCTTTGCAAATAACCGGATCTCGTCAGCAATGGATACTGGAAAACCAGTTCAAGAGCTCGTACAGAAGTATGTGCAGACTTTTGCAAGCGCACTATCGTTAAACATCTTCACCCCATAGACCCAACGAAAAATTCGTAGGCACTAGCGGCATTGCAGCAAGTGTTTCATACTTGTTAGTGATCCCCAGACAGATTGTCTGTGGCAGTGCTAAGTACTCTTCTTAGCTCGGATGAAGTTGTCAAATCGTCTGCGTACCTTTACGAAGCCCTGACTGATCCAAAATTCTCAAAGAAGGAGGATCCTGCTCATACACCATTTAACCTAGCATACAGGACTGATCTTCCGGTTTTCATGTGGTTGGGACAGAAAGGGAACGAGAACCGACTCAAGCGCTTTGGTATTGCATTTGATGGTGCAAACAAGATGATGCCACCAAACGCCGTTTTAATGGGTTCGTCAGCTCGATTTGTTCCTTTTCCCTTTTATGGAATATTGGTTAAGGATTTGTGTAGGCTATGACTGGAATTCACTTCCGAAGGGGAGCGTTGTTGTTGATGTTGGTGGTGGCATTGGAACAGAATCTATGGCGATAGCAAAAGCCAACCCGGATCTAAAGCTGGTTGTCCAGGACAGAGAGCATGTCGTTGCTGATGGTATTCAGGTAAGAGCAAATTTAAAATCAATCTTCAATAAATACTGACCTGTACTTTGACAGTTTTTCAAAGGGAAATTCCCAGAAGGGTTAACGTCCAAACAAGTAACCTTCCAAGGTAGGTGTTCGGGATGTCTGGAATTTAGCTGTTTTCCTGACTGTCGACTAGCCCATGATTTTCTAACGCCTCAACCAGTTATAAATGCTCGAGTTTACTTCATGCGGATGATAATGCATGACTGGCCTGACGCAACATGCATTCAGATCCTTAAACACCTTCGAGCATCAGCCAAACCAGATACAGAACTTATCATTAGTGATAGCCTGATGGACTACGCATGTCCCCCTGAAACGATAGCAGAGAAGGATATCCCGGGTGCCATTGGCCAAACACCCCCCAGTCCTCTTCTGCCGAACTCGGGACACGCTCGAATTTTCAGCTATATGGTCGATATTCAGGTACGTATCGGTCTAAAAATGCTTCAAAAACATATCCTTTAATTTTCAATTGTGGCAGATGGCTGTTATGCTTAATGGAGTAGAACGTACTATAGGGCAATTCGCCAGCCTCCTTGACAAATCTGGATGGAAATTGAAAGAGGTCCTCCGTATGCCTGAAACCCCCGTAACCTTGCATAAAATTGTCGCAGTGCCCCGTGATTGAATTTTCTACATAATCAGACGTGAACTAAACTGGATGGTGTATACCTTGTATGTAACTAGTTCATTGTCAATGGCGTTATGGTTTTATCGAATTTTTGTCTTAGGGACAAGGGTCACTCCACAATGGTATATGTGTCATGAATGTATGACGCGTCGTGCGCGAGCCTGCGCTGCCTTTGGAGTCCCCGTTTTTGTAAACCAAGCAAAACTGGACTGTTGGATGGTTCGAAAGTTATTATGATGGCCTGACGATACTTTCAAAGTGTCACATCCGGTGAGGGGCCTGAATAACCAGGCCTTTAAGAGGGTACTATGTCAGGTGCATGGCTGGAGTAGGATTATGAACCAATGGCTGATTTGAAATCGTTCTGGCCAACGTTGTTCGAGTAAGCTTTAGATTTATTTCATTAGACAGAATCGAGCTGCCAGGAGGTTCCACAGTTAAGATGCAGGTAATATTTTGTATATCCAGGACTCACAGCTCGAGTTGGTGTGTGCCATTGTCGGCTGCCAGACTCCAGTATGGCGAGCCTGCTATTTATCATAATGTGTTTGCAACATGTAACGTTATGACGATTTTCTGGAAGTCGACTAGTTATTGAGAGTTACTGGAGCGTTACTGCCCCTCTCATCCATGCAGCTTATCTTATGAAATTAGTGTCTCCGTTATTGGGTCCAAGGTGACTCGCCAATAATTTTACGCGAGCCTAGCGTTCGGTCCGGCCATCTCCTCACTGGTTCCACTTGACTGCCATGCCCCACCGTGACATGTACAACGCTGGACGCACGTCGTCAAATTCATCACTTTCTTCATATTCAACACCCAGCGTGACTGAAACACATACCAGCAAGGAATCACAGACTGAAGTCGCCTCGAACTGGTCCAACAACAACACACAGGGGCGGGTGGGAAGACTTGAACAGGGTCCTATGCTGATCAGGTGCATTGCTGGGGGACACTCTGAACCTGCTCGAGACCATTTCGACGAATCTTTTCCAAGAGAGTGCTGATCCTCTTTTATTCCAACATGGCCACTGCATATACCAACAGAGATAGATTGGTGTCGTTTGCTACTGGAGGGTATACCGTATTACCAATAGAAGATGAGGCCGACACATCGTCGATCATGCGAGTTCCAGAGACGTCCGAATCAGAAAATTTGGACCTCGCAATCCTACACGACTATTCTGATGGCATCAGACCATCATCAATATCTCCCCGATACATGACTGTATTTGGGCCTCAAGCGGTGACTTTGGGCTCAAGCATCGCTGCGTCCAAATCGGCCTCGAAGCCCCGAAAGGAGCACGATTTCTACTTGAGGAACGGCAAGAAAGTATGGGCTACCCTCAGTGTTTTGAGCAGTGCTCCCCGTCAACGAATGCTTCAAAGTTTCACGGTAGGGACGACATAGCCGGGTCATTTTTCTTGGATCTTGAAAGCAGCCAGTATATCCAGGCTGTAAAACTAACAGTGAGTTGCGCGTTTTACTGAACACTAGGCATTTTTCTGTATGTAACACTTATAACAGATATTGGGACAGGTTATCACCAGTCACAACGAGGATGGATTCTTTACTTTTCTCAATGAATCGGTGACTCTATGGTCGAAAGCGATGGGTGATCCTCAACTGACCGAGGAGCTAGCTGGCAATAAAAAGTTCGATGGACGATTGGTCGGCTGATACTACTGGCCGTTTTCTTTCAAGTTCCCAACCGAAGCCACCTCAGGCTTGATTTTAGGTAGCTTTGCGGCTCCTCACCATGTCTTTCAAATGCCCCAATCTTTTATGGAGAAAGAAACAAGTGCGACTATTCAATATGACCTCATTCTCCATATCAGCCAGGGTAAACTACGAGCAGATCAGAGATGAGTTTCTACACATTCGCCATGTTTACGCCTCCGTATATTCCAGTCCTAGAATTCAGACGCCCATCATCTATGTTCCGAAGATCGTACCGGACCCTTCGTCCATTCCACGACAACTGGCTTACCGTGACAATACCCCACTGCCTGGGCCAGGAAATGATCCGGACGGATGGTTTACTCTTCCGCTAACCGTGATCCACGGAGAAATCTACGGTCGACACCATATACCGATTGAATGCAGTGTAAGCTTTTATCCTCCGGGTTGTGGCGATGTGCTCACTAGCCCGCTTGCGTAGCTTTCTCTCGCACGTGCAGTTCGCTACATTCCTCATGTAAATCCTTCCTATACCTGTTACACAACTCCAGCCATGCTATGCACGGGGCACTATCATACCTTGCAGTCTAACGATGAGATGCGTCGATTCCCAGGTGCTCGATCGACTATCAGCGCCACGCGTGATCAAAGCCCGTCTCCAACGGCGCATTAAATATTTTCAAGGCAACATACGTCAGGCGGCTAAACGACGTAATTCTACTGCCAGCGCTATCCAACATGATGTGGAAGAAACCGAAATCACAACCGCTAAATGGTGGTCGCCACCCAAGGACGGCTTGCTTGCGGGGGATGAACGGTGCGTTGAAGGCGGACTTCACCTTCCGAGAGACCTACAACCAAGTTCTGATTTTGCGCACTTCATTGTGGAGGTTGGCACCCCTGTCTCGTGTTTCTGATCTTCACTGACATTCCATGCCGCAATATTCCGTCAATATATTAAAATTCAACTGCCCTATCTTCGTTCAGACAGAGCCGCGGGCAGTCTTAGCATCACAGCCCGTTACACCTTCCCCACACCGGGGTCAACGCCGAGAGCGTACACGGCTCGACAATTGCCTGCATCTCGGGGCTCGACATTCGAGAAAATACCAGTTGAAATAATGTAAAGTTATGTGATTTGATCCTTTCTACTTCACCATGACCACACATTCGAAAACGAGTGTTCGCTTATAGCAATGGTGCTCTTCCTCTGTCAATATCAGTTACTGCCGCATTAAGGACGGCTATGTGGATTAGCCTTGCCCTTTAATTATATCGAGGTGAATGTGAATTACAATACATTGTGTTACATACCACGAATCTGCAATATACATATGGAGGATTCTAATCTTTCACTCTTGCAGAACGTCGTCGTGGTACCAGGTCAGTTTCGGGATTGTCTTCAGTTTTTCTCCGCTTGTTGGGTCCCTTCGTTTTCTTGCTCGTTTTCTTGATGGTTTGCTCTTCCTCCGCGTCATCCCCTTCCTCTTCCCAACTTTCGCTCTCACTCTCTCTATCTTCTTCCTCGTCCTCCTCTTTAGGCTTGCTTTTCCTTTTGGGCCGAGGCGGAGGTTTCTCTTTCTTCTGCGCAACTCTTTTGGGTTGGCGGGGGGTGGCAGCAGCTTTCTTTGGTTTTAAATCCAACTCCTCCCAGCCACCTTTCTCCGCTAATTGCACGATGGTGTCCCACGCCTTCTCATCTACCCGTTGGACACTTAATCTACCTCGGGTCACCAGGTCCATAGCTGTCTTTGTTAGAACAACGCTCGTTGAGGCTGAGGGGGGAAATACCTTTGATAGCTTTAGCGCCCGTATCCCCAATATATGCTATTTCGGGGGGTAGAGTAGAGCAGTCTGCTATATACCTCAAGAGAGCAAGTGGCACAAAGTGTTGAGCGCGAGACCTGAATGTCAACTCGACCATGAACCATCGAGGGTCTTCTTCGTTTGTTTTCTGAGCGGGCGAGGTTAATGCAGAATCCAAATGAACTGTGGAACCTTTACTGACGGGGTCGTAGTATGGATGTGTCCTGGGACATCTGGGTGAGATGTAATTTCGTGATAGAGGAAAAAGGTATAATCACGGGTCCCATGCTGTGACTGTCAGAGCGACATGACTGGGAATTCAAGTGGGTATTTATTATGGAACGTACAGTCTGGATATGCCTCCTTCGAAACCTGTTTTTCTTAGTAAGTATGGACACTTAGGTACTATGGAGATTCTGCGAACCTCCGCAAACCCTGCTATACCTACCCAACCGGCGGTTAATCATAGAACGCGTCAGCTTGAATTTGCCCAGCACACACACCTGGCATTTTACAGTTTGAATGGTAAAACAAGGTCTGGGGGTGACTTCTCGGTAAAACATTCACGCATTTCCTCTACCCTCCTCACCTTCTCCCCCTTCTGCATCTCCTTCATCAGATTCCTGGCTTCGTAGTTTCGTACACCTTCCCATGGCGAAGTTTTGACAGTTTCGAAGTCATCTACACCGAACTAAATATTGTTAAGATGTGCGTTGAAATATTTAAGTAGAGGTTTTCACCTTCACGTCTTTGCCTTTGACGATTCGCGTGTCTGGCTCTGCCTTCAAAAGCCAGAATTTTGCCATGTTCGGATTGCCAAGGCACGCGTACCTCCAACTTCTTTCAACTCATTTTTAGACTCCGTTTAAATCGCGTGGATGGTTCAGCCACAGGCGCGTCAGCTGGTACCAATCGCGGGATGAGCGGTCCTTAGCACTCTTTGTAGCATCTGGTCGAGTCACAGCCTCTTTCTTGAACCTTATGTACAAGGGCCGATGTACTTACCTTGGAATCGCTGATTCGCTATGCAGTGCTTCTCGGGAAGAATCGGGTAATGTGGCACAAATCCCGCAAAAAAGAAATACATTCTCTCGCCGTGCAAGATGGGACTGCGGAAAGAACGTGCACTATCTTCGGAGCCAACCTACTTTTACTAGGTAGACCCTATATTGGCCTGAGTCGTGAGCATACGTGTGGGTCTTGGGATCTTAATGCCTGACATTCCAAAAGCTTTTCAACTTGGCTATATTTTTCCTGAGGTGCCAAGGTGACCTAGGGTTGTTGGACTTCGATGTTTTTGAAATTAGTGTGTGTGTTTACAAGCTTGGCCTGATTGTTGCCACTGAAATGAACTGCAAATTCAGCAGGTACCCCGGTGGTACTCCACGATGACAGCGGTTGGATACAGTTCTAAGCACCTCAACAGCTATTTGAAGGCTCCCATCAGAAGGGTTGAAATAGCTGAGCGCAGGCTGTGCTGGGTGCCGGCCAAGCCGAGAGGTTTGACGCTTGGCTGGTAACTTGGCCGTCCCATTTGGGCGCGAGGAATACGTCACGGAGCTCAAATAGTTTGATTGCCGCGGCCGGCGCTTTTGAGTCCTCTTGGAGTGTATTTGTTTCACACATCCTTGCCTAGTAAGTATCCTTGCTTCCAACCCTTGACTGCGGATTTACTCCTTCACTGCTATAAAGGCGTTCATTCGTCTTCAACAATCCAAAGCTACCCGCATCGATCATGTCTAGCAACGGAGTTGATTCCAAGGCCCGCGTTCCCTCGCCCACGTCCTCCAGTTCTTCACATAGAAATGTCGTGGACCATCATGCTGCCAATGGTACGTTATACAGTTATATTTACCCCAAGAGGCGAGGTCAACACTCGCGTCCTATCCATTAGTAACGGATGAACTTCCAGCTACTGCGAGGCGTGTTGGTGGAACAGACAAGTCTCATATGATTGCTGTCCAACCGTTGAAGCGAAGCGAAATGCAGGTGCGTAAGCATACCTTCTACTGGTTAACGATCACTTAAGCGCTCGTGTCTAAAAGCCATCTTATGCCCAAGACTTGGGAACGGGAGAGGTGTGCAGTTATATTGATTTATTGCAGAGGGGTCATTCATACTCAATCCTCAGGTTACTCATGGACTATACGGCTCTCTGCTGCAAGGACTTGGTTCTGTGGTTGGAGTCTGTGGGATGATTCCATGTTGCCCCTTCCCCAACCCTTTCCGCAATGTCCAACAAGGTCCGCACTTCCTTTCTCACGTGGGGCCCCGTGTTAATCAACTTTCTCACCAGGCTCTGTTGGACTTGTGTCTCGCTTTGGACAATTCTACAAGTCGGTTGACCCCGGTTTGGTTCAAGTCAACGTTTGCACAGAATCGCTGCGCATTGTCGATGTCAAGATCCAGATTAGCCCAATCGGCCGACAGACTGTCATGTGTGTACTTTATTTCAAACCTAATTAAATTGGTCTAAATTTATGACCTAGTACCCGTGACAATGTTAACGTCGAAATGTATGATTGTCATATGGCCCTGTCTATCTGCCTATGATCAAATTAACCTTATTTTGTAGTGACTCTGTCATTTATTTCCAAATTTGCAACCCCTATCGGGCAGCATTTGGCATCACAGATCTTCGCCAAGCACTCATCGAACGTGCGCAGACAACCCTTCGTCATGTTGTGGGTGCGCGCGCGGTCCAGAGTGTCGTCACCGAGCGCGAGGCTATTGCTTTCGAGATCGCGGAAATCGTTGGTGACATCGCGGACAAATGGGGTGTAGCCATTGAAGGTATCCTTATCAAGGATATCATTTTCAGCCCCGAGGTGTCCGCATCTCTGTCCTCTGCTGCCCAGCAGAAGCGTATTGGAGAATCGAAAGTCATTGCCGCGCGTGCGGAAGTCGACTCTGCCAGGCTCATGCGCCAAGCAGCCGATATCCTCGCGTCACCTGCGGCTATGCAAATCCGACAGCTCGAGGCCTGTAAGTAGCATCCCCACTTCTAATTTGGCTCACCCCTGACTCTGCCTCCCCCCTTCCTTAGTGCAACAAATGGCCAAGTCGGCTAGCAGCAAGGTCATTTTCGTGCCGATGCAGCTACAGAGCGATGTTGTTGGTCAAATGGCGAAACAAGCTTCAGGCTCTAACCTTGCTACTATTGTTGACAGCGAAGCTGGAGAAGGCTCAAGCGGGATGGGTGGGATGGGTGCTGCAGGCCGAGCAGGTCTGTTGAACAGCGTTTCTCAAGTTTGATTTTTTAACTTGTGACCTCAGCTCACTAATATACCCGCTTCCGACCTGCCTCGTTTGAGGATGGATATCATGTATGCATACTGATACCTTGTTGCCTTCGTATTTTTGTTGCTTCATTCTTAATACCCTACGACCCTTGATGTTTGCTCGAATCTACTGTACCTCGACATGAATATCCTTCAGCTACTTATTTTTATCTCGACTTGTATACGTAGCCTGTACGCCTTCTACGATGTAGTCAACATTTCTAGTCTGTTTTTGTTTTGTACAATGTGGTAATACATCTTGTGCGACAATTATCTAGGAAATCTCTAGCGATACAAAATGCTCCGCGACGCAATGCGGATGAGGATATAAGGTGGACAAGTCGTCATGGGGAAACCAGGCCCAATGACCCATGCCAGCCATTATTAGGAGGTGACAGGTGATTTAGGAGTGGTGGCGGCTAGGAACAGAAAATACAATTGCGGCAAAAGCCTGGAAGATCAGCTCAGCATGTGAGAGGAGGAATGAATAAAATTTTGACGCAGGAACCCACCACTAGCACCCAAACCCCGAACCGCACTACGTCACCCATAAGCTGGCGGTGGACGGCTTTGATTCGTGGATCCTGCACGACAGTCTCGGGGCCAAACACGGGCGGTCGGCGAAAGCTATGCGTATGGGGGAGGTCCATGGAACGTCTCGTCTCGCTGGATTGTGACGACCGATCAAAGGGCGCGTTGAAGGGCGCGATCGCGACGATGTCCTTATCTGCCGTGTACCTCGCATCTAGTGCCGTATCAGGGCCCTGCTTCCTCTCGTCGTCGGGGAGTGTCCCTCTGAAGTTAATAGATTTTTGAAGCCCAAGGATACGGTCCACGAAAGTCCGTGCCTCCTCGTCCATTTCCTGCATTTCCCAGACGCGTAGCTGCGTGTTCCCACGCATCCATACCTGACTACAGTACCTGTTGACGCGTTGCGTTAGAAATGGGCCGAACGTCAGGAAAAAAATTTTCAAGGTTGCTTACCCCCTCCATGCGGAGTAGATCTGCGCAGAGCCCAAAGAGAAGAACCCGACCGCAATTAGCCTCCATGCACGGTTAGCCTCCGGCGGCGTTGGCAGCATCATTATGAAGGACAAAGCAAGGATGATCCCGATGCTCATGTTGAGGACACCGATACAGTACCAGTATATTTGCTTCGGAAGATTGATGTTTGCGCTTGCTATCGAGAGAAAGTCGGGAAGACAGTTTCGTTCCAGCAGCGTGTAGATTTCCTCGTATATTGGTATAAACTGGGACTCATGTGAGTGTCATGTCTGTGCAGGGATACTACAAAGCGTACCATGTCGGGATGAGAACTCAGCGAGAGATTCCGGATGGCTGTGTCGCGGACTATAGCATCGAGGGGAAGTTCTTTGACGGAATTGGGGGCTAGAAAGGTTGCGATGACGCGCGAACACTCCGTTTTAAGCTTCTGATTGTTGGCATCGGCAGATGAGGTGCCATGAGCCGCAGAAGGAGCCGCAATGATGGTGTATTGGGGTGGTGGGGGATATGCAGGTGATTTTGGGGGCAAGTCCTCTCTGGTCCTCTCCTCAGATGGGATCCGGGGTAGTTTCTTCTCCGAGGCCGCTGGACTTGCCAGCCTTAGCAGGCTCTCGGCGGCTCGACGCTCCGTCTCGGCGACATTGGGTGCTCGGAATACAAAGTCGTGATCAGAGGGTGTCGCGCAAGGGAGCTTGAGATAACGTTCGCGGTAGTCCTACGGTCGTGATCGTGGAGAACTTTAGTAGTGAACCAAAGATAAGGGACACCAATGACAGTAGCTACCTGGAACCAAACGAGAAACTGGAGCGTTTCGACCGAGTGTGTCTATGATGGGAGTTCGTCAGGTGTCGTCTGTGAGTAAAGACGCGACGAACGACAAAAGTGAGATGCCTCTCAAAGTCTGCGAGGCTGTCGGGAAAGTAGCGGGATTAACAAATCGGCTCCGACGCGCTGGACGACTTGAATCATACCTTATCGGAGCACAGGTATCGCCGGAGAGGATATTAGCTAGAAAATGATATTAGGTCGCGCCAAAGACATAACTCGTACGGCCAGCTCACCAAGCGTCACCTTCGAAAGGTTGGGTGTGAGATTCCACCTCGCTGCCCACGGGTGAAGAGTCGGAACGAAAGTTTGAGGCTTTGGCTGGCTCCTCAAGCACATAGTTGGCGAGTGAGAGTGCTGTGCTGTGCTGTGCTGTGCTGTGCTAAGATTACATCGAAAAGATTGGACTTCTGCCCCGTGGTTTTTATCCTTTTCAAAAATTTCATCAGCTTCTTTTCTGTTCATCGTAACGATCAGCACCGAAACCCTGCGTCAGGGGACCATTCATCCAGTCGTTTGGCTCAGGAGGTGACACGGTCAATACACAAGAGAACCCGAGGGCTCCATTTTCTTCAACGGAGAGATCGTCGAGTTGCCATGTGGTACGCGCCGTGTTACTTCCGGAGGTTGTAGTGCTCCGTAGGCATCGTTACAACAACAATCTCTCTGATAACTTGAAATTCACAACGGGGTCAATAAGTTTATTGATCTCCCAAGGCACGAGATACACGATCGACACCGACCGACGTCGTATCGATCGTGATCCAAAGTCAAGTCCAACCTGGGTTTGTCCATTATATTGTAATTGAATAGTTGATAACGTTGAGTAAAGAGCATCTATTAGGCTTTTCGTGTGGCGTAGTGTGCTAACAGCATAAAGAAGTATAGACTGCAGCATTGACATACCTTGAGACACAAGGTTGGTATAATAAACTGGGTGCTTGGGAGAAAGGAAGAGCAGAATTTGTCCCTTGTTACCAGTGTCCAATATGAACGATTGAAAAAAAAATATATACTACATACTGTACAATAATTATGATACATTATAACGGAGTTCATAGATCAGAAATACTCATGGCCATGCGATTCCCCTGGTCTTCTTGTCCGTCGAACCAGAGACTCACCCCTAACGCTTCCCACCAAAAATGGTTCTGCACCCGCGGTGGGATCCAACATGGTACCCGCGGCCGCCCACGAAGACAGGTTTGGGAGAAACGTATGTAAACCGGGGCCCGTCGTGCGAGATACCGCCGGCGGCTTTGGTCGCTCCGTAGAAGAAGGCTTCTTGGGTGTGAGAGACGCAGTTGAGGGGGCCGCGTTTGCCTCCGTACCTGATGTCGTCATGCGAAAATTCTGTACCGTACGGCTGAGGGCTTCGAAGACAGATGTTCTATCTGGTCGTGTGCCGTCGTTTGTTGGGACACCGATCGCCGAGGGTCGTGTATCGTCTGCCTGGTTTGTGAAGGTGGAATGAATGGATGAGTCGGACAGCCCGCGACGACGTAGAGTACGTTCAAGAAGGGGCGCCAAGTAGTCAGGTTCTTCGTCGGTTTCCACTGGCCTCTCTACATCAATCACGGCGTCAACGTCGCGGGAAAGGCCGCTTAAGCTGCCACGTCCGCTCTTGGTACTGCTTCTTCTGATAGTAGCAGGGCTATATACATCCTTTGGCTTCATGAACGATTGCACCCTGCGAGGGCCTTTAGGAACTACTATCCAGGGATCAGGAATTTCATTCCGAGGTGCTCCCGCGAAGATGCCCATTACACCTGGAGAGGGACCCTGGGAAACCGACGAAACTTCGGGCGTTTCGACTTTAAGTGTAGCCGGGGATGCGGCAGTGCTGGTTGTCGACCGACCGACCCCCGTTCCTGAAAACTCAACGTTGACCGTTGTGGCTGAGGCGGACAGTGCAGGTCCGAGTTTAGGGACAAACCGAGAGGGGCGTGATGTTCCCCGGCCACTAACGCTACGCATAAGCCCTGTGCGTTCCTCTGGACTGAGTTCACTTCGTCCGCCGGGTGAAAAGAGTTTCGAGATGGGAGCCATCCAACCACTGGCCGCCGGAGCCCCGGAGTTTTCTCGCTCTTTCTCCCTTCTCTCCATTTCGCCTTTGCTGGGATCCAAGGCGAGTTCGCTTATTCTGGGAGCTTGTGCAGGGTCCAGGATAATATCGTTCAAAGTTATACGCATTTGGCCCATCTCTGTGAACATATCTTTGAATAGTTTGAACAGGACCCGGAAGTCTTTGCGTGTGCAAGGTATGACAACGTTCTCGTCTTCCAAGAGAAAACGGAATTGTGTGCGCAAACCGGTTGCTTCGGAAAGAATGTTATTCACTGTACTTCGTGATAGGTGACCAACATCAGCGCCTTTCAGGTGTTGTCGTTTAAGACGGTTCGTTAAGGTGAGGGCATCAGCTTGAACCAGTCTGTTATTAAGCGCATTTATGCGCTCCAGAAGGACGGAAAGGTTCGATGATGGTGACTCGGAGAACGAGGAAGATTCAGAGCGAGGATCGTGAGGTGAAGACGACGAATTGTAGGAAGGAAATGGCGATGGTAGGAGCAACCCGGGCCAGGTTTCGGTCTGAACAGCACGCGACCGAGTAAGGAGCAATAAAGTCTTATGAGTTTTGAGTTTCTCGGGGGATGGAGAACTTTCGTCGTTGTTGACGGACTCATCAACCTCAAAGCTGACGTGCGATGATGTATAGTGTGATTGGGCCCGGTTGGAAGGTACCCACTTGCTGTCAGAGTATGCCAATGAATCGGCTGGCGATAAAGGACGTTGACTGGTTTCTGGGGTCAGTAATTCCTGAGCTGTGGTTAGAAAGGTAATGTAGTGAGATTAGGATGGCTTACAAAGGGGCGACGGGGCTTTCTCTCAACACTCGTACTCCTTGGGTAGTTGGACAACTAAGGTAGGTTAACATACGCATGGTATGCATAAAGGGCTAACAAAACGTACCGCGTTTTCATTGAGTAAGGAAGAGGGGACGCTGCTAGCATACGCGTTTGGCCTCAAATGGGGTGTACCGGCTAAATTAAAGTTATTAGGCGGACTGGCGAAAAAAAACCTGAGCGTTATTTACCACTACCTCTAGAAGGAAGAATCGCCCGCTGTTCTTCTACTTCTTCTTGCAAACTATGAATCTCTTCTCGCGATTCTGTGAGAAGGTGTTGAAGTTCGGCATTATCACGTTTAAGAATCTCGTTGTCATTGACCAGAGACTCCAGGACATCCATAAGCTCCGTTTGGTCAGCCAAAGCCGGTGGATTTAACTGTTTACAAATTCTAGCAAGAGGACTTGAGATAAAATTCGTTTGCTTACAGAATTATATAATGATTCCAGGCGAGCACGGGCATCTTGCAAAATAGTCTCTGACGACTCTAGACGATGCTGCCTCCTTTCTTCAAGGGCATCTTGTAATCGCCTAACTTCGCTTTGTAGCTTTGCTGAGAAAAATAACGTTTCTCAGTCAATATCCCGAACTCAGTATCTAGTACCACTCACCAACTTTATCCTTCATCGCCGCAAACCGTGATTCTGCTAACTTAGCTCTATGTGACTCGCTATTACGTTCTTGTTGCATGTCATCTTTTTCAAGGATTGCAGCAGAAAGCCGTGTTTCCCACCCGACTGAGCGCGCGTGTTGGGCTGTTAACCGCGAGATCGTTGCCCGTGCCTCTTGAAGTTCTTGGGCAATTGTCTTGTTTGACACTTCTGTAACTTCGTTGTTGACTAGTGCCTGGTTCAAACGCTTAGGAAAGTTCACGTTAGATGATTGTGTATGGTCGTGTAGATCTAACTAACTTTCTGCAAGATCGTCTTCTCTTTCACCAGTTCTATCAAGTCAAGAGCGGTAGTTTCTGGAGAGGGAGGAATGTAGTCGTTATGGCTGATTCGTGGTTTCCTCGGGGAGACTTGTCGTGATTCTGGACCCTGGGTATCGGGTGTGAGTTGGATGATCGTAGGTTGCAATGTAGACACTTACCTCATGTTGCCGCACATATGCCTCGTGCCTTTGAAGCAAAGCCTGTCCGACCTCTGTAGAGCCATCCATATAATTGCAGGAAAGAAGGGCCGGGCAGTAAGATTTCTCACCTCCGCTCAATGTCAATCGGCTCTCGAGATGAGACTTGCATTCGAGCCAGCTCAATGCATTCTCGCAGTCCTCTCTACCGCAGCAACACCCTAGTAGGTTTGGAGGTTCCGGGGATGGGACCCGAGAGAAATTGACCAACGCCATTGTTAAGTCGTCGATGGTGGCGGTTGCATGGTGAAGGCTGCTTGTGAGGGGGGATCCTGGTGTTGCTGGTCTAGAAGCGGCGTCCTCATCATGCATAGCTGCAGTTGGGAGAGTGTGGGTGCCACCCGTGTGGTTGGATGCAAAGGTTTAAATTAAAGGGGCAGCATTGGGGAAAGGACAAGGATAGAGTGCCACGTGACGCACAGTATTCCTGCTGTCAGTGTCGATCAGTCCCAATCACACAAAACTGACGGAAGTTTGAGGGGGCCGGGAAAAGACTAGCTCCGAACGATGAGAAATGCACTGATTTGATAACTACCGACGAAGAAAGAGTTGGTAGTGTAAGGTATTGTTGATCATCCATGAGAGCATGGAAAATATACTGCCGTCAGTACCAAGGAGAGATATAAGCCATCAGCATTCAAGGAGAGAGATTGCATTCTACAAAGAACTTATGATGAGGGCAACCAGAGAAGGGATCCCATTGATCAGCTTTGTCACATGGCCCCAGTGAAAGGGCAGGAACTGGAAGCTATTAGCCGGCCCGGGCACCTCCTCATCACTCCTCCTCCAACGCCCTCTACCCTCGCCTCCCACTTACTCTGCCCCTACTTTCACGCCCCAGCACTAGCCGTAGCAGACAGGGTATCCTGGAGAGATGTGTTATACAATAGATTGATGAAAAAGAATA
The DNA here is from genome assembly GCA_013420905.1 of Collybia mongolica. Taxonomy (NCBI): domain Eukaryota; kingdom Fungi; phylum Basidiomycota; class Agaricomycetes; order Agaricales; family Clitocybaceae; genus Collybia; species Collybia mongolica. Next base: position 3,817,465 of record JAAXNY010000005.1, read on the forward strand.
CGCGCTATCTTCCATCTCTTGTCTCCTTCTCCACTTCACATATCTCCTGCACCTTTACGGAAAAACACTATGTCGTATTCGAGGAATCCTCTCTTACTTTTGTACACACTCGTCGGCAACAAAACCAGTAGGGCCAGCTGTGCTGTTATCAAGTGGTATGTCAACGTCGTACCAGGTGTCGATCGGTGAAGGGAAGTAGTAGTACTCGGGTAAAAGAGGCCTTTCGGTGGGTGAGGCGTCAGAGGAGCCGTGCTCGAAGTAGGTGTTCCTGGATCGGTTGACGAGGAAGATCTTGGGGGCATAGGGGATAGTGGAGAGGTGGAAGATGCCGAAGGAGGTGGTTTGAAGGGTAAAGGTTTTCGAAAATTTGGAGTTGCTGACCTTTGAAAGTGCAGATGTTAATCACAACGTTCTAACCATGAGTTAGGATAACTTCCCTTGTAAAGAGTTCCAAATGAGTTTTAACATCTGCAGATAATCACAACATAGGTTATGCGTTGCAGAATCTACAGGAGACGCGTCTGTAGCGATATATAATCTTGATGTGGTATCAAATAGGAAAGCTTTCGGAGATGGGGAATTCTATAACCGTAAATTAGACTTTGCGCGCCCCCAAGTTATACAACGAGAGTTCACGTACAGAACAAAACACATTCAAAAGGTCTTCAAGGTAAGGCAGAGGTTTAACCAGCTTGTGCAATACTTTTGAAAACACCTCGTGCAATGAGTGATCATAAACTGAAGTCAAGTGGAAATTCGATTGAACTTGCTCGTATTCAGGAGAGGTATCCAGTAATCGGTCCGATACCCTCTCGTGAATCTGCCTTAACTTTTCTGGCAAGGAAATTGAAATCCAAAAATAAACAAACACAACAACCGATTATGCATACCAATCTTATCGTCTTCTTGTAATATTTAGGCTTTGTGGACAAAGACCTCGAGATTCATATTTGGGTTCTCTGGATAAGCAGCGATAATGAAGTCGACCAGCTTTGAGATAGGGTTGTTATATAAATCCTACAAAACAAGAACCAGAAAGGTCAGAAACACCCTGATAGAGACTTCGGTGACTCACTTGAATACCAATAACTAATATCATAGTAGAAAATCGGGATAATAGGGCACCTAAAGTCTCCACAATGATATTTCAGGGACAGTCCCATATTTCTAGAGGAATGACCGTGCTGGTAAGGATTACCAGCTTGTAGACGGTGTTCTACCAAGATCGCAGATACACACTTGAATGTATGCTTCACGATCCGTATCGTTGTCGCCAGATAAAAGGTCTGCTTCGGGGGGAGATTGTTGAAAAGAACCTACTGGATTGACGTTTTTCCGACCCTGCAAACGCATTGAGTGTGCTGAAAATATATTAATCAGTATATCAGCGGACCTACGCGAACCAAGAAGTAGGATTTTCGTTCTCGTGGTGGCATCACCTGAGGTTGATCTGTGACCGTTCAGCTGTGGCCTTCTGACTATGGGAGTAGTTGTCGAGGTAGCAGCGTAAGGTCAACGATCGCACAATCAAATAACAGTAAACATCATCAGCACCAGACTACGGTGTGACGCCCGGGCCCACGGGCTGTTCTCCTTCAACGAAGGGCTTCGCAGCACTGGCAGCCTCTACTTCATGATACCCCTGTACTTTAAGATAGTCGACAATGGGACACATGTTCTGAAAGGGTACGAGTACGTTTATGTATTTAGATTATTGGGATTAGATATATTTTGGTAGATTTAAATTCTGCAAAGCGAGAATCTACTGAGAAGACTGGCTCCGAATGATGACAATCGAAAGAGATTTGTATTATACACTGATTTAACAACTACCAGCAAGCAAATGCAGAGAGACAAGGAAAGCGTTTATAGCGTAAGATATTGTTAATCACCCATGAGAGCATGATAAAATATACTGTTGTCGGTACTAAGGAGAGATATGGACCGCCGGCATCCAGGAAAAAGAGAGATTATTATACAAAGGATTAGGTTATGATGAGGGCAATCAGGGAAGGGATCCAATTGATCATCTTTGTCACATGACCGCGATTGGGGGGCAGGAACTGCAAGCTACTAGCCAGCCCTTGCATGTTCATGTCGTCGAGGGCATCAAGATGGTTTCGACCTGGCCCAACTTGACTTTCGTCAACTGTCGTCAGTGTAGATGCTGAACCCCGAAGCATACCGAGTCGCGAGGTATCCTGCGACGCAACCCGGAAGATATTTGAGGCCGATCGAATAATAGAAGGATTAGAGGAATTGGCGAAAGTATCCTTAACGCGATCTTGTATACCTTCGTAGCTGGGGGGTGAAAGGTAAGAGATCGGCAAGTCGTTCAACAGAAATATACATACATCATAGATACAGTCTGTGGGAAGGTATTTGAGATTTCGGAGAGAAGGGAGTAGAGCATTTCGGTCTCGATGTCGTCTCCTTGCGCGGTGAGAAGCATTGTACCGACAAAAGACGTGACAAGAAGGGCTGTTCCTGAGTCGTTGACGCCGAGGAATGGCGGCGATATCCGAGGAACACCAGCCTCATCGTCGTCTATTGCCACACCTGCATCCGGGAGCCAGGCGTCGTCAATATTGCAATCGTCGAGAAGTCGACGATACGAAGCAGGAGTTATGGATAGTGGAAGTAATGCAAGGAAGTAGCCTAGGGCATCGGCACCGATACTGTCCCTAAATCCGTTCGGAACGTCCGGCTTTTGTTCAGATCGCACGGTGACGCAAAGCAGAGATCGCAAGACAATCTCAGCTGATTCTCTCAAGCCCGAGTGCCGTATGCCTTTGAAGATGATCGCTGCCAAAGAAAACGAGAAGCTAGACTCGAAAGAGAGCCTGAGCATCTCATCTAACTGAGACGTTATTTCTTCCAGTGGGACACGGCTCTTCAGCAACACTGTAGAAACGCTACCGTCCTTGAACGCTCCTCGTTGTTCCATATTCTCAAGAGTCCCCCGCAGTAATTGTGTTGCTTCAACGTAAAATGGCAGATGACTAGACTGGATTAACGCCACTGCCAGCCAGAACAGAAGGGAAAGGAACCGCGAGTCCTTTGGAAGGGCTGGTACAACCTTGCACATACAACGAAGCATGCTAACAATCGACAAGGTATTTGACTCGTCAGCCTTCGAGAGCGCTGCATTAAATGCGACTAGGATTTGGTATAAAAAGTCATCATCCACATCGGCATTTGCCAGCGTGCCAAGGGCGATGAAGGACCGCGTCTGGACGGCTGGGGAGACTTGGAATGCTGTGGACGTGATGAGGCTCATCCAGCGAGCTCGCCAGACATTCAAAAGGCCTGCAATGGAGAGGAGAAGTTAGCGTAAGAACGAGAGGTGGTCAATATCAACTCACCCTTGGACCCTGATGTGACTTCCAGTATTCTCACAAGAATTTCAGAAAGACGTTCTTGATTATCGAGAAATTCCTTGTCGTTTGTTGCGTCAAAGCTAGTGTATTCGCTTGTTGGTGTTTCTCGTCGAACGCCAAACAACCGAAGCGTCTCTGGCTGTGTGAAGTCTGTAATGAGATTAAGAAGCTCGGGAGCCATTGTCTCGTCCGTACGAGAAACGTAGAGTGACTGTAGAAGGTTCATTACGATGCCATACACTGATTTGCGAAGTAGTGATGGTCCTACACCCGATAGGATGGTAACAAGGTGAACAATTTCTGGAACATATAGCTGGTTGGACGTTGTATATTCCGAAGACGGTCCAGCGACAAGGGCGAGCCGAACAAGAGTTGATATTTCGTTCCAGTTAGGACGTTCAGGAAGTGTGTTTGATACTTTCTGATAACCTTTACTAATTGCCTGAAAAGGATTGAATTATCAGCGGTTTGCAAATAAATAGAATGCGTAATGAACACCTTTCGTAGCTTCGAATACAAGCGTCCTCTCACACTGATAGAAGATAGTGAAGCGATAATGTGGGCAATTGCTTCGCAGCGATGCGTTCCAATACCTCCATCAGTGGCCGTTCGCACAAGTTCATCCAAGATAACGTCGACGACAACACTATCGAGCTTGCCAACTTCTGCCCAAATGTATTTTTGTATCGTTGAGGCAATCTGATAAGTGGTTTTATTAGCGCTTCCATCGTCTTGCAAAAATAAGAAAGTATCAAACCTCCGGATAAGTCACAGAGAGCTCTGACAGAACTCGAATACAGTCACGCAACCTTGCTGCAGATCGCTCAAATGCAGGGCTAGCAGCTGTCGAAAAGAGAGCAAGGTTCCTTATCCATGGACTCATGTAATGGATACAACTGATACGTTGTGAAGTTTTATCCATTCCGCTCATAGCCGCGGAAACTTCGGGAATGAAATCAAGAGTTAATTGCGGGGCGAACTCTGCAAGCTTTTCACTCAGGGATATCACAAAAGTGCTTGGGTCTCCCGGGATAAAGCCAGCTGTGGAAGAGCATAATTATTGAGTCAGACATTAAGCAAAAGTAGGAAATATTCGCCTTTGGATGCCACGATCGGGCTCTTCTCAAAGTTGAGGTAGGTACACACTGCGCCAAGAAGATTATATGCTGCGCCACGCAATTCTTCATCATTCAAATCGACGCTCAGGAGGCCGATATGGAGCAAGGTTGCAGAAACATTCGAAAATCGTGAAAACCGTTCTGCGAGCTGTGTCGGGGCATCTTTTAGGCGGCCTTTAGCGGACCGGATGGTCTGCCAGAGAAAAAGTCAAAAACGAAGAAACATGATCACTTATTTAGAAAAAAACCTTGACAACGAACTCCCTTAGTGGAGACGAGAAATATATCGTAGATCCATGCCGACTTCGTCGAATAATGAACTCATAGATGTCTGAACCAGTGGAAACATTGTATATATCGCTGATGTCGGCTAATGGGATGACTTCGGTTGCTTTGCAGGCTAGGCCCGGTGAAATTGGTTGCCTTTTAATCTTTTCCAAGTCAATACTTGTTATGCGGGTTTACCAAACCCAAACTCACGGAAGTTATCCGAATATTGTTTGTACCAACTTGGAGGACGACAGGTCGCATTTGGGGGCATTTCATGCTAATTTCCGTGAACATATCCTCAACCTCTTGTTCTAATTTTGCTGTTTGGAAGGGTGTCAATCGGAATCGGAGAGAGGGAACGTCTGGTGGGTTCGCTGACCTGCTTCGGGAAGTTGTTTTAAGATGCTCCGAGGCATGTCTGGGTCCAAAAGTTCCGCAACAGAAGAATAGGCTCGAACGTTTGTACAGAAAGGAGTACCTGGACAGGGCTTTAACTGGGGAAAAGTAGGGATACGTACTGGCGGTCAGCCTACCTGCAGTAACGTTGTACAAGCGTCGCAGATACTTTTGTGTTAATGCGTTAGGATTCAAGATATGTGTTGTCATGAAGCGGGAGCGAATGTCAGCCGGAATGAGCTCGGCACAGTATTTTAGCCATTGAAGCGGGACTTCTGAAATGGAGGTAAACGAGGTACAGTCTAGTATGATATCGAAGGTTCGGCTCTCGTAGATAGGCATGGCCAAGGTCTGGGGAGGATTTGAAAGCATATTCTGAGGATTTTCATTTTGAACCTACTTTGAAAATATGGAACATGAGAAGCTCAATATCAAGTGCTTCGACATCGATCTTTGATAACTTTAACACAAAGATAGCGGGTTCATCCTGAAGAGGAGATTAGGATAACTATCCAAGGGAAACCTGAATACATACGATAGGCGTGCTGGTCTCCATAAATATTGGCAGGACCTGTTCTGTGTCCCTACGAGCATAGCGGTCCATAAGATCAAGATAATCTGGATGATCTTGACAAGTCATGGGAGATAACCGTGGAACCTCCATTGGGGAGCCGAGATCTACGAGTAGGGCGCAAAGGCCGTCCCACGCCCGTTTTCCGCTGATTGCTGAAGTGTCGCCTTCGGTTGAAGGTTTTGACAAACTAAGAAGCTCCTTGCCGATTTTGTCTGCATGCTTATCGAAGAACCGGTGGAGTACAATGAGGTCTGTGTCATCGGATGTTGTCCCAAGCCATTGATCGTTCTCATCCTCAGTCATGGATGGCGAGAATTTCTGTCGCTTGTCGTCAGGTGGGTTTAATACCTCTTGAATAGGCTGGAGCTTACACTAAGCTCACTTAAGAAACGAGTCACGTTTGTGATGTTGTCTTTGAGGAACGGATTCAAAACGACCATGTGAGCCTCCTTGCCGAAGAAAATGTTGTTGGCCAGGTTCTGTATGATCTTTGCAACTACCATGAGCCCACGGCGTAGCGCTCCACCTGACTCCTTTGGAAGCTCCACATCCACTATCTCAGGCGCAACGATCGCTGGCGAGATGAACCTTCAGGTTTTATGAGATTCAGGCGACAGGGTTTAATTATAGATAGAACAAACCTTAAGAAAATGAAGGCACCTGTCGCGGCAAATTTAGCCTCGGGCCATACTTCCATGCTGTTAGAGAAATTGAATCATCTCTGTGGGTCAATATATCGAAATGACGTACACAGTTTTTGCAATGTGACAACAAATTTCGCGGAACATCCTGAACATGATGAGCCGCATTTGAGGGTGGGTTGAAACGAAAGCACTTACCCTGGAATAGCAGGAATTGAAGACGAAACAATGTCGAGAAAAGACGTTGCGACAATTTCGACATTTCGCTGGTTCCTCTGAATCTCTTCTTCTGAAACTTTGTTAGGATCCAAATCATAACCATGACCGGGGGGTTTGTCGACCATAGTCTTCACAAGCGGTTGAACCAAACTTCTCAAATAATTGTAACCATGAATCCTAGCAAACGCAGATAAGAAGCGAGTACACGTCGAATTGCTTCGAAAAAGGTTAGCTTCATTATCTATTGAATGTGTCAGGGTAGCAAAATGGAAAAAATTAACTTTGCCTACCTGTTTGGGCAACCTCCCGCTCAATCATGAATTTGATAAGAGTCATGAGGGAAGTGCGTGTGTCAAAGATGTTCAAAAGAACTGATATCATCATTTCCACTTCAGACGGAGGGCAAATCTCGCAAATGGTAAGGGCCAGGACCATCTGTGTGTTTGTTGTGATACATCGAAAGATTTGAAATATGGCGAGGCTTACTTCAGACCCTTTAACAAGCTGAAGCAAATTTTAGTTATTGAGTGGATAAATACCAACAACACGACATACTTCACAAAGGCGAACATGACGGGCTTTACTTTCAGAACGGTCTTCTGGGTCAAATTTAGTCCCCTGACTAAGCACTCGAGCGAATACGTGAGCAAAGATTGAACGCTTGCGATTGTCCTGATCGTATGCCAAAGGGAGGCATTGTTTGAAACCACTCTCAGTGTTTGCGCTGACGAGATGAGCAAGGCCAGTGATAACCAATTCACGTAGCTCAGCCTCCCTTTGTGACACGCGCATCTTCTGGGGAAAACCTTATTGGTATGTCCACAAATCGATAAGAAAAGAACTAACTTGATGAATTGAACCAACATCGGAAACGCTGTCCGATGTCTGTAGATGATGTTAATCAACGTTTCAGAGGAAGCATGGAGGTAATACCAAATTTTCAATGTGACACGCCTCAAGCCCTTGAAGCAGGGCACCAGAATACTTGTTGAATAGCCTGGAAACAACGTGGACAGTGTCATCGCCAGTGTTTGAACCCTCTGTCGGTCGAAGCTGTAGACGGTCCAATAGCTTTACAGAGGTTCGCAAACACGCCATATTTAATTCATTCTGATCTCGGGCAGCCTCCCCATTCTGCTCCTAGAGATATAAGAAAGGGGTTTTCAATATCAAACCGACAAAAGAGAGGAGGGTACGCGCAGTTGTGGTTTTAATCCAGTCCATAATGATATCAAGGATTCCATGACGAGCACCACTATCCTTCCGCAATGTCAGCGTATCTGTGCGATTGCAAACGCTCTCACACATAACGCAGAATTTTGTTTTGGCGCGGAAGGAAGCAGGACCACTGAAACGCGTGACGAATTGCGCGAGCGTCAACATTATCGAGCTTATGTCAATGCTCATCACATCTTCCATGGCGACGTGGGTGTTTTCAACGAGAAGTTTCAGTACCGCAATGAACTATAACCCAATGAGAAACAAGGCAATGGGTTCGGGTGAATATAGAAGAACCTGATCCAGAAAAAGGTACGCCAGATTCAATTCGACATCCGGGCTCTCTTGGATCTTCCGTATGGTACTGAGGTCAATCAGAAAGGGGCGTCATACAAGTCACAAAATGAAAACATACTCGTCCAGGTGCTTGAGAAGCCTGGCGTAAAGTCTGGGGCTCAACTCTGTTCCAAGCGCATCTCTTGCAACGTCACGAATCTGAGTGTCTGATATCACCAGGAGATTAGTAAGGCTGGTGATGAACGTTCCAACAAGCAAAACAGGATTCTGCATAACTCGCATCTCGTCGGGTAATGACTGAAGTGGAATCACGGAGGTCAACGAAGTCAGGTCCTGATCTTCCTGCATACAAGAACCTCCCAAAGCAGCGAGGAAGAGCGTTAGATTTTGCCACTGGAAGCGTTGCTCCTAGAATCGTGTTAGAATATGACTAGTTAACTCAAAAAAACGACGGACTTGATGCCATGTAGGGGTATGATTTCGACCGTTTTCAATTCCTTCAGGTTGGTCGAAATCAAAAATTGCTTCAGTCAAAGCTCTCCACCTCCAATAACACTCTTGCCAAACTGCAACATGGACGGCTGAGGAGTATGATATTAGTCGGACGAGTTTCCGTATGCGCTTCTGATGTCCAACTCGTCCTTTTTGATTTGGTTAGAAATGGACGTTGGCAAAATAAGACAGTGTAAGGGAGGGCACATACCTACAATCATAATTCGAGGATCACCAAGTTGTTCGTAAATAGGGTTCCGCTTCGACCTGTCTTCATCGGTTACCGAGTTATTGATGGGTGCATCAGGCTGGCGTTCCGTATGCGCAAGTAGTCGTAGCCCCTTCGCGGCCAGCTGTGAGACGTAACTGTCCGCAGATGTCAAAGATACTAGGAATGCGATTTCTGCTAATGCAAAAGCAGGAACACGCTGTGGATCTAGTTGAATCTCTTTGACAAAAGGAGACTAAATGCAAGTCGGTCAATGAATTATGGACAGAAACAGCCGTCACGTACGTCTATCTTCCTCACGAAAAGTTCGACCAGCTGATGGGCGATTACAATCCACAATCGCTGAGCCTCCATATCCTCACGTGCATGTAACAGGTTTGTTGCATGGCTCAATAAAGTAGCTGGACTAAAAAGAAGGGCAATATGTCATGTGCCAAGTCGAACACCAAAAATAGACCTACAGCGTAGTCCTGATAAATCGGACCATGAGTCCGAAATACGGTTCCGGCATTTCGGAGGGCGAGGCAGCATAAGTAGCTTCGACAAGTAGTTTGAAGCTGCTCGCATTGGAGGACTTGACAGAGATGTCCATTGGGGCTTCCCAAATCTTGATCGCTGTCGCAACCCACTCGTCGATTTCGTTCTCCGTGATGGTCTTCAGATGGAAGAGCGGGTTGGCACGCCACACTGAAAGGATGCCCATAAGCAAAACTTCCCGCTCGGAGAGGGGCTGTGGAAGTATCCGAGCGGCCTTGGGACGTGAAGCAACACGTTTCATATTACCATACTGATCCACTTCCGGCCGTCGAAGGCCAGCTGTCTGCAACGAACAAATAAGTCGGTGAATTCACAAAAATAAGACGTTGTGCAACTGACCTTGAAGATCCGTCGGAACCGGGTCGCTACAGCATCCTCCAGTTTATCTAGAGGTTTCTGCCATCGTACTCGATGTGCCTTCGAGGAAATGAAATTTGAAACTCAATCTTCAGCGCTTGACAGGGACGTACCTCGTGAGCCAAAGTCATACAAGCGCGCACGGCGCAAGTTTTGACGGCCTCTGATCTTTCAGGTTCAAGGCAAACCGAGAATAACGGAATAGAGTCTTCCTCGGGAAGAAAACGAAACACAACGACCAAGGCCTCGGCATACATAGCAATGTCGATTTCACCGTTAGATTCCCAAAATGGTTTCCGATTCGATTTCGATGAGAGTGCGCTCTAGTTGACAATAAGTAAGTTAGCTCAATCACATGCAAATAATTACATCAAACCTTACTTTAATTTCATGAGCTATATCAAAAGCAATCATCCTCAAGGGAACCTCGCCATCCGGCTTGACATGGGTAGCGGCTCGACACATGTCCAATAAACAAACCAGGGCAACTTCTGAAAGTTTAGAATTCCCTGTGGCATGTTTGAAAACATCTTCTCCGAACTTCATCTCCTGATTAATTAAGATGATTAGAAACTAGAAATTTTCCTGAAATGATGAATAGGTTACTTTTCTTGCAGTCTTCGAGGGCCCTGAAAACTGCATTTGGAAATCTGACGATAATCGGTCCGAGGTTGCGCAATCCAGGATCATAAGGGTGGGCCAAAAAACCCTTTCGTCGCTCGTGAGATTCATTGAATACAACAGATCAAAGACACGTTCAGGTGCGCCTTCTGTTTTTCCTCTAACACGGATTGCCTCATTAAATTCGGCCGGAAAAGTGGTGATCCAATTCCACACAGCAGCTCGAAGAGGAACTGCAATTGCGATTTGAGCCTCGCGATTCATGCTTACAAGCAATGAGGATAGCTCTGAACGTGATAGTGAACGTCAATATAAATCGACAAACGCCATTAAGAAGCTCACCATTTAAGAGCTGAACAAGACGTTGACGATCTAAAGCACTGTGCGCCATTAACTGAAGATCTGTGATATCTGGGTTCTCTGTGGAAGAACTAGCAAGAAAATGTATCTTCGTTCGCAGTCGATGATAGACTGCATTCCAATTTGACGCCGATATGTGGAACACGATACGACCAGCATATTTGGCGATAAGAGTATTCACAGGTAGCGATGACTTGATTAATGACATGTGGGTCTTCTCGTAAGCGGCTTTAATGGTAGGTAATTGTATCGTAGAATTGACGCTGAGTTTCCCGGATTTGACGGAATTTGATGATGCTTGAGTGCGAAGGGCGGATTCTCGGGAGTGCAAGTGCTGAGGGGAGGGAGCTTCTGGGCCATCTTCCGCTGTTGCAACAGCCGTAGATTGGGGGGATTCAAAATCCCGAAATGTTAGATCAGTGAAAGAGGTTGCCAACATGAGTGGATACTCAGGTGGCGCTGTCTGACGCAAGAATAGGACCATTACACTCAAGACATACTTGGCACAATTATCGTCTAGAGGTTGAGGGTCCTGGAACGCGGGAGGAGGGGCTGAATGTTCTGAGGATGCCTGGCGACTTCGTTTGCCTTGGCCGGTAAAAAGAACATCGGAGGAAGCAGAAAGAGTATTACTCGCGCGGGAGCTTGAGCGTGGGTTGCGGCTCCAACGCGATGCCATGGTCATGGAGAGGACCTTTAGAACAAAAAGTTGTGATTGGAGGACTTCAATGGTCAGGAGGCCCGCACTGTCGGTTTGCTATTCCCAGGGTCAGCGAAGCGATTTATTGGGAACGCATAACAGAGACTCACCTTCGCCAGCCGTTCCAGCAGCTCACTCAAAGCCCACGCGATGATGTCGAGAGAGTCGTGAGATAGATCAACTAATGCCTCAATAGCCTGTTGAATTGCCAAATCTGCTTCCAGATGATCCAACGAAACGCCTGAATTGCATGGTAGCTGTTGGAGACTATCAGACCGAAACGCGACGTATTCGTTTGGAGGTTGCTCACTTTGTTCTTCAGCCGATTGACCAGAACTTGTATGACCTTCTGTTGGGGGGTTGCTGATGCACCCAAAGATAAAAGTGAGTGTTGGTGGGAATTTCCTGCACCATTAAATACATGATGGGAATCGTTGCTCCTGTGTGCGCGTGAGGAGCTGGAGGGACCTGCGTTGGGAATCGGCCCCGTCGATGCAGAAGGTCGTCGAACTGACATGTTTTGGCGAGACATTGAGGGTAGCGACGAATTGGGGTGGAAGCCGATTAAACTTCGAGGTAATGATGTCCTTCAACCGCTTGGATTTATAGAAAATGTCGAAAAGCCAGTGGAGGCTACGAAATCTTGGGATAATCCAGGGGGGATCAGGAATCAATCCAAGAAGACGAGATCCACTAAACGTCGGCTGCCAGACGAAATTACTGAAAGGAACGCCTGATGCTGACAAATCACACGTTTCCGACATGATGATGATCATCGATCATCCATCCGTATTGAATTACCGGTCCGAACGTTAACTCTACGAACATTGTAGAATTAAATTTAACTTTGATATACGATAAATGTAGTTGTGCTCGTGGATACAGGTGGTTGAGGTTACTGTACTGCTATACACCCTTTCTGATACACACCTAAGGCCAGATCGCGAAGAAAACACGGAGCCGAACACAAACTCAACGACCCTCGGTTGTCAACCATGGAGATGGTCAGAAAACGAGGTCATAATTAGTGGGAACAGCCTAACCGACATCGTCGAATTAGAAGTTAACGTAAAACCGAGGAGTAGACGCGGTCTGTGCAGCCTTGTTTAGCCATCAGCGACGTTGAACGAGAAACAGCCACACAATCAATCCAACATTATGCTTTCAATTGATGCCCCATTTAAGGGTGAATTAGTTGGAGTGTGCTGCGAGATTGAGTAAAGAAAGCTGTCCATGGAACGGAGAGAAGCGTACAGATGATGCTCTGCCATATAAGGGTGATAATAGAAACTACTCACCCACCTCAGCCGAGTCATTGGAAGGCCTGTGGGAGTAACTTAGTGAAAGTGTGGGACTATTCAGAGTCAAGGATGGACGTAGCATAAATAAAGGGCTACATCGTGCTTCACTTAGCCTACCGATAACCTAGCTTGTTTCGATTAGACCCTTGTGGCTTTGTCGAACCAGTGACACGTCGTATTTGTGTCAGAGCATGCAGGCCATTTAGAATCCGTTAAAATCCGTGTATTAGCACGTAGTCATCAAACACATACAGGATGATTCCCGTAGTTATATATCTCCATCTCTCGGAAGAGTACCCCATGTGATTCGAGTCTTGCAGTTACTGGTACCGCCTCCGAGTGGTCTCAAACACTGATTTATGGGTGCCTATCCCTTGATGTCATCCAGATGTAATCGCGCGCATGCGTGTCGGATATCATCGAAATCCGGGTCTATGTGACAGAACAATGGAAAACACCTGCGTCACAGATCTTGCCCAGAGAGATAACTTGGAGTCAAAGTGACGATACTACTATGGCATAGAGGAGACGCAAAGCATACGGTGGGTACCGGCGTGGTGTTGATAGATAGATGGTCTCCATCGACGTCCGGGAATGGTGTGGAGATATCCAGTTTCCAGTATGTGTCGGCGCTACCAATACTGGATGTATCGAGTCCACGAATTTTGAGCCAGGGGTTTCGGGCAGGAGGCTGATTCTGCGATTGACAAGTTATGGAGGGGGCTCTTTAAGGGTGAACCTGGAATTTTTCGAAAGAAGCTGCACAGCCACTGGACCCACAAGGTTACACAACCGCTGTGACGCCCGACACTACCCTGATTTGTTTGACAAGTGTAGATCTAAGTTCCACCCATCACAGCCCAAGGTTTCGTTGCAACGTTCCTATTGTTCGCTTTGAAAGGTATGCCTTGACCATTTGTCCATATCGGTTCACCAGGACAATGCAACTGCGACCAAGGAGATTCCGGGGAGCCAGAATGCAAGCACACTGCGTTTCCGGGCCTAGTGGAGAAATGTGGATTCCTGGTTCTTGAATGTGGATAAGAGCATTCCTTGATATCTTATAAAAGCTGGAACGAAAAGTCAGGAGGCGCGGGAAATCCGCAAGCTTTTTCCCTACTCCGCACAATTTGAAACCCCTTGTCGGCATACCTATAAACGCAACACAAGCCATCTTCGCCCCCTCCTTCCCGTTTGGACCTCCACTGGTTACACCTCTACGCCGTTTCCCCTTATCGATCCTCTACTTTCGCTGTCGCCCTCCAGTTCTCTTTTGGTTGCTCTCTAGTCGATATTCGTCGTTTGCATAACAGTTCTTCGCTTGTTTCCTCGCTACACTTCACAATTCCGTCCGTGCTGTCCCAAACTTTCTGTTCACGTCACCAGCTTTTTGTTATTTCCCAGAAAACAGGGAAGAAGACACAACTCTTACGTCCGTTCTCTGACTGCTTTCCACCTCGATCCCTTGCGTTTTTGTCCAGACTCGCCTTTTTCCTCCTCTTTTTTCCTTATCAAAACCACTTTTTTTTTCCTGGTAGCGTGTCCCGTCAGCAATGTCACGCACTGAGCCTCACGACTTTGAACACCCACCCGGCCTGTCCGGGGTGCGCAACCGCGGTCACGGTGACAGAGAGGATATAGGATTCGGTGCGTTCTACCAACTGCCAGTATACCCCCCTCAGGATCGGCGTCCATCGCTTGGTGTCCTGGGATTTCCAGGTCATGGAGGGAGTATCCCGCGATCATTTGGGGTACAAGAGCGCGATTATGGGTTTGGGATGGAGAACGGACCAAACAGACACAATCCCAGTGCACCGATTCTATCGCAAGCAACGCAACCTTTCTCTTCTTTCAACCACCATCACCGCCGTTCTTCTCCCCCGCCCGCTCCCCCCACTTTCCATTTAAACCCTTATAACGACAGAGACACCCATATTTACCGCCACGCCCAAAACTCTGCTACCAATACCCCACCACCAACTCAGACTTCTCGCGCAACTCTTTGGTGGGGCGAGATAGAACCTTGGATGGACGAAGAATATGCGAAACAAGTCTGCGGGCTCATGGGCTGGGACCCAGTCAGCGTCAAAGTACCTCATCCTGCCCCTGATCCCGTAACAGGACAACAGGCAAACAATCCAGGCTACTGTTTCCTCACCTTTCCTACGCCCGCACATGCAGCTTCCGTGCTCGCGCAGATAAACAGCGGAAACAACAATTCAGTCACCATGCCAAACTCCGCGAAACCTTTTGTTCTCAATTGGGCGTCCTCTGTACCATCCGTCTCGCCCATGGCCACTTCGTTTCCTTCGAGTACTACTGTCTCGACCGGATCTCTACAGCAGTATCCCAAAGAGTATAGCATCTTCGTAGGCGACCTCGCGCCGGAAACCTCTAACTCCGACCTTGTGGCAGTCTTCCGTAATCCAGTGTTAGGGCTGCGGAACGACAGAGAACCCAAGTTTATCCGCCCATTCATGAGCTGCAAGAGCGCTAAGATCATGTTGGATCCTGTGACTGGAGTGTCAAGGGGTTACGGCTTCGTGCGGTCAGTGGAATGTCCAACACATCCTAATTTGTCATACTCACTGTCGGGGCAGATTTACCGACGAAGCAGATCAACAGCGAGCACTGATTGAAATGCATGGTTTGTACTGCCTCTCACGCCCAAGTCAGTATCTCATAAGTCAAGTTTGCGCATATATTGATATTTCTCCTCTTAAGTGCGCATCTCTCCTGCGACCGCAAAGTTCAAACCGCCACAAGCTGCGGCTTCTCTCGACCTTCCCCAAGTACAGTTCCCACCCACCAATGCGGGCGGGCTTGAGCAACAGTCACAACCTGTTACAATCGCCCTGCCCCTTCCGAGCTCCAGCCAGACCAAAAGCGTGTCAGTCCCGATCGCCGCCACAACCTCAAATTCTTCCCTCAACAGCAATGGCGTTTCGAGCTCTGGCTCTGGCTCCTCGATGGGTGCTTCGACGTCATCGAATTCGCTTAGCTCCGGAGCAGGCTCGAGCACGAGCATCTCTTCTTCTGGCTTCGGATCCGCCACCTCTGATGAACTGATGAATCTACCCAATAGCGTGCTTGCCCAGATCGCACAGCAGTACGCAACTGGGGAAACTGCGCCTATCAAAGTAAACGGAGGAAATTGTATCACGTCATCGTTTGTGCAAGACACGCCCGTTAGGCCACACATCAACCAGAGTGAAGGTGGAGCGTCCAGATATACTATCTCAGAGGAATCCTGGAAACACCATGCGCAAGCTCGGGCGATCCTAGGGAACCTTATTGGGCCAAACGGGGAACAGCTCACATCGACAGATCCTTATAATACGACTGTCTTTGTGGGGGGCCTGTCACCTCTGATTTCAGAAGACACCTTGAGGACATTCTTCGCGCCCTTCGGAGATATTCATTACGTATGTTTGCTTCCAAATTTGTCGAATGTGCCTAACACCGAACTACAGGTTAAGGTTCCTGTCGGAAAACACTGCGGTTTTGTGCAATTCGTTCGCAAGGCCGATGCTGAGCGTGCTATCGATAAGATGCAAGGTTTTCCTGTTGGCGGCAGTAGAATACGCCTTAGCTGGGGACGGAGTCAATGTTTGTACCCTCCCGGACTTATTTCCCCGTATATTGACTCGATTATATGTAGATAAAGCTGCTCAAGCCGCAGCTCAGGCTGCGCAGGCCGCTGCCCTTCAGACTCAATTTTCGGCTCCGCCAGCGTCATTGGCTGCAAACACGATGACCCAAGAGCAAGCCATCCAGTTGCTACAAAAACTGAACATCCAATACAGCAATCCAGCTGGAAATTCCGAAGGAAGCGGGAGCGATAGTACAACTGTTGGAAACGGGTACAGCAACGTGGTCTCATCGAGTATTTTCGGTGATCACAGGATGCATCCATCTTTGCAGACAACCATAGATGACACGTCCCACTCGTTTGAATCCTTTTCATCGAATGGATTCCAGTCACGCCCTGAGATAAATCGTACGCAATCTGCATTCGCACCATTCTCTCCAGACCCGAACGCTTATGCTACGGATACAAAACACCGGGACTCATTCGCTCGAGCGGAGATGCTTCCACACCCATCGAAAGCCTATGCCCCTGGCTTCTTCCCAATTCAGACACAGGATCTCAAGGTTGGCGCGGGTGCAACAGGCAAAACTTCCCCGACGTCGATCCGTCCTTCTAGCGCAATGAGGTACAATAACTTCCTCGATGGTTCCAATTCTTCTTTCCCCCTCAACAGGGCTCCCGGACGTATGGAGGCTCCTATTTCGCGGCCGTCATCCGGCCAGACATCAGGTGGTGGAGGCGGTGGCGCTTGCGCGGATCATAAAGGCCAAGAGCTTGATTCCATGCACGATCTCAATGGGACCCTTGCCAGTCTCGACCTGGATCGCCCGTGGAAGTCTCCACCAGAGAGTTCAAACTGTGGGTCGGGCTCTGCTCAGTTCCGCCTGACCAGGACCCCATCCCCCTGAGCGACTACAGGATAAGTGGACGTATAAATGGCTTTTCTTTCTTTTTGAAATAATTCTCTCTTCTATATCCTCCCGCCTCGTTCCTTTTCTCAAATGCCTGCCTTTTATGTTCACCTCATGTTGTTACCGTTAATTACATCCACCATCACGCTGCATCTTTCACACATTATCGGTCGGAGTCTGGCTGTGGTCTTACATACGCCCCATGCCCTTCTTCCTCGCTGTTCGTTTTCCCCTTTATCCTGTCCGCGAGACCCTTTCCGTTCTTTTTTGATGTTGCATTCTACCTTATAAGCCCGATATGGGCCCTACCCTCCACTCTACATACTACAAGCATCCACAACCCATGCTGCCATTATTGTTGCCTCCCGCTCTCGCAAACGCCCCTCAGACCCCTTTCCAGTTCGTTTCAGTCGCCCATCTCTCTTCATTTGTCTATCTACATCCAGTCTCACATTGTTTTGTCATGGCCTGTCCCTACATCCTATCCCCCTTCTTTCCCTCATATGCCAAGTTCTTTCTTGCATAAATCGAAATATCACATCTCTCCTTTAATCGACAGCAGTTCTCCACAGTTTCAGCTATATTCCTGACATTCCAAGACCGCTACGATCACATTCGTCTCTCCTATCTTTGTTTTGGCTTAGCATTTGTGTTTGAATCAATTAGAACATTAACGAGAACTATCTAGACAAGTGACAAATACATAATTGCCTTGTGCCTGCACTGTACTTGTGTTAGTCAGGGAACGTCGGACGGTGGAATAGTCGACAATTCAAAACCCACAAAGGTGGGACCAATATGAAACGGTATGTTTTATTTAAGCACGTCCGATTGGACTGATCATGGTAAGGTAAACGTTTATGTAGCACTTAGCAACAAGCCTGTACCGAATATAGTATCCACAGCCACGATCGACCAGTTCCCAGAAGTACCTCTTCCCAAAGCGGATAGACTTTACCGGGGCTGCTTTGACGTTCTTATGTTTCTTGTCATATCGCTCGATGGCTAATGCATATGGTTGACATGACTCTACCAGTTAGTAAACGACCAAGGGACAACGCACGACGACCGGGAACTTCCGACATGCCTAACGTTAACCTCAACAGAACTCGCATATACTAAATTTGCAGACCACCTTCATGGCATCCTATAATCGCCGCTGAAAAAGACTCGGCGTTGAAAAGTGACTAATTCATGGCTAGAAACTTTTTTAACAATATTGTGGTGGTTGGACTCACGGACCGGTGACAAGGTTTGTTACGATGGGATTTCTATATATATAAGACCCGCAGCACAGCTGTCTTACTATGTTGGCATGCATTATGCTAAACTCCGTGTTCTTCGAAAACTCGGCATTCTACAAGCATTAAACTAGTATCCGCGGCTTGAATCTTCCCTTTCCCCACAATGGTCACGACAAGCGACTCGATCGCTATTGGTACAACCCTTCTTGCCATAGGGCTTGTCTATCTATATCGCCAGTTCGCTACACGAAATCTCCCTTTTCCACCTGGACCCAAGCCCAGATTACTCACAGGGAACGTCCATCAGGTCCCCAGGACATTGCCTTGGTTGACATATGCATCATGGTCGAAGATATATGGTGAGTATCTCCTTTTTTAGAAAGGGTATCGTGTCTTATAGAAGGGCGCATCGAAGGCCCCTTGATCTTTCTCCGCATCTTCAAAATGAGAATCGTCGTATTGAGCACTGCAAAATCGGCGCTAGACCTTCTGGAGACGCGTTCTGCAATATACTCTGACAGGCCCACCAACACTATTGGAGGGAAGCGTCCAGATATCTTTGGAATGTCATCTCAGAATCCCCGCTTCAAAACCTACCGCAAAGTTCTCCACACTGGGCTCAACCCACGAGCTGTTAAGGATTATACTTCTATCCAGGTGCAAGAAACATTCACTCTCATCGAATCCTTGCTCCAGTCTCCTGAACACTTTTCGGCACACATCAGAAGGTATTTTGTTTTCTTATTGGTGGCATAAAATCTCCGCCTAAGACTCTCTTATAGAAATGCCGCCGCTCAAATCATGAAAATTTCATATGGATACCAAGTAAAAAGTGACGACGACAGGTTTGTTCTTATGATTGAGGAGGGTTTCAGGATATCTGCAGAAATTGTGGGCCGAGGGTTCTGGATGTGGGTACAAATGTTTCCGCTCCGTGAGTCGGCGTCATGCCTACCATGTGTCCAAGTTGACCATGTCGCATTAGTGAAACTTGTGCCCGACTGGTTCCCTGGTGCTGGCTTTAAGCGCCTAGCTAGAGATTTCGCAGACAAAATATCTCAAATTGACCAAGCTCCGTACGATTGGGCTAAAGATAATATCGTTAATATCAGTACCCAACCTTCTTCATAAGTCAGTTCACATTGCACAGGCGACTGGTAATTACGTTGAGTCGTTTACCTCAAAACACTTACAGGATGACGAATCACTACCTGCCGAAGAAAAGGACGAAATTTTAAAGTACTGCACCGGAGCACTATACATTGGTGGAGCTGAGACGGTTCGTCATTCATACGCATAGCTATTCGGAAAATATCGGTTCAGCGAGAACACAGACAGTCTCTGCTTTAACCAGTTTTTTTTGGCTCATGTCGGTATACCCAGATGTGCAGAGGAAAGCACAGCAAGAAGTGGAGCAAAGAATCGTAGATCGACTGCCAACGCCAGCGGACCACGGTTCGATGCCATACGTTTCGGCTATCTTGAAAGAGGTGCTTCGCTGGGCACCGGTCGCTCCACTAGGCTCGTACCGTTTATATTCTTGTTTTCATCCTGGGGATAACTATTTTCATTAGGCTTACGACACCGTGTGCTGGAGGACGACATCTACGAAGGCTACTTGATCCCGAAAGGAACTACGGTCATTGCCAACATTTGGTACGATGGATCAGCCCAAAATATAGTCCCAATTATTCAATCCGCTCAGGGCTATTACACACGACCCAGAGCTCTACCCCAACCCCGATGTATTTGATCCCAATCGACACTTAGGTGAGCATGCCCAAGTTGATCCTTTTAAGTTTGTTTTTGGCTTCGGGCGTCGAACTTGCCCAGGTAATTCTCACACGTTCAACATGCGGACATTTGTTAAGAGTGAGTTCACAGGCGCGCATTTTGCCGAAGTATCATTGTTCTTGAACGTGACGAGCATACTCGCGACTTTTGACATCAAAAAAGCACTTGGTCCAGATGGCAAGGAAATCGATCCTCCAATGGAATGGACAACGGGCGTGACCAGGTACGAAATCTAAGTCTTTGTTGTCCGGACACACCTCACAGTTGACGTTGGCCCATGGTAGTCACTTAAAACCGTTCAGCTGTCGCATTCTTCCTCGATCCCAGGACATAAAAGGAAGTCTTGGGATCTAAAAAATATCATCTCAAATACATTGGATCGTGTAATATGTGTATGATTGCAGGTTTGTAGCAATCCAACGTTTTTACCTAGTTATTTGCTGCCAGAAGCTACCGCTGAAGTTGCGAAAAGGCACAAGCCTCTGGCCAGTCTATTTCGACTCTACACAATGCCCCCTAGACTTTGATTATAGATCCACCGTCCCTGCACCACCCAATTTATCCCCCAGCAGGCGAGGCTGAGGCAAATACGACATATACTGACTGGTAAGCCTTGTTGTCTCTTCCGTACTGAAAAGTAGTCCAATGTATTGCACCTAAAAAATTACAAACTCCGTAATGTGAGTACAGGAAGAAAATTATCGTCTCGATTCTTACGTTTCGTCGCTCTTTCCAAGTCGAATGGACCTCTTATTTATCATCCGGTAAGTTACCCGATGTTTCATGGCGACATGGCTTGCTCTCATCTCCGCACCAACTCCTGACTATGCAACCACCAGCATGTGACCCTGATGATCGTCTGTTCCGATGTTAACGCTCTCTTACTCGAGTGCCTGTGAGTATATATATAGCGTGGTTTTGGCGTCACAGACTGCGCGACATCTTCTTTTCATGGAGATATCCCGAGAAGCCATAACGGCTGGGGTGCTTTGCTTAACTCTGCTCATCCTTCTCCGTCGCCACTTGACCGCTGCTCAAAGGCTGCCCCTACCACCCGGTCCGAAACCCCGCTTTTTATCGGGAAATGTTCACCAACTTCCAAGATCGAAGGCCTGGTTGACGTACGCATCATGGTCCGGACTGTATGGTAATTACCTTCCCTTCATTTTGAATGAGCGAGCCATGGCCTGACACAACGCCAGGCCCATTGGTGTATTTTCGCACGTTCAATACCCGCTTCCTTGTCTTAAATTCTGCCAAAGCCGCTCTCGACCTTCTGGAGAGCCGCTCTGCTATATATTCAGATAGACCTAGGGCCTGGATGTTGGGCGTCCTCGCAGGGCGGGAGTTGGCTGTCTTCACGGTTTCATCCTTACATCCTAGGTTCAAGACATATCGGAAACTCCTGCATTCTGGGCTTAATCCCCGTGCCGTTCGAGAGTATAGTGCGATTCAGATGCAGGAGACCAGAACATTGTTGCAAGGGTTGGTCCAAACACCAGAGAATTTTGTAGCCCATATAAAGAGGTGTTTGTGTTTGACATTCTCGTAAAATTCACATCAGGTAATCTAAAAACCAGGAATGCGGGTGCAGTCATCCTTAAGGTTGCTTACGGGTATCAAGTCGAGAGCCACGACGACGCATTTGTACGTATTATTGAGGATGCCGTCAAGTTCTTCGGGGTGGTTGGAGTACCGGGAAGATTCTGGGTCGAATCATTCCCGATTTGTGAGATGATCTATGCCTCTATGTTTCGAGTTGGATACTCACGTCAAATTCATTTCTCCGCCAGTGCGATTTGTGCCAGATTGGTTCCCTGGTGCCGGGTTCAAGCGGTTTGCGAAACAGATAGGAAGAGAGGTAGGCGTGATAGAGCGAGTTCCTTTCAACTGGACAAAAGAACAGATCGTTAGTGATGCCTTGTATGAATGAGTGTTTCCTGACTTACATGCAACGCAGGCTGGTGGCAACTATTCCGAATCGTTTATATCAAAAATTCTCCAAAAAGAGGGTCAAAATTCTGAAACAGAAGACATATCACGATGGTGTAGCTCAGCCTTATACACGGGAGGGGCTGATACGGTTTGTGCCAGAAATTCACTCTAGCTCTGTCAAATGATCTTCATGCCAAGAATAGACAGTGTCTGCTTTGGCAGCCTTCTTCTTACTCATGTCGCTTTACCCCGATGTGCAGAAGAAAGGACAAGATGAGGTAGACAGGATAGTCGGAGAACGTTTGCCGATGCCAGAAGATTTTAACTCAATGCCGTACCTCTCGGCTGTGTTAAAGGAGATCCTTCGGTGGGGGCCGGTCGCACCATTAGGTTCGTAATTCGTATCCCTTATAATTCTATGATCTAACGCACCCATACCAAACAGGTTTACGACACAGGGTAATTAAGGATGATATTTACGATGGCCATTTCATTCCCAAAGGAACCATAGTTATTGCCAATATATGGTATGCAGTATATTAATCATGGATGATTCAACGTATTCATAAATGTAGGGCTATCACGCACGATCCAGAGATATATCCCGACCCCGACGTCTTTGATCCAAACCGCCATCTAGGTGAACACCCGCAGATGGACCCATCAAAATTTGTGTTCGGTTTTGGCCGCCGAGGATGTCCTGGTAAATTCTTGATTCCACAATATCTCCATACCTTTTAAAAAAGTGATGTACAGGATCCCACTTGGCCGAAGTGTCACTATTTCTGAATATCTCAAGCATACTCGCAACGTTCGACATCAAGAAATCCTTGAGCCTGGATGGAAGCGAAATTGAGCCCGTCGTGGAATGGACCTCGGGAGTGACGAGGTTCGTACCTTCAGATGCTAACTCATAATTGACCTTACGCAACCAATTGCAGCCATCTAAAGCCTTTTGGATGCCGCATTATCCCTCGTTCAAGGGACGTTCAGGAAATTCTTGGTCTTGGGATGGTAGAATAGAATAGTTTTCTCTTGAAATGGTTACATTGTGTTTGGATGTGAATGTGTACCTAGCAAGCAAGTTCTACATATTCAGTTCGGTCAAATTAGATTCATATTTATATCGTGTATCCTTCTCTGGACTTTTCGTTGGAGGTGGTCGCCGGGCTGAGCGGACCGAACGGATGGCGGCACGGTGTTTAGCAAAATCCTCAGGAACAAATATTTCTTATAAAAAGTTTTGCGCTTGCTATCCGCGAACAAAATGGCTCTCCCAACGACGGTGAGCGGATTCACCGTCTCCCCTATTACATATTCTCCCACATCTATACACTATATCTACATCCGGCCACATTCCGGTGCGAAAAAGGCGGCACGAAACGCTCTACCTGATGGCCGAACGCTCTTTCTTGTCAATCTGCCCCCAGATGCAACAGAACGTGAACTTGTACTTTTATTTAAAAGCTGTGGGACGGTAGAGAGGGTTATATTTGACTTGGATGCCGTGGAACTACAACATGAAGAGGGAAGTAGCGATGAAGAGATGGAGGATGCAACGGAAGTAGCAGTGGGAGAGACTGGAACGGAAGATAAACCTCGAAAACGACGGAAGGTCGCAAAGGATGAGACACCAAAAGTGATACCTCTACCATTGAATGGCATTAGAGCCCTACGGCAGAGTGGACGATCAGCTCATCTTATTTTTCTCGACGCGTCGTCCCTCGACCGTGCGATGGCTTCTGCATCGAAACCTCGGGCATGGCCAACGTCGTCAGGAGAACCATCCGGGATATCGCATTACACAGCGCTTTATGATTCACTACGGCCACCATTGGATGTTGTCCGAGCGCATGCCGACTCGGCCATGGAGCTTTACGAGTACGAACTTCAGAAGACCAAACAGAAATCAAAGTTCCGCAAGGGAGAGGCGATCGTCGACGAAGACGGCTTCACGTTGGTGACGAGAGGTGGAGCGTATGGGCAAACGTTAGGTGGTGGCGTTGCGGTCGCGAGCAAGCGGTTCCAGCAGAATGGACAGACCAACCGAAATCGCGGCAAGAAGAAGGAAGCAAAGGAGAAGGAAGGATTTTATGGATTCCAGAAGGCGGAAAAGCAACGCAACAGTAAATGATTCCTCTTATTATAATGATTCATATATTGACCCCTCCTGATAGAACTGATGGAGCTGAAGAAAGGGTGGGAAGAGGACAAAGCGAAAGTGGAAAAGCTCAAAGCATCACGTCGGTTCAAGCCATACTAGGTTTTATTTCTTGGACACCCGTCGCTTTACTGTTCGAGCATATTCATTATGCTATCCTATCATGCAGATGGGTAGTGACACAGTGACGACGGTAGGATTGATAACTAATAATCTTATCAGCATACCTCGGACTGGCAACATGCGGGGCCTTAAGGCCTCAGAAATCGCCGTTCGAAGCTGAGAGTTTTCTTCGACTCCGATCAAGCATTTTGCGTCGAAAAATGATACAACACTAAATGATACGACACTTAGAAGTGATATCCCGATACGCGAACAAGACCTGAAGTAACTATCAGAAGAAGACTTGAGCACATTTGATACCACTTTTTCTATCCAATCCCAACTCCAATATCTGCTTCTCCGATGTGGAGAATTGCGCTGCAACCCCCTATTATATCATGTTTTTCCTCGGCCTACTAGATTCTTTGAGGTGAGCGATCATTAATAACGCCCAGTATTCCGTAAGAGATCAGTTTGCTTATAATATCATGCATCTGTACTGGCCATATTGTTTTTGGCTACGCGAAACCTGGTCGATCCGAGTGGTTTTATCCGCAAGTTCTCTCGCTTCATGCTTAAGATCAATAACATGAAAGCAGTTCAAGGGGTTGTTAACTATGGGAGTGGCCGAACACGACACCAAAGGGAGGAGTTTCAGCTTCATGCTTCTCGACGTATCCGAATCGTTCCATGAATGAGCGCCGAAAATCCCCGCGCTGAAGATATGAAGATTCACCGCTTCTCTACAGATTTATTCGCGTGAACGTTGTTGTCTTCATCTTCACTTTTCAATGGTTCAATGAACTCAGGTGATTCTGTCAACTGTTTCCTTGAAGCCAGGACATCTCTCGACCCTGGCACGAGGGTTCATCGTTGAGCTCACACGTGAAGCGGTTGTCATTGGGGTAAATGGACCTTCAAATTATCGGCACACGCTGGAAGTGCCTCTAGACCATTTCATCTTCCGAATTCCTAATAATCTGGCCCAGAGATTCTACGCTGATGACGATAACCGGCGCCTTGAGCTTATCACAAACTTGAAGACCCCCGCCTTCAATGACGACATCTTATCTGTTTCCTCCTCAAATGAACTACTCAGTAAGTACCTGACCCTGAACCAACAATCAGCTGTGGAGAAAGTCATAGTGCGTAAGACTATGCCTTGATTGGGAATGTCCGGGATGGGGAAGACAACAATAATTGCAACTATTATTAAAGCTTTGGCAGCAATGGGGAAAACGATCCTGTTGACTTCAAATATACACTCTGTCATGGACACGATCCTCTCGATTCCGAACTCGGCATTTTGAGGCTTCGAAATCTGGCAAGCTTCATATATGCATTATTCACAGTATTCTTGACTGACTCTCTTGCAGTCAGGTCTATCTGGATGTGCACAAACTCATGGTTGCGAATAGGGAATGGCTCCCACAATCGAACAGCACCAGGATCGGCTAATACCGCAATAGTTGCTACGACGTGCCCGGCATGTACTTTCCTGGTTTCCAACTGGCCCAGCATATTTTCTCGGGGGATATTCGATCTCTGTATCGTCGATAATCGATGAGACTTCTTAAATCACACTGCCCACTTGTCTCGAGCCCCTTTTGTTTCGTGGACACGTTCGTACCTGTGGGCAATCACTTTCGACTACCTCCATTGGTAAATAATATACATGTTCCCGTTGTGTGGCCTTTTGGCACTCATTAATTTATGGGGTGAAACACAAGCAGCTCCAGAAGGTGCGTCTCTCTAATGTCCATCTACAGGCAGTGGTGGGCCTCACCCATCAGTATAGGACGGATAAGAAGATCATGGTCCTGTCAAGCACGGAGATCGCCTGCGTTGTGGGTCCGATGAATTTGCGTGTCAAAGTTCGGTCTTGTCTGGACCCTCTCCACCAGAGCATTGCTGCCTGTCATTATGAGGGTTGGCTTTAAGATACATGATGGAAGGGCGAGTTTCTTCGGCTGTATTCGCAGTGTTACACTGAGGTTTGTCTGTCAGGTAGCTACAAGGCTGTGTTCATCGATACTTACGGATAATCACTCAGCGCATGATCCCCTCGTGGGGGATCTAGTACAGAAGCGAAATCGTTCGCCGGTCTAAAGAGTGAGTGCAGGAAAACTGACTAGGAATCATCTCGTTGTAACGGCGACAAGTCAAAGCGTTTTTGCACAATTTGCAGAGTCGTGATGGCAATGTAATCTTAACCACGGGTTGGAGCCAGGAGGGAGACCAGGAGTGTATCGTCTTGATGGTCCGGTCCAATGACACAGGCGAATGCAAGGTACCTCGAGCCGATTCCGTGACTATGGTGGCGATCTCATACATTGGAGACCTCGTGAAAGACCGAACAAGGATCAACGTGCCGTTCACACAGGCGCGTGCCAAACTTGTCTTCATTGGATATCGGAAGACACTGCAATTTCTGACCCTATGGATTATTACGGGTGAATTCTAAGATTACCATCTAATGCCCATGGATTTCATACCTGCCTAACGGAGGCCGGTGCTAGTGCATGTTCCAGACGTATCGCAGACGGGAAGGAGAGTATGATCGCGGGGAGACACTTGAGGAAATTCCAGGACGAAGACCCCAACCACCGACGGCGGAATTTCGAAAGGCAGGCTGATCATGAAGGATCTGGCGAATGGTGACTTAGAGATCTTGTATTATAGGAGCAGTTGTGGGTCGTGGAGGCATTAAATGTACACATTGCCGTCACCAGGATGCAGTCGCATGACAGTAAAAAGGCAGCGATGAACAGGTCCATCCCGCGATCCGTTAGTGTTTGCCCCAATGGGTGATGATGCATTGATATCAGGGCCTGAGCGTCTAGTTAGGGCAATTTCCTGTCATTTTTGCCATGCTGCTGTCGCGTGTGTGGATCCCTGGAAAACCTGATGATAATGTCAAAAGTTTTGGTACTACGACACACGACCAAAATCACCACAAAAATCGTGGGCTCACAGTCGCCTGCTGGTCTACCACTACCCTGGCAGAATCATATTGGAATTTGGTTCCCGTATTTCAGGCAGGGTCACTCAATGGGGCTGGGGAAAGAGATTGCCAACCCGGGTGTATGTCCCTGTTAGTACATTGTTAGTCCATATTCACACGTACATTTTGATGGCTGGGCCTGAGGGTCGTGTCGCCATTCTAAACTCCTCCAACATGTGTTCTCGTTTCTCTGACCCAGTGCGAGTTCTCCATCCTTTTCACTTAAATATTTCAGACCAGGATGGCAAGAGGACTCAGATTCGCCTCTATACTCTCTGCATTATTTCGCCCCATTCTCCGAATACTAGGAATGGAACCATCGAACCACAGAGAATTCATAACTGGAGATATTAACCTCTGGTACCACACCATTTTAAGCCTCTGCCTATTGGAACGCACCTCCAGGGACTACTATAAGGACCCAGAAGCATTCCCAGTGCGCAAGATAAGGAGGTATAAGGAGGTATCGGCGTCCCAGCACGAGTACCTTGTTGCAGAAATCGTTCCGAAGGGTTGCCTCCCGAAATATGTGAGGATAGAGCGGCTCAGATCGTCGGGCTCTACAGACAAAAACAGAAGCCCTCCCTCCGATTCTCAATCTAATTTCGCCCGACAATCTCTCACCTCATCAGTCGCCTCGATAAATTCTACGTCACTAGCCAGCGATTCAAGCTTGAAGGATGGCCCAGCTTTGGACCAGGTTAGGCTCCTCCGGGGTTGGCCGCCTGTTGAAAAAACGGTATTACTTGCACAAAAACTCACTGATGCCGGAGACCCTAAACAGGGAAGGGATGATAAGTTGCCGAAGCTGTCGAAAATGGTTGAACAAGTGACTTTCCGGCACACCACACTTTATGATCTCGCTATTATCGCCTACACCTTGCATAATGCCAAACCAGTCTACCAGATCGCCATGTACCAATGTTATTGGTTCGCCAGTGTCATCTTGCGTGTCCTCGAAAGTTGCGACGGTATTTCGGGGCAGACATCGGCGGAGGTGGAGGTCAAGAGCAAGGATGGGGCCTCAGAGGAAGAGGAACGCAGCGGAAACACTGATTTGGGGCAGACCCAGGTGGATATGGCGGTGGGGGGTGAGACGTCAGAGCAAGAGGAAGAGCCATGTTGTGGAAAGGGTGGTTCATGGTATGGTATGCAAGTCCATGTGGCTGACAAGAAAACGGTCGAATATTGGGGAAAAGAGTACAAGAAGCAACGGGATGCATTCCAAAGCACAGTACGCTTCGATTTTGTCACTCCTTCTAACGTTCTGACCAAGCTGGTAGATCGACAACCACATGACAGAGGAGCAGAAAACTGAGGAGGCACAAGCAAGGGCAGAAGCTGAGGCAAAGAGGGCGGAAGTCGAGGCAAAGAGGGCGGAAGCTGAGGCAAAGAGGGCAGAAGTCGAGGCAAAGAGGGCAGAAGTCGAGGCAAAGAGGGCAGAAGCTGAGGAAAGGAGGGCAGACATGGCTGAAGGGTTGCGAAATGCAGATCAGGAAGAAATTCGGCAACTCAAGGAGCGAATCGCAAAGATGGAGCGAGACATTGCGACCACTGCCTGAGTCATACCATGTTCTCATACCTATATCCACAAGCTTTACATGATCGTTTCTATTGTTTTCCCATGTTGCAATTGTCTAGGAACAACGAGCCAATGTTATGTTTGGGAAGAATTTTATGACTCGCCTTTCTATCATTCTTAGTCTCAAATTTCATGCTGTTCCCTAACACGCAATTTGACAATATCTGTTTGTTTCTCGCTCTTTCAGGTCCCAAGAACAGACATCTGGAACTAGATAATGGCGGCGCCTTGATCACCACCAGAGGCTTTGAACAGCAATGTAATTGACTCGAACGGACGATATCCCGAGTCTCATATATCTAAAGGGCTACAGTTATCTTACAGTATATACTACATCAGTTAGTGGTGCCTACAATCAACGAGTGCATCAATCAAGTTCATCCGTGATACAGAGTTAAAAAATGCGCCGTCTCAGGCATTATACATCAGGAGAGCCATCCGGGATATCGCATTACACAGCGCCTTATGATTCATTACGGCCACCGTCGGTTATTGTCCGAGAGCATGCCGACTCAACCATGGAGCTTTACGAGTATGAACTCCAGAAGATCAAACAAAAATCGAAGTTCCGCAAGGGAGAAGGATTATCGACGAAGACGGATTCAGACTTGTGACGAGATGTGGAGCGTATGGGCAAACGTTAGTGGTGGCGTTGGGGGTCGCGAGCAAGCGGTTCTAGCATGGACAGACCAACCGAAATCGGGGCAAGAAGAAGGAAGCAAAGGAGAATTAAGGATTTTATGGATTCCAGAAGGCGGAAAAGCAACGTAACAGTAAATGATTCCTCTCATTACAATGGTTCATATACTAACCCCTCCTGATAGAATTGATTGAACTGAAGAAAGGGTGGGAAGAGGACAAAGTGAAGGTGGAAAAGCTCACAGCATTGCGTCGGTTCAGGTCATACTAGGCTTTATTTCCTGGACACCCGTCGCTTTGCTGTTCGAGCATATCCGTTGTGTTATCCTATTATGCAGATGGGGGTAGTCACGGCTGGAGGATTGATAACTAATTTTATCGGCATACCTCGGACTGGTTACATGTGGGGCCTAAAGGCTTCAGAAATCGTCGTTAGAAGGTTTCTTCGACCCCGATCAAGCATTTTGCGTCACAAAACGATTCAACAAATAGCTCCTCCAAAACGCGTGCGAGGCCGTGAGGTATCATGCTAGACCTTGAGCACATTTGATACCACTCTTTTTATCCAATCCCAAATCCCATATCAGCTCTCGTTCCAAAAATGAGCGCCGAAAATCCCTGCGCTGGAGATATGAAGATTCACCGCTTCATCTACAGATGTATTCGCGTGAACGTTGCTGTGTCTTCATCTTCACTTTTCAATGGTACAATGAACTCAGATGATTCTGTCACTGTTTCCATGAATTTAGGACCTCGCTTGGCCCTAGTACGAGGGTTCATCGTTGATCTCACACTTGAAGCGGTTGTCATTGGGGTGGACCATGAGGTGGACCCTCGAATCATTCGCACACACTTGAAGGGCCTCCAGCAGGAACGAATTCTGCCGGTCTCAGACCCAGTCATGTTCCGAATCGATCAAGATAAGCTGCTGGTGGCGGTCGCGTGCAGGTCTACCACTACCATGGCAAAATGGTATTGGAATTTGGTACCAGTATTTCAGGCAGCGACACTCAATGGGGCTGGGGTAAGAAATTGGATGGACTTATCGACCTGTATGACCCTCCCCTTAGTAAATTGATAGTCCGTATTCACACGTACATTTTGATGGTTGAGGTCCTGGGGCCTGAGAGTCGTGTCGCTATTCTAAACTCCTCCAACAAGCGTTCTCGTTTCTCTGACCTAGCGCGGGTTCTCCGTCCTCTTTACTTGATTATTTCAAACTAGGATGGCAAATCGTTACGGATTCGCCTCTACACTCTCTGCATTATTTCGCCCCATCCTCCGAATGCTAGAAATGGATCCAGTGAACCACCGAGAATTCGTATATGGAGACATTGAGGGCTGGTAGGGCACCATTTTAATGCTCTGCATGACGGAGCCCACCTCCAGGGGCTACTTTAAGGAACCGAAATCATTCCCAGTGCGCAAGATAAGGATGTATAAGGAAGGATTGCGGTCTGGACACGAGTACCTTGTTGCAGAAGTCGTTCCGAAGGGTTACCCTCCGAAATTTGTGAAGGTGGAGGGGCAAAGATTATCGAGACCCACAGAAAAAATCAACCCCGTCCTCCGATTCTCAATCTGATAACCCCCAGCAATTCCCTATAGGTTGGTCATCAGGCATCGATTCTAGCTGGAAAAGTCGCCCAGTGGTGGAGGATGGGATCTCGGAGCAAGAGGAATGTGGTGGAAATGGTGGTACATGGGGCCCAATTCAAGTTCACATGTCTAATAAGGACATGGTCGCAACATTGAAACGAAGGTATAAGGATGAATGGAAATGGTTCAGAAGCTGGGTATGCTTTGATTTTGTCACTAGTTCTTGCATTCTGATGAAATTGATAGGTTGAGAAATCCGACATAGACGAGAAGATAGTGAAAGCTGAGGCAAATAGAGCAGATGCTGAGACAAGGAGGGCCGGTGCGGCTGAGGAAGAGCGTCGGCAATACACTCGTAGGCTGCGTATAGCTCAGGAAAAATTTCGGCAACTCGAGGAAGAAATGGCAAGAATGAAGAAGCAAGGCTTTGCGACTATCACCTGTGACTGAGCCGTAACCAAGAGTACGGTTCCTTTAGCGTTATAGGCATTTCGATCTTACTTGTACCTGCACCCCCGAGCCACCGTCTGTCCACAAGATTTCCTTAACTAGATTCGTGTTTTTGTTTTCATGTCGTGTTTCTACATAAAAGAATGATGAGTCAATATTACCTTATCTACGACTCGCCTTTCTATTAATCTTGGCGTCCTAAATTTCATCTGGTTTCATTGCTCGTTCCTAATGCAAGAGTCAACGACATTTGTTTGTTTTTCCACCTCCCAACGACTTCCCCACACCCAGAAGTGACTAGTGACCTCCGAGTCACTGAGTTTCATTGTGCCAACTTCTTCGAGGGCTCCGTTGATCACTGTTGTACAAGTTTTCACCTCAGTCTTGCGCAGCTGAAAACATTATCTTGAAAAAATCTGGGAAGTTATGAGATTAGCAGCGGCAAGTCATCTTTAACCGCCCTGATTGGTGTCTGATCGGAGCCTGAATATGCCTTAAAGCTTGTACGCTGGCACTGACGGTCGCGGCTGCAGCAAACCGCAGTATCATCATTCTTGCTACTATTGCTCGCAATTAATCATCTATGTCAATGACGGCGTTCTCATGCTCTGTGGCAGCTTCCGAGCTCGTATCGCTCGCTTTTCCGATGTATACCCTGCCGCCTCAATCTCGGACACTGACCTCGCCATCGTGACCGACAGAATCCCTCATGCGCAAGCGCATATGTTCCTAATTCTTTCCGTGGATTTCACTTGCTTTGCTACTTGGGCCTCCGGTATTGATTCTTGTCTCTCTCACCCCCTATTGCCCTATATTGATTCTGCGATGTTCTATTTGTGTTCTTGTGTACCTTGAACAACCATTTTATTTTTGGCCTTGCAAATTCTTTCAAATTATTATAAAAAAAGGAGTTATGCACAGTTATGTTTATTATCGATCAACATGAAGCGGATACTTTCCATCCTTACAGCAGGGGCTGTTGTCAATGCTCACTACAACAATCCAGGCAAAGATGTTACGTCCACCGATCTACCCTGTAATGTCAATGATCCCAGTCTGTTCACCGTGTCTACCCTCAGCATCTCGTCGAATGGCATCGATACGATCAGCGTACCGGGGAAGACCCTGTTGCTAATCCCCACAAGGCCAGTCTTAGTTTATGTTGCCAAAGCTCCTTCTACCACTGTGTCCTTTAATGTCCAAGAGTCTATATGGACCAAGATTTACCAGTCAGGCCTTCTTAACTCGACGACTTGGGGCCCCCGACATCGTCAACGCCAACCAACTTTAGCCTTTCTGTTCATGTTTGGTCATGTAGGCTAATGTCTTTTATTCGTTTGATAGGAAAACACAGTGTGCCGCATTACTTTCTGCAGAAGAGTACCTTCTCCGCGCCAAGATTGTATTCGAATTATATTTATCAAGGTGATACCGGTCTAAATCCTCTCGTTAGATTGCATTGCACATCACTTCTTCCTACCCTGGGGCACAGTTTTTCCATCAGTAAGATCACACTGTGCCTTTTCGAAAACATACTCACGTCTTCCTAAAATTTACGCTCAAGTCAAGATCGCGACCGGAGGAAACGCCAGTACCCCTGAGATTGCTTTACCTGGTGCGTATTCTCCGACTGATCCAGACATTACGGTAAAGGACTTTTCAACGCTTGCAGCCTACTCTGAACCTTGCATATTTTAGGTGTATATCCATAACAATCCTCACAGCTACATCCCTCCCGGCAGCGCCGTATGGTCCGGACGAATCAAGTGAAATAACGTACCCAATTAAGATATTTTCATATCAAGGCCTGTCGTTCGATAACTGAATTCTAAGTTCTTATGTGAATGTACTACTACGACGAATTTGACTTGTATTTGACCTACCATGTCCCATTTCGGCCTTGACTTTGCTTTTGTGGCGGTGATGTCGATATTCTACACTGATCGCTTGATACTTTTAAGCGTTTATAGATATTAGCCAAGGTCCATCCGTAGCGTGCCAAGCCCGAGCGGCCGTCGTGGGGTCAGTGGCCTTCCAATCCAATGTCAAGTTTGCGACAGTATTCAATGTTACTCCCTTTGCCGAGCTCCCGTTCCGAGATTATTTCCGGTTACTTGTCGCGAGCCAATCCCTCTGACGCATAATGTGATCCAACTCCACGACCTGTCGCCAACGGTATTTGCATTCCATGCTTATTTCCCGACAAAAACCCCTCGGCCGCTTCAATCTCGGTATGGGGACCATCGTGATTTTGGCTTCTAAATGGCCCATCAACCTCTATGTCCGAGCCCGATTATAAAAGGCGGCGAAAGCTGGTGATTTCCTCCAGTAAACCATGAAGATCGCAATTTCTCTCCTAGCCTGTGTGGCGCTTGTCAATGCCCACTGTAAGCGAGAGTTTCTTCACTGCAGATCCAAACACTCAATTCTTCTTCTTTATAGTTACCATGCAGTACCTGTGGATCAACGGTGTATGCGTTTCCGTCATCCCGCTTGCTTTATTGCTGAAGAAAAGACAACTCTTTAGGCTGATCAAGGCAAAAACACATACCTCCGCGTCCCCCCCAACAACAACCCCGTC
This sequence comes from Collybia mongolica, assembly GCA_013420905.1. NCBI lineage: Eukaryota > Fungi > Basidiomycota > Agaricomycetes > Agaricales > Clitocybaceae > Collybia > Collybia mongolica. Next base: position 3,851,769 of record JAAXNY010000005.1, read on the forward strand.
ACCGATGTCAACTCGAAGGATTTGACATGTAACGTCAATGGTCTCTCTGGTAGCGCCACTGGCACCGTTACGATCCCTGCTGGGGCCACGATCACGTATGTTGCGTTGTAATTTACTGTGATTGCCTGAAGCTCACGAATTCCGCTGAAGCCTCGAATGGCACCAACACGATCAGCGCACAGGCGAAGACCCCATCTCTGGTGGACACAAGGGTCCCGTCCAGGTGTACATTGCCAAGGCTCCGTCTTCCGCAGGTTCTTTCGACGGCCAGGGCGCAGTGTGGACAAAACTCTACTCGTCTGGTCTCCTGAACGCCAGCACCCAACAATGGGCTACAGACGTCGTCAACGCAAACTCTGGTGGGTACTTTTATTTTGAGTGCCTTTGGAGTTCTTTCTCAACTCGGCGGAAAATAAAATAAGGCAAACACTCCTTCAAAATCCCCTCATCCCTCCCTGCTGGAGAGTACCTCATCCGTGGTGAAATCGTGAGTATCATGGAACCTGTAAAATATTTCAAGGATGAGTGATCTGATGTATGAACTTCCAGATCGCTCTCCACGTCGCTCAATCGTACCCCGGTGCTCAATTCTACATTGGTACGTGTTCGGCATCCAATACAAGGAGCCTTCCAAAGCTCATACCTCACTTCTTTCTCTAGGCTGTGCCCAGGTCAAGATCTCTAGCGGAGGCAGTGCTAGCCCCCCCAAGATCTCCATCCCGGGAACATACAAGGCCAGCGACCCTGGTATCACCGTAAGTACCCCATGTTGAGGCGTCATCGCACCACCGATCATATCTGACGGGACGCTTAGGTCAACATCTACAACAACCTCCAGAGCTACACCGCTCCCGGTGGCTCCGTCTGGTCTGGTTGAAAGGAACATAAACGTCACGTCACCTTACGAGATTCTAGTTTGCAATGTAATGGTATTTCGCGCAATACACTGTCTTGAACCACCTTTGTGGCATGAAGAGTTAAGGGTACTTTGAAGAAAGTTCTACGGTGGAGCGTGCGCGAATTGGAGACTTTGGATGAGATTACGCCGCGAAGGAGAGCATCGGAAGCGCAGTAAGCGGCTGTTGAGTTTCATCACATGACTCAAGATGCATGTGATGGATGAGTAGATTATCTCAGCAATTTGACGAATGCCTTCCTGACCAACGTCCATCCCCGAATCACTGTATGCACCGGGCTGCATGTTTACCAACCCTTCGCATATACTATCCATCCTTACACCGTTCAAAACTTGGATGGGCTGTTCGATATAATCATGGAGAGGTAAAGAAATCTGTACAGAGCGCAAGCGACAAGCTCTTTAGAGATGCAGCTCGCGAAGATGCCGAAGTCAGCTCCCAGCCTAGATCGTCTACACGCATCCCGTTCTTAGAGAACCAGTATGAAAACTGGACAGGGGAAGAGAGCATGCAGGATGCAGTGTTGCGGATGCTGGTTGATAAATATAAACCACTGAGGAGTGGGACCATTCAGACGGCAGAACAGAAACTGAAGCTCACACCTCCGAGTATATCCTCGCCCACTTCGAGTAATCTGCCTTCCAGGCTCACTGTGCCATCCACTGGGTCGTGGGCCACGGAACCACTACTTCCATCTTCGCCGGACCATCGACCGTGGCACACAGAATTCAAAGCGCCCTCACATGCTACGTCCTCGGTCAAGGAAGCTTATATATCATCTGCACCCGCTGGTCCTGTACGTCCTTCTAAACCATTAACTCTCGATGACGTGGCACGTAGAAAGGAAAGAGAGGCAAATAAAAAGGCAGCGTTTGTGGGAAGGCTCACACGTGCTAAGGAGTCGACATTGGACTATCGTCTCGGCATCAGGGGTTCCATTGGCCGTCCAACGCCTGTGTCATTGAAAGGTTGGGCTAGCCTCGTTGAGGATAGAATAGACGTCAGTATGCTTTATTCCCTTTTACAATGCATGTGTAACTCATCTACATATAGAAAGCCCGGAAAGCTGGCTTATTCAACACTGTCCAGGGCAGAGGGGAGCCAATCCGGCGGAATATAGAAGAGTCGAATCCGTTTATTGCTCGAGAAGAGTTCTTGATGAATCGAATCGTGCAACGCAATGGAGCAGTTCCGCCTTGGGTAGAGATACAAGGCGGTGGGTATCGGGATCATTCTCTTTTCGTATGACCAAAGTCTGACTTAACACAACAGAACTCGATACAGCAGTACAAACGTTCCGTCAAATACTACAACAATCATGGATTCGCCGAGCTGTTCGACTTTTTACAACGTCCAACCCACCAGCACTTCTACGAACAATCTCATTAAAGGATATCAAATCCTTTCGCGACCCCGCATGGGAAGAAAGAGAACGGAAATACCACGACACTGCTATAGAAGAACTTAATTCTCTCGTGCGCAAGTACAATGCGGTCGCGCCGTATTCTGTCCGGCGTCCTTACTATGTCCGGAGCGTCGAGATTGAGCGGCTATTCGATAGTTGCGCCGAAAATATTTCCCGCGAACTGGCCAATCGAGCCCAAGATGCCAAGACGCCCATGAAGAATGACCCAAAGTCCAGCCCGCATATAGAAGGGTGGTCAGATGGGTATAGTGGGGGCACCATTGGAAGTACCAGTGGTATTTGGCGTATTCGCGATCTTCTTCGCGGCTGGTTCAATCGCCTCGCCACAAAGTTGGGGCTGAGATAAATGGGACAATTTGTTCCACTCCCGGTTGTGTCATGATCACATGTATCTTTCCCTTTACCGTTCCTTATGCAGCCGTAGCACCTTGTATGGATGTAGCCGATATCAGATTGGCCGACCAACATAGATTGCTCTTGGCTGTGCCCGCCGTCATTAATCATTAACCTCTGACCTCCTGACCGCATGTACCAATGCCCGTCCATCTATACATAATTTTATAATTATCCTGATCCTCGGCGATTCCCCGTCCGCCAACTTGTTTCGAATGCAACACCTTGAGGAAAACACGAGGTTCAAGAGATTTGAGGGTCTGGAAACCTGAGTCAATCCAGTTGCAGGCACCCAGCAGCTTGTTCTCAACCCAGAGTTGCTCGTATTCGTACAATACCGGGTACAAGAAACTGTAAATGAACTCAAGAATGAACTATCCATGGAAACCACCGACTCGGACCCTGCGCCGTATGACTAACACAAAGCCAGACGGCGATGTCGCGAGGCGGGCACAAGGGGAGAACAATGGCAGTGAGCAAACAAAAAAAAAGGGTGAATTGATGAGGGCGCCTCGAGGCGAGCCTCGCGTTATGCGGACGGCAAAATGAGCCTCGCTTCATCTAATCAATATAAAAGCTTAGCCCTTTCTTCTATTAAAACCGTTCTTCACCCCTCTTCTTTCCATTCATCGCACTTCCCGCAATTGACTCCGTTATCTTCTGCTCTCGCCACCTCATCCATCAACGTACACGTATCCATCACCCATCCACCAACCACCATGTCATACGATGAAGATATCACTGTACGTGGCGTGCTCCTAAGCACTGTGCTGTTGTTCATATCCGATTGTCTTTGTCTGTAGCCCGGAGACATCGTCGCTGTCCGACATGGTATGAAAGGCCGACAGGAAGGTCTTGTCATTGGCTCGCACATTGACCACCACGTATGCAAACTCGCACACTTGCACTCACTTCCTGACCGGACCTTCCTTACAGGGTCGACAAATCATCGAAGTCCAGCTTGAGAACGAGGTCTACAAGGCCTGGTATGATCCGTCCTCGCCTATATTTCTATAGAGTACTTCCTCATGCTCCCCCACAGGTACCCAACTGTCACTCGCGTGAGGCGTACCATATCATACTCCCGTCCAAGTGCACATAAGCAGCGCACCATCGAACGACGCATCTACTGGTGATTTAAACTACGACTCTCACGACACATCTCACGGCATATATATAACATCTCTCAAAACACCCTGTACTGTCGCTGCCACGGCCAGCACAACTGTCGTTCCCTCCACTGGGGCTCGTCGCGTGGGTGGGATTCGTAACATTATGTGGATAGAGGACTGGATCAAACATTGCATCAATTTCAAGGGCATACAGGCCTCCTCATCGGACTGTTGTAGAGGTTCTCCATAATTCACGGGATTGATTTATCTATGTATTGTATATGGTTATAGCACTCGAGGTCCGGAGTTCAATCGAGATGATTTGGATATCATAGTTGATTGTCGTACAAAGTTCCTACACAAGTGCATATATGCATTGTGAATGAAGTGGAGAGAGATAAGTATGGGAGAGGTAAAGAAGAGACCAATTGAATGGGGTTCATGTGAGTCAAAATAGTGATAAAACCTGTGTTCATAAATGCAAGTAGTGGGGGTGTGCGGTGCACGGATGAGCTAGAGATACAGAGAAAAATAGATGATAATGATGGTGGAGAGTGGGTGGATGCTCTAGATGCGCTCCAGTTCTCTTTTCTAGGCCTTAAGGCCAACAACAGGCGAGGGTCCAGTAGGCGGGTGGGAGGACTTTGGTGTATGTGCCCTCGATGTTGGTGATGGTTTGGTGTGATGGGGTTGGATCGATGAAGAGGAGGATAAGGAGGCTGTCGAGACCAGCGTAGGCATATTCGTTGACGGTGGCATCGATTGTATTAAAGAAAACTTTGAAGCAAGTAAAGAGGGTGCAGACGCTGTCATAGACGACAGTTCGGGCATGTCGGCATGCGCTGACCCATTCATGCGAGAGGGGTGGACGAAGCCGTTCGGCAGCGACGAAGAGGCCGACACCTTCGACAAGAGATCACCATCCAACGACATGGACATATCTCTATCCGATAGCACGACGCTAGAGCTCCTCTTCCTCCCGGCTGCCACGCTTCTCACTATCCTCCCAGGACCGCTCCCGACGTTGCCGATTCCTATTGCGATCCCATTTGCAGACCCATTACCCAGGGGCAGCTTTTTCTTCATCTCTCCATTCTCATCCATCGGTCTCTCTCGATGCAACACCCCAAACCCAACTTCACTGACCAACGACCCCACGCTCCCGTTCAAATCTACCGTCCTCAGCTCCGGCTTCAGCGTCTCCTCAGAACCGTTTCCGTGAGGGTATATCCCAGGGCGCGATTGAACCGCCCGTTCATAATATAGCATGAACGCCCCGGACCCCTCCTGCAGTACGGACTCGATGCCACACTCGCGCACGGCGTCATCACTGACTCGTAGCCAACCTTTTCCCGGACGTCGTCCACCTTCCTGCACCTCATCTTCCCAGATATATCTTGGCCCCATTCCGTTATTGGCCCCATCATCCTCAATACGCAAAGGGTCAACCAACTTTGGTGGTGCCCATCGTTTCGCTGGGTCATTGATACTGGGGCTTCGGGGTTTCCGCCGGTAGCAGATGTAGTGGCCAAAGGAGTGCTGGCCGTAGTGACAAACAACGGCAGAGAGGCGGTATATTATACGAGGGTTGGCATACGTAGCGGGGGTAGGTGTCGTGGAACGTGGTATGGCGGGCGCCGGGGTGGAAATGGCCGATGTGGGAATGGTGGAAAGGCTGCCCGAAGTTGTAAAAGGTGTAAGGTCGAGGACTTCGGGGAAGATGACCCGGACGTTATTTTTGGAAGCGTACTGGCCAAAGTGGACGGAGCGGTTGATGTGTAGAGCAAGAACAGCAGGTGGCTAGACAAAGAGCATCTCAGATAAGCGCTGAAGGCCAAAATCAGCGAGTGGCTCACCCGTGCAATCATCGCTTGCTTCGTGGAATTCTTACTGATGACCTTCTCCATACGTACATCAGGCAAGTCATCTTCAATTCTGCCTTCCTCTATTGCGGCTTTGACCCGTTTCTCCATCTTGATCACATCCTTTAAACGCCGTTTCTTGGATGGTGATGGTTTTGCCTCAGGACGGGTAGCTTCTTCCAATATCTTCATATCGTGAATGAGCCGCCTGTGCGTTGCAAGCATCGAGCATTTACGACATATGCAATCCTTGAGAATCTCGAGACTTGTATAATCTTCTAGACAGTCTTCCAGCCGGCAGCTAGCCTGATTGATAGAAGGAGCTTCAGTATGATAAAGGAGTCGAAATCATATAGCGAATGTACTCACTGCCATCCGAGGAACTGCCAGCTGCCAGTTGTCCAATGCAAAATGCATGACAGCTTCTGTATACCCACAAACAACACAACTTCTCCGGTTGGCTGTAAGACCGTCGAATACGCTCTTCCCAATCTCACGACTAGTTTCAGAAGCTTGGGATAAACCACCCAGCCCGCGATCCCGATATCCCTCCTTATCGACAGCAGCTATCTCATTCTTGATACATTCCGAGAGGAGTTGAAACAACTCCTGGGCGTCCTGGTGCTCGCGAGAGTACAGGAGGGAATTTGTACGCCCCTCTGCTTGATTGGAAAGGGCATCAATGATCTCATATGGCCGAATGGCTGTATATGATGATCGTGGGTTGTTCAGGTCTATTGCAGGTTAATGGCGTCATGAGTCAATGCAGAATGAACCTACTGCGAAACAATTCCTGAAGAGTGTCAATAATGGGTGAGGGGACATCTAGAGCTTCAGCTTGAGCATGGATGGCGTCTATATGCGGCTGAAGGTATGAGACTGAGGCAAGCGCCTGGCAATGTGACCGTGAGCGGACATAGTGGAGTGCGACAACTATTCGCACCTGGAGAGTCGAATTCATGAAACAGTATGTCCCAGATATGTTAACTAGACCAGGGTAATACCCATCGTCACTGCCCTTCTCCGAGACTGATATAGATATAGATAATCCTTTTTTTTTTGCATTTAAGAATGAAAATAGGCTTACCGTGTTTCGCTGCATTCAGGGCTAGTTGCTCAGCTCGTGTCCGTACACCCCCCTTCTTCCCTTTCCTCTTCTCAGAGCTCCCACTCGATGCTCTCCCCGGCGAGGTTGAGAAAGATGGTGTAGTTGGGGACCAGTTCCATGGTAGACTGATGCCGAAGCTCTCGAGGCCCATGACGATCGAGTAACAGAGCGACCTGAGCTCTGCCCTTGAAGCAACAAGGATGAAGAGAGTTGGAACGAGGAGGAGGACAACGATGGGGGCGAGCTGCTGAAATAAATTACTTGAGAGAATCTGTATGCACCAGACTCGGAAATCGTCGGAAAGGTGCATAAGTAGTTGGTCGCTCCGTTGGACGAGTGAAAGGGACGCTCTCAATTCGGAATTCTACATAAGCATCACACGTGCCTCCAATCTTTTACGTCACATAAAAATACCTTTTATGGCTACCTAGCGCAATGGTAGCGCGTTTGGCTTCGATTGCTAAGCGGTACCAAAAGGTTGCAGGTTCGAGTCCTGCGGTGGTCATTTTTGATTCCTTTTCGTATCCCGGAGGACATTGGAAACAAGGTACGCCACCACCCGTTATCACGCTATCGGACAAGCCATCGGAATCAAGCAACCTGTACAAGTGCAGCTTCAGCCTCATGGCTAGGTTCAATGACTCATGGAAGCGTTTGCGGACACCACCTCGTACTTATCAGATGCCAAGGCATGCCTGCCACAATCTTGTACCAGCCGGACGAATGCCCAAAGGAACATAAAAATGAAACGTTATATGCAACCAGATGCTCACTCGCCTGGAATCTATCGGGACAAATTATAAGTTCCAAGTAAGATGGGTGGCGATAAATCCAGGCCTTCGGAGAAAGACCCGCCGACAATCCGAACATAGGATCTCGCGGACCCATAGACTCCTTTAGAAGAAAGAATATCCCCTCTGTGCGCGGTCATCGGTGGCAACATGATGAAGCCTTGAGGTAAGACTGTCACATGAATGGTTAAAATATAGGGAGTTCATTACCGCAAGGGTATGAAAAAATGTGCGCGGATAACCTCGGCCCGGAGCGGGCGAATTTCGGGATTGTATATAGTATGTCGCGGGACCAATCCCTCTACGGGGGAGTCCTCGATAATTCTCATAGAAGGATGGGCCACGTGAGCGAAGGAAGTGAAGAATATGGGCAGCAATGCAGTTACGGCTGAAGAAAAAGGTCCAACGCACGGTTCAGGAAAAAGCACTTCAACCAGGAAAGTACTGCTGGCTGTAGTATCGGGAAAGTTATCCATCACCTTATTGATAAGCACTCGAACAACGCCATCTCCATTGTGTTAACACAAGGTAGGAATTTACATACCCACAAAATGCTTGTGAGGGTAGCGTTCTCTATTTCAAATAATGCGTCGAAAGACAGGGCCTTCGCCCCACCCAACTAGCTGGAGAGTCGCGCGTTCCCCATCGAGTCGACTCAAGCGTATTAAACGTGTCCTATAATTCATGTTGAGAATGTATTGTTTGAAGCATAATACCACCCAATCAAAAATATGATAGAAATGCCCGTATTTTTCCTCTGTCGTTACGAGTGTCCTCAGGTGGGCATGACCACCAAAAGCCTTGAGACCAAGAGTGTTAGTCTCCCACAGACCTGAGACAACTCTATACATATCACGTACCTTTTTGAGGGAGAGGATGGCAATGATATGATGAAAAAGGCTACTGCGGCACGGAATTTTTGCAGCGGCGTGGAGAAAGATAGATACGAAACGAGCGTGGTAAAGATCAACGGGACTGTGTCGCGCGAGGAGAACCGAACTTGAGCGACTCGGGCTCAAGTGTTATGCAAAACTGGTGCCGCCCCGTCCGTGAAGAGTCTGTCGGGATGAAACATTATGGCTACCTAGCGCAATGGTAGCGCGTTTGGCTTCGATTGCTGAGCGGTACCAAAAGGTTGCAGGTTCGAGTCCTGCGGTGGTCATCTTTTTCCTTCTCCACCAGAGAACGACTCGGGTTATTGCTTGAACTGACTACAGAGATTAGAGCGATAATCAGCTTCCCAAAGTAGGTTCAGCAGCAGTATTGGTAAAAGAGCCGAAATTCTAACATACGTTCGAGATTGCGGATATATCTGAACGTGATCCTGCCAATCGGAGATCAGATATGTAACATGGTGTCGTCCAATGGTCGCCTTTACGATATTTTGTAGGCCAACCGAAGCTACCCGAGCTATGTATGGAGCTGCATCCCTGATATTTTTAACTTTTGATATGCAGTCTGACAAATTGACTTTGACTGCATATCTAACCGGGACTTAGCTTCGATTGTTTACAGTCGAAGTCGCTTCACTTTGATCGTAGTCCCCAAGTAGCGCTTAGCTTATACAAATAGATCGACTTTCATCTTTTGATTAGGTCAACTTTAGGAGACTAAGCGCTTAGCGGCGGCAATGCACTGAGCGGGCTTTGAATTCGAAAGACCTTGATCATCATTAATCAAACGGTAAACTTCGTCACAGTTTCTATTGCCAAGTTAGGACTTGCCTTCACCCCTTCACTATAAAAACTGTTATAAAGAGCCACCAGTTTCAGCGAAGGAAAGTCATATCATAACTCACCCAACATTCGCCATTTGGAAGCTACTCCACTTCCTTCCCTTTTGACCTTGGAGATCCAAACGAGAGCTGGGTATCACTCCAAAATGTGAACTATTAGACTATCCTGCACAAACTGACGCCAAATCGCATCTTCAGGAATGGAAACATCCCATAAACGACCCATGACTGCATTGCATCGAGCTATGAGGTCACACCTTGATGCCGAATGCCTCGAACTTACTTCAGGCTCTCGTCGACCGGAATCGCAAAGCACGCGCCAGAGTTGAGAAAGATATGCCGCTCATCGAGTGCCTTTCATCTGAAACTCTTTCGAGGATCTTCAAGTCTGTGGCCGCACTCCCTTGTGGTCACATAAATGAACCACCCTCATCCTTCGTATTCTCGCAGGTTAGTAGGCGCTGGCGGTCAATCGTGGTTAATGACGCGTCTCTTTGGACAGAATTACGAGTATTCCCAGAGTCTTCCTTCAAGGCCATCCAGATCTATCTTCTACACTCGAGACCCCGTCTCATCGACGTTATTTTTTTATCTATGGCCTATCCAGCCCTCTGCCATCACCCCGAATAATCTCCAAGCTCTCTCCGCAGCCATGATACCTGCATGCTATTGTTGGAGGAGTCTTACCGTCTTGACTTCTGACGTGGGTCTCTTGGCTTGCGCCAAAAAGTACCTTGTTGGAATCTCAGCGCCAAACCTGACACGCTTTCAATTGTCTTCTTTCTCTGGTAACTGCCTACGAACCATGAACCCCAGATATATTTTCTACCAGCACTCCCCTAAAGTGCCTAATACTACACCGCGAGTGCGTGAACGAACTGTTTGCTTTTGCAGGTCACATCACCACGCTTCACTTGGCGGGAATCGAAATGGCAACTATGAGCAAATTCGTGACACGCTTTCGCGTTGTGTGGTACTCGAGAGCCTTGTTTTAGAAATAACCTTTCAACGGTTGCCTACGTCAAACATACCGGGGGATAATTTTACTGCCTTCCTTGCACACGCTCCGTCTTCACAGCGCGCTATGCTTCCATCTGTTCAACGCTCCTGCACTCCATACCCTTTACCTCACCCATGACCCTGTAAATTCCTGCCTCTGCGGATGTGTATTGAACCCATCTCAAATCCAATGCGAACGACTCGCTAGGGCTTTGGAACACGGGTGCCTATAGGTTTGGAGGTATCCGACATATCGGTGTGCTTGGGCCCACTGTCGAGTATCTACTTGCGTCCTTGGTGTTAATGGAAGAAAAGGCATGCTTGGGGGCCCCGATTACCCCAGCTACTTTCTGGCCTTACTGGACCAAATTAGAAACCATCTCGCTTCCTGGACTCAGATCCGATGTTACAGGTTGGGTATGCAGGTTTATGACTGCCCGGTTTTCTGCCAAAGGGATTCATTTACCAAAGCTCCGATTACCTGCCGCCTTCGCTGCTGATCCACTCGCAGGATGGTTCCTGGAAAAAAACCGCCTGGAACTATACGACAATGATATTGGTTGGTCATCTGGAGCATTCGCGATGCGATTGGAAGATGTGGTGAGGTAGCCATAAGAGGTCGCCTTCGCGTCGTGGGCGGGGGGGGTCGTGGTTTTGCTTGCGTCGTAGTTATTGTTCTCTTTCCATTTTACGCGTGTACTCTATATAACACATCCGGTTTGTGACAAGAATAGTGTGAATCAAAGTTATGACGCGTGTGGAGGCATGTAGGCGCTGAATACGCCACGTGATTGTCGCGTGGACTGATTCGAGAGGGACAAACATCGAACCAAGGTTGATCCAAATTATTTCGACAGGCCTGCAATTATGGCCACGCTGTTACTCTCCCAGCATTCCTCAAACCCCCTCGAAGTTGGCTCATCCGACACTCGCAACAGAGCCTACCGCAAACAATACCTCTCTGCTGTCGCCCGCCACCAACAGAGCGCGTCGTCCGATGACCCTTTGCATGGCTATAATGTCCCAGAGATGAGGAACTATCACAAACACCTCTCGAATATCCTCCCCACCTTCTCTGCCCCCAAAAAGGCCGAAAACGCGCTTGTTGACCTTGACGAAGACATGGAGAGCGACGACGAGATGGCCATTGTCAATGACACGCGGGGGGAGCACTCTGAAGATGGGGACGTCGATCTGGACGAAGTCGAGGCGGCGGATGCTGAAGAAGATGTAGTGCAGTCCGAAGAGCCCAATGAGGAATTGTCTATAGACCTCAAAAGCCCAGAGGAACGGCAAGAGATCGAGGAGGAGATAGAAGACCTCGAGAAAGCTGTGCCACAACTTAATACAGACTACAAGATTATCGACCGGCTTGGCACAGGTACATTCTCTTCTGTCTATAAGGCCATTGACCTGTGGTACCACGACAAGTGGGACAATTCGCCGTGGCAGGGCCACCATCCACCTGGCTCTTCAGCACACTGTCAATCAGAACCACGGCCCAAAGGCTCAAAAGTATTCGTTGCAATAAAGCGCATATATGTCACTAGCAGTCCCGAACGCATCCGGAACGAAATTTCTATAATGGAGGACTGCAGGGGAGGTCGACATATATCTCAACTCATCACTGCATTCCGACACAATGACCAGGTTGTTGCTATAATGCCTTACCACCGAAATGAAGACTTCCGGGTAGGATATCTTGACTTTATCCTTTCCCCTATTGCCACCGAATACGAAAAATTAGGAATTTTATCGCAGTCTTCCGATACCAAGTATAAAACCTTACTTCCGCTGCATGTTTCGCGCCCTACGCGATATCCACGCGCGTGGTATTATCCACCGCGATGTAAAACCAGCCAATTTCCTCTTCGACCCACGAACAGGCATTGGTACACTTTGTGACTTTGGACTTGCCTCTGTAAGTGACCGTCCTATCCAGATACATGTTCGGTGTCATCTCACCTTTTGCCAGCGCATGGACGCAACACCCCCCTCCCATGGCGCATGCTTCCACACCGGAGCATCGCCTGACTATCCGCATGGCTGTATTAAGCTTCCCAAGGAGTTTACGAAGGCCGATATCAAAGCGCGCCAATTGGAAGGGAGGAATAAAGAGACCTGGCCTGCTGAGAAAGTCGGGTATCCTGATAAGGATACACGGTGAGCTGCATTTCGTGTCATCGACCGTTGACTCCATCGTCAAATGACACTTACACCCGCAGTCCTATATCAAAAGCCAACCGAGCGGGGACGCGGGGCTTCCGCGCGCCAGAAGTTTTGCTCAAATGTGGAGATCAGACGGGTGGTATGCATACAATGTATCGCAAGTGCTTGGCATAACTGAGCAAGCTTTTGCCAGCCATCGACGTCTGGGCCGTGGGGATGATTCTGTTATTTTTCCTCACAGGAAAATTTCCTCTATTCCAATCGAACGATGATACAGAGGCTCTCATGGAGATCGCTGTTGTCATTGGGCGAAATAAGATGGAGAAAGCTGCGACGCTACATAGTAAGCTCATCGAGGTTGCCACCCGCCTCCCCACATCTCATAATATCGCTTCAGGCCGTGTTTTCTCAACTAATGTACCTTCCGTGACTCGTGAAGGTACATCTTGGCGTGAATTTGTGGAGAAGTTGAACCCCGATCTCTACCAACCTCAAGAACCCGATCCACGCTATTATCCCTACAACGTGCCCGGATACGGGACCCACCATCCACCCTCAGATTCAGAATCCTCCCTTCACCACCACCTGCCCCCTCCTCCGCCATCCTCATCATCCTCCCCACCTCCCCTACACTTCCCTGTCTCTTCTTCTCCGCCTCACAGACGACCAGAAGAAACGTTTACGTCCCATCCCCCCTCCTCGATCCCCGGCATGCTGAGTCCAGCCGCACACCGCGGAGAGATCGAATCGGCCCTTGACCTCCTCGAGCACATTCTACACCCGGAGAGCACGAAACGCATGACTCCGCGGCGGGCGCTCGCGCACCCCTTCCTCCGGAACTCATCCACCAGTCTCGACGGGAATGACCCGGAAGAAGACTGCGCGGACGATGATGAGTTCGCGCCACATGTATTCGGAGCATCCGAGAGCGTGTGCCACGAGTGGCACTTCAGGGACCCGGTGACGGAGGAGCCTTCCGTGAGGGTAGTGGTGTCATGTGGGTGTGGGTGCGGCGAGGAGTTTGAAGAGGTGAGGAACTTGGTAGCTGGGGAAGGTATTGCCATTGGGAGGCAGCCTTGTGAGTTCCATCGAGACTTTTATTAGTATGCATTTATCGCAGTTTGTTCTTTGTACGACGAAAAGGTGGGCGTAATATGTAAATAATAGTGATTGTACTTTCGGCTCCCGGAACACTTCGATGCGATGTAGACTTTAGTAGAATTGGATCCTAAATAATATTCCGTAGACCTTTACTGCCTCTCCATGAAGAAGCTGAGCCACCAGGTAAGTCCAAGCCGCACCCAAATGCAGAAAAAAATGACCACCGCAGGACTCGAACCTGCAACCTTTTGGTACCATTCAGCAATCGAAGCCAAACGCGCTACCATTGCGCTAGGTAGCCATAATGTTCTCAGCCTAAGTGCCGTTCATGATGGGGTGTCCGGCACATCAAAAAGCTGATGGCATCGCCACCGGCTGCTGCTGCTTGCTACTAAATCTGCCAATTACTTACGAATATACTTACGACCATCATGGCACTCAACTGGACAATGCTCAATTCAAACCGTTCTCCTATCCCTCTTCCGAATGAAATGACAATCACCACTGTCGATTCCGGCGTAGATATCTCGCTCACTGTCCCAGATACGCCACCAACTACTACCTCGTCCGCAGGCGGATCCGGAGGGAGCAAGAAGCTCAGAGCATTGGGAAGGATCTGGCTCACTGATCTACGGGTACGTCACCTCTTACTTCTCCTATGTATTTACTGACGCTTTTCCCATAGCTGATATTCACGACCGAGCCAGGGGCGCCGTTCGAGTCGCTTTCAATACCGCTGCATTCCATTCTTTCGACCCGGTTTGAGCAACCAACGTTCGGTGCCAATTACCTATCTTTCGAAGTGAAGCCCTCTCCGGACGGGGGGCTGTCGGAAGGGACGAAGGCAGAGCTTCGCTTCAAAGACCGCGCAATGTTCGAGTTTGTAAGCTTACTTGAGAAGACAAGAGAGCGGGCGATATATATGAAACGACAGGCGGCAGAGGATGACGAAGGTCTGCGTAAGTGATCGTGCTTCCGTTGCCCCTAGTGAAACTGAAATCCTGAGCTTTCTTTCCCTCAGCGACTTATACTTTGCCTGCAGAGTCGTCGAGTGTATCCATGGTGGGTGGGCTACCAGTCGAGAACCCACCGGGCTATAATGCCTGAGATGGTGTATTTTTAACTCTGTATCACGGATGGACTTGATTGATGTATTCGTTGATTGTAGGGAAAGCTAGCTGATGTAGTATATATTGTGTAAGATAACAGGAACCTTTCAGACATGAGACTGAGGACATCGTCCGATCGAGTCAATTACATTGCTCCTCAAAGCCTCTGGTGGTGATCAGGCGCCGCCATGATGTTTGTTCCCGGGACCTGAAAGAGTGAAAAACAAACAAATGTCATTAACTCTTGCATTATGAACGAGCAATGAAGCAAGATGAAATTTAGGACGCCAACATTAATAGAAAGGCGAGTCGTAGATAAAGTAATATTGACTCATCATGCTTTTATGTAGAATTACGACATGAAAACAAAAACACAAAACTAGTTAAGGAAATCTTGTGGACAGACGGTGGCTCGGGGGTGCAGGTACAAGTAAGATCGAAATGCCTATAACGCTAAAGGAACCGTACTCTTGGTTACGGCTCAGTCACAGGTGATAGTCGCAAAGCCTTGCTTCTTCATTCTTGCCATTTCCTCCTTGAGTTGCCGAATTTCTTCCTCAGCCATGTCTGCCCTCCTTTCCTCAGCTTCTGCCCTCTTTGCCTCAGCTTCTGCCCTCTTTGCCTCAGCTTCTGCCCTTGCTTGTGCCTCCTCAGTTTTCTTCTCCTCTGTCATGTGGTTGTCGATCTACCAGCTTGGTCAGAATGTGAGAAGGAGTGACAAAATCGAAGCGTACTGTGCTTTGGAATGCATCCCGTTGCTTCTTGTACTCTTTTCCCCAATATTCGACCGTTTTCTTGTCAGCCACATGGACTTGCATACCATACCATGAACCACCCTTTCCACAACATGGCTCTTCCTCTTGCTCTGACGTCTCACCCCCCACCGCCATATCCACCTGTGTCTGCCCCAAATCAGTGTTTCCACTGCGTTCCTCTTCCTCTGAGGCCCCATCCTTGCTCTTGACCTCCACCTCCGCCGATGTCTGCCCCGAAATACCGTCGCAACTTTCGAGGACACGCAAGATGACACTGGCGAACCAATAACATTGGTACATGGCGATCTGGTAGACTGGTTTGGCATTATGCAAGGTGTAGGCGATAATAGCGAGATCGTAAAGTGTGGTGTGCCGGAAAGTCACTTGTTCAACCATTTTCGACAGCTTCGGCAACTTATCCTCCCTTCCCCGTTTAGGCTCTGCGGCATCGTGTAATACCGTTTTTCCAACAGGCGGCCAACCCCGGAGGAGCCTAACCTGGTCCAAAGCTGGGCCATCCTTCAAGCTTGAATCGCTGGCTAGTGACGTAGAATTTATCGAGGCGACTGATGAGGTGAGAGATTGTCGGGCGAAATTAGATTGAGAATCGGAGGGAGGGCTTCTGTTTTTGTCTGTAGAGCCCGACGATCTGAGCCGCTCTATCCTCACATATTTCGGGAGGCAACCCTTCGGAACGATTTCTGCAACAAGGTACTCGTGCTGGGACGCCGATACCTCTTTATACCTCCTTATCTTGCGCACTGGGAATGCTTCTGGGTCCTTATAGTAGTCCCTGGAGGTGCGTTCCAATAGGCAGAGGCTTAAAATGGTGTGGTACCAGAGGTTAATATCTCCAGTTATGAATTCTCTGTGGTTCGATGGTTCCATTCCTAGTATTCGGAGAATGGGGCGAAATAATGCAGAGAGTATAGAGGCGAATCTGAGTCCTCTTGCCATCCTGGTCTGAAATATTTAAGTGAAAAGGATGGAGAACTCGCACTGGGTCAGAGAAACGAGAACACATGTTGGAGGAGTTTAGAATGGCGACACGACCCTCAGGCCCAGCCATCAAAATGTACGTGTGAATATGGACTAACAATGTACTAACAGGGACATACACCCGGGTTGGCAATCTCTTTCCCCAGCCCCATTGAGTGACCCTGCCTGAAATACGGGAACCAAATTCCAATATGATTCTGCCATGGGTAGTGGTAGACCAGCAGGCGACTGTGAGCCCACGATTTTTGTGGTGATTTTGGTCGTGTGTCGTAGTACCAAAACTTTTGACATTATCATCAGGTTTTCCAGGGATCCACACACGCGACAGTAGCATGGCAGAAATGACAGGAAATTGCCCTAACTAGACGCTCAGGCCCTGATATCAATGCATCATCACCCATTGGGGCAAACACTAACGGATCGCGGGATGGACCTATTCATCGCTGCCTTTTTACTGTCATGCGACTGCATCCTGGTGACGGCAATGTGTACATTTAATGCCTCCAGGACCCACAACTGCTCCTATAATACAAAATCTCTAAGTCACCATTCCCTAGATCCTTCATGATCAGCCTGCCTTTCGAAATTCCGCCATCGGTGGTTGGGGTCTTCGTCCTGGAATTTCCTCAAGTGTCTCCCCGCGATCATACTCCCCTTCCCGTCTGCGATACGTCTGGAACATGCACTAGCACCGGCCTCCGTTAGGCAGGTATGAAATCCATGGGCGTTAGATGGTAATCTTAGAACTCACCCGTAATAATCCATAGGGTCAGAAATTGTAGTGTCTTCCGATATCCAATGAAGACAAGTTTGGCACGCGCCTGTGTGAACGGCACGTTGATCCTTGTCCAGTCTTTCACGAGGTCACCAATGTATGAGATCGCCGCCATAGTCACGGAATCGGCTCGAGGTACCTTGCATTCACCTGTGTCATTTGACCGGACCATCAAGACGATACACTCCTGGTCTCCCTCCTGGCTCCAACCCGTGGTTAAGATTACATTGCCATCACGACTCTGCAAATTGTGCGGAAACGCTTTGACTTGTCGCCGTTACAACGAGATGATTCCTAGTCAGTTTTCCTGCACTCCACTCTTTAGACCGGCGAACGATTTCGCTTCTGTACTAGATCCCCCACGAGGGGATCATGCGCTGAGTGATTATCCGTAAGTATCAATGAACACAGCCTTGTAGCTACCTGACAGACAAACCTCAGTGTGACACTGCGAATACAGCCGAAGAACTCGCCCTTCCATCATGTTTTTTAAAGCCAACCCTCATAATGACAGGCAGCAATGCTCTGGTGGAGAGGGTCCAGACAAGACCGAACTTTGACACGCAAATTCATCGGACCCACAACGCAGGCGATCTCCGTCCTTGACAGGACCATGATCTTCTTATCCATCCTATACTGATGGGTGAGGCCCACCACTGCCTGTAGATGGACATTAGAGAGACGCACCTTCTTGAGCCGCTCGTGTTTCACCCCACAAATTAATGAGTGCCAAAAGGCCACACAACGGGAACATGTATATTACTTACCAATGGAGGTAGTCGAAAGTGATTGCCCACAGGTACGAACGTGTCCACGAAACAAAGGGGCTCGAGACAAGTGGGCAGCGTGGTCTGAGAAGCCTCATTGATCATTGACGATACAGAGATCGAATATCCTCCGAGAAAGTATGCTGGGCCAGGCCAGTTGGAAACCAGGAAAGTACATGCCGGGCACCTCGTAGCAACTATTGCGGCATTAACCGATCCTGGTGCTGTTCGATTGTGGTAGCCATTCCCTATTCGCAACCATGAGTTTGTGCACATCCGGATGGACTTGACCGCAAGAGAGTTAGTCAAGAATACTGTGAATAATGCATATACGAAGCTTGCCAAGATTTCGAAGCCTCAAAATGCCGAGTTCGGAATCGAGAGGATCGTGTCCACGACTGAGTGTATATTTGAAGTCAACAGGATCGTTTTCCCATTTACCAAAGCTTTAATAAAAATTGCAATTATTGTTGTCTTCCCCGTCCCAAACAATCTCAATCAAGGCATAGTCTTACGCACTGATGGCTTTCTCCACAGCTGATTGTTGGTTCAGGGTCAGGTACTTACTGAATGGTTCATTTGAGGAGGAAACAGATAAGATGTCGTCATTGAAGGCGGGGGTCTTCAAGTTTGTGATAAGCTCAAGGCGCCGGTTATCGTCATCAGCGTAGAATCTCTGGGCCAGATTATTAGGAATTCGGAAGATGGAATGGTCTAGAGGCACTTCCAGCGTGTGCCGATAATTCGAAGGCAATGACAACCACTTCACGTGTGAGCTCAGCGATGCCGGTGAGCCACCAGCGGCATTACTGTCATCTCGTGATGCAGTCAAACGAATTACGGTATAAACTGCGCCAACACATCCACCATTATGAACACAGGCCGTATATAACCCTTGAACTCGAAGGAGCTGTCACTGACCTCCTATTCCATCTCTACATGTCGGACTTCTTGAATCCCCTTCAGGTAAAGGGATCAGAATCACAATCCTATTCAAAATTTCAAGAACTATGTAAAACATTGCTTGTTTCAAGCCAAAAAGATTGGAGATACTTTTCTCATCGGTTGTTTGTATTAGAGGAAGTGAATGTTATGGGCAACATCATGGACAATCCACGAGAAAGAGTAAGCTTGTACGACATCTAGTTGTCTGCATACCTCACTGTATACAACGTGTGAAGACAACGGGCTAGAAAAAAAAAACTAAAGTCCTCAAAAATGACTGGCCAAGCACAGGTGAGGTCAGCACGAGCATGTACGGGTCGACAATTGCACTGTCTGTGTTAGGAAGGCACTATCAACCCGCACCCTCGAACATCAAGGGTGATACTTCCTTTATGCTTGATAAAATGATAGCGAAAGCACGGGCCAAAATTTCCCGAGTTCAAGAACTCGATGACATGGAATCAGCGAACAGTCCCATGAGGCCGCGTTCGGAAATTAGGTTAAGGACCGTCATATCTGAACTGTTGAAGGTCATGAGCATATCCCCCTCAGGTTGAGCTATGGGCGACGAGGTTGTCCGAAGCTCCATTTCGAGGAATGGAAGCAGCAGTCCAAGCATATTCTCCCCGATTACGGTGGAGAGGAAATCTGGACTGTTCTCCGCGGCCTCGACGAAACCATCTATAACTTCCAGCATTCCGTTTGGCCTGGAGGCCGATTCATCCGCTGGACCAAAATTGGGTTCATACCATCGCGCAATAAATATGTCCCAGTCGGGTATGGTCATGGATCTGAAGTGTAATATGAGGAGGGAGCCGTGTGCATCAGTCAACATCAACATACATAAGTTGGGATATCCGTTCAGAAATGCATGACATTAGACCAGAAAAATTTTCGGTGTGCCTTGACGTGACATATCGGCCAAAAGCACCCCTTGTGCCCAATTTTCTGAAAGAGACAAATTTCTGCAATGTTCTCAATGCTAGAAAATTGATTTAAGGGTCCGCGGATGGAAATCTATGGTGTTTATATGTTAGCATATCCATGATGAGCAACAGCAATATGAAACACACCCCGATAATTCTATCAGATTAAAGGCAATCCGATCATGGATAGCTGTTTGTTCACTGGACCCCTCCCAAAGCCAGTCATCCATCATATGGAAAATCAAGCGGATGAATGAGACGACATATTCTGGTTTCATGAGTTTCAATATTTCTGCGCGCTCTACCAGCGTATTCTCGAGTTCCATTGATAGATATTGCTGTTCCATTGACCATAGTGCGTAGAATGTGTCCCGACGGTGATTGTTGTGCCTTCCCCGGTCTGCCCTCGAGCAAGCAATTAATAAAGTGCCGCATAATTCATGGAAAGGCCATTTTCCATCATATTCTGCCGTATTAGGGTTGCGTAGGGGATCGGTAAAATTCGAGTGGTAGAGGTGGAGCAAGAAATCCATAGCGCTTCCTTCCATGATGATACGGCTGATTCGGGTGCCGCTGTGTATCAGGCTGTGCCGAGCCAACTGACGGAAAAACAGAACCAGTGGTCCAAGAGAGTGGGTTTCGTAGCTGGCGAGAGAGGCTTGATATGCTCGGGCTTGGTCTGATAGTTCTCCAGTCTTGCTCGTGGTGAATAATCTGGGTGGTAGTCAGTTGGGTTGGTGTGGTTGTTGGACTCGAACAAGGTACGCGCCGGAGAGGATCAAGTATTTCTGTCAGATCAGAGATCAGAATTTCAACCTCAATGAGGGCCCAAGTCGATAGAGTTTTGATAAGTAGATCTGTTTGGTGGCGGCCGATTTGTACCAGTATAATCCTTAGGGCATGGGACCTAAGGACATCTGGGTACATGTCGCGTCTACAAGAGTGGTAAGGTTTGGAAAGGAAAGTAAGGGGGCGGGGTTCGTGTCAGACCTTGACAGCTCTAAAACGTCTTCGTACATCCTTTCAGCTCCCGGAAATTCGTCTTCATTGTTATGGGAATCTCGTGTTGATGGCTTGTACTCTTCTCCGTATAATCAGCTTTTCGGCTCCACGTAGTGTAGCCTTTCCAAGCGCAAGAATCGCCTTCCCTGAGAGCGCACCGAGACCTGGAACAGTCTCAGATGTTGAAAATGTTGTAACGGAGCAGGTAGTTGAAAGTGTGTCGGCTAAAGAGGATAACGCAAGGGAATAAGTAGAGTCATTAAATGAAAACTTTGGTTCTCGGAGTGCCAGAGGGTTTCGGATAGTAAGTGAGCTTCGCAGTGGACTGCCCAGGGCATCCATAACGATGTTCAGACCTGGGGGGGATAGCTTGGTTCTCCAAAATATGAGATATCATTAATCCGCACAGTTCGCTAGCTATCAATCCCAATCCCAAGTGGAGCATGCTGAGCACTTGTACAGGTTTTTCCCATGTCATGTGGGCTCGTGACAGTTGCGGGGCGGGTTTTGTTGATACTGATACACAATTCGAAAGGTCATACATAGCCTTGCGACTCTCTAGCGGGGGTAAATAGAGTGTACAGCAGCGATCTTAAGGGTAAGCACAAGTAGGAGTGAACCTATGGGCAGTGCACATCAGGAAACTTTCGAATGCGTTCAGGATTTCCCACGCTTTATTCCTGCGACCCCCATAATCATCCAGAAACGAGACATCAATCACGGCAAGGACGACTCTAGTCTATACCTATCAGCAGGAAGAGAGTACGATCCCAGGCAGTCTGACGTGCCTTACCTGAGCCAGCCTCGCGGAAGGAGAAAAAACACACCTCGATGTCTGTGCTTCTGGAAACCTCATTGGGCGACCTAGTCATCGACCTCGAGGTCGACGCATGCCCCAAAACCTGCGAAAATTTTCTCAAACTCTGTAAAGTGTATTACTATAACCTGAACGCGTTTTTCAATGGTGAGTCTACTCTTTCTGGTCGTTTGTCCATACTTCCTCTGTTCTTGCTGAAGGTGTGTTCTGCATACAGTATCAAAAGACTTCTTGGCCCAGGCAGGGGACCCCAGTGCGACGGGGACAGGTGGTGAATCGATATGGTCATACATCGCCTCAGAATCGTCCACCAAAGACTCGACCGTGCCCCGATACTTCCCACCTGAAATTCTGTCAAGGCTGAAACACACGCACAAGGGCACAGTCTCAATGGCTGTTGCCCCCACTTTAGAGGGCCAGGCGAAAGGGGGATGTGGAAGCCAGTTTTTCGTCACGTTGGGTGATAATATCGACTATCTCGATGGCAAGCATGCGGTCTTCGGACATGTCGTAGAAGGGTTAGATACCTTGGACAAACTTAACGATGTCTTTACGGACCAAGATGGACGTCCATTCAAAGATATCAGAATACGCCACGTCGTGATTCTAGGTACGTCTAACCTTTTATATCAGTGTAGATATCGGCAGACTCATGGCATGCAGATGACCCTTTTCCCGACCCTCCTGGCCTCGTTCAGCCCCCGTCCTCACCCACACGCCCCCCGGACAATTCTACTCGGATCGCCGAAGACGAAGATCCACTTGCTACCCTTCCTGAAGAAGACGAAGAACGCATCCGGCGTGAAAAAGCCGCCGCAGCCTCTGCACTCACGCTAGAGATGGTAGGCGACTTGCCCTTCGCAAACGTTCGGCCCCCGGAAAATGTTCTTTTCGTGTGCAAACTTAACGCTGTCACTCGTGATGAGGATCTCGAACTTATCTTTTCGCGGTTCGGCGTGATCATGAGCTGTCAGGTCATCCGGGACAAAAAAACCGGCGACTCGTTGCAATATGCGTTTATCGAGTTTGACAAGAGGGAGGACGCGGAACAGGTGATAAACTATTGTGTTTCGTGCTGCATCTCGAAATCTGATGGTAGCCTTGTTCTCAGGCCTATTTCAAAATGCAAAACGTACTTGTTGATGATCGTAGAATATGGGTTGATTTGTGGGTTCTTTTTTTATATTGCACAGCTTGGATTTAGACGGGCCTAACGTTACCCCCTTACAGCTCGCAGTCGGTTGCAAGGATGAATACGTCTTGGTCGAACGATGTAAAGAAGGGGCCGCGTGCCACTGAAAGAGGAAGCAGCGGATTCGCGGGACGTGACGACCTCGAAAAGACGAGCAAGTACAGGGTTGCTAATGATGGTGGGCGAGGTGGTTCACATGGATATGGAATGGTGTTCGATGTCCCGGGTGCTGGCTCAGGGAGCCGCCGGAAACGGAGCCGGAGCCGGGAGAGATATGGAGATGGGAGCAGAGATAATCGGCGACGACGGTCGAAATCTCCAGCTCATGAGCGTGAGCGGCGCCGGAGTAGAAGCAGGAGCAGAGAGAGACACTCTGTTTACCCAGAACGTGACCGGAGACGATAATAATAGGTATTTGTGCATATTTATTCCTGCCGGATCATCCAAGGCGTCCAATCAGGGCCCGTGTTGGTCGGTAAGCTCTGAATTGATCGTTTTGAGTCCAAATTACATTTAGTTACAACACAGTTACATTCGGGCGCGCCACTGCACACCGCAACCTGTGCTTCTCCGTCAGCTACACGGCCACAGCTGTTCCCATTTAGCTTCTCTGGGGCCTGACTCATTTGTCCTATATATCTAGTTTCAGTTTCAGGTCCTCGCCCAGTCCATCTATTACACCAACTACTATGAACTCGCATATTTTTGACGCACACGACGCCGATGTCGTCCTCGTATCTTCAGAACAAATCAACCCCACTGAGTTCCGAGTCCACCGCTGCATCCTTGCTGCCGCTTCTCCATTTTTTAATGACATGTTCTCCCTACCCCAGAGTCCCACTGAAGCCGGCAAAATCCCCCACATTCCAGCTTCAGAACCCCGCGAAACGTTGAATGCACTTTTGTGTCTTGTCTATCCCATACAAGACCCCTATTTTGACTCGCTTGATGAGCTCGTCCCCATCCTGGCAGCCGCAGTCAAGTACGACTTTCTGACGGTCGTTGATGCTCTGCGAAAAATCCTCGTTTCCCAACGCTTTGTCCAGGCAGAGCCGATACGAGTTTATGCAATTACATCGCGGTTCGACCTCGAAGAAGAGGCTCGAATTGCATCGCACTACACGCTCAACGTCAACGTTCTTGATGCGCCCCTCTCTGATGATCTCAAATTCATCAGTGCCTACTCCTATCATCGCTTGCTCGACCTTCACAACCGCCGTGCGCGCGCATCAATAGAGATGCTGAAATTGTCAGAGGATGTCAAGTGCATGCAGTGCAACGGGTCGACATTTTTAGCCTACGCGATACCCAAATGGTGGTTGCAGTTTGAGAAGAAGGCAAAAGAAGAGCTAAGTTTGAGGCCAACAACGGACGTTATTTTTGGCATGGAATTTCTCGCACAGACGGCGATGGCGGCTGAGTGTCCGCGTTGTGCCGGCAGCATCCTGGATGCCTGGAAATTTTTAGAGGCGTTGAAGCGACGCATTGACGAACTGCCCGCAACGATCTAGCCGAAGCTTGCATGACCGTGGATGGTAATTTACGATATCTTATCGGACTTAGAGGGTATCCATCACTAGGGACACACTCCTAGCTTAATTTCCACTATTACTACCGCACATACACTTATGATACCCTTTCCTCTCAATCTATTTATTAGCACTATACCCCCCTTTCAACCTACGCCTACCTTACTGTAATTTCTTAATTTACCCTATTTCAACTCTGTGTCGTCACCCCAGTTTTTTTTCGGTGATCGGACAAGAGGCTTTATTTTGGGCCCGAAGATCCTTCCGATCATGCAACCACATAGGCTCACGACAGCTTCGGGCTCCAGTTTGCCGTCTATTCTCATATCTTCTCTTTATTTCATACCACTATGACTACCCCACAGCTTGCCTCTTTCAAGATCCCAGCAATCGAGAATGAGCCCATGGTGTGTCTGCCAGATTAGATTTACCGGGGTTCAGATCGCTGACGATTTTTTCAGAGACCTTACGCCTCGGGCTCTGCTGAGCGCAAAGCGTTAGTTGCAGCGATTACTCAGATGGAACAACAACTGCCATTTGAGGTGCCTTGTATCATTAATGGTAAAGAGGTACGTGGTCCCGACACTCTGGACGACTGGATCGGTTCTGATCTTATCACATCTAGGTGAAGACAGGGAATATCGCGAAACAGCCCATGCCCCACGACCACGCCAAACATCTCTGCACGTATCACGAAGCGGACGAAGCCACGGTCGCACGCGCGATTGACGGTGCACTCGCTGCCAAGGCAGAATGGGAGAGCATGCCTTGGAACGACCGTGCAGCCATCTTCCTGAAGGCAGCGGATCTCGTCAGCGGGAAGTATAGATATAAGCTGATGGCTGCAACAATCCTGGGCCAGGGAAAGAATGCATGGCAGGCTGAGATTGATGCCGCGGCTGAGGTGCGTCGCTTCAGTAGTTGCCCAGCACGTAGATTAAAGCTTATGCATAAAATAGTTGGCAGATTTCTTGCGTTTTGGTGTCAAGTTTGTTGAGGAGTTGTATTCCCAACAACCTTCGAAAAACTCTGCTGGAGCCTGGAAGTGAGCCATTTATACCTTGAACTATGTGCAGCAATCGTTGACCGGCTTCATTAGCCGTGTTGAGTACCGCGCTCTAGAAGGTTTCGTGCTCGCTGTCTCTCCTTTCAACTTCACAGCTATTGGTGGTAATCTTCCCGGGAGTAAGTCATAGCAACTATATGCGCTGTTCCGATACTAAATGCGCTTTCTCGCAGCACCTGCGCTAGTCGGAAATGTAGTCGTCTGGAAACCTTCGCCCGCTGCTACCTACTCCAACTACATCATCCACCAAATCTTCACCGAGGCCGGTGTTCCCCCTGGTGTCATCCAATTCACCCCCGGACCCCCTGCAGAAGTCGTCGCTCAGGCAATCAACAACCGTAACTTTGCTGCCCTCCACTTCACAGGCAGCACCTTTGTCTTCAAGAAGCTGTGGAAGGATATTTCGTCCAACCTCGACAAATACAAGGGGTACCCGCGGATCGTGGGTGAGACGGGCGGAAAGAACTTCCACGTTATTCACAAATCTGCGGAGATCAGGAATGCGGTTATCCAGAGTGTGAGGGGCGCGTATGAGTACCAAGGTAAGCCTTTACGTCATACCACTGGTGCGGATTCTGAGATTATTTTCGTAGGCCAGAAGTGCTCTGCACTCTCCAGGCTCTACGTCTCTTCGTCAGTCTGGAACGGCGGGTTCAAGGATCAGCTTCTTTCCGAGATCGCGAAGATCAAGGTCGGCTCGCCAACCGACTGGACCAACTTCATGGGACCTGTGATGTCAGTCATGTTATTTTTAACTTACTTCTAATTGGGGTTTAATATGTTTTCCCCAGCGGACGACCTGCATTCGACAAGATCACAGGCTACATCCAAAAGGCAAAGGCTGCTGGAGGAGAGATCCTCATCGGAGGAACAGGTGCGTTCGCATCGGGTCTCAGCCACTGAACAAAATTTCTTAACCAAAGCGTACAATAAAGCCGATGACTCCAAGGGGTACTTTATCCAGCCTACAGTGATACTGAGCAAGGACCCCAAGTTTGTGACACTCGTGGAGGAGATATTCGGCCCCGTCCTCACCGTTCGTACTTCCTAACTACTATGCCATTTACTTACCGACTCATCATTCACTAACTAGGTTTTCTTATTCGAAGATGAGGACTACGAAAAGACGCTGGACTTGATTGACACTACGACCGAGTACGCCCTGACGGGCGCCATGTGCGTTTTTCTCTAGTCTTTCTTTGACAGATACCTGTTCACACAGCAGTCCCGTAGCTTCGCCTCGGAGCGCAAGGCCCTTCTCACCGCCACTAACCGGCTCCGCAATGCTGCTGGAAACGTGTACTACAACGAGAAATGCACGGGTGCCGTAGTGGGCCAGCAGCCTTTCGGTGGTGCACGCGCTAGTGGGACGAACGACAAGGCCGGAAGCATCAGCATCTTCTACAGGTTCGTCAGCGCGAGGAGTATCAAGGAGAACTTCGTGGGCCTAGAGGACTTCCACTACCCGTCCAACCTGGTTTGAGGTTTTTGAAGGGAAGAAGTGAAAAATGTATCCACCAGTCTATAGGCACATCTGTATCATTGACACATAAGGACAATTTACCAGAGTACAAAAGGGTGGTTGTAGAGACGGAAGAATTTAACAAATTTGTGTCTGTAATACCGGAATTGAGTTAAGAAGACCGGAGCTGAAGGCACAAAGGGCTGAGGTTTTACAGCGTCGATGACGGCTCGAAGGCACGGAATGAGCGACCCAAAGGTGGTATGCGAGGCAGGGACAAGATGAATCCAAGAAATGATAACCATGTTCTCCAGAGAGCGACTATAGAACGTATATGTGGCTCTAAGGGAGTCGAAATATGCCAGCACTTGTTTCTTCAAGAGCTGATCCCGGATGCGCGGCGGAGATGGTATCTTGAAGATGGGTGGTAGGAGTGGGTGACAATATCTGGTTGGTGTATATCATACCGGTTCAGGGGTGGGCCGGGTGTACAAATCGACAGATGTCGACCGTTCGCGGATTCAAACAACTTCCACTGCATTTGATAGCCTGGTCGGATGACGTAGCAGCACCAACGGGGATCATAATAAAAGTGCGCCGTGGCTTCCTTTAGACGATCGAAAGTGATCTCTTTGGGATGGAGGAATGACCTGTAAGGACACGTCAACACAGCCCTCGCGTTGGTACTAGTGGTGCGAAATCGGTCAAATGGAATTCGCTAAGAGACCACAGGTTCGATATGATTGACATCAGGAAAGCCACCCCCAATCGGACCGTAGGAGTGAGGGCCTGCTAGTGGTCTTTCCTAAAATCTTGTTCAACATGTTTCAAGCTCTCCTCCACACTGGAGAGCCCTGGAAGAGCAAGTTTAATAGGTAAGACATTGGTGCTGGTTGAGTGTAATTGAGGAGGGTGGTCAGGGTGTAGCGCCGTAAGACGCTCTTGAAGCTTTTTTTAGTGGCAAAGATGACCTCGGCCTCGTGAAACAATGCTGGCCGTAGATCTTCACAACCCCATATCTTTGAATGGAGCTCATACCCGAATACGCCACAAAACCTAAAGCAACGTAATCAATTTTAAGCGTATTGTACCACCAGGGAGACCAGGGGGGAGCGCGCGCTTAAGAGGGCAAGAGGAAGACTTCACAGCTGTAGGTGAATTTTGAGACTTGAGACTTGAAGTTGGTCCCTTACTAGGATGGCGACTATAATAATATGGTCATGACGTAGGGGAGCAGCTTCCGAGAATCAATTCGACACCTCTTGAGAAGGGTCCCTCGTCTCTGCAGCAAAATGTGAGAGCTGGCCCTGCTCATCATGGCTTGTACCAAGGTTTCGAAAGTTGTTGATGAGCAGTGGTTCGTTGAGCCACTCAAAGCCCTAAGCTGTAAATTTGATATTGATGGAATCAACATGTCAGCTACACCATTCCACCTTCCCCTAACAGTTGAGCTTGGGTTCGTGGTGCAGTTTTTCGAGCATGAGAGTAAGCCCAGCAACACAGTCGTTTAGATAAATGTGCCGCGTGCGGAAGCCATATCGCAGCCAAATAGTGGTTGAGGTATCGGAGTCGTCGCAGTGGGTGCCGTCATTTCACCCAGTTTTGATTCACTAGAATGCCCAACCGGAAAAAGGATCGGTCGTGTCACCCGTACGCCGTCGATATTGGGTATAATCTGGCATAGGCGATATCCACATAGGTTGTATGTATGGACATTTCCCGATATTCACGCATACATTGAGCATGAACATAAGATACGGGTCAAACGATGCTGCATCGGTGGGGTATCTGTCCATGACCCACATGTTGTGTTCAGGATAACCATATAGCGATGGGGTATACTTTCGAGGACGTCCGTATCCCAAGAGACATACACCATCAGATTTGTGGAACGGTAAGACCTTTATCGAGCGGGTTTAAGAGGCTTCTCTCTGGCCGCAGCGTGTGATGCGCAGTGAGGGAAATCTAAGCCGAGGGGTGTCAGTAATCGTTATTCATACAACTAGAAATACCAAGTATTTGATGGACGTCATCCCTAGAAAGCCTGGATTTTGAGGTGGACTCGGAGAAGACTCGCTTGTGGTCTCTATCGAGCATCCTTGCACAGGTTGACCATTCATGACTGGAACGAAGAAAGTTTCTACATATACCTATTGAAGCCGAGGCAAAGTAATCAAGTTCGCGCTGTCAATGGTCCAGGTGTTGCGCAAGCGCCGGTCCCGTATACATGTCGGAGTCCCAGTACTCTATACCCAGGTTCACTTTCGCGGGGTGGAAGGACGAGGAGTTCGCTTCTGTCGGCGCGGGTTGGATAGTAATACGCGTTGGCGGTGTTCGTGGAGACTGTTGTTGTGATAAAGCACCGGAATGTCAAAGGGTCTGTTGCGGCGTGGGACACGTGAGGCGGTACCGTCTAAATAAACGCGGTCAACGTGAAAGGCGCCCTTATCCTTGAGTCACTGCCATCATCGTCTCTTTCTCTTTACGACCGTCATGGCAACTTCAAAGGTCTCTGATGCTTTCTCTCCTATGCCCGCCCGCACCGCAGATCTCGATGAGACATGGACTTATCTAACGCAAGGCGTCGACCATATCATGATCAGGCTCGAAACCGGCCTGTCCTTCGCTGATTATACGAGTCTATACACGACTGTCTACAATTACTGTACCTCAACAAAGATGCACGGGAAGCTAGAGGGGAACCGAAGTGAGTTATCTTCTTGACAAGTGGCTCGATGATGAACCCTTCTGGATTACAGCGGGTGCCAACCTCGTGGGCTCCGACCTCTACAAAAAGCTGTCGGGGTATTTCGTTGGCCACTTTAAATTGATGATAGAGGTGTGTCACCCTGTATCACGCGATAACTCATTGGAACACGATCTTTCCCAGAAATCAGAAACATTGCAAGATGTTGATCTCCTTCGATATTATGCAGCGGAGTGGGATCGTTATACGACAGGGGCAAACTATCTTAATCGGTTGTTCACCTACCTTAATCGTTATTGGGTTAAACGAGAAAGGGACGAAGGAAAGAAGACGGTGTATCAGGTATACACGGTAAGCAAATGACCCCACCGTCTTCATAAATATTGTCTCATTTATAAATGCATATATCAGCTTGCTCTTGCGCAATGGAAAGGCTTCTTTTTCCTACATATACAACAGGAAAATGCAAAGCTGGCCAACGCTGTATTACGTCTTATAACGCAACAGCGTAATGGCGAGGTGATTGATCAGGGTCTTGTTAAAAAGATTGTCGATTCCTTCGTTTCACTTGGCTTGGACAATGCAGATCTCAACAAGGAGTGTCTCGATATTTACAAGGAACATTTTGAATCCCCCTTCCTTGAAACCACGGAACAGTACTATAAGAAGGAATCAGAATTGTTCCTGGCAGGGAATAGCGTCTCCGATTACCTGAAAAAGGCGGAGGATCGACTTAGAGAAGAAGAAGATCGTGTAGAAAGGTACCTGCACACGAAAACGCGCAAAGAGCTTATCAGCAAATGCGAGCATGTCCTGATCCGCGAACACTCAGAATTAATGTGGGAGAGCTTCCAAAACTTACTTGACTTCGATCAGGACGAGGACTTGCAACGGATGTATGCTCTACTTTCGCGCATCCCAGAAGGCCTCGAACCTCTCCGAAAGAAGTTTGAGGGACACGTCAAGCAGGCCGGGCTCTCGGCCGTCTCGAAACTCGTCGGTGAGGGAGGTGTCAATATGGACACACTTGATCCGAAAGCATACGTCGACGCCCTCCTGGAAGTCCATCGCAAAAACTCAGATACTGTCGCGAGAAGTTTTAAGGGAGAGGCTGGATTTGCGGCAAGTCTTGACAAAGCTTGTCGAGAATTCGTCAATCGTAACTCTGCCACCGGAACGTCGTCAACGAAGTCGCCTGAACTCATTGCTAGGCATGCTGATATGTTGCTCCGAAAAAGTAACAAGATGGCCGAAGAAGAAGACCTGGAAGGTGCTCTGAATCGTGTGGTATGTAATGTTTAATCTATCTCGTTTCAGCAATAGGGTTTAACGTGTAGTGCAGATGGTCCTCTTCAAATATCTCGAAGACAAGGATGTTTTCCAGACCTTCTACACGACAAAGTTGTCCAAGCGACTGATACATGGTGTCTCAGCCTCAGACGAGAGTGAAGCGAGCATGATATCGAAACTCAAGGAAGCTTGTGGTTTCGAGTACACGAACAAGCTTCAACGCATGTTCACAGGTACGTCGCGGCCACGATGTATAGTGATTTTCGGAACCAAAGTTATGCAGATATGAGTCTCAGCAAGGATCTCACGGACTCCTTCAAGGACCGTATGGCCCAAAACCACGACGATATGGACATCACATTCAGCATCATGGTCCTCGGTACAAATTTCTGGCCTCTGAACCCCCCAGGCCATGAATTTGTGATCCCCGCTGAAATTCTACCCACCTACGACCGATTCCAGAAATACTATCAGACCAAACATTCCGGTCGCAAACTGACATGGCTATGGAACTACTCGAAGAACGAGCTCCGCACCAACTACCTCAATCAGAAGTACATTCTGATGACCAGTTCATATCAGATGGCTGTGTTGCTGCAGTATAACAGGAACGATACGCTGTCACTTGAGGAGTTGTTCAATGCGACATCTATCACTAAGGAGCTACTAACCCAGGTGCTAGCATTGCTGGTCAAGGCGAAAATTCTTATCAATGAAGAGACAGATCAATATGATCTCAATCCCAGTAGGTTCCCGGAGTCCACTCCATTCTTGGAGCTGATGGGGGCGATGTAGACTTCAAATCGAAGAAGATCCGAGTGAATCTGAATTTGCCCATTAAGGCCGAGGTCAAGGCCGAATCATCTGATGTCCTCAAAGCTGTCGACGAAGACCGCAAATACGTCATTCAGGCAACTATTGTTCGGTGAGAAAGCCAGCGACATTCAAGTTTTATGGCAAGTCGTTTACTGGCTATTATAGTATTATGAAAGCGCGAAAGACCATGAAGAATCAAGGGCTGATTCAAGAAGTCATCTCACAAATTTCACAAAGGTTCTCTCCCAAGATCCCCGACATCAAGAAGGTTCGTCATCACAATCGCCCAAACCGCAGTCGACTAACAAAACTTCATAAAGGCAATCGAAACTCTACTAGAGAAAGAATATATCGAGCGAGTCGATGGCTCCAAAGACACCTTCGCCTACGTTGCCTGAACCATCGTTCTTTCTCTGCATCATTGCATTGCGCTCTCCTCCATGACATAAGCCTCGGACCCCTCCTGCACATCTACAATATTGCACTATACCCTAGATCTCACTTTTGGGTTACTAATCCTTCTGAATGTAACAAATGCTTGAAAGTTTTCCTCTCCATATTCAAGCCTTCGCTTGGGCGTTCCCCGAGATTGCAGGGTTTCTAAAGGCAGTTGGTGTAGTGCCATCATTTGACGATGCAAACATATTGAAGGACATGTCAAGGGTATAACTTGACCCTAATGTTTGACCCCCGTCCGGGCCTTTTTGTCCGTGTTATGGTAGTGGCTACTTAGCTGTGTAAGTATTTCTCGTGTATGGTGTTCAGGGAAGCATCAGGTGTAAACACAGCCACTGATTAGTTGGTTGAAATTTGTCTCCTCCGCATCACCTCAGTAAAAAGCAAAAAGTCGTGTCACCGTCGTCCAAGTTGGTTAGGCTGCCTACCACGCTACCATGAACAGGGAAGAGGATGCCACCCATATACATTGCTGGCGACACTTCAAACAAGATCAAGCGCCTGTTTGGAAAAACCAATACACAAATCTTCAGGTCCACAAGGCCCGATTTTAGGGTAGTCGATCACCGCTGGATCTGAACAAGATTTCTGTTCCAAGGCAGAAGGGCCCGAAAAGCTTGAAGTCAG
The DNA here is from genome assembly GCA_013420905.1 of Collybia mongolica. NCBI lineage: Eukaryota > Fungi > Basidiomycota > Agaricomycetes > Agaricales > Clitocybaceae > Collybia > Collybia mongolica. Next base: position 3,884,622 of record JAAXNY010000005.1, read on the forward strand.
CATGGTCTGTGAAACCACCGTTGAAGGAAACAAGTCCCCGGAATCCTTGGTGATGAGTTGCGGCCGGACAACGGAAGAGGAAACATTCATGGGGGAAACTGCATTCCTGACTGGTGTGTGATTGTCCCGTTTCCAAACCACAGTCGCGTGTAGCTGAAATCGGTACCGCTCCCTAACAGGGCCTAACTATTCACCGTTGGTGTTGACAGCATTGAGCACGAAGGAAAACACACGCTATACATTTTCTAGTGCATCCCAACGTTTTAAATGTTGTTTATCATGCCCAGATCATACCCCAGCTCGCAATTGTAAGCATCATATAGTGGTGTGAAATTTTGCTGCTCAGTATCTCACTTATCCTCCCATGGGGACGACCGAATGCGCTTGACGAATAGAATGACAGTACAGCACACAAGCCCATTCTGCAAGGACTGAGGTAAGATTCTGATCTGTGTGTTGTTCAAATACATCCTTACTAATCTCGCTTCAAAGAATGTAACCCATCTTCGTGTCATATCTTCTAGTGTCCATGCCAGACCGCAGATCCCCCGGAGCGAGCCTACGATACTCGCATGCTGTTCATAATCGTCATGGGCCGCAGACCTCCAATTCTCATACTCATACCATCAAACCTGGTACACATTATGATCTCTACTATGGTGTTTGGCAATAACGACGGGTTTACCTACTAGATCCCTCCTTAGCATGGGAGGACTCTGAGCCATCTCCCGGTTCACTAAGGCACTATTTACTGACAAATCTATGGACGATGGAGACTGATGAAGGGAACATCCAATTATTCCGAAACCTCTGTCCATCAGTGTAGTGGTCAGACATCCAATCTTATTGCTGCATCCGCTTATACCGGTCCTAGGCCCTACTAATGCATATATAGCGTAGTGCAAAGTCAGACTCTCGAGACTCTTAAGCAGTATCAAGCAGTATTGATTAAATCCACTGAAACACTAATAACCCACGTCAATGCCTTGTGGCAGTGCCCAGTGCCTTATGTCTTTTGTGGGAAAATTTTCTGGCTTCACAGCCCTAAGATTACTTCTACCTTAGCGCGCCCTGCATAGGTTTGCATTAACCAGGATGTACAACGCAGATGAATTACTCGCACCTACATGGGACGAGTCTACAGACGTTATTACCGTGACATCCACAGTCGACACACTCTCAACCACAGGAAACTCCTTTTCAACTTCACATACAGTTCCAGGTCCAGGCGCGCTCTCTGGAAAGGCTATTCTTGCGCTTGGAAAGGCTATTCTTGCGCTTGGAAAGGCTACACTGCGCGTAGCTGAAAATCTGGCCATAAGAAGACGCCTTCATGCCCTTTCTTCCAAATTTCCTCACAGGGATAGGGATGATATTAAAGGAATAGAACAGATGTATGAAGACGTCATGGAACTCTCGAGGTTCGGTTTTATCCAAGCCTTTTGTTTCCCAGACCTGATTCGAGGTTGCAGGCGCGATCTTTACCCAAATGCGGTTCGGACCCGCGCCGTACAAATAATCCTGGTACAAATTGGTAGTCGTGAGGTGGAGAAGCTCATTCAATATCTGGCAACATGGTCCTCTGTTGAACTCAGCTTATTTATTACAGAAATCACAGAATTGTTTAATCCTCTCAGGTGCTCATCCAAACTGTTTGACCTTAGTTCACTGTTGACAATTTGCGTAGGCTGCTCAAAGATATGGGGCACTTGTCAATATTGATGGAGGCCTACCGAAATTCTCTTATTAGGGAAGACCACCACTTGGGGCCTCTTATTTTCTTCTTCCATCGTCTGGCCCGTGTTAGCAATCGAGCTAATGCAATAATCCTCGAGTCCGGTGTTATAGAACTCCTCGCTTATCTGGATCTTTCGGGTTATTTCGATCCCCTCGTTCCTACTGGAGCCAAGGTATTATCCGAAGGAAGATCAGTCCTTCGGGCGTCATGCGAAGATCTATTGATGACCTGCTCGAGTACACGAAGAGGACGAGATATTATCCGCAAAAATAAACTCTGCCCATTATTGCCACCAGTGAATACTCTAGATTCTATATTGAGCCGACAGGCTCGAGGAGCAGAGGCCTGGAGATCGTTGGAAACTGGGAATATAGAACGAGAGTTGAAACCTATCAATAAACATCCATTCCATATAGTATGGCCAATGCTGCTAATCTCACCTTTCTCAAAGATTGTGTCTGTGCAACCTGCTGAACGTGCAGCGATTTGGAGGTCCGCGAAGCCTCGAATTATAGACTTGCGGTTGAGTTCAATACTCGACGTGATCCGAGTAAAACCAGTGTATCTCCTTGAACCCCGTTCGCTTGCTGATATTGCTGGCGACGCATTGGAGTTTTTCGGGTTAGTCTGTTTGTTATTTGCTTCACTGTTCATGTCACCCCAACTGTGAATCATTTGACCCCTAGGCATGACCATTACGGGGATACAGTCAAGGCCCGTGCATTCGACATCATCTTGGTGCTCATTGGTAGTCGCAGAACGGAAGGGCTTGTCGATTGTCTAACAACTATGCACCGCGCACAAATAAAACTATTCATTTCTGGAATAGGGGAAATTTTTAATCCTCTCAGGTGAATGTTAGCATAAATCACCCCACTTCAACCATACTCAATATCAGACAGGCTATACGCAATGAAACAAGCTGATACATTACCTATATCTATCCAGATATACAAACAGTCCCTTTCCACTTCGGAAACCCACTCCTTTCAACCTCTCGTTGCATTCTTTGAGAATTTGGCGGCCATTGGAAGACCCGAACCCCTCCAAGGTGTTGCTATCGAATTCTTGCTCTACCTCTATCTTTCGGATTTCTTCGATCCGCTCTTCTCTGCAGAAAATTCGGAGAACATTACGAGTCGCTTAACTGTTCGGGCGCCATATAACTCACGATTGCTCGAACACGTCAATTCAAGAGCAGATTTGGGTTCGAACCTAGAGGATGGTCCTCCCAATGCTATATGGAGGCTTCAATTGCCGCATGTACCAAACTCAGAGTTTCCGATGAGACTGGCCGAGCGCGCAAGGATATGGGAATCAATGAATGCTGAAGCCATTCTCTTCCGAATAAACTTGATTTTCTCAATGGTCCCGTCAATCTGGAAAGAGGTTATATATTATCAAAACACCTCAACTCATATGCTTGCCATCGCAGATCTGATGGAATTTTTGGGGTGAGCATTGATCATCCCCAATTCGAACCCCACTGTCCCTGTTCTGAAATTATGCACTGTAGATCTTCTTCTATAGTGCCTGAGATAAGCTTTTATGCACTCATGTGTTTAGGCAGACTTGTTTCATATAGTTTGTTATCCGGGAACATATTTCAAGTTCTCTGTTGTAGCATGATTTTGAAGGATTCCCAACGTTGTACAACTTTAATAACACACATCTTTCGACAGCTATCCTACTGGCAACAGTATGTGGCCTATGTGACTGTGGCCCTTGTATTACAACTGATTCATATTTCCTAGGACACTAGATACTGCTGCCAAGGAAGAGATATCCATCCTGCGATGGAAAGACAATTTCCCCACCTTTGGAACTAGAGGGATCTTGAAAATCATTGATTTTTTGGTTGGGGCAGCAAGAAATAACTCGATGTTCCTCAAATTGATCCTTGAAGCCAATATTCTTGGTCTCCTTGGTCCGGTTCTTGAACAAGAACTTCATAGTGACATGCCAGCAATTATGAACCATGATGGGAAAAACCCTAGGACCTATGATGGGACCAACCCTGTGATACTGGTTGCAGTTGGTGAACATGGCCCTGTGTGTTTTCAACCTGATGCTAGGGAGGATGCTGATTTGGGTTCACTTCGGTGGGCTGTCTTATCCCATGCTTTCAAAGTCCTTCTGTAGCTGAGTTGGGGTGGTAGTGCATCATTCTTGAATTTCTACTATATTTCTACTATATTTTTTGATAAAATTTGTTGGCATGTATCCTGTGGTAGGAAGCTTTGTTGTGAATCAGGATATCAGCTCCAAACCAGCCTATGCCATGCATTGATTTCCATCTATGTATGTATTTCATATCCTCACTTGTCGCACCCCAGTTTCATATAAGTTTCTACCTATCAGTGTGAAATCATGCCATCCCAATCTGATCAACTACTGCTTGATAATATGTCATCACACTGACTCCAAGTCAGCTGATGTGTGATCTAGCAGAGGAATTCAAAGAGAATACTCTGGGGATCCTCTGTCAGGGGTCTCTATCCTATGTTCCTATTCTAAACAATAGCTATGAAGTCCCATTGTTGCCATGTGGCTCAGGGTCATAATGTACACTACCTACAAGTGAACTGATGTACTCCAACTGGAATTTGGCATGTGAGTACTGATGCCAATGTGCAATACTGACCTCTGATGCCAATGTCTGATGACAAGGTCAGGGTAGTATGTGTGGGGGTGGGTGTTCCCCTTGCATGTCCTTGTGTGCTGCTTGGGATGGAATATTGGTGAAGTGGACTTGTTGGATCTGATGTGGTGCACCTGAATTTGTGTTATAAGTTCTCTAACATGTTCATCAGCATCTACATCATTGGCATTAGTCCACAAGTTCTCTTCATACCCAAAGCCCTTCCATGTGATGAGGTACTGCAGCTCATTGTGATAGAAGGAACTGTCCAGGATTTTTCCAACTTCATAGCACTCTTGTAAGGGGAACTCCATTTCCGCCTTACTTCGCCGATCTAGCCTTACTTCGCCGAATCTCACTCCGCCGACTTCTACTTCGCCGATTCGCGACTCAGTCATCCCGCCGACTTACGATACAATTTCTCTGCTTACTTCGCGCTCACTCAATTACATTCACTACATCGCACGTTCATTACCTACGCCCACACGCACCCCCACTCTCTACTTCGCGCGCAGTTCGCCGCCGGACTTCGCACTTGTTCGGACTATCAAGGGCACGGTCACGTGACCTTCACTAGCCCAACGCGTGTCGTCGTACCGCACCGGGAACGTGTATTTAATGTAGTACTAGGTATATAGCACACCCCCCCTGATGGAGGCTCCTCAGAGAATTCTCTTAGGATCCCCTCCACCAGGTGAGTAGTACATATGTCGTACAAGTGAATACATCTCTTAGGATCCCCTCCACCAGCGTCGGCCCGCTCTACTAAGTTCGCGCGCACTCTGCCGGAGTTGCCCTTACAGTAGAATTCTCTCACCAGCAGAGACCGCGACCTCACTGCAGCCATTGCCAAATTCCGATCGGCAGAAACTGTCAGCTCCGATACAGAATCCGTCAAGACCGCGCGAGAATCGCCCTCTCCACCCTCCTCCGAACTAGAAGTGGAACTCCTACTCCAGCCGATGGACGCCGAAACGAGGATGGATAACATCGAACGAGACGTAGGAGATCTCAATAGGAAGGCGGAGGAACAAGCCGAGCAGCTTAAGAAGCTCACCGACAGCATCAACGCGCTGATCGCGCTCCAAACCGCGGCTCCCCCACCCCCGGTCAATACCCCTGCACCCAGCGCCCCTGTAAATAATGTATCAACACCTCCCCCCGCGACCCACGTTAATTCGGGACGACCTTCGGCACTCCGGCCATCGCTTCCCGATGACTTCGACGGATCGCGCGAACGAGGGCGTGCGTTCATTAACGCATGCGAACTGTATATAAATCTTGTACCACACCAGTTCGCGGATGAAGTGACGCAGGTACGGTGGGCGTACACCTTCATGAAGAAAGGCCGAGCATATCTGTTCGCGGACCGGGCCATGCGATACCAGACCGCTACCGGGAACCCGAAGTACGCGACATGGGCCCTATTCCGCGCCGACTTCGCGGTCAACTTCTTCGTGCAGAGCGAAGCGCAGCGGGCGATTACGAGGTTGGAAACAAGCAGCTACCACCAAGGATTGCGATCGGTGGACGACTACACGGATGAGTTCAGGGATCTCATCGACAAGTCGGGATACAAGGAGGGGTTGACGATTGTGGTGAAGTACCGGAAGGGACTGAGCGGGGAGATTCAGTCGCAGATCGCGACGATGGCAGTGGGACGACCAGCGGACGATCAGCCGGAACAGTGGTATGTGGCGGCGATGAAGTGCGATGAAAACCGCCTCACCAACGAGGCCTTCCTGAGCACTAAACCGGCGGCTCGTGCACCTCCCGCACACACTACCTCGGTGTTTCGCGCACCGCCGCACTTCTCAGCCCCGACGCTGCAACGGATGGCGCCACCACCACCTCCGCCGCCCCCTGCTCTCCCTCCACCGGTTCCGATGGATGTAGACGCGATGCGGAGGGCTCGAACGAACATCGAGACCTGCCACCGATGTAAGCAGCCGGGCCATTTCCGGAAGGACTGCCCCCTCCGCTACGACACATGGTTCATGTCAATGGAGGAGCAGCATGAGTTCGCGCAGCACATCTTCGCGATGATAGACACACAAGTCGAACCGCCGGCGGAAGAAGGGGAAACGTTCGCAACCACTCAAGAGGGTTTTGTAGCGGACAGCGAGTGAACAGTACGCCCTCGCTGTCATCTGTAAACAGGTTCGCGTGTTTAGAAGTTGAGAATACAATTGAAATTTCCCAAACACCCGAAACTACTACAGAAGCCGTACAAGATACCATCCCCGTCCCTAAACCGCCGCGCCAGAGACTCCCCCGATGGGAACGAGCTCTACCCAAGCGATTCGTAGTTGCCGCCACCCCCAGCACTCGCTCGCTGAAGCTCAAGATTGAACTTCAGACGACCGACACAGGCGAGACATTCGCGACGAACAGCTTGGTAGACTCGGGAGCAACGGGCCTTTTCATCGATTCTGAATTCGTGCGGAGGAACAGGTTGACCTCGCGCAAGCTAGTTCGCACTATTCCGGTGTTCAACGTCGACGGCACTCCGAACGAGAACGGGTCTATTTCGGAGATCGTAGACCTCATCCTCCGGTACAACGGTCACTCAGAACGCACCCACTTCGCGGTCACCAGCCTAGGGAAGCAGGATCTCATACTGGGCTACACTTGGTTGCAGGAGCACAACCCGGAGATCAACTGGCAGACCAACGAGGTGAAGATGAGTCGCTGTCCCGACAAATGTCGGACCTGCGCGAACGAGGTTAAATCGGAAAAGGCGGAGAAGCGTAAATTGGAGGCCCGCATCAACGCCTGTCGCGCAGGACCCATGCCCGAACCAGAAACAGAAATTGGAGAGGTTCCCGACTCTGAGCACGAAGGAGATATTGCCCTTGAAGATTGCATCGAAGAGGGCGACCGTATCTTCGTGGTCAACATCGGCGAACCAGGACAGTTTCAGAAGGCACCGGAAGAGATTCGGACAACCCAAACCATCTCACAGCGACTAGCGGAAAAGATCCAAACGGAAGCCCGGAAGAACGCGTCCCAGCAGATTGCAGACTCCTTTGATCGTAATGCGCAACCCAAGACGTTTTTCGATCTAGCACCGGCGCACGTCCACGAATTTGAGGATGTGTTCTCCAAGACGTCCTTCGACGCTCTCCCAGATCGCCGACCGTGGGACCACGCGATCGAACTCGTCCACGACGCAGAAGGGAAATCCTGCAAGGTCTACCCACTCTCAGTCGCCGAACAAGCGGAGTTGGACAAGTTCCTCGAGGAGAACCTCGCCTCTGGTCGGATCCGCCCCTCCAAATCGCCAATGGCTTCGCCGTTCTTCTTTATCAAGAAGAAGGACGGTTCGCTACGCCTGGTACAGGACTACCGCGTTCTCAATTCGCTGACGATCAAGAACAAATACCCACTCCCACTCATCTCCGACCTCGTCAACAATCTTCGGGGAGCGAAATACTTCTCCAAATTCGACGTTCGCTGGGGATACAACAACGTCCGAATTAAGGAAGGTGACGAGTGGAAGGCCGCATTTCGCACAAACCGCAGAATGTTTGAGCCCCTGGTAATGTTCTTTGGTCTCACTAACTCGCCAGCAACGTTCCAAACCATGATGAACGAGATATTCCACGATCTCATCATGGAAGGAGTGGTATGTGTCTACATCGATGATATTCTAATCTACACAAAGACACTCGCCGAACACCGCCGAATTACGAGGTTAGTTCTCCAGCGACTCCGCGAACATAAACTGTACCTGCGACTGGACAAATGCGAATTCGAGAAGACCCGAATCGAGTATCTGGGGCTCATTATCTCGGAGGGGCAGGCGGAGATGGACCCGGTCAAGGTTGCCGGAGTAGCGGAATGGCCAACGCCCACGAACAAGAAGCAAGTGCAGTCCTTCTTGGGCTTCACGAACTTCTATCGGCGGTTCATTTGCGACTTCTCCCATATTGCGCAGCCATTGTTTGATCTCACCGGTAAAGACGTGCCTTGGAAGTGGGGTGAGTCGGAGCAGGAGGCATTCGAAGGGTTGAAGGAAGCGGTGTCGTCTAAACCGGTACTGATGTTCGCAGACGACAACCGGCCGTTTAGGGTGGAGGCAGATAGTTCGGATTTCGCGACCGGCGCAGTACTTTCGCAACTCAGCCCGGAGGACGACAAGTGGCACCCGATCGCGTTTTCGTCAAAGAGCCTCAACGCGGTCGAGCGGAATTACGAGATACACGACAAGGAAATGCTCGCCATCATTCGCGCACTCGAAGAATGGCGACACTTCCTTGAAGGCGCGCGACACGACTTCGAGATCTGGACAGACCACAAAAATCTAGAGTACTTCCGGACGTCCCAGAAGCTAAATCGGAGACAGGCCAGGTGGTCACTGTACCTCTCCCGATTCAACTTCTCGCTGCACCACAAGCCCGGACGAAGTATGGGTAAGCCAGACGCGCTATCTCGCCGAGCGGACCACAGCGATGGAAGCGAGGATAACCGCGATCTAGTCCTCCTCAAACCGGAGTTGTTCACAATCCGCGCGCTGGAAGGAATGGTCGTGGAAGGAGAGGAAAGGGACATTCTGCGGGATATTCGGAGAGGCAATCGCGAGGGACATCAGGAGGAAGCGGTGGTGAAGGCAGCGCAGGAGTTGAAGAAGTCCGCAGGAAAATCGGTTCGGAGCGCAGAGTGGAGGGAAGCGCAGGAGTTGCTGTATTTCCGCGATCGCATCTACATCCCAAAACACGCTGACCTTCGCAGACGTATAGTTGCGCAACATCACGATTCGCGAATTGCGGGACATGCCAGAAGATGGAAGATGTTGGAACTCGTATCGCGCAATTACTGGTGGCCTCAAATGTCGCGCTACATCGGCAAATACTGCAAGACATGCGACCTCTGTCTCCGAACGAAGGCTCAGCGTCAACTTCCAAGCGGCGAACTTAAACCGCTGCTGATTCCGGAAGGTCGCTGGGACGTCGCAAGCGTGGATTTCATCGTGGAACTCCCCGAGTCGCAAGGGCATGATGCGATCATGGTAGTGGTGGACACGGTGGGTAAACGCGCGCACTTCATCCCAACCACGACGACAATTACCGCGCTTGGATCGGTGAGGCTTTACCTCCAGCATGTGTGGAAGTTGCACGGCTTACCGAAGGCTATGGTCTCCGACCAAGGGGTACAGTTCGTGGCGGAATTCACAAGGGAGTTATATCGCATGCTTGATATTAAACTCACAGCGTCTATGGCGTACCACCCACAGACAGACGGACAGACCGAGCGAGTGAACCAGGAACTGGAGCAGTATCTCCGGTTATTCGTCAGCGAGCGACAGGACAACTGGGTCGACCTTTTACCGCTCGCCGAATTCCAGTACAATAACCACGTCCACTCCTCGACACAGCACTCGCCGTTCTTCCTGGACACCGGTCGACATCCACGCATGGGCTTCGAACCACAGACCGCACCATCCCGGCTGGAAACCGCGACCGAATGAAGGACACCCTCGAGGAAGCCCGCGCCGCATTAGCCAAAGCCAAGGACGAGATGGCGATGTACTACAATCGCCGCCGAAACCCAACACCCGACTACCAGGTTGGAGACCGGATGTATTTGGATTCGCGCGACATTCGTATCACTCGACCGTCGCAGAAACTGGCTCACCGCTACATCGGGCCCTACCCCATCGAAGCCAAGGTTGGATCGCACGCCTACCGCCTCAAACTTCCGCCGGCGCTATCGCGCATCCACCCGGTCTTCCATGTTGTCAAACTCCTACCCGCGCCGCACGACCCAATACCCGGTAGAACGGTCACCGAAGTCCCTGAACCCACTCTCATAGACGGCGAGGTACATTATGAGGTTCAGGAGATCATGGACAGCCGGATTTACAGGAACAAGCTGCAGTACCTGATCGCCTGGAAGGGCTACAGCTACGAACAGAACACCTGGGAACCTGCCGACAAGGTGAATGCGGACGAGTTGGTCGCCGAATTCTACAGACGCAACCCCGGAGCACCGCGACTCGTACAACGCGTCCAATTCGCACAGATCCCGTTCCAACGCCGGCGTGAAGACACGCGAACCTAGAAGGGGGGTAATGTAAGGGGAACTCCATTTCCGCCTTACTTCGCCGATCTAGCCTTACTTCGCCGAATCTCACTCCGCCGACTTCTACTTCGCCGATTCGCGACTCAGTCATCCCACCGACTTACGATACAATTTCTCTGCTTACTTCGCGCTCACTCAATTACATTCACTACATCGCACGTTCATTACCTACGCCCACACGCACCCCCACTCTCTACTTCGCGCGCAGTTCGCCGCCGGACTTCGCACTTGTTCGGACTATCAAGGGCACGGTCACATGACCTTCACTAGCCCAACGCGTGTCGTCGTACCGCACCGGGAACGTGTATTTAATGTAGTACTAGGTATATAGCACACCCCCCCTGATGGAGGCTCCTCAGAGAATTCTCTTAGGATCCCCTCCACCAGGTGAGTAGTACATATGTCGTACAAGTGAATACATCTCTTAGGATCCCCTCCACCAGCGTCGGCCCGCTCTACTAAGTTCGCGCGCACTCCGCCGGAGTTGCCCTTACAACTCTTCACCATCAACAAGTTCAGGTTCTGGGACACTTGTTGGGTGCTAACCTAGGTTTGGGTTGCAAGGTGTGGGAAGTAAGTTGACAACATGGAAGACTGGGTGGATGTATGATATTGAGGTAGGAGTTTGAGGTAGTATGTATGTGTGTCAATGCATGTTTCAACCTTGTAGGGTCCAAGGTACCAATGTGTGAACTTTGTCAATGATTGCATTGTGTTGATGTCACACACGTTTAAGAACATCATGTCTCTGACCTTGTAATTAGGTGTTGGCCTTTGTTGCCAATTGTAGTACAATACCATGTCACCCTTTGCCTTTGCAAGCACAGCCTTTGCATCCTCTAGGGTGGACTTCATCCAATCATGAAACTTGTTGACCATTTTTAAATGTAATGGTGTAGCCTGCAGCCCAAAGCTCATGTGCAGATGTTATCTGGTGTCCAGGAGGAAAGGCAAGTGCTGTGTGGACATGTGGATATGATTATTGTACTGGAACTTGGTGAGGGGAGTAGCTTGGTCCAGTTGTCTTGTTGCTCACTCAAACACACAGAGGTATTGTTCCAGTTCTTGGTTGATGCACTCCATTTGTCCATCAGTCTGTGGGTGGTAAGCAGTGGGTGCTGATAACTTAATACCAAGCAACCACTACAGTTTGAATGTGAACTCTACAACAAACTGTGAACCCTGATCAGAAACCATTGCCCCTGGGAGGCTGTGGTGCTTCCAGATGTTCTAGAAGTAAAGGCATGCAGCACCAAGCATGTGACCATGGTGTGTGTTTCAATGAAGTGTGCATGCTTTCCAACCAAGTCCACACCTACCATTATCACATTGTATCCCTGCAACTCTGGTAGTTCCATGATGAAGTCCACACTTGTGATGTCCCATCAGCCTTTCAGTATCAGGAGTGGTTTGAGTTCACCAATCAGCAGTTGTGTCAGGGTGACCCTAAGTCAGAGTGCACATGATCACAAGTTAGCTGACTTCCAGCTGGTAGGGGAAATCCTAAGAGATCAATCTGAGGATTCCCTGCCAAGGTATGACCACAATATACCTAGTTTATACAATGCCAGTATATACTTCTATTGTTGCCATGTCCTTCAGGGTTGCACAATAGGGTTGCTAGTATGATAGATATATTTGCATGGTGGGCCTGCATGATTCTGACAAGTGGTGCACATATTGGCACAACAGTTGGGTTTATGATCTGTGATGTGTGATATGGCCTACAACCTGCAACTCCAATTTGTGGTCTATGACTTTGACTTGTGACTACAATCTCTGATCTGCAATTGCAATGTTGTATGATGCCAGTGAACAAGTGATCCCCTTACAATACCCCCCCTCTAGGCCAAGCATCCTTGTAAATGGGTTGGAAGGGTATATGGCTAAAGTGAACATGGTTGACAGGTTGTGGGACCCCTGGGTTCTCTTGGTGAAAGTGTGCAACAAGGTCATCACATCATAGATTGTTGGCAGCCTCCCAGGAGTTGTGTTCATACCCATAGTCCTTCCAGGTGACAGGGTACTGCAACTTGCTCTGGAAGAAGCAACTATCCATAATTTCTTCAACTTCATATTCTTCTTCACCACCAATCATGGTTGGTTTAGGCACCACAGTAGGTCATCAGCCAGGGATTGGGTCATGTGGGGCAGGCATTAACTTGATGACATGAAAGACTGGGTGTATGTGTGACATTCCAACTGGGAGTTTGAGGCAATAGGCATGTGTCCTGATGCATGCAGTGATTTTGTATGGGCCTAGATATTGATGTGCAAGCTCATGTGTGGGCCGTGTTGTTGCAATGTCATGCAAGTCAAGGTTGCTGATTTCATACTCAGGTGTAGGACAATGATGATCATCCTTTGCCTTTGCCAGTGTTGTCTTCATGCAGTTGTGGAACTTGTTGACAGTTTCAATGAGTGAGGGAGTGGCATGTGGTTCAAAACCCATGCATAAAGCTGACAATGTAGCGCCTAACAGCGAGCTCAAGTGGCGGGTGCGCATTGCGGAGACACTAGTAAAATTTCATATCACGTAATAATCCCACGGCGATACATCATAGGCCCACTGTAATGACAGCCGTTTATATATCAAGCTTCGTCTGTTAGTACAGTGCACTAATATATAAAAATGGCATCTACGCCTAATAGACGCAAACTCCGCGCAGAGAAATTCGGCACCTTCAGAACAAGAGGAATCTTACAAATCGTTGATTTTTTTGTTGAAGCAGCGCGAAACAACCCAAATATTGTCAACATGATTCTCGAAGTCAATATCCTTGTTCTCTTTATTCCATTACTCGAACAAAAGCTTACGTGCTAGCAATTGCGACCCATGATGGGAAAATGCCCAAGACCTATGAAGAGTCCGACCTCGAAATGCTGACTTCACCCAGTAAACCTAGCCCTCGTGGAGCATCTACCCGACACTAGGGAGGATGCTGACTCAGATTCAATTCGGCGGGCTGTTCTAACTCGCGCATTTGAAATCTTTTGGAGTTAATTGGGGGGCAGTAGTGGGTCGTTCTACGTACTCTACCAGATAAGGGTAATACATCCTTATGACGAGCCGACTCCAGATAAATGTAGACGTAGTCGAGTCTCTGAAGGCTTGAATTCAATGCAGGATCGGATAGTTTCATGAAGTTTCCTGAAAGTGGGGGGCTTTGTCGTGAGTCGAAATGTCCGCTCCAGTCCAGCCTACTGCCGTGCTTCGATTCCTGCCTATATGCACCTCATCCTCACAAACTTTGCCCAACCGTAAACATCAGAGATATTTGTGCTGAGCCCTGAAGCTGATCCCTCAGACCATCTTCACAAGTTGTGATGCCCATCTACTCTAAGTCAGTGGCAGTAAGATTCCCGCAAGATTACAATAAATTCGTAGCACATTTGATGAATAGGTACTTACAATATATATGTCACTGGGCCGCGTTTCCAAAAATGTTTGCGTTGACTTCGGATTTGACCAATTATCCTTCTAGTCATTCCACGGCAACCTGTCCCCGAAAAGATTGTTATGTGCTTATGCATCTACTAGGCCTTACGTATACCTTCCATAAGGTCCTATGGCCATCAGCATATAAATACTTGCATCGGAGAAAACGTTGGATAGGAAATCCTTCCGGTAATCGCCTCCTTTTGCTTGGATTTTTTCAATATGCTCTTCACCAGTGTCGCTCTCGCTCTCACATGCCTTGCTGCGCCTGCCCTAGGCTTTCCGACTGTCCTTTCTCCTCGCGCCCAAATCGCATGCACCTTGAAAGTGACTGGAGTCCTTCAGCTTCGCATGCCCGACAACCCAAACATTTCAGCCACCGGCGCTTCTTTCATTGGGCCTCAGTACACCGTCAATGGTGTCGAAGCACAGCTACTCAAAATTTTTGCGCCCGATAATGCTGATTTCGAGTTCCATATGTGCAACTCCACTTTTATGGGGTACACACAGAGACCGTCCGAGTTTGGAACGACGTTCTTATATGGCCAGTTAAAGGACAAAGAGAGTGGACTATGTGTAACTGGTTCTCACCTGGGAGGTACGTCGGTTCTTGCTGTTGTGCCAAGTATTGTTGATGGACTCTCCGCGTACAGACTACGTGACGACGTCGTTCTCGGCTCAGCCCTGTTCAGTCCGCGACAATAGCTCCCAGCTCCGCCAGTTCTTCCGCCTCCTCGCCGCACCTACTCAATTAGGATCTAACACCCCAGACCAGAATCCACAGCTCATGTTCCTAGGGGTGCCGCAATCCGATAATGAGTCCGGTGCTGACCGTTATTCATTTTCTTATTCTTCGAATAATAATGCGCCCGGCGATTCGTACCCGAAGGTTGTGGCGAAGAACCCACGTACGGAGAATTCATATCTCGGGTTCTACGCGCCGCAGTATCTTTGATTGTTGCGTCCGTCCATAGTAGTTTCCTTTAGGGGATGATAGGTTCTAAATATATTTGGCGGTCAGGGAAATCGTGTCTTTCGTTGCCATACTCCGTGATTTGTGAGCAAGATCCCTGCTCCTTGAGATCTATAGAGATTTCGTCGACTGGATAAAATGAAAGTAAGTACGGCGAAAACAGGTCGGGAACAAGCTTCACGTCAATGCATGCTAGATTGTCACTCCCTTGAATTTTCTTTTTGGTGGATGTGTAGGACCTGCTAATTTACACCTGTTTGGCAACTTAGATTCGTCCAAGAGTTTTTGAAGTGATATGTATGGAGTAGGCATGTTCAAAATTTTCTTACTTTTCCTGATGACGCGACATCCAGACGAATAAGTATCACGACGGCGTGCAAAAACGAATTGAGGAGAAGGAAAAAACGATTCATCGCGGAGTCGGAAGATAATAACGAAGCGATTTACCACTGTTTGGCAAAGGCATCCACCATTAGCGCAAGTGCGAAATTCCATTCGCGACCACGGCGAGCAAAATGTCAAAACGAGGACCTTCCCCCCCATTCGAGGGTACACTCATCAAAAGGGCAAAAGCAACGCCACCCCCTTCAAATCAAATTGCCATATCTTCCTCGAATGATGAACGAAACAAGGGGTTGATTCGAACCGTTCAACGGACGAGTGGTCTTGAAGCACCTATCGTGAGCTTGGCTGGGGCCCATTCGGTACGTTGAGGGATGCGTTTTTTCACCGCCTATGTTATTTCTAATGGACCTGTAACTAGGGTGAAATTCTGAGCTGTAGATTTGACCCTACAGGTCAAAACGTTGCTGCATGTTCAGCCGATCGAAGCATTTGTATGTTGGTTTTCTATATGGCCGCGGTCAACTTGATGACCATCCATTTCATCAGCATTATGGCGAACGTACCCACCGAACACAAACTATGGCTTGATCTCCAGTCTCACAAAAGCGCCTATCCTTGACCTTCAATGGTCTCTATGTTCTCCCACCATCTACACGGTCTCGGCGGACCACTTGCTATGTACAGTCGATGTGACAACGGGACAACGGGTCCGAAAAATTAAGGCGCATAGAGAAATAATCAACACAGTGGACCGGACAATGGCCGGTGGCGCTGGGGTAGAACTCATTGCGACGGGTTCAGATGATGGGACGGTCAGAATTTGGGAAGGGGGCGAGGATGCTAGGAAGCATGCGGTCGCGACTTTCGAGATAGGATGCCCCGTGACGTCGGTGTGCTGGAGTGTGGATGGCGCAAATGTGTATATCGGCGCGCTGGACAACGAGATCCACGTTCGTCTCTCCCTTGCGCGTATTCTGGTCATTTTAGGTGCCTAACGTACATACAACAGGTTTACGATTTGCGCAAGAACGAACAAGTTTATTCGCTGACGGGCCATACAGATACGCCAACGTCACTTTCTCTATCACCAAACGGCTCTTACCTCCTTTCTCCGTCTTTTTCATCCCACACGCTGATTCACGATGTCCGACCCTTCTCTCCCTCGCCAACGCGGGTACACCGAGTTTTGCAAGGTTCTCCTGCAGGGTTCGAGAACACCCTACTCAAGGGCGCATGGAGTAAGGATGACGGTGGGCAGCGTGTTGCTGTCGGTGGAGCCGACAGAATGGTTTGTGTGTGGGAAGTTGATAGCGGGAAAATACTGTACAAGGTGTGTCTGGAAATTCTATCGAGAAACGCGTATTGACATCCTCGCCCACCAGCTCCCCGGCCATAAAGGAACGGTAACCGCTGTGGATTTCCATCCAAAAGAACCCATTCGTGCGTATTTTGTTTGGATTCCTAACACTGTCGGCGCTCATGCGGCGTACAAATTAGTCTTGACGGCCAGTAAAGACGGTACTATGATCTTGGGCGAGCTAGAACCCGGAGTGGCTATATAGAGTCCACACTATTTCACCCTTTGTCACCATAATTGCTAGCGCTACATTTCCAGACCATATACAAGGCCATCTCCACATAGGCCGCAGATAACGTTCAGCAAACGCATAACAATCGGAGTTATTTTGTGGGGGAGTTCGGTAGGAATATGCCGCCATTGAACAGGTGGTCATCACAAGAGACAATAAATTGAATATTCAGCTTCAGTCATGTGTGATTGGAAAGGTGAGGTGCATATTTGCACTAGAATTATGTGCAAGGCACGGGCCCGGACTGCATCTGGGTATAGATAACGCTTGCAATGCCGAGTTAGGGTCTAGAAAATGAAAGGCCTAAATGATAGCAAACCTCGAGAGTTCCAAAACATCTTTATACATTTGTCCTATTCCTTTGATATTATCCCCGTCCCTGTGAGGAAATTTAGAAGAAAGGGCTCGAAGTCTTGTTCTTATAACCAGGTTTTCCGCCATACGTAGTGTAGCCTTTCCGAGTGCAAGGACGGCCCTGCCAGAGAGTGCTCCCGGACCTGGGATTGTATGTGATGTTGAAAAGGAGTAGTCTGTCGTTGACAGTGTGTCGACTATAGATGTCACCGTAATATTATCCGTGAGTTTGTTCGATGAATATGCGAATAATTCGTCTGCGTTGTGCATCTGGTTAGTTGACGTAGAATTGTCGACGAAGCAATCTTGGGGTGTGGAACGCTTCTTTGAATACAAGATAAATCTCCCACGAAGACGTAGGTATAGGACGATCATCACCCATATGGCTACGGAGTGCAAGAGGCATTCCCGATTTGGAGGCGGTGATTCCCAAGCAGCAACGGATCCATGCTGCCAGATCAAAGCAGCTAGTCAGTTCAGCTGCATTTCAGTGGACTTTGTGAATATTCGAGCAAGATTCGAGAATACATAAGTATCTACTTACGTGCACAATGAAATGGGTTAGGGCTATTCATTTTGTCAATTTGTTTTAAGTATTTGATCTGGTTTCATAGTGATGGATGAGTAGTGAGGATATTGGATACAGGTATTATTACACAATTGCAAGCCCCATTTTACACTTCTGGTTCATTGGCACTTCTTGAGATGGCATGAATTGTGATTTTATCTCGAGAATGGTTGATATGACATGGTGCAAACAAAAGAAGAAATGTGCTGACTTATTATGTATAGTATCAATCTGCCATGATGAAAATGGAGTGTCGGGGTAGGTGCGTCTTGGCAAGTCAAAAACGGCACATCTAGAGATATTAGGCACAACAAGACTGACTCAGTCGTTGGTTGCACCAAGTTGTTGCCGCTCTGATGCCGTGCTTCCTGTGCCACGCAGGGCTCAAATGCGAACCGGGATGTCCGACGCGATTGACTTGGCCCTTTTATCGCGCCCATACAACGACGAATAAAGCCTAGGGCCAGTGTAGGTTACTTGGGTGGTAGGGTTTGATATCTGACCACACACGGTGGCGCAAAGAGAAACCTCAACCGAAATCGTGAGATGGAAAACTTCGGCATCGCCACCATCCCTATACACCAATTGATAGAGGAAGTGTCTCACTGAAACAGCTGCGAATTGTCCCATATTGATGAAGGATCTGGCAGGCAAACGATTAATATTCCCGATTTCCATGATTAAGATCATATTCTACGTCGCGTCGGGCCAAGTAAACGCGAACATCAAAGGTCCCAGGCCCACGACAATTATAAAAAGCCCCAGTATCACAGGTTGGCTTTGGGGTATGACGGTTGCATTTTGATATGCACACCAGATGATACCAGACGATGGTGAGTTATATTCCAGATCTGAACAGGGCTAATTGATAATGTACTTAACAACAAACAGTGGATTGAGTCTCACCTCAGTTCTTGCAGAATGGGCTCGTGCGCCGAGTGTCATCGTCGTGTTCACTAGACGTATTCGGTCACCCCTATGTGAGGGTGAGTGAGGCTCTGAGCAGCAAATTTCCACAGCACTATTATACTCACAACGTAGCTGGGGAGTGATAAACGACGTTTAAAGACTGGGATACGCTGGAATAAGTGTCGCCTGTGTTCGTCATGCTTAACGCTGTTAACGCCAGTGATGAACAGCTGGGCAAAAAATTGGATTAAGCTCCACACGACTGGACGTTGGATAAACGGATAATTACATATCAATTAAAAACGCAGAGCATCCTCCATGGATATTCCCTCCACCATTGACCATATCTAAACGTGAATTGATTATGACCAAATATCATAAAGGAATCTCCGAAACGCACCTTCTTCAACTGTAACTTCACAGACCACTCTTCCTTCAAGCTTCTCGGGCTCTTCTGCCTTGCGATGGACAGAAATTTCGGTCACGACTAGGCGTTCAGTGATCGACTGTCCAAAAATCAGGCCATGTGGACCCGAAGGGAGATTTATGAAGAATGCGCTAGGCTTTCCGAGCAGGCGCTTGATCTCGTCCGAAGCGTTGCCAGCAATATGGGCGATGTCGTCCTCTTCGGTCATGGTAGCGCAGGAGTGGCAAGCTTAAACAACCTGAAGGACATGAGGAATATAATCGAGTCCGAGTTACTTGGCACGGTGATAGAGGAAGCCGGTAGCGACCAAAATATCAACGAGCGAATTCCGTGGCTGTGTTGATACCCCTTTCTCGCATTGTCATGACCGCCATTTCTTATTTGTACCGTTGTTTTTCAGCTGTTCTCGTCAAGAGTCGTTTCCAAATAAAACCTGCGATAGCCAGTGCGTGAAAGTGCGAAGGGAGAAGGAACAATGATCATTCCATGATCTGAACTGTCCACTTCATTATTTGAACTCCGTATGTCTGGGCGATGCCTGGTCATCTGATTCTCCCTCGAACAGCGCGCACCACCAGCAGAAATATCCTGGGTATCTAGTTTCGGCAGCCATGATCAATACTGCAGCCCAAACAGTAGGCTCAGGCTGGAGTCAACCTTCAAGGCTAGATAATACCTCCACTTTGTCTTTCCGTACTTTCGCATCATCAACTGACAGCACTGGTACCACATCGACTACCTCCACAGTACCTGGTCCTGGGGCAATTTCGGGGAAGGCCATCCTTGCACTTGGAAAAGCTACTCTCCGTGGAGCTGAATATATAATCATTCGTAGCAGGCTGCAGGTCATCGCCTCAAAACTGCCTTGCGCAGACACAGCCTATATTCCGGGGATAGAAGAAATCTACGATGATGTCCTGGAGCTATCGAGGTCCGTTATATCGAGTTCTGCCTGCCCCGTTTGGCTTTACTCACTGTACCAGGCGTGACCTGTACTCAGATACAGTTAGGACCAAAGCCATGGCCATCATCCTATCACAGATAGGGAGCCGCCACACTCGACGTCTGGTAAAAAGTTTGACAAAATGGCCTTCTGTGGAATTGGAAGTATTTTTATCTTATCTAACTACTACACTTGATCCTTTCAAGTGCGTACCCTTTAATATCCTGTTATCTCATTGTCAATGCATATATAGGTTAGTACCTATGGGAATATCAGGTCCAGTACAAGCATACCGCGACGCCGTGACTGATGGAGAGAGCCACTCTATGACAGCTTTTGTTGGTTTCCTCCTTGAGTTGGCACAGGGAACCAATGTGGACAGGAGTACAATTCTTGAAAGTGGCACCATGGACCTTCTCCTACACATGTATGTTTCCAATTTCTATGACCCGCTGGCCGAGAACGAATACGGAGATTTTTATCGAAAATCGACACTCTTTACTGCATGCAGTGACCTGCTACGAGTCATCTCAGCCACAAAACGGGGATTAAGCATCATCCATGAACATCCGTTGTACTTGTTGTGGCCAGCACAGCCAGATATTCCTTTTCGAAGTTCTCTTCACAGCCGCTTGTTTCAACGTGCAAAGGCATGGAACTTAGTTCCACGTGAAGTTGTACTCTGGCGGATTCGATCCATGCTTCACATAATGTTGGTCTCGACGGCCCCAACCAGCGATGAATCTCTCCTTGAGCTTGCCGCTGATATTTTGGAGTTGTCTGGGTAGGTTAAACATATATATATACATAGCGCGTATCACTCAATCCACAGGGATACAGGTCCGAACACCTGGAACCCGATGTTCCAATCAAGGCCCTAAGGGCTTTGTCAGCCTTTCTTTTCTACGGAAAAATATCTGGACAAGAGGCCATCCGCCAATACCTAGCTCTGAGTCCTGAGCATCCGATTAAAGCTATGACACGGGTAATCATCAGATTGTCACGTCTCATGTACGTATCTGGATAATTTGACACCACACCTATAAGGGTTTTTATGTTAATCATCCTCTCCAGAACATATGACACCCCAGAGTGGGAAATATTCCGCTTACCATGGAATGAACCTAAATCTTATCTCACACGCCCAGTGAAAGAACCGCGCTTCGAAGAACAACAAGTTTTGCACATTATCAACGCTTTTATAGACGCGGCCAAGTTCGATCGCAGGTGTTTTGATATCATGGCGGAGGCCAACATCGTCGGTCTCCTGCGCCCATATCTCGAGCTGCAGCTTCGCAGCTCTTCTCGGATGGCGCAGCATGATCAGGATAGTATCATGTTATATGATCCTTCCGACTTCACATTGCTTGAGTTAATCCGTGACAATGGCACGAAATCACTCCTCCCCTCTCCTCCTGAATTACCGACATACACAGAAACACTGCAGAGGACGGTAGTACGTCGAGGCTTGGATGTTTTCCTCCGGCAGATGTATCAGGAAACCTATCAAGATAGGTTGCCTGAGCTTTGGCGTATCAACCAAGATCCCATATCTGGGTCCAAATGATTCTAATGGACATGAAAGAAAATCAAACCATGGATGTTGGAAACGAACGACTATATGGAGGTATGAGGTTCCATCATGTTGACAAGATATACTACAGATATAAACGTACAAATGCGAATACGAAACAGCAAAGCGAGAATAAAGCATAGATGGCGTGAACACAAAAGCACTTGAAGATGATTGACGGGGTATTGAGTGAAGCTCGTAACACACCCAAATTTTAGGTATGATAGCTGGGCAAGACAAGGATTACTTCTTCAACATACCAATACCTCTGTGGGATCTTCTTCGACTTGCTCTTCTTTTTCTTTTTCTTCTGTGCTCCCTCAGCAAAGTCCTGTTCTCTCGCCATCTGAACCCAAGTGGCACCTATCCCCAAACCCACGCTCAAGGCCTCGAGCACTTTTGGTTCAACCAAGATCGTGATGTCATCCTTCGTCGGGTCGTGTGGTTTGATCCCGTCCACGCCGGCCGCGGAAGTGGTGGTACCTTGTGCATTTGCATCAATGACAACGTCGTCATTTGGGTTGACCACCGGCCCTCTCGAGCTCTCCAGGATCCTCGGCTTCGATAGGTGTGGCATCTCATCGCCCTCCTTGTCCCACCCCAACCACGGCTCCAGAACCACTTTCGCAAGCTGCCTCTCAAGTTCAATGTCCACCGCATCCGCATCTTCCTCGTCTGTAACTGGTGATTTCTGCACCGTATTGGGAGGGGGAGGTGGGGCTAACGACTTGACACGTCGCACAGACCACTCCACCACTCCGGTTGTGTGAGTCAGGGGCAAAGCTGTGGGTCCTAAGAATGCGGTCAGCGTTTGCGCTTTGGATGGGCCCCAGTTCGCGATAACCTCTGCCCATGGATCGGACTCTTCTGTTTTGGATGTGAATGCTGATTTATCTTCATTCGAGGAACCCCAAGTACCCCAACTGTTGTCGTCGATAGTGTTTATCTCTATACCATCCGCGTTATCTCGGATAGATTCGAGTACGGCCTCCTTCATCATGGTATCCTCGTCCATCTTGATAACTTCAACGTTCGCAGCTTTTAATTCCTCCTCGAACTTCTCAACCGCAATTTTCGCAGACTCCGGTGGATCCAAGGGTTTGTCTGAGTCGTTGTCAAGTCTTGCTTTTTTAGGTTTGGGTTCGTCTGTATTTAAGCTTTTATCAGCCTCGGCCTCCCGATCTTCGGGGTTGTCTGCAAGTGGCTTGTAACCGTCCGCTTTTGTACCCCAACAGGTTTTGCAAGAGCCATTGAAGTCATCAGGAAGTGAATTCGCGACTTGGGCTGTCAGAGGTAAATCATTTTGGGCACGATCGACGATCTCCAAACAACGACGAAAAGATCGCTCGTGAACGGATTCCGGAAATACGCGATTGCGAATGAGGAATCGGATGAAGAAACCCACGAGCCGTGGTATGTTGCTCAAATTTGGTTTATGCCTGTTTGAATAATTCGGGTAAGGATCTGTTGATGAGTCGAAGACAAAAATCCGACCAGATCAAGCCTTGTTTTCTCATGTACGAAGAAAGGAAAATCTTGATTGAGTCTTCGGGGTCGTTCAAAAAAGTAACAACCTTTTCTTCTTTGTGCGCACGCTCTTCATCCAAAAGGTCTTTGACCTCGGCGTCGCTACCCACGGGAATAGGATCAACGCCATACATCGCATAAGGTGGTCGAGCACGAGGCCGGGGAACGAACTTCCTGGGTTCCCTCTCGACTTCAGCACTAATCACGTTTGTTGTCGTTTCCTGTTCGAGCTCTTCTTCATCGTCGCTCTCAGATTCGTTACCTTGTGGGGGCTTATCGGTACGATTCCAGATGGGTGTGTTGGAAAGAAGGCCAATGAAAAGACGGAACTATCAGAAATACCAATCAGCTCAACGAATCTTACGGAAACGTGCACATTCGACCTGATCCCACATCTGAGTGATGTTTGACGAACTGGGAGGCCAGGTTCGGCCTCTTCGAAAATCTGCCGCTGCTTCATAGAGCCTATCGATCGGGGATGTGTGCCTACAGAGCGAATCGTATCAGTTCTACTTTTTCAGGGTATGCTGAGAGTGATGGGAAAGTTGAAGTTCTTTTGATGAGATAAGATTATCATCTTAGCGCTTGTTCAAATGTTCAGCTTGAGTTCTCATAACAGCTTTTCCCCCCAGAAAATCCAGAGTGAATAGACTATGGGCTCACGGATTATACGACCCAGGCCCTCGAAGGTCTTCCCCCTCCATCCAGGCCTCCCACCATTCTTTCCGAACGCTCGTCACTGAATATGCTTGCTGGGCCGCCTTTCTCTTGCTCTTTCGCTTCGTCTCAGTTTTGCATTGATCCGTGTCGTGGGGAACGCGCAGTTCGACCGTTGGAATCCCTAACCCATCGCGTTCAACACCGTCGTTATCTCCAGTGGCGAAAAGTTGAATTCCACGTTCTTTAAATTGCTTGAATGGGATGATCGTGACGCCTTCTGGAGCGGTCGGGAACGGAGGGAACGTCAACCTCTCGTCGTTTGGGGCTATTAAAGGAGGTGGATTGTCTGGTTGGGAGGGATTGTCAGTTGACATTGAGAAAAAACACGTCAATGTTCTGCGTGAGGAGTTCTTAGAAGCGCGTCCGCTCTTATTCCTTGTCGCCAGTCGGCACGCTTCGGCACCCCGGCTATCACCGTCCCCCACCAAATCGGGAAATATGAACCCCGGCCCTGACGCAGACGCATGGTCCCCATTGAAAGTGGTTCCGTAATTTCCACTCGAATTGTTCCATGAACTTTTATGTATTTAACCTTTACCCATCCGCGTTCGTGGACTTGTCACAGACCCATGTATGCCCATATACCTAGGTGACCTGGGTGTATTTGTGGCCTAAGGCACGGTATCATCCAGTCTAGCCGGTCTTAGCTTTACAAGTTCTGGCTTGAGGGGGCCTATCTCTCAGCTACTTCCTCTCATACTCATGTTCCAGGGCGACGGGCTTCAGTGGGTCTAACTCAGAGGCCGACTTATAGAGTTACTTGTCCCCAAATCCCATGACCGAGTTGCGGAGATCCAGCATTCAAACACCCCTTAGGTCTTCATAGGCGGCGCGGGTTTGGCCCTCATGTCCTTACCTATACAATTAGATATATCTCCCCTACTACCTACCGGCAATATTCCTCGCGGCACCACAAGAAAACCAAGCGGTATTCTCATCAACCCATCCTAGAAAGTCATCCCGAATCCTCCACCGGGGTAATCCATACCACATACTGTGCAGATATCGGGATCTACCGTCCGGTTTCATTCTACTCTATGTTCGGGAGGGATAGGGGGGGTGCCGCAATCTCTCACCTGATGGATTGGTAGGTGTGTTGCATTTCTCAAGCCGCACTATTTTCAAAAAACTGATGTGTCGAAATTTAAAGGTTGCATTCTGCACTTCCTGCACGCCTCACTGCCCGCATTTCTTCTGCGCACCGATGACATCTGAGATCCCAGAAACGCTGATCTATGTAGCGCAATAAGTATATATCCCGAAGACTGGACAGGATCATTGGAAGACGCTGAATATCTCCGTTAGGTATCTCGAGGAGTGCGGGTCTATCTTTGCTTCTCGCACAACTCTAACTCACTAGTATATCAGACTACTTGACATTGATGTGCTAAATTCCCAGGTGCTTTGGAAAATAGGAAAGAATCTGGCAGCTTGACGAATGAGCTAGTTCGACAACGCGGGAAAGGTACACAACACGGCGGGGGTACGAAGGGATTCATAGTACAAGCTCGTTTGGCGAAGGAATGGAGGTATTATATAAAAATAATGGCTGACGAATATTCACCGCCAGGAAGTTTCTCGTCGCCCTCCTAAGGAAACCCACCCGCAATAAGATAGCGGCAGTCAGGAACCGACCCCCCTTATATAAGCAACAACGACGACCATGAAGGCTTCACAACACAAAGTCTTGAGGCTATTCTGGATGCTAGGGAGGGTTGTTTTGATGTATGTGAACAGGTCCCTGAAGTCAGAATGAGAATATTCATTATATATTTTGAATAGTAAAGATTTTTTTTATCCCTTTTCCTTTTATTTCCCAAATGTGTTTTTGTGTCGATCTGAGCGTTTTATAAATTTACGTCCTCTCTGATTTGGCCGCTTAGTAACACAGTCACGTGATGTCTCCGCCGAAGGAAAGTGTCCGAAAACCAACCAAAAAAACCAAAATTTCCGAGCCCGATGCCAAGGAAAAGCCGTGCAGACCGTGCTAGAGTTGCAAACTTGGAAAAGGCTAAGAGGAAACTCCACCATCCGACTATTGAAGAGGTCGAGGATGAGGATATTACCCTCTGTGCACCTGAATCACCTGCACCCTTTGGCCCACCTGATCCCAGGAGTCTGCGACAGGACGAAGCTAGTGACCCTGAGCTTCTTGTGGGGAGGGGCAATGATTACCTACTCCGCGTTCATAATACAAGTAAACAAATGACAAATTTGGAGAGATTTTGTGACCCACCGAAATTTTATGCTTTTGGGAGAACATCCTCATGAGATAAAACATGTCAAACTAGTGGAAATCAAAGGGCAGTATATGTAAAGAGCTCCCATCTTGTTTTGAGCTCCATAGAGCAGTGCATTAATGAGAATTAAATTATTTTCCATGAGGGTATAGTTTCGAGCTGAGTTTCAAATAACATGTTTCCATATTCGGCTCACTTCTGATTAGATTTGGTGTGTAATTTAGTGACTTGACGCGTCTCGGCTATCTAAATTTCAGACCACAGGCGAGGTAACAGACAACAGTGCGCCATCGCTGACATCTTCCTTGGTCACAATATGGCTTAACTTCCTTGATCAATCCTACATGAATTTTCAGGGGCAAGAGGGTCTTTGTGGTGGATTTTTTGAATTTACTTTTTTCTGCTTCACAGGTCTGAAAAACATATGTAATTTTGATGAATCTTGAAAAATATGAGGGAATCCAAAAATCCGCCACAAAGACCCTCTCCGAGCTGATATTTTGAGCAACTTTTGTCATTAGACCAATCCATTATCTTCAGTTTCTGAGCCACCAGTGATGTGGGTCATCAAATGGCACTTTTCCAGGCCGGACAAATAACTATAAACAAATAAAAAATAACCGGCAATTGCCCCTCCCCACTTCTTGACATCATTGCCACCCTCCGGGGAGCAGCTATGGTTGATGATGAGGATGATACCACGGACATCGTACTCTACCTGCAAACATTCTGGCTGAAGTAAAAAAGTCTATTCTACCCTCTACATAGTCCATTATAATACCTAATTGTGTTTGCTTCCCAAAAAAAATTGTCGATTGCCGCCCTTCTGCATCTCGAACTCATTTTCTTTTTTTTCGACCCTCCATTTGGCCACTACCCCTAACCCTAATATGATTACATAAGGGGGTCGGTTCCTGACTGCCGCTATCTTATGCAATCCTTGTACTTAACATAAAACTACCCCCTCTGCCTCGTTGAACACTGCCATAAAAGACATCGTGAGAGAAAAATTCCCTCTAGCCGACTTGAACGACTGACCTCGTCATTGATAGCAGGATACTAGTGACGCGCTCTACCAGCTGAGCTAAGAGGGACTTATGAGCGCTGATCCGGATACATTGTTAATTCCGACGAGCGGGAAAAGCCGCAAGTTGATAATGTGGTGGGTCACCATAGGTACTATAGTCCTAACAATTTCTTCGATGGTTACAGAGAAAATACAGAGAAAAACAGATGCGGCGACCTTGAGGGAAGAGAGGTTTGGAATGTATACGAAATTGATCGGTGGTAATAGTTATCTGTGCCATGGCCTATCTTTGCTGCACCATCCCCCCTCGGCGGGTGGATGGAAGACAACACGTGGCGCAAACAGTGATCCGGAGGTGATTCATCTTGTCAAGATAAAGGGGTATTATTATACGGGGGCTACAGGAAGTCATGGTATATCATGATACTACCCCTAGACGGCTGGGTGTCATTTGCGCACGTCTTCCTTCAGAATTGAGGTCGAATTCGAGAGGCCCCAGACAGTAGCTTGTTGTACATAATTATAATGGTCATTTGGTCCATGGGAGGATTAGGGAAGCACGGGTTCTGTGTCGGGTTGGGGCCGGTGGTCCACGTTGTAGTATCAAGGCATTCTATGATGGGAAAAACACCTGTTTTTCGTGCACATCGATGGAGTCCAGAGAGATCAGAACAGATTAGCGGCAGAATAGGGCGAAAACGCGTCGAAACGCGTTTCATTGTGGGGGCGGGAGCAAGGAGGGGAGCACGTGTCAACAATGTGACGAACGCGTGTTGGCGTGGGAAGGTGAAATAAGAGGCGACATTGGGCGGCGAAGCGAGAGTCATTATTTTCCACAGCATCCACTCCGTTCAACATTTGAAATCGCAGAGATGGTCTTTGGTCTCTTCTCTCGAAAGCAACAGCCAGCACAACCACCAACGACAGAACAGTCTAACGAGCTCCAACCCGCAGCACAGCTGCGCACACCTTCACCCTCTGTCGATTCTGCTTCGATCGGCAAACAGCATTCACCATCTCATGGCCCACCACTCACCCCATCACCACCCCCAGACTCAAACTCAACGCCCGGAGAAACAGTTCAAGCTGATTTGCACTCTCTGATCCTCTCAATTCCACCCCAGACACTCCACACTTACGCAGTCAAACATCTCGCACCACCCAATCAGCCCGACACAGAAACACTCGTACACCTTACTACCTTCTTCCGAGAGCTAGCGCCTCCACCGCGCCTCCACTGTGTGCGGTGCCATAAATCTTTCTTTGACGTCGAAAATACCGACAGAAGCTGCCTCGTGCCCCACGATGACGACAGTGCCGAGGTAGAGCGTGTAGGCGTAGCCTCAAAGGCTAAGAGCGCGGGGACATATGAAACCCTATGGGGATGCTGTGGCCGCACCGTCGAAGGAGACGGCGACATGGGCCCGCCCGATGGATGGTGCTACGAGGGCAAACATACTGTACGTCGCCTATGTTTCACTTTATAATTCTTATCTGATCGTCCCTATAGACGGACATCAAGCGTGCAAGATTTCGTGCGGACTCGACTCCTCAAGATGATAAGCTCACTTCATGTGAACGACTACGGTGCCACGGCCCCGCCCGCTCCACGCATGCTCACCGGAAACGCGGGCGGCCTCTTGTCGACCAAGGCGAAGACGAAGGTGAAGAATCGTCAACATCTGCCTCCGCACCCTCAGTCTCTGCATCCCCCCGGTCCTCGAGCGGCCGGCGTCCAAATAAGAAACTCCGGACACAGGCACAGCCTGCCAAAGAAGAGTCAGAAGAGTCAGAAGAAGAGCACGACGAGGCTAAGATGGATGTCGACGAAGCACCCCAAGCCTCCCCACCTGCTGCTCCTTCATCCCCTCCCAAATCCAAACGCAAGTCGCGTTCGACGAAACACAAAACACAGGCTTCTTTCAGCACTCCGAAAACCAGCAGCCCCCTCGTCCTCGCCCCACCCTTCGTCTCCAACTCCGCCTCCCCCGAACCTCCCATTCAAGCTCAGGTCATCGTCAGCACCAAGCCGAAGCCCCATTCGCATCTGAAACCAAAGTCCAGCAAGGCATCGCTGAAACCAAAATCCAGCGTCGCTTCTCTGAAACTCAAGTCTGCCGCAGCCTCGACGGCGAAGCCCGAGTCGAGCACGCAGAAGTCGACGACGGAGCCCTCGTCGCCGAGGAAGAGTCTTCGCCACGCATCGCCTGCGAAGGCGACGCCACCGAAACCAAAGCCTCGTACCCGGACGAAGGGCAAAGACCTAGTGGAAGTTGTGGACTCGAGCATCGATGGGGAGCGTGTCGTCGCTCCCCGCAAGTAGGTTTCGTCGCGTCCCACCCGAACGTGCGCATTTATCATGCTGCATTTAAATGGGGTGCATACACCCCATTTTTCTTGGTTTTCCCAGTTTTTCGTCTTTTCATCTGTGATTGAAACGCCGTCTTATCTATTCGATATCTACTCATCTATCTTATCGCGGGCAGTAGTCTCTTCCCAGTATTTTTTTTCTATCTCTCCCTCTCTTGGTCCCTCACACACTCACAACACACGCTCCCTCACATTCGTCTCCCGTCTCATCTTTGCCAAAGCATATATACATCCACACACTCCCTCACCTTCCCATATTTCGTGCCCACTCTGCGTGCACGTCACTCGTTCATCACTCACACCACCAGCCAGTCCTTCGATCTGAAAGCAGTACTCCAGAGCCTGTCTTATACTACATTTCCATCGTATAACTGTACATATATTACAATTTAACGCCGTGTGGCTTGCATGACTGTATGTCTTTTGCCGGATTTCGGAGTGTCGCGCTTGAGGCTCGGTGTCTCCTGTGGGTTTTCGTCGAGGCTGGTATGACCGCGGGTCTGAGGTTATCGTTTGATGGGATTGCGGCTCGTTCACGAATGGGGATGGGTTTACATGGGGGTCGTCAACTTAGGATTTTTCTGGGAAACTCGGTTCTGGAGATTGTATATCGACGATATCGATCACCATCCATCACTTTAGAGAATGACTTTCTTAATTAGCAAAGTGCTCGGCTAATTTTTGGCGGGCTATTTTCATTGGCAGTGTCAATGTTGGCATCCCGACCTGCCTTAACCCATAGCTTTTCGTGGAAGCCAAAATCTATGGGTTATCAAGGGTTATGGGTTGTCCCAGGGGTCGTTGTAGGGTCCTCTCTGAGGCTTGTAAAGTGCTAACATAATGTATTTATGTATATATCTATAATTACTTGATATCTAGGTGGCTCGAAATGCAAAAAAATTGGTCAGAGCTGTAGATCAAAGAGAATTGGAGGTGTCTAGGCATGTTTGGCAACCGAGGCCTGCCAGAATGACCTCCAACTTGCATGCGAAGGGTTCATCAGGGTTGGCAACAACTGCATCCTTGTCAACAAAATTGGCATTGTTGTCCAACCAATGCTCACCTTCAGAAATGTGTTCCCTGTTGAATAGATGGGCAGAGAGAGTATCTTTACATGTCTTTATTGTTTCCTTCAGTCAAGCAAGGCCTGCCTTGAGCACATTTAGCAGTTTCTTCCCCATTGTAGGGTATGTTGAACTAGGAAAACTGTTACTGTCCTTATCCCAATTTGTGGCAATGTATTTCAAATTATGTTATGTATGGATACTAAACTAAAACTCCACAAGATTGTCTTCCAGTGGCCTCAGTTTTAGGTAAAGTCTAGGTTATGACCCTCCTCTGGGCCTATGGGTTATGAACATCAGGGAAACTACACATACTTGGGCTGTGGGCTTTTGGGGCTTTGGCTTTACATATGTACTTGGGCTTGGGCTTTGAGAACTTTGTCTTTATTGATGGGCTTGGGCTTTGACTTTTTGGAATTTGTCTTTATAATATTTGATTTTGAAGCTTTTCCTTGGGCTTTTGACACTTCTGCTTTTTGGTAAGGCCTTGTTACCCTTTAGTTTTATGACAGACTTGATGAACTTTAGAATATGGCCAACAATTTCTACTACTAGTGTTGTACTGGGAATACTACAGTAGTAATATCAAAAGGCTATCTCATGGGCATGGTGATCACCATATTTACTAACATAGAAAAGATAGAATGCACCAAGAGAATCAATGTGTGAAACAGTCCTTGAAAGAAAATGTTCACCTGCTACACCAATCAGGTGAGCACTATGTAGGATTGTATCAATATGTACCACAGATACAATACAATGTCCATGAGCATCTTTGTCTGGCTGTACATGCCATAGCCCAGTATCTTCACATGGAGCATCACCATATGTTGCAAACAACTGTACCAGTGCACATGGGTATTCTTTGCCTTCAAAATTGAAAGAAAAGAAAAGCTGCACCTAAGCAGCATGAAGTCTACAGAAGCCAGGTGCATCAGGGTCCTTATTGATGAAGACACAGTCATAATGGCCTGGACCTTTCTTCCAAGTTGGTGTGGCCTGGATATGTTCACAATGCATTCCTCCAATCCCAGACAAGTCACTTGGAGCAAAGTAAGTTGAGATGGCAGAGTGGAAGACATTAACTTGAAGTGAGCTTAAGATCCTTGGGCACTGAATAAGTGGAACATCCATGCCAAAGTCCTCAGACTAAGGATGAAGTTAATCATAAAAGAATCAGCAGATATATTCAGGGAGTTTTGGGATCTTGAGAAAGTTTGCAAGTTCATGGAGTGCTCAGGAGTAACTGCGTGCTATACATGATATATATGAGTTAGGACTGATTAACTGACACTGTTATGATACATACCTGCCTGTCTTGTAAGTTTTACATCCCCTAAAGAGGTAATGCCCTCCACATCACTGGAATCAGGAGGGTCTGGGGTGTGTGGAGTAGAATGGGACAGTGATCCTGAAAGCATCCCACAAGCTTCAAAATCAATGTAGGTAGTAGCAAGCTTGTCCAAGCTTTGGTTTGTCAAGAGCATCTGTCCAAGTAGTTCATTATGGCTAGAACAATGCCAGGGCTCCTTAACAGCTTTGATATGCTTAGACTCGGTTTTTGATGAACACAGACCATTTGGTGCTCCAATTGTTGAATAAAATAGTGGTAATGAATGAGAGAGTGTTGCTGTGGTAGTGAAAAGTCAAGGCAGATACCAGTATCAATGAAAATTTGTTGCTCTTGGTGAAAACATTCCACAGCAGCATCAATCTGTTCCAAGACATCCTCATTGATTGTTGAACAGCAAACAAGATAACAAAACTCCAAAAATGCACTAATTGCATGGACCATTTGAGGGGGGACATGGCCAGCAATAGCAGGCAGGTACACCTTGAATAATCTCTCTGAAAAAGCTCTTAATAATGGTGTGATTGTAGAGGTCTTTACACTAAGCCACATAACCCGTGTGGACTCCGCACAGACTCATTTGGCAGGACACTCAGCCAAATGACAATCCGCATCTGTGCCAAGTCTGCATCAATCCATGTAATTTCACATG
The DNA here is from genome assembly GCA_013420905.1 of Collybia mongolica. NCBI lineage: Eukaryota > Fungi > Basidiomycota > Agaricomycetes > Agaricales > Clitocybaceae > Collybia > Collybia mongolica. Next base: position 3,917,156 of record JAAXNY010000005.1, read on the forward strand.
GACACACGGACAAGCATGGATGGACAGCTTGCAGAGTGCATGCAGCCAGTCAATTACTAATCAGATTACTAATATAAATTTTATTTACACAAATTATATATACTATTTGCTATTAATAACATAACATAACGGCGCTGAAAAACTTGCATCCAACTAGGTTTGAACACGTACAGGCACAAACATTACATAATATGTTTGGCATTCATAACCATTGGGCAAAGGATAGAAATGGATGTGGAACGAGGGGACGACGAGGAAAGGGTGCCCCGAGGGGCAGAACCAGGTGAGTCATACACTGCCGCTCACCCACACACTCACCACGCAGCGTGTCCCCCCCCCCCCCCCCCACTTCAGGAACTGGAGATGAAGGATACGGCTGCCAACAGCAACAGTGAGGAAGGTGGCAATGACAACAACAACAACAACGATGAAGACAGCAACATCAACAGCAGCAACAGTGCCGATGAGGCCTGTGGCAACAACAGCAACAGCAGCAGCAGCGGCAGCACCAACAACAGCGCGACAACAACGACAACTACAACAAAGACAACAACGACCACCACAAAGACAATGACAATGACAACGACTAAGGACAACAACAACAACAGGGACAACAACAAGAAAAGCGGCCAGTGCTGCCACCACTGAAACCCAGGCCACTGACAATGCTGCAGGGGCCAACAAGGACGACGAGGGGGCGGGGGCCCCTGCCCCCGCCCATATTAAATTATGTTTTATAATCCATGTATTATATTTAGTAGCAATATATATTATTATCCTATCAATGTATGTAGAATGTTAGTAAGTAAACCCTTATGTATATGTAAGTAAGTAATTTATAATTGAAGAAAGTAACTGAGTCTGTGTGGAATCTGTGCTGTCCATATGGAGTCCGCTGAAAGGGGGCTCCTGGGCTATAAGTGTGCTGATGCTATGAAATGTAATCTCTTACACACACACACACCAAATCTAACAATCAACACACAAACGGTAGGAATTGCCTGTTTTGAGTTCGGGTTCAAGTGCTTGGAAGCACTAAGCTTTGAATAGTACTAGTCAAGGCCCTTTCCAATGATCTCTCAACAGGTTTGATTCAGACAAAGCTTTAACACAAGTTTAAAAACTTGCTAGGTATATTTATAATATCTCTCGATCCAATAGACTGAGTACCAAGTGTATGTTCAATTATTAATGATCCCAAGCAGATCTATAAGTCCAAGTGACTTATTAAACAAACAGTGCCAAGTGCACTAAAGGCCAAGTGCCTAGTAATTCCAATGGACAATGCGGTACTAAGTTCCAAGTGAACTAGGACTCTTCAATTCTGTGATCTCTTCAAACAATTCCAATCAAGACAACTTGAAGCAATCTGAGCCTTAATTTGGGCATGCAATAGTGTTTCAACAAATATGATTTGTATACTCTATAGTAGCGCAAAGTGGGGGCAAGATTCCTTACCTTTGTGCTACTCTTCTACAGTCTATTTACAGTGGCTCAAAAAACTGCCCCAATGTTTGTACATTTTTGAAAGATCAATATGGTATGAAGTGCTGACATAAGCAGGGGACCTGGGGTAATTATGTAAGATACTATGACATCGTGGCTTTCCAATGGACCCTGGATCATGTGATTTGGATCAAAACCCATTAAGCTATAGGCCAAACAAAATGATTACTCATTGGGGCAGTTTTTTGACCCTCTATTAATTTTCTATCTAATACTTTGTATGACCACCTTTTGCCTTTATAACTGCTTGTATCCGCCTGGGCATACTTTCTATCAGGTTTTGGCATACCTCTGGTGGAATTTCACCCCACTCTTCAGCCAATCTATCCCACAACTCATGTACTCCTTTGGGTGGTGTCGGATATTCTTTAAGACGGCGCTTGAGATGTTCCCAAAGGTGTTCTATTGGATTCATGTCAGGGGATTGGGCAGGCCAGCCAAGGACTTGAATGTTGTTGTCTTCAAACCACTGTGTGGCCAGTCCAGATGTGTGTTTGGGGTCGTTATCTTGCTGAAAGTAGCACTCGCCATCCACCATTTCCAACTTCTCAAAACTTTCCTGAACTCCACTCTCCAAAATTTCACAGTATTGAACCTTGTCCATGTTCCCCTGCACCTCTATGAGCTTTCCCACTCCATTCCACCCCATACAACCCCATACCATGAGGTTTCCTCCTCCTCCATGTTTGACAGTAGGTGATGTTGTTCTATCAGATGGTGGTTCTCCCCTTTGTTTCCAGACATAAACCTTTCCATCTGACCCAATCCTATTGATTTTGGTCTCATCTGTCCATAGAACCCTTTTCCAGTCCTCCACAGTCCAGCTTTCATGATATTTTGCAAACTGGAGACGCCGGATGCGATGGGCTCGTTTGAGAAGAGGAGCTTTCCTCTTTGTAGCAGCATAAAATTGATTTTCCTTGAGTGCATTTCTGACTGTCTGGGGTGTGACAGGATTGGGGATGATGCCATTGATGAATTGGGTAGCCTGAACTGCATTATCAAGCTTCCCTGACTTGATTTGATGAATAATTGACTGTTTGTCACGAACAGACAGCTTGGAGGGGCGGCCACCAAGGTTGTTTTCTTTGTTTCCATCCACATCTTTGCTGATCCTACTGATGGTACCCTTCCCTAGACCAGTTTTCTCCTTGATTTGACGCTGAGAATAGCCCTCATTGAGGAGAGAAACAACAGTATTGTGCTGAGCAGTAGAAATGGCTTTCATGATGGTGGTAAGAGGTCAAGAAGATGATTGAACCAATTCCAACATGTCAAATTGATACAAATAAAGTCACATGACATTGTTTATTCTTCCCACAGTCCATAATGTTCTCGCATTGGATCATAAATGCCAGAATAATGGAAAATAAGATAAGGGTCAAAAAACTGCCCCAATAAGTAACCATTTTGTTTGGCTTATAGCTTAATGGATATTGATCCAAATCACATGATCCAGGGTCCATTGGAAAGCCACGATGTCATAGTATCTTACATAATTACCCCAGGTTCCCTGCTTATGTCAGCACTTCATACCATATTGATCTTTCAAAAATGTACAAACATTGGGGCAGTTTTTTGAGCCACTGTATAGTGTACAAACTAAATATCATACGGAATTGTAAATTTTATATGGAACCGCGCTCCCCTGCACCAAGGATCTGTATTTAATGCTGACTTGTCCTCTACAACTTGGTGCACGTGCCATGTGTGCCAATTATGTCATTACTTGTTACTTATCAAATATTGAAAGAGCTGGCTAAACTCTTATCAAGTCCTGACCGCGCACTTGGTTATTTAAAACAGCGCAGCACTGTCATTTACTTCTCCTGATCATCCCAGTTGTTATTCACAGTGTCCCGTCTCTTCCGGTAGTTAACACCAAGTGCCCCTGACTAGGATTGGGTTGTGCAAGTCCCGAATTTACAATTACTTCTCCTATTAATGATCCCCAGACTAATGATATCATACTACAACAGTTACTTATGAATTAAGATACTGAGGTTGTAACCGGGCATGGTGAATAGGACTAATAATAGGCCATACTCATAGTCCTCTGTACTGATAGTGTATTATCCATTAGACTAGTTCACTCTGATTAGCCGTCTTGGAGCTCGACTCTAATCCTTTATTACTGTTTACTTGGTTATTAGAAATGATACTAATGGCCTTACTTGTTGACTTTATAAGTGCAAACAATTTTGGGCCCTATCACTGCAAGGACATGTGGGGGACTGTAAAGTACAGTGATTGTACTGACCTTCATGAGAGCCTTTGAGTCATCACCTGTCCACTGTTTGAACCCATGACCCTCTGGAAAGCATCGTAGCCCAAGAAACAAGGGAGCAGCTGCAATTCTTGAGCAGAATGATAAGTATAGGTCTCATACTTGTGTAATAAATGCCAACTTACTACTGATCAATATCATCAAGGATTTGATTTGGATGAGCAGGACCATGAACAGATTCAAGGAATTGGCCAACCCATGTCACAAGGTGATCTTTAAATGTCCCCTTGATTATCTGGTGGAGAAGATCTGGAGTTAAAAGCTCATGGATGTTGGTGTGAGGAAAATAAGAAGTAAAGGGCTGGAACAGCATGAAAGATCAGTCCTCAGGTGGTTGAGGTGGGAAAAAAAAACATACTGTGATGTCCCCAATAATGCCATAACCCTCCCAAAGAAGCTTCAGGTCATTATCAAATGCATCATGAAGAGCATCTGTGTTTTTGTGAGAATGGAAAGTTCTAGCTGGGTCATAGTCCAGGTTTGATGGGAGCTGTGCATCTACACAGTGAATGATTAGAGAAGGGCAGTTGATAGAGCAAAATACTTACTTGGCACACCACCCAGATACCACCATGCAATGAGTGCTTGTTCAGGATAGTCAGCAATATATGGCCCTAGACCATATATGACTCTGCAGTAATAACCATCAGAGCAACAGGTGATATGAGGCTTTGTCATCCATGGCTTGAGTGGCATAAGAATTGGGGATGGGCAATGCTTGTTAAATTTTGCGTACTGACAAAATTTCACTGATCAGTAATATTATTGATTAAATTAAATTCATTAATAATTCAGCTAAATTTGGTGACCCACAGCTCTTCTGGTGTATATTCCAGTGCTTAACACACACTGAGGGCTGTCTGTCCTTTATGATAAAGTACATGCTTTATATTTATTCAGGATTTCCACTGTTCAGGCAGTTGGAAAGCATTGGCATGGCAGGAGCTGCTGATTTGCTGATTTAGATGTGGCTGTGCCGTGATGATTGCGCGTGCACTGTGGCGCACATGAGTGGATGTGGAACACATTTTGCAGATACTTACCGCCACCTCTCATACCATTAATGAAACTTTTCCATATACACTAGGAGAATATGTTTTTGAATACAGATATACATTTTATTGAACCACTATCTTATAAAGTCAAAAACAATGTAGATCCTTGCAAGTAGTCCTTTAACTTTATATTGTCAGAGGCTCATTTTTAGGTCTTGAGTCATTGGTCAATCTTGTTCCTACACATTAAGACTACAATTTGTTAAATCTAGAGTTTCTGGCTGTTGTAGCAATGTGTCAGAATAGCACTGCTTGGCACAACTTATCTACAAAAGAAAAAGATTTTAAAAGATCTGTATTTAACATTTTGTTGGGAGTAAAATTCTGAGTTAGTTTGTCTTTGAATTGAGTGTTTAAAGTGATTGTGGAAGCTGGAAAATGCAAAACCATTCTCTCCAGTGAATTTGTTAGTCTATTTACAGTCCAATTAAGTTTATTTACCGGCGGCTATTTGCATCAGTATGCGAAATTACTAAGCATTGCCCACCCCCATAAGAATGCATGCAATGGATGAGTGGAAAAGCTGTCAACAAAATTTCCAATATTTGATGCTATCCTGATATTGCTTATCAGCTAGTGTTTTCCATCATTCAAGAACAACTGTTACAAGTCCTTATGTTTACATAAGTAACTCATTCATCATCCTGAGTTTGCAGGGAAAATTCAGTGTACCCAACAAGATCTAGTATTGTTTTTCCCATGGTTAGTAATTTTGAAGTACATCAGTAAGACTTTGTAGTTGTGGAAATATTTTTCTAACTGTGGAATTCAAAATTATCCAATGTGCAGATTTTGAGCAAAAAAGGCAACTGCTAACATGGGCTACATTTAATGATATAAATTCGAGTTAATTAGTCTTTTTCTTGGGATTTCTCAAAAATTAATTAATAAATGTCCACTGCATAATCATGCTTATGTTTGTCAACTATGCTGTTATCTGCTTTGGGTCAAACTTTTCCCACAATACAAAACATTGCATATCTCCACAATGACAAGACCTATGGATGCAATTCAGATTGCTACTACTAGATATGGTGAAGGGCTACCCAATTGGTATATTCATATGTATTTGTATTTATTTGTTCACCTTCAAACATCATCATCAAAAGCAGCTCTCTCATTACAAGCATGTTACAAATGAATATCAAGTTTGTGTATGAGTTTGCCACACAGCTAGCCAGGCAAACAATACCATCAAAGTTCCCACAATATAAACCATTGCATATCTCAACAACAACAAGGCCTATGGATGTAATTTAAATTGCTAGTGTTAGATATAGTGAAGTAGTATGTCATGTATATGTTTGTAGGGATTTTATATTTGTTTGTATATTTCTACACATTATGAACAACAATTTTCTTGCTATATATTACAAATGAATACTGTCTGTATATCACTTCATCACACATCTGACCAAACAAACAATAATAGTAAAGAAATTTCCCACAATATAGATGATGCATATCTCAGCAAATACAAAGCTGATGGACATGCTACTACTAGATATTGTAAAGGGATACATTATGTGTATGTTTATATGTGTTTGTAGTCATTTGTACTCTTCCAAATCTCCTTATCAACTTGAGGTAGAGGGCCATTACTGGCAGATACAAGTCCTTATGTTTTTTTTTTTGATTAACTTTTCTTTATATTTCTAGAACCAGGTTGTTGCAATAGAACTAGCTATCCAGAATCTCTTCAACTTTATATTACTTTTTTTTGTTGATGAGTTTGGTTCTGGAACACTTGTCAGGCATTGTCCTAGAATTAGATTGTAGGGTACAGGGAGTAGCTTGACATCATGGAAGGCCTGATGGATACACAACATGAAGATGTAATATGACCACACATTTGAGCTTGCCAAATACTTGTTGCACTTCTGTAAGGGGTCATGTTGCCAAGAGGCTCAGACAGGGAGCAGTATACACAGTATGAATAACCATGCAGGGAAGGGATGAGCATAGAGCACTAGAGGCTTGACTATGAGTAGAGAACACAGCCCAAGTCTATTGCAAAGGCTGTACTTTACACTTCCCCACATGTCCTTGCAGACTCTGCACAGACTCCGTACGGACTCCGCAAGGACAGCACAAAGTCCACACGGACTCTGCATGGACTCTGCACGGACTCCATGTGGACTCCACAGAGTCTGCGCGGACTCACTTACTTTCTTCTATTATAAAGTACTTACTTACTCTTTTACTTACTAACAATCTATATAATTAATAGGATAAAACATATATTATTACTAAATATAATACATATATGATAAGATAATTTAATATGGGTGGGGGCCCCTGCCCCCACCCCCCCGTCGTCAGCGGCGACAGCACTGGCTGCTTTTCTTGTCGTTGTCCTCATGGTGGTGGTGGTCGTCTTTGTTGTAGTTGTTGTTGTTGTTGTTGCGCCGTTGTTAGTGCCGCTGCTGTTGCTGTTGTTGCCGCAGGCCTTGTTGGCACTATTGCTGCTGTTGCTGTTGCTGTCTTCATCATTGTCATTGTTGTTGCCGCCTTCCTCACTGTTGCTGTTGGTGGCCGTATCCTTTGTTTTGAGTTCCTGAAGTGGGGGGGGGGGTGGACACGCTGCGTGGTGAGCATGTGGGTGAGCGGCGGTGTATGACTCACCTGGTTCTGCCCCTTGGGGCGCCCTTTCCTCATCGTCCCCTCGTTCCGCATCCGTTTCTATCCTTCTCCCCACACCATCTTGTGCGTCATCATGTTGATGTCGGTTGGCGTTCGATGTGTTGGCGTTGGCGGCGTGGGTGTGTTGGCATTGGTGTTGGCATTGGTGGTTTTGGCGGATGTCGTTGATGTGGTTGAAAAGAACCAACAAAGACATGGCAATGGTAATGTGACCATTGCACGTGCCTCATAGTCATGTAATTTGAGTCCGTTGACTTGAGGCCAGTGATTCTGTAGCTAGAAATGCCTGCCTTGCCCAACGGTTATGAATGCCAAACATATTACATAATGTTCGTGCCTGTACACATTCGAACCTAGTCGGATGCAAGTTTTTCACCACTGTTATGTTATGTTACAGTGGCTCAAAAAACTGCCCCAATGTTTGTACATTTTTGAAAGATCAATATGGTATGAAGTGCTGACATAAGCAGGGGACCTGGGGTAATTATGTAAGATACTATGACGTCGTGGCTTTCCAATGGACCCTGGATCATGTGATTTGGATCAATATCCATTAAGCTATAAGCCAAACAAAATGGCTACTCATTGGGGCAGTTTTTTGACCCTTATCTTATTTTCCATTATTCTGGCATTTATGATCCAATGCAAGAACATTATGGACTGTGGGAAGAATAAACAATGTCATGTGACTTTATTTGTATCAATTTGACATGTTGGAATTGGTTCAATCATCTTCTTGACCTCTTACCACCATCATGAAAGCCATTTCTACTGCTCAGCACAATACTGTTGTTTCTCTCCTCAATGAGGGCTATTCTCAGCGTCAAATCAAGGAGAAAACTGGTCTAGGGAAGGGTACCATCAGTAGGATCAGCAAAGATGTGGATGGAAACAAAGAAAACAACCTTGGTGGCCGCCCCTCCAAGCTGTCTGTTCGTGACAAACAGTCAATTATTCGTCAAATCAAGTCAGGGAAGCTTGATAATGCAGTTCAGGCTACCCAATTCATCAATGGCATCATCCCCAATCCTGTCACACCCCAGACAGTCAGAAATGCACTCAAGGAAAATCAATTTTATGCTGCTACAAAGAGGAAAGCTCCTCTTCTCAAACGAGCCCATCGCATCCGGCGTCTCCAGTTTGCAAAATATCATGAAAGCTGGACTGTGGAGGACTGGAAAAGGGTTCTATGGACAGATGAGACCAAAATCAATAGGATTGGGTCAGATGGAAAGGTTTATGTCTGGAAACAAAGGGGAGAACCACCATCTGATAGAACAACATCACCTACTGTCAAACATGGAGGAGGAGGAAACCTCATGGTATGGGGTTGTATGGGGTGGAATGGAGTGGGAAAGCTCATAGAGGTGCAGGGGAACATGGACAAGGTTCAATACTGTGAAATTTTGGAGAGTGGAGTTCAGGAAAGTTTTGAGAAGTTGGAAATGGTGGATGGTGAGCGCTACTTTCAGCAAGATAACAACCCCAAACACACATCTGGACTGGCCACACAGTGGTTTGAAGACAACAACATTCAAGTCCTTGGCTGGCCTGCCCAATCCCCTGACATGAATCCAATAGAACACCTTTGGGAACATCTCAAGCGCCATCTTAAAGAATATCCGACACCACCCAAAGGAGTACATGAGTTGTGGGATAGATTGGCTGAAGAGTGGGGTGAAATTCCACCAGAGGTATGCCAAAACCTGATAGAAAGTATGCCCAGGCAGATACAAGCAGTTATAAAGGCAAAAGGTGGTCATACAAAGTATTAGATAGAAAATTAATAGAGGGTCAAAAAACTGCCCCAATGAGTAATCATTTTGTTTGGCCTATAGCTTAATGGGTTTTGATCCAAATCACATGATCCAGGGTCCATTGGAAAGCCACGATGTCATAGTATCTTACATAATTACCCCAGGTCCCCTGCTTATGTCAGCACTTCATACCATATTGATCTTTCAAAAATGTACAAACATTGGGGCAGTTTTTTGAGCCACTGTATTAATAACAAATATAGTATATATCTGTCCTATACATTAAAACAGCTGGGTGTTTTGACCCTAACTTTGCTGACCTAATATTCGCTTTGCTGACTAAAAATATGACTAATCAAAGAAAGATGACAAATATTGAACAGATGCCTGAAACAGAAGCAGGCGGCATTTGCCGTCAGACACATTGTTTAGTCATGTGACCAAAAAGCATCCAGCATCAAATTTGTAAAATGTGTGCCCTCAGGTTTCTAACTACTAGCTCATTTTGTTGCTGGAATCTGGAAGTAGTGTCATTCTTCTTTCTCCCCTCTCATAGAACATTCTGGAAAGGCCAAATCAATTAAACAAAATTTCATGGCCATAGCCTGTTGATTACAAAATACTTATCAAAGCATGCATAATAGTTTTGAGGCTCAGTTGAGGTAAATATATAAGATTGTGTGCAATGTAGAGAGTGCCTTGATTGTAGGCAGGAACATATCACCTGTATTTGTTGTGAGACTAATTACCATCTCATTTACAAAACCAAAAGCCATAATCATGAGTCATCATCTATGTATTCTTGCCACAGTAAAAATAAGAATGAAGCAGATAAATCTCTTCTGAAATACCAAGGTAATTTGTTGTAAATTAATTTCAATTTTACAGTTGTTCCTTAGAGTGGTATGAGGCCCCTGGAAGCTCCCCTATATGTTTGGAAAAGTTTTTCTCCAGAATGGGCCTCAAATCCACTATATGGGCCAGGGCTTATGTTATAAAACATAAAACATATGGAAAAAAGAACATGACAATTCTTGCCATACTGGGGCCAAGTTTTTTTTAGTGCTTCTTGAGGATTGTGAATCTGGACTCTGGCTCTTCTCAAGCTGAAATAGATCAAATGAACCAGTGACCCATTACTTTGAAAAATCCTCAAGGAAGGTCTGAAATCTGCTATATTTAGGCCAAGGATTTTGCCAGAATCACTCAGATCCACTATTTTGGGCTGGAAAAATCATCATTTTGGGAGTCTCAAATCCAGAAAAGTTTTCCAAACATATAGGTGAGCTTCTGGGGCCTGTGGTATGGGGAAAAAAAATCAATGGCATTTGTGGCCAACTGCAATCCACACTCCAGTGACCATATATCTGGAACTCCCTTTATATATTTGTGTAAATATTATTTGTCCTCAGAATGGACAAGCCACCCCCCCGTGCCGAAGGCACGGGTAGTAAGCTTGTATATATTAAAGTACCAGGAACGTGGGAATTGATTGTGACTAATCCTGACAAAGCAGCAGAAAAGTTGTCTTTTAAGTAGAGTGCTGACTAAGGATGACAAAGCAAGAAAAGTTGTTAAAGTCACATGCTCTGTCACCTGCTCAAGTCACCTGCTTAAATCACCTGCTCAAATCACCTGTTCAAACCAGCTCAAGTCACCTGCCTCAAAACACAACATGACCACCACATCACATGACCTCCAAAGCACACAAAATCAATAAATGTTATCCCATTTGTGTGTACACTTCCTCATAAATTTCAGAAGCTCAAACTAAATTTTAAAAAATACATTTAAATGATGCTACTGCTTATGAAATTTTACAAATCAAAAGCAGATAGACAAAAATGAAAATGACTTTACCTGACCAATTCTGATGTAAAGCCTTGGATTCACACAATATATTCCAACATTACAAATCCTGATTTAATTACATCATATTACATTATATATTTAAATATGAAAAAAAAACATCTATCCAGGTATCACATGCTAAGTCACCTGCCTCAAAACAAAACATAATCACCTGCTTTACAACACAGGATAACCACCACTAAAGTAGACTAAGTCAACAAATGTTATCTGTTATCCTTAACTTATTTGTGTGTATATTGTCTGACTAGATTCAGATGCTCAAACTAAAACAATAAAATAGGCATGTAAATGGTACTACTGCTTATAAAATTACAAATCAAGAGCATACAGATAAAAACTTAGAAATGACTTTTACCTGGCCAATTCTGCTATCAAGCCTTTAATCAACACAAAATAATCTAACATTACAAACCCTGTTTTGAAACCTGATACATTATTTTGAAAAAATTACTCTCTGTCTAAGCCTAGGTTTAAAACAATTAGAATCCAGTGCAAATAATCAAGAGAAATATCATGGGTAGAAGAAATATAGGTTCCAAGGATTTTAAATAGAGCTGATCTCTGTTAGATTAGAGCACTAAAAACTTTTCACTATAGATGTATGACAATTTACAAATGTGATAGGAAATGACTATACAAAATTGGACAGCATTGTTATGTCTTTGATATAGTCAACTGGGTGTTCTGGAATATTAGAGGAGGTAGTAGAGGCTTTGGTGGGCTGACTGTAGTATTTGATAGTGACTGCCAACAAACCCTACCTGTTATCCCTAATGGTTCACATGCACAGGCTGTGGGTACCTGACTCATGCACTCCCCCACTGTGGAATGAACTTCAGATACTCAAACTAAAGAAAGATATGTGCTTATATGGTGTTACTGATGATGAAGTCAAATTTGTCGAATGGCAAATTGAAGTTAGCCCTGGGAAGCTTACAGATGACAATGGAAATGTCACATTACCTGGCTGCTTACACAGTGCTCAAAATACTGTAAAGTCTCTAATTGACACAGGATATCCTGACATTGGAAACCCTGTTCTAAAACCTAATACACTTTACTCTGAGAGAGCTATTTTTTCTGCCAGAAATGGTGATGTTGACTCTCTCAATAAAAAAGTACTGGATATGTTTCCTGGAGATGGCAAGATGTACCACAATGCAGATTGTATTGCATATGAAGGAATTGATGGAGCTGAAGCAATATACCCTGTTGAATATCTGAATATTATCAATGTATCAGGGCTACCTCTATCTAAGCTAACTTAAAAAGTGGGGTGCCATGTAATGATATTGCACAATTTGAACCCAGTTGATAGTGTTTGCAATGGGTCAAGGGAAATAATAACATAGACAAGCAACTATATTGTAGAAGTATGGTTAATTGGGAGGCAAAATGGTAGGCATAAAGAAATTATCTCAAGATTCCAAATGATGCCATCTAATAGCCTGATAGCTTTTAAATTGGCATGGTCACAACTACTTTTATAGCTGGGATTTTGTATGACAATCAACAAATGTCAAGGGCACTGATTACACCAAGTTGGACTTGACTTTAGATCTCCTGTAGTTATACATGGGCAGTTTTATATTGTGATTTCACATATAATATTGGTACATGGAATGAAAGCTATGATACCAAATACTGTAGACAATAGGCTCACTTTAACAGTAAAGAGGTTCCTTTGGAGTAGAAGTATTATATGGATTATGATTTGAATGGGGAAAAAAGCCTACACCCAAAATATTGAAATTGAACATAGAATAAAGTATTGAGACTAAGATGGGGGTCTGGGGGCAGAGCCCCCAGCAAGCTGAAGGTTACGTGGTGGAGCCATGGGTGAGTGTAGTGGTGCCATGGCGTAGCCACAGGCCATAAGCTTGTAATTTGTGTAAATAAAATTTATATTACTAATCTGATTAGTAATTGACTGGCCGCGCGGACTCTGCAAGCTGTCCGTCCGTGCTAGTCTGTGTGTCTGCATGAAATCACGCAGATTGATGTGGACTCGGCACGGATGCAGATTGTCGTTTGGCTGAGTGTCCTGCCAAATGAGTCTGTGCGGAGTCCACACAGGTTATGTGGCTTAGTGTAAAGACCTCTGCAAAGGTGCCCTTCCATGAAGAGGAAGGGGCACCTTATATATAGTACATTGTACCTATGTCTCAAATAACAACAGAATCTGATATCAGTAACTCTACTGATGTAACAATACATCTGTGATATGTTAGTCCAGAGTAAACTACTATCTGTCAAGGGGTTAAAGCAGTGTGTGTCAGAATAATAGATATAACAGTGAGGCTATGCAAGCTGTGCAATAGTGATTCTGATGGCTAGATGTGGACAAACAAGTGATCCCCTTACAACTTCACCCATATCCATGGTTATGCCAATAGAAGTTGGTGTTTATAAATCCTATACAAATATCCACCAATAAAAGGTAACAATATATATCTAGGCATTTTCCTTGAAAACAAGTCAGCTGGTAAAGTGGGGACTCAGACTCTCAGAGATGGACTATTGTAAGGGCAACTCCGGCGGAGTGCGCGCGAACTTAGTAGAGCGGGCCGATGCTGAGGAGGGGATCCTAAGAGAATACTCTGAGGAGCCTCCATCAGGGGGGGTGTGCTATATACCTAGTACTACATTAAATACACGTTCCCGGTGCGGTACGACGACACGCGTTGGGCTAGCGAAGGTCACGTGACCGTGCCCTTGATAGTCCGAACAAGTGCGAAGTCCGGCGGCGAACTGCACGCGAAGTAGAGAGTGGGGGTGCGTGTGGGCGTAGGTAATGAACGTGCGATGTAGTGAATGTAATTGAGTGAGCGCGAAGTAAGCAGAGAAATTGTATTGTAAGTCGGCGGGATGACTGAGTCGCGAATCGGCGAAGTAGAAGTCGGCGGAGTGAGATTCGGCGAAGTAAGGCTAGATCGGCGAAGTAAGGCAGAAATGGAGTTCCCCTTACAACTATGTGAAAAAATTAACAAACTTGGAATCAAGCTAGGAAAATTATGACATTACCAAGAGGCTCAGGCAGGGAGCAGTATACACAATATGAACAGCCATGCAAAAAAGGGATGAGTATAGAGCACTAGAGGCTTGCTTACAAGTAGAGAACCCAATACAAGTCTATTGCAAAGGTTGCCCTTCCATGGAGAGGAAGGGGCACATTATATACAGTACATTGTGGCTACACCTCAAATAACAACAGAATTTGATATCAGTAACTCTACTGATGCAACAATCCATCTGTGATATGTCAGTCCAGAGTAAACTATTATTCATCAAGGGGTGAAGGTAATGCATATCAGGATGATAGATGTAACAGCAAGGCTATGCAAGCTGTGCAATAGTGATCCTGATGGCTAGATGTGGACAAACAAGTGATCCCCTTACAACTTCACCCATATCCATGGTGTATGATATCAGCAACTGCAAATGAATTGCCAATAGAAGTTGGTGTTTATAGATCTTATACAAATATCCAACCATAAAAGGTAACCATATGTATATATCTAGGTACTTCCCTTAAAAACAAGTCAGCTGGTAAAGTAGGGATTCAGACTCTCAGAGAAGGACTATGTGAAAAAATTAACAAACTTGGAAATGTAGATCCATATTTGTATATTCCAAATATACAACCAACTCAGTAGCTTCTCTGGGGACTTTATGCTGAGCTATATGGGCCACACAGACCACACAGACAAATGCAGGTGTCTACAGACTGAGCTCAGACCTCATTTGGCAGTCTGCATCTGAACCAAGTCAAAGCTAAGTCCATAAATTCACACTGTTACTTGGATGCTCAGACCCAGCTTAGAACAACTCCTCATGGAGTTCATGCAGACTGTCCAGATTGCTTACTTAACCATAGTTACCATTGCTTATTTAATGCACAAAAATGCAATATTTTGGAGAGTCAAATTCAAGGCCTCAAGGTTATATGATATGTGCATAAAACATGGAGATTAACCATTTGGCAATATGGGCTTATCAGTCCAAGCTGCTTGTTACTATAAAGACCCCTGCTGCCCACTCTTGGCCATTACTGGCAATGGCTGAGTATTGTTGATGGGTGCCACATCACCCATCAGCCTTGTTGTCAACCACCACCACTACATCCCCAGCTGCCCCTCCTATCACCTCCCTGCCTTATGATTGTGCATAACACTGCCAAATACAGTGCCAGGTCCTACTGCCATGGATACCACCAACCTCTCTCATACCCACCCCTCTCAGTAATAATAAAAACTGCCAAATCACAATAATAAGAGCTGCAATAAGAACTACAGAGGTACCTGCCACATCACCAGTGACTGCCTGCCCACATATGCTAGTGAGCAGCTAGCATGATGGACATGGGTAGTGTAGTGGTGTATTCCATATGGTAGAACCATCTCTTGGTGGGTGGGTGTGCACCCCTGGATGTGCTATCTAGACCAAGGAGTGCCAACCACCCCTGTGCCCAAACCAGATGTATGCAAGGTGAGCACATATGTGCCCCACATCTAGTTGCTCAGATATACCTTACTCTATTGTATATACACCTATATGCTGCTGTATACCTTGAGACTACCTTGGTGTAATTCTATCTACCTTGTGATATGTTCTTATTCCTTTCACAAATATTGGTTTACTTCTTACTGACACTTTACCCCTGTACTATTTGCACAGCTCTAGTGGGCTTATGTAGACTTCTGGTACCCCTACAGTATTTATCCAATGTACCTATGTAAAGATTGGGCTGCCCAATTACAGATAGTATTTGCAATGAACTAGGCCCAGATTTCTTGTAATAAAGCCCACTTAGTCCTCTGGTGCCCCCTTCCCTGTGTGGCTGAACCCTGCTGCTCATATCAATCCCCCCTTCTAACACTCAGTGTGATGCAGCCCTCTATAGTGTGGTAGGGTATGGGCAGTATTTCACTGATGTATAGCCCCAGACCATAGACAACCCCCACCCTCTAGAATACCACTGCATACAGGAGGCTACCTACTGCAGCAGCATGCAAACACAACCCACCACTTGCACACCCTATACCAACAAGCACTAATGCAAAACCAAATAAGGGGGCAGTGGTAGCTGAGGACAGCAGGAGAGTGGCAGGTTTGTGTGGGGAATAAGTTCTTGTGTAAACTTGTATTTTATTTGATGTAAGGAAGTGATATCAATCTGAATGCCTATAATAGAAACAAGTTCCCACAGTAGAAATGTATATCAACTGTTCAACATTTAAAAAAAAAATTCTAGCCTTGCATTCTAGGTTAATCAAGAACTTATCAGATATGCTAAAAATAGAAATATCATTATCAAAGACAAACTTCCAACAAATGTACATATGCCTATTAAGTGTTTTTTTGTTATATTATCACATACTATATTTAACCATACTCATATACTGTAGCTAGCCATTTTTAAGATATTGAGCATTATAGATTCTATGAGCATCCACATTGACTTATTTGGCTATGCTTTTGGCCAAATAAGATATAAATGTGATATTAAAACAGATATAACAAGAGATTATAATCAAATTTGAAAAGGTACAAATGAATATAAATATATATTTCCTGGTGTGCCTCCTCCATAGGTCTAGGAGTAGTAACAATTTCAATTGTGTCTATTAGCCTTGTATTTGCTGAGATATGCATCATCTATATTGTGGGAACTTCATTAATATTGTTTGTTTGTCCAGATGTTGGCAAAGTAATATACAGATGATATTCATTTGTAATGTGTAGTAAAAAAGCTGTTGTTATGAGTCCTTATGTTTACATAAGTAACTCGTTCATCATCCTGGGTTTGCGGGGAAAATTCAGCATACCCAACAAGATCCAGTGTTGTTTTTCCCACGGTTAGTAATTTCGAAGTGTTCCGAGAATTCATTAGAACATGATCAGTAAACATTTTGAAGTACATCAGTAACACTTTGTAGTCGTGGAAATATTTTTCTAACTGTGGGAATCAATATTAGCCAACGCGCGGATTTCGAGCAAAAAAGGCAACTGCTAACATAAGCTGCATTCAATACCATAATTTCGAGTTAATTGGTCTTATGTTGGGATATCTCAAGAATTAATTAATAACTGTCCACTGCATAATCATGCTTACGTTTGTCAACTACGCTGTTAGCTCTAACAGCGTAGTTGACAAACGTAAGCACGATTACAAGAGGCTTCTTCCGTTTTGGGCCAAACTTTTCCCACACTACAAAACATTGAATATCTCAACAATGACAAGACCTATGGATGCAATTTAAATTGCTATCACTAGATATGGTGAAGGGCTACCCAATTGGTATATTTGTATGTATTTGTATGTATTTGTTCACCTTCAAACATCATGATCAAAAGCAGCTCTCTCACTACAAGCATGTTACAAATGAATATCAAGTTTGTATATGATTTTGCCACAGCTAGCCAAACAAACAATACCATCAAAGTTCCCACAATATAAATCATTGCATATCTCAACAACAACAAGGCCTATGGATATAATTTAAATTGCTAGTGTTAGATATAGTGAAGTAGTACCTCATGTATATGTTTGTAAGTGTTTGTATTTGTTTTTATTTTTATAAACCTCATCAACAACAATTTTCTAGCTACATATTACAAATGAATACTGTCTGTATATCACTTCATCACATCTGGCCAAACAAACAATAATATCAAAGAAATTCCCACAATATAGATGATACTTATCTCAGCAAATACAAAGCTGATGGACATGCTACTACTAGACATTGTAAAGGAATACATGATGTGTTTATTTATATGTGTTTGTAGTTGTTTGTACCCTTCCAAATCTCATTATCAACAACAACCTTTTTACTACATATTACAAATGAATATCATCTGTATATTACTTTGCCAACATCTGGCCAAACAAACAATATTAATGAAATTCCCACAATATAGATAATGCATATCTCAGCAAATACAAGGCTAACAGAAACAATTGAAATTGCTACTACCCCTAGACCTATGGAGGGGGTCCACCAGGAAATGTATATTTATATTTGTTTGCCTTTCCAAATTTGATTATAATCTCTTATTATATCTATTTTAATATCACATTTATATATTACTTGGCCATAAGCATAGCCAAACAAGTCAATGTGGATGCTCCTGGAATCTATAATGCTCAATATCTTGACAATGGCTAGCTATATGAGTATGGTTAAATATAGTATGTGATAATACAACAAAAAACACTTAACAGACATATGTACATTTGTTTGAACTTTGTCTTTGATGATGATATTTCTATTTTTAGCATATCTGATAAGTTTTTGATTAACCCAGGATGCAAGGCTAGAAATAAAATGTTAAATGTTGAATGGTTGGTATACATTTCAATACTATGGGAACTTGTTTCTATTATTACGAGTTCTTTATCAACCCAGGTTTCAGGCAAAAAATTGATTGATTGATTGATTGATTGATTATGAGTTCTTTATCAACCCAGTTTTCGGGAAAAAAGTTGATTGATTGATTCATTCATTGATTCATATTTCAACACCACGGGAAAATATTTCCATAATGGGATTTTTCTTCTCTTATAGCTTTTTACAGCATTTCTCCACAAATACAAAGTGTTGTGACATAATTTGCATGTATTTGGGATGCTTACATAATGCCTTTGATGATGCCATCAAAATTATGCATATCTAATATTTCAGAGTGTTGTGTTTCAAAATTTATTTTGTGTTTTTCTCCATAATCAGTAAAGCTATTAACTTTGTTTTTATATGTTTGGAATGTACAAACATGGCTCTACAATTTCCTTGTTGAGCATATTTTTCCCACAGTCCATTTTGAGTGAAATTTTAGAAATGTCCAGATTCAGCTAGTTTTGAAGGTCTGTGTGTTATGTCAGGGGTGAACAAACATCTTATAAAAACAATGACCCTTACCAAACATGACCCTTGTGGGAAATTACACTAAACATTGGAATAATCAACAACTACTACTATATTTATCTGAAATATTAATTAGATTGATTTCTCTATTTATTGGCACATGTCACATGATCTATTCCACCAAATAAGTATACCAAATACATGACAACAATCTGAATGCTTATTAGTGTCCATGATCCTGAGAAAAGTTAGTTCTGATGGTTTTTGTGTTTTCTCCATAACCAGGCAAGCTATGGCATTGGGTTTTGTGCACAGGTATTGCTTGTTTACTTGGTAACATTTTCCCATGGTCACATGACCTCTATAAACTATCATCTACATTGTTTCTACTCATTTACAACTTCCTGAATGTGGAATGGAGCCACACAGTGTGTTGGCCCACTTCACCCAAGTAGGCATTTGGATCAATATTACTTCCTTAGTGATTTAACTATTTGGTATATTCTTTGTTTATTAATTGTCTTAAAATTTGAACAATTAGTTTAAGTTTCACAATTGGGTAGTCCATTCTATAAATAGGTACATTGGATAAATACTGTGGGTGTACCAGAAGTCTATATCAGCCTACTAGAGCTGTGCAAATAGTACAGGGGTAAAGTATTAGTAAGAAGTAAACTAATATTTGTAAAAGGAATAAGAACATATCACAAGGTAGATAGAATTACACCAAGGTAGTCTCAAGGTATACAGCAGCATATAGGTGCATATACAATAGAACAAGGTATATCTGAGCAACTAGATGTGAGGCACATATGCACTCACCTTACACACATCTGGTTTGGGCACAGGGGTGATTGGCACTACTTGGTCTAGACAGCACATCCAGGGGTGCACACCCAGCCACCAGGTGATGGTTCTACCATATGGAATACACCACTGCACCATCCATGTCCACCATGCTAGCTGCTCACTAGCAGATGTGGTCAGGCAGTCACTGGTAATATGACAGGTGCCTCTGTAGTTCTTGCTGCAGCTCTTATTGTTGTGATTTTGCAGTTGTTATTTTCACTGAGAGGGGTGGGTATGAGAGAGGGTGGTGGTATCCATGGCAGTGGGACCTGGCATTGTACTTGGCAGTATTGTGCACAATCATATGGCAGGGAGGTGATGGGTGGGGCAGCTGGGAATGTAGTGGTGGAGGTTGACAACAAGGCTGACAGGTGATGTAGTACCTATCAACAATATTCAGCCATTGCCAGGAATGGCCAAGAGTAGGCAGCAGGGGTCATTATAAAAACAAGCACCTTGGACTTGCCAAATGGTTAATCTGCATGCTTTATGCACATGACATGTAACCTTGAGGCCTTGTATTTGGCTCTCCGGAATATTGCATTTTTGTGCATCAAATAAGCAATGGTAACTATGATTAAGTAAGCAATCTGGACAGTCTGCATGGACTTCATGAGGAGTTGTTCCAAACTGGGTCTGAGCATCCAAGTAACAGCGTGGATTTGTGGACTTAGCTTTGACTTGGCTCAGATGCAGACTGCCAATTAAGCAGGGCTCCCTGCCAAACAGGGTCTGAGCTCAGACTGTAGACACCTGCATTTGTCTGTGTGGTCTGTGTGGCCCATATAGCTCAGCATAAAGTCCCCAGAGAAGCTACTGAGTTGGTTGTATATTTGGAATATACAAATATGGATCTACATTTCCAAGTTTGTTAATTTTTTCACATAGTCCTTCTCTGAGAGTCTGAATCCCTACTTTACCAGCTGACTTGTTTTTAAGGGAAGTACCTAGATATATACATATGGTTACCTTTTATGGTTGGATATTTGTATAAGATCTATAAACACCAACTTCTATTGGCAATTCATTTGCAGTTGCTGATATCATACACCATGGATATGGGTGAAGTTGTAAGGGGATCACTTGTTTGTCCACATCTAGCCATCAGGATCACTATTGCACAGCTTGCATAGCCTTGCTGTTACATCTATCATCCTGATATGCATTACCTTCACCCCTTGATGAATAATAGTTTACTCTGGACTGACATATCACAGATGGATTGTTGCATCAGTAGAGTTACTGATATCAAATTCTGTTGTTATTTGAGGTGTAGCCACAATGTACTGTATATAATGTGCCCCTTCCTCTCCATGGAAGGGCAACCTTTGCAATAGACTTGTATTGGGTTCTCTACTTGTAAGCAAGCCTCTAGTGCTCTATACTCATCCCTTCTCTGCATGGCTGTTCATATTGTGTATACTGCTCCCTGCCTGAGCCTCTTGGTAATGTCATAATTTTCCTAGCTTGATATCATGTATGCCCTTTTTCTTCTTCCTACATTTACTTACATTCTCATGACATCCTTCTTTCTGACCCAACTCATTATCTATGACTCATATGTAACCTATAGCAAATATCCCTCACTCAGAGATTACAAACTGTAACCAGTACTTCACACTCCCCCACATCCTGCAGAGGATTCCAATTGGAATCATTGGAATTCTGCGGAATTTTGAGGAATTTCTTACAAAGTGTGGAAGAAGAAAATTCTCAGGGGAATTCCGCAACATTCCACTTGGATTCTGATCAGAATTCATAAGTTTTGAGTCAAGACAGTCAATAAAGTCAATAGTATATCTAACATTTTGGACTCCAACCAAAAGTCGTGTACCTCACTTACAGATCAGACACATCACACATCCACCATCACTCTCACACTCAAACACAACCTCAAAGTGATCTTAATTCAAAGTAAGAACAGAGTGTGATATCAAGTAGTGCCCCAAAAAAAAATACATTGCTAAAAATACATCTCAACCTACACTGACCATATGCAAGCAAGGTGCACACCCTGAAAAGAGAATGGTCAGTTGAAAGGGCAGAGTGTATGCTTTCAGAAACACCCAGGCTCGGGATGTGTCATTGAGTGGTCATCTTGCAGTTAATTAAATCAGTTGGTTACAGTTAGTGGCAGGTAAGAGCAGGTACTCACCATATGCAATGGTGAAGTGCATTGGGAAAGAGGTGCAGTCAATCAAAAGAGAGCCATGAATGCTCTCAGAAACACCCTTTCTTGGCACATACAGTTCGACAGTTGTCATGCAATAAAAAAAACAAATTTATAGGGCCAGGATGAAGAGAAGGCACTCACCATATGAAACAAAGGCACAAACCGTGACAAGCGTGCGGTTGTTCAATAGAGGAATAGGAACACATCCAGGAACACCAAGTGCTATGCCATACAGATCAGCAGTTGTCTTGCAATAAAAAAATTTGAGTTTATGGGGCAGGGTGATGAGGGGGCACTAACTTGACATATGACAAAATCAATTGTTCATTGTGCGCATGGGACGTCAAGAAATAGAGAGTTTGGCGCATTCAGGAACCCTAGGCGTTTTTCTAAATGGCCCAGAACTCGGCACACAATGAGCAAAATGATTGGTGAGGAGATGAAGTGAGGACTTACTCACCTAGGGCCACTCCCAGGACACCGCACATCCCACACACTTAACGTCTGGCTCAGGGAGACATAAGATGATGAGGAACATTAGTCATACCTGTAAAGAACATGGCATTGGTATATCAGTTGACAAGATGAAGGTAGGGGTAGATGACGAGGAGGTACATACATTGTATGGGATACAAGCCATCGTTTCTTGAAAGGCTGGTATGGCCATGTAGACACTAGGCGGGATGTTTAGGAACCATTGGCGCTTTGCTGAACAGTGCAGGAACAATAATGGGGTTGTTATGGCTGTTTAGGCCTTATCCTCTAAGTCAATCTGATGTATCGTTCGTTCGTTCTTAGACCGTTGACTTCTGTAAGTCCAACGTCTATTGACTCCCTCAATAGGGCTAAAGTCAAGTTTATTGAGTTATCTGATCAAAGATACACTACCCCCTTCGTAAGGCAGATAGGATCGAGTTCGCGTCGAGAAGATAGATGAATAAGGTGAATTCAGCTAGGTCAAGCTAAAGAACTAGCTAAGCTAAACTACCCGTATATATACATAGTAGTCCGATAAGCGTTGTTTACGCTATTCGTTATAGATAAGTATGAGTAAGCTTTCAAAGAGGATGAGTAAGAAAGCTGAGTAAGTATGAGAAAGGAAATGCATATGGGGATGTTAAAAGATAAGGTCGATAAGCGTCTGGTAATCAATAGTAGGTAAGAAAAGAAAGAGAAGAAGTGATAGGTCGAACAGATAAGGGAATTTGTAACATTACCCCCTCTCTATCTCTAAAGCGTCCCAGCTTTAGTAATCGATAGGTTCTCCCGTCATGTTGGCGATGGCTTCTGGATAATCGAAAGGATTGTCAATCCTGTCATCTACTTCTTCATACTCTTCACCATGTCGCCACATTTGATAATATCCTACTGTCCTAGTTTGAGGTCTTTGAGGACATTGGTCATGACAATGTCCCGGTGCTGGTTGAAAACAAATTGGACAGTATTGTTTCTCGCAGTGTATCGACGAATGTCCGAAGTTGAGACATCTAGAACATAATACATTTTTGTTCATGAGTGTTCTTTCAACTTGGGTGAGGTCGATAGGGTTTTCGCGACTTCCGGCATAGTTGAGCGGGTTCAATGTGTATTTAATAGGTTTGGGCGATTTCTTCTTTTTGATGACGGATTTCGTAGCTTTTCGTCCTTTTAAATGTTGAAATATTTCTTTGTTTGAAACCATATCTGCTGGATCAGGAGTGGAACGTTCCGATGATGCAGGAGATGGTTCGCAAAAGGGCGGGGGTGGGATTGGCAGTGGTTCGGTTTGATAAATAGGAGAATTTGTAGTCGATGGTGTTGGAGTTCTAGGAGGGGATGTCTGTATTTCTTTGTCAATTGTTTCGGTAGATTCGGTTGGTGTCGAAGGAGTAGATGTGGGCAGTCGAATTCCATCTTGTAGTAGTGGGATTAGATCTTCTAAGATTCGGAATTCTTGCGTATCTACCAGTTCTTCTGTGGTTTGGTTGAGAATTCGACTGATGTCTGCCGTTTGACTATACAGCATGTTTCTGATCTCCAGGTACTTTTCGACTAATTGAATGAGTTGATCATAAGGTGGATTGTTGAATGCTTGAATCATTCTTTCACGGTGTTCTTCGTGCATGAACCACGATAAAAATTTCTGTCGACGTATAATTTTCGTGGCCAATTCAAGACGTTCTTGGGATGCGATGTTGACAATCGGAGTGTTGGGGGGAGTGGTGAGAGGAGCGGCGGTGGTGATGTAAAAGTTGTTGGCGGTAAGAGATGACATGTTTGTGAGAAGATTTGAAATTTGTTGAGAGCGATAAAAGACGATAGCTGGTTAGAGGCAATGTAGCTTCTGGTAGGATTGAAGTATTGTCTGAGCTCTTTTTAAATGTTTTTCAGGCTCCCACGTGTTGTGTGCAGATGAGTAATCTTTCCACTTCACAAGGTATTGGAAGCCTCGGCCTCGTTGTCGGTGATTTATAATCCCTTCTACTTCGTATTCTTCTTCTTGATTCACAAGATCCGGTGAAGGTTCTAAGAAGTTAGGTCCGTGGGTATCGGTTTCTTTATACGGTGTGAGAAGAGATGCGTGAAACACGGGATGAATTCTCCATTGAAATGGAAGTTTCAATTTGTATGTCACTGGTCCGAGGACTTCTTGAATTTCGAAAGGTCCTTCTCTTTTTGGTGCTAATTTCCTGGAAGGATAGGGGATTCGAAGATTCGTTCCTTCTAACCAGACGTATTCTCCTTGTTTGAATGGATTGAAGCCTCGTGTTGTTCTTTCCGCTACTTTTCTTCTTGCCAAGTCATGTGCTGCCGTTGCTTCTTCTCGTGCTCTGTTTAATTCGATCATCCGCTGTTCTACACTTGGAACGTTCGTCTTCTGGAATGCTGATGGAATTGCCTGTGGTTCGTATCCCATCATGAGGAAGAATGGGGATTTCTTTGTTGTAGAATGCGTCCTTTGATTATGCGCGAATTCTGCTATTGGATTTAGATCTTTCCATATCGCTGGGTTGTTCTGACAGAACATGCGAAAGTAGATTTCAAGTTCTTGATTTAATCTTTCTGTTTCCCCATCTGTTTGTGGATGGTACGCTGTGCTCATTACAAGCTTTATTCCGAGGAGTTTTCCTAGTTCTTTGAAGACTTTGGCCGCGAATTGAGGACCTCGATCGGATAAAAAGGTGTCGGGTAATCCGAATCTCTTGTAAACGTGTTCCAAGTAAAGATTTGCCGTTCCTAATGCATCGATTGTTTTGGTGCAAGGGATAGAAATTACCCCCTTCGTAAGGCCATGGTCTACCACGACCATGAGGCTGTCTTTTCCATCGTTTTCTGGTAAGTCTGTGACGAAATCTGCTGTGACGAATGAGAAAGGACGTGGTTTTCCGTTTGTTGCGATTGGTATTAGTCCCGGTCTTGTTGGGTGTGTGTTTACCTTCATTTGTTGACAAGTGGCGCAACCGTCAACGTAATTTTTAATAAACACTCCCATACCTGGCCACCAGTATTCTCGACTGATCAATTCTTGTGTTTTATATTGACCTGGGTGTCCTCCTGGTTTCGTGTCATGGTATCTTCGTACTATTTCTCATCGCAGTTTTGCATCTGGTCCCACATAACATCTGTTTTTGAAAAACAGAAGTCCGTCTTTGAATTTCCAATCAAATAAATTTGATTTAATCGGTGGTGTTCCTGTTTCCTTCAATGCTTCAATTGACTTTGCAAATAATTCGTCTTCTTCAACCGATTTCTTCAAGTCTTCTTGTAATCCTATATCGATCATTTTAATGAAGATGTCATCTGGTAACAAAATTCGATCTTCATTGTCTGTGTCTTCTGTGTTGACATAATCTGATCTTCTTGATAAGGCGTCAGATTGTATCATCCGTGTTCCCGGTGTGTGTATCAATTTGAGGTCGAATTGTGAGAAGAATAAACTCCATCCCGCTTGTCATCGGTTTAGTTTTTGTGCCGTTCTGAAATAGGTTAAGTTTTTATGATCTGAGAGAATTACTGTTGGGAATTGAGATCCTTCGAGATAATGTCTCCATGTCTTCAAGGATCAAATAATGCCTAGTAATTCTCTGTCGTAGATCTCGTAGTTTCGCTTGGTTTCTGTGAATGAATGTGAAATATATCCACATGGGTGCCATTCTCCATTGTCATTCTGTTGTCGTAATACTGCTCCTGTAGCCCATTTTGACGCATCTGATTTGATATGGAATGGTTTGTTCTTATCTGGCATCATAAGAACGGGTGATTTCAGGAATTTCCGTTTTAGTCCATCAAATGCTTCCTGACATTCTTGGGTCCATTTCCATTCGATGTCTTTCCTTGTTAAATTTGTCAATGGTTTGCTAATTTCAGCATAATGTCCGATGAATTTTCGATAGAAGTTTGCAAATCCGAGGAATGATCGGACTTGTTTTACTGTTGTCGGGACTGGCCAATCTGTGATTCCTGCCAATTTGGTTGGTTCCATACCTATCTGATTTTCTTTGATGATTAATCCCAAGTATTCGATTTCTGTAGTTTCGAATACGCATTTGTCCAAATTCAGGTATAGGTCGTTTTCCTTTAGTTTGTCCAAGACTTTCAAGGTTTTTCTTTGTAGATCATCAATGTTGTCGGAATAAATGAGGATGTCATCCATATAAATCAGAATCCATCCTTCATCAATCTCTATTGCGTATATGTCGTTCATCATGTTTTGAAAGGTTGCTGGCGAGTTGCATAAGCCGAAAAACATAACAAGTGGTTCAAATAAACCCCTGTTTGTTTTAAATGCTGCTTTCCATTCATTGCCTTCTTTGATTTGGACGTTGTTATATCCCCATCATAAATCCAGTTTTGTGAAGTATTTTGCCCCTTTCAGTTTGTCAAGAAGCTCCCCTACTAGTGGTAAAGGGTATGCATTCTTTATTGTTCCTTCGTTTAGTCTTCTGTAATCTTGTGTTGGTCGGAGTTTTGTTGAATCTTTCTTTGATACAAAGAAGAAGGGTGATGCTTGTGGGGATTTCGATGGTCGGATATATCCTTTTCGCATGTTTTCATCAATGAATTTGTCAAGTTTTCCTTGTTCCGCCGGGCTAATAGGATAGATTTTACAATCTTTTGGAATGAAATTGGGTTTTAAATCTATTGCATGATCCCATGGCCGTCTTATTGGCATTCTTTCCGAATCTGTTTTGTCAAATAATGACGCATATTCTTGATAGAATTTCGGTAGCATCTTTTTTGGTTTCTGATCTTTGGTTTCTGCCTTGTGCTCTAATTCCTGTGATATCAATGTTTTTGCCCTTATCCAAATGGATTCTTCTTCGTTATCTTTTGGGTAGATATATGTCCTGAATAGATTGACTTCAGGTTCATCATCTTCTTCGTTGATTTCTAAAAGAATCGGTTGCCAATCTTCGAGGGGTTGATTCTTCGAGATTTCTTCCGGGTATTCTTCCTGTATTTCTATTGCCGTTGCCTTGGGATATTGCCGTGTTGATTTCATTTGTCGGATTTCCAAGTTTCTTCGGATTGCTTCCGAAAGAACTCCTTTCTTGATTCCTGATTCAAAATCGAGTGTTCCTTTTTCCCAATCGATTTTAGGATTGTGTTGTTTTAACCATGGTAATCCGAGAATGATGTTTTCTTTTCCTAATCCGCTGACTAATAGTTGGATTCGGATTTCTTCATTTCCGATTCGGATTTTGGTCCATACGCAATCTGTAATGTTTCCTGATTGGTTTTTTGTTCCATCTACGTTTCTGACCGAGTATGATTTCCTCAAAGGGGTTGTTTGTATGTTGTTTTCTTCGACAAATGTTTTGTCAATGAAAATTCCTCCGGCTCCGCAATCAATAAGTCCGATTGCTTGGATTTCGATGTTTTTCCGTTCTTCAATCACCGTAATTGGAATAGATAACGATTGTTGATTCATTTCTCCTAGTATTACAGGTGATAGCGTAATGGAATAGTTTTCGGCGAGTACTGAGGTCGATTCAGTTCGCCTCTTTAAAAACCCTCGTCTTCCATATTCTTTAAGGCTACTTCTTTCTCTTCTTCATCTAATTCTGCCATGAGTGCTCGAATCTTCATGTAGGCGTCTTTGCCTTTCATTGGTGTCTTTGGTTCTTCTTTTCGCGGAGTTTGCAGGATCGATCCTCCTGCTTTGTGATCCGATGCTCGATGTCCGTATTTATGACATTTGAAACATAGTCCTCGTTTCATGTGTTCATCCCTTTCTTGGATGGTTAGTTGATCGATATCCATTGCATTTGGATCTCTGCTGTTGTTCGGGACGTATTTGGGATTGTTTTGTTGGAAATTGTACTTTTTTCCACTGTTTCCTCCTGTAGTTTTTCCTGTATTTCCTTTAATGCGCGCTACAATCGATTTTGCACGTCTGTACTGAGTATCAAATATGGATGCCTTTTCATACCAACCCTTGATGGTGGTCGGTGGATTGTCCATTGTTAAAATCTTCTGCATCAGGGAAGGAGGTATTCCTTCCATGAAATATTCGACAAGTGCTTCGCTTTCGGTAATCTTGCTTTCTGATGCAGCTGATTTGAATTCCGCGATATAATCGTCTGCCGTCATGTTTCCTGTCATGCGCAGCGTCTTTAAAGTCTGTCTGGCGTCTCCCGCCTTGTCTGGGGTAGAGAACACTTCTTCAATTGTTGTCATGAATGTTGTAAAGGTTCCTGGATGGTCACTGTTTTCTCCATACCAGGACTTTTTCCATGGTCCTGCTGTTCCTCCCTTCATGTATGAAAGTACGTAGAGGATCTTCTTCCAATCCGTATCATAAATTCTGTCGTTTGCCTGCAAATACATTTTGCAGTCGAGGACGAAGTCTTTTGTCATTCTTCGATTTCCATCGAAGATGTTCGGTGAGCTAAGTTTAATTTCGGTGGGTCTTCGCTCGTCTGCCATTTCTACGTCTGAGTCAGGTGGTATCGGGGAGTTTGGTGATCCTGGTTTCGGTGGTTTCTCTGGTTCCTTGCCTTTGGAACTTTCTGCCTTTGGTTTCGGCGTGGTGGGCGTTTCTACTGTTTGTATGACTACTGAGAGTCTCGGTTGTTCTTCTGCGTCTTGGAAGTCTTCGCTACTAATAACGCTTTGCCTGCTACTGCTTCTGCTGCTTTCGCTGCTGCTTGCAGGTTTCAATCCGTATCGTGGTGCCGTTGCGTCTGAACCTTAATAGGTTGACGGTTCTGATCAGCTTGACCTTTTGTTACGGCTGTTTAGGCCTTATCCTCTAAGTCAATCTGATGTATCGTTCGTTCGTTCTTAGACCATTGACTTCTGTAAGTCCAATGTCTATTGACTCCCTCAATAGGGCTAAAGTCAAGTTTATTGAGTTATCTGATCAAAGATACACTACCCCCTTCGTAAGGCAGATAGGATCGAGTTCGCATCGAGAAGATAGATGAATAAGGTGAATTCAGCTAGGTCAAGCTAAAGAACTAGCTAAGCTAAACTACCCGTATATATACATAGTAGTCCGATAAGCGTTGTTTACGCTATTCGTTATAGATAAGTATGAGTAAGCTTTCAAAGAGGATGAGTAAGAAAGCTGAGTAAGTATGAGAAAGGAAATGCATATGGGGATGTTAAAAGATAAGGTCGATAAGCGTCTGGTAATCAATAGTAGGTAAGAAAAGAAAGAGAAGAAGTGATAGGTCGAACAGATAAGGGAATTTGTAACAGGGGTGCTCAAAATGACAAGTTATTGTTACAAATTCCCTTATCTGTTCAACCTATCACTTCTTTTCCTCTTTTTCTTACCTATTATTGATTATCAGACACTTATCAACCTTATCTTTCAACATCTCCATATGCATTTCTTTTCTCATACTTACTCAGCTTTCTTACTCATCTTCTTCGATAGCTTACTCATCTTTATCTATAACGAATAGTGTAAACAACGCTTATCGGACTATTATGTATATATACGGGTAGTTTAGCTTAGCTAGTTCTTTAGCTTGACCTAGCTGAATTCACCTTATTCATCTATCTTCTCGATGCGAACTCGATCCTATCTGCCTTACGAAGGGGGTAGTGTATCTTTGATCAGATAACTCAATAAACTTGACTTTAGCCCTATTGAGGGAGTCAATAGACGTTGGACTTACAGAAGTCAACGGTCTAAGAACGAACGAACGATATATCAGATTGACTTAGAGGATAAGGCCTAAACAGCCGTAACAGTTATGGGATAATGGCCAAGAACGCACCTAGGCAGATGCACAGGGAACCGTATGACGAAAAGGACATATGTCCAGGTAGAGGTTGTCAATGGCATTTAGGAAATGGCCTGGTTGTGGTAAACAGATGCATGCTTGTTGTGGAAAGTGCAATTTAGTAAAAAAAGGGACAAAGTTGAAGTTGTCATCAGGCATTTGGCAGCTTTGGCAGTGGCAGCAGTGGTGGCGGCTTTGCGGGTTGACATTGTGATTTGGCAGAGTTTTTGCTGGGTTGCTGGGTGCTGGGTTGCTGGGCCTCGGTGTGGTTGAGGTTGACGATGTGCCCAGTGTTGATTGATGAGGTGGCCGATAAGTCACATGACTAAGCACATGACCACAACATGTCTATTACATGTCCCTACAATGCTCCGGAATTCCTGTGGGCTCTGTCAGAATTTCAGTGTTCCGAAGCCAGAATTCCTGTGGAATTTCATTCTGCTCGGAATCCAAGCGGAATCCATTCGGAATTTTTGTCAATTTTTACAGCCATTTTCTATAACCTCTGCAGCCAAAATTCCAACAGGAATCCGAGCGGATTCCTGTCGGAATTGAGGATTCCACTCAGAATCCGCTGGAAGATGTGGGGGAGTGTAAAGACCTCACTGTAACCCATATATCCACAAGTGTCTTTATATATTTATAGCCATAGATCACCTGTCATAGTTCTTTAGTTTGACCTAGGCAATCAATACCTTATTCTTACTCTCTTGATGTGCAACTCAATCCTATCTGCCTTGCAAAGGTGGTAGTGCATCTTTTGAACTTGGGACATCAGAACAGAGTCTTGCCTCAAAGAAGGGGCTCTCACATTGTAGCTATTAAATTGTATTCAACTTAGTGTTGACCAGAAGGAATAAGGCTTTGCTATAACAAAAGGTCAAACTGAAGATACTGCCAGCCTGTTTAGGTTAAGATGCACCATACCATGGCACACCTACAGTACAAAAATGCAAAGAAGATCATTGACAGTAGCAGTGACAAATACAACAGCACAGAATCTGAACTGACAACACCTACAGTATCCAAACTGGCACCCACACAGACTCCCATCAGATCTGCAGCATCTCCACCAACACCTTCTCCAACAAAACCTACCCAGATAGTCATGAATACCCAAAAAGCCACCAAAATGAAGGTTCACATCCCTGCTGAATTTAATGGAGATTGCACTAAGACCAAGGAGTTCATCATTGGTTCTATTGCAACAAGCTGGTTCTAGAAATATAAAGAAATCATGTACTTTTTGGAATTGCCAAGAATCTGATGACTGCAAGAGCATTCCAGTGTGCACAATACACATGGTTTTGTGCATTCTTAACTGAAGCATAGAGTGGGTAAAAGTCATTTTGGTCTGTTGCAACAGACACAGTTGTTTTATCACTCCCCATAATTACCAGTGCAAACATGGCACCATGATTCTCAGCATCCTTGGCAAGAATGTCCTATTCACTGTGAAACTGAGAATAGATGAAATTCAACCCTGTGTTTCATCCTCTTGAATAATAGAAATAATACATTAAAAATATGAAATTCATTCACTTAACAATCCTAAAATGTAATGAATTTCATCTTGAAGATGTTTGAAAACACACCCCCTGTGGGGGGAAAAAATGGAGTCAAAATCCCCCCTTAAGGTATAATTTAGTGGATGAATTTCATGTGAAATTTGTCCATATTCATACCCCCTGATTCTCGAGGCTATGGGATGAATTTCATTTCACCATAGGTGGAAAAAACAACCATTGTGGGAGGTAATTCCTATCAATATGGCATTAATCTACTACCTTGATGGGTGAGAATAGCAATGTTTTTTGGGGTAACATTACTGCAAATTTTTGAGGCTATGGGATGAATTTCATACCATGATAGGTGAAAATAATAGCCTTTGTAGGGATGGATTTCATACCATCACAGGTGAGAATAATAGCCTTTGTGGGGATTAATTCCATGCCATTTACATCACTTAAATTTGAATTCATTATTTCTTCCCTGTTATCAATAAACACACTTTGTTCATTTTGTACAGTTAAGGTTTAACATCCATAAGATCTAAGGTATTGTAATTTGAATGCTCTATCAACTAGTATACCTCTGATTCATATCCCTCATTCCAAAGTTCCTGATCTTTTTTTTTTTTTTTGGTCATATAATAATATTAAGCGCATGTGGGTTTGACCCAGCTACATGCGGGCATAGACACCTATTACCACTAAGTAATCTGTAATGAGCCATCAGGGTGGAGCTGTACACTAAGTTGCTCTCCAGGTCATATTACTGGTCTAGACTGAGGATACCTGCAGTCCAATGGTATTGTACTGTACCATGTCTGAACCTCCCAATGCCTTAAAGGTTTGCCTTTGCTTGTCGGGGCATGGTCCCCTCCCTTCACGTTGGTACCCTGTTCCACTCCCCCCCTGGTATTTTCAGGGCACCCTGGAAACCCATTACTCCCCCCCAGTGTCGAAGATAAATGTCCAAACTAAATGAACGACCCATACCTCAAACCTGCTCCCCCTCTCCTGAATCCCCCCTATTACTTTCCCCCCTGTTCCACACCGCTCTCCCAAAGCGATGACTCCCCTCAAAATGAGGCCGCCAAATCCCACCATTGGTCGATAAACTGGCATTCTCCCCAAGAGGTGTGCTCTGTGCAGGGACAGTAGCTTATTGGGGGCCAGACCCCTTCCTCCTTTTGTATTTGGGTGTAGTGGTTAAGCAAGTACGAATAAATCGTCGAGAATGTTGGTGGTGACGCTCCCTAAGGATCTGCGCGAAGCAGAGTACTAGAGTTGTGGTGTCCTCATGTGGCCTGGTAGTTGATGAGGTGGATGTGAACGGATTAGTGAAGCCCCCAGTACAGGCAAGATGAGATGACCCTGCAGATAGTCAGGATCAGCTCTGATAAGTTAAAAATTTGGATATGGTATAAAAGGATGGTGGCCCAGGCCAAAAGAGTGGTCTGATGAAAGGCAATGTCGATTAGGGATGAGGTGTTAGGTAGTTTAGGGACGACCTAGTGCAGGAGGGACGAATTCCCACGGTCGGATGGTGGTGGTAAAAGATCAAGAAGCGTCGCCAAAGTTCCTGATCACCAGCATTACCAACCAGACTGCAAACGCAACACTGTGATTTGTGGCCTGGGAGGGAGACAAATAATTTGTTCTTGGGTGGGGCAAATTCATTTAATCTGAGGCGAGACCTTGGGGGAGAAATTAGCTCATAATGAATATGAAGAAGAATATAATATTTACAAAGATTCTACAACATCATTGTAGTCCAGAACTTTGCCACTGAATGGATGTGCAGGATTCAAGTGAATAAATTGAACAGTTACTCGGAGTCCACTGAGTGTAGTTTTTGAGAGTTGAACATCTTTGATTACTGCACGAGAACCCTTCATTGCATGTCCTGTTTTGATGACCAAAACCTCAAGCCCTATCCAGGGAACTTCCTCATGTCTAATTGGGACAGTTGGTACATTACTCAATGTTGGTGGTTGACTGTGGAGTATTATCGGAGGGTCAACTACTTTCACCCAGTTCCTATGGACTTCAAGTGGCTGTTTAAAAGTAAATTACAACGTGACTGGCATAATATCTTGAGTTTTTACCTTGAGGGAGTTTGGACTGATGTAACTCTGCGGTCCTTGTGTTTCAAGACATTCGATAATGTAGACATATTCCTCTGTCACCTCAACTACCCATCCCTTTTCCCCTTGGAGAGCCCCACTGATTACTTCTGCAAAATGGCCATGAGTGATGTACTTCCACATATTGGACCACAGGACCATGTGTAAACCCTCCCCCATTTCTAGTTCCACCTCTGCCAAATCAATACCGACGGACTGGATGATACCCCTCTTAGAGGATTCCTTTATGACCACCTGTTTGCCTTCAAAAAATTGCCATTCTAAAGGGCATGGGAATCGCGCGCTTTTGATTTCAGGGTGAGGACAGCATAGAAACAAGTCCATCATCTTGCTTTGTAAGGAAATGGGGACACACAATACCGAACCAAAGCCATAAGTTCTGCGTTCAAGGAAAAATTCAAATTTGCGACTGAAAGCAGCAAAATGGCCCATAGTTTTGCTGTCAATGATAGTGACTCTGGGGTGAGTTTTGATGATTCAGTCCCGTTTTTCATTGTCAAACAAACCCGGCTTGGAGCAGAGGGTACCTCGTTTCCTTTTCTTGGAGGAATCTCCATTTTGAAGGGGAGGGAGGCAAGGTAACAGCAGGACTTCCAGTTTTCCCCAATTCTCTACTGAGGAAACATATCCTACATCCCCTTTGTAGAGCCCCCTACAAATCGTGACCCAACCTCCAGCAGAAGGGGTCTCTTCAGATTGCCTTAAATTCAACAGAGACACCCATTCCCCCAGCTTCACCCCCATAATACCATCCCGAGGGTGAAAATTTGAGGGTGATGATTTTAGAAGGGCTAAAAGGTTGGCATTCATTGTGCCCCCAATGTAGAACCAGCCATGTATGGAATCTCAACAAAATGCTGATCTGAGCCAATGTCGAGAGTCTGTATTATTGAGGAGAAAGGAAATGGCGTCTCTTTCCCTCCCCTCCTAGAATACATTGCATCAAGTCTCAGTCATAGTATCAGTAAGATGCAGGTACTGATGCTCACCACACAACGGACTCTCATTAATGGGCTGTCTTCGCCTGTTGGAAGTTGTTCCACATCCAGACCAGGGTGTCTTGAAAGGCCTTCATTGACTGGGGGTTGTTCCTCGTCTGGATCACAGGGTTTTGGCATGCCTTCATCAGAAAAGTATCTGTTTGCAAGGCGATAATAGTAGTCATCTTCATCATTCTCTTCCATATTGCTGTCCTCGTCCAACTCCTCCTCACGACTTGCCCATGATTGTCTCATTATCCCATGAATAAATTATCAAATTCATCATTGTTGTTGAGAGGGCTGTTGGCAGAAGTTGATGGTCTTGGTGCACTGCCCAACTGCCTGTTGTCCTTGTTGACCTCATCGTCAATGAAGTCATCTGTAAAACGGGTTAGTGTTAACGTGCTTTGAATCTGAATGGGTAGATTGGCATACTGAGTCCCGGCTCCTCTCCAAAGAGATTGTCCTCCCCCTCATTGTCCACCTGTGCTTCAAGGTCAATGAAGCAGTGTACCATGTTGCAGACATTGTCGGGCATGGTCTTGTCCTGCATACCAGTGATGTCCTTAGGTTTCCTGTAGGATCATTATTAGCTTTTATTAATGTTCTTAATGAAGTCTTATAGTTTTGTATTGGAATTCAATTAACTACTACAAATTCTACTATACTAATTGTAATCTATCAAGAAAAAGTACTTACAACAAGGGGGAGGGGGCCAACGGGCGATGGTTGTGGTACGAGAGCAAGAGGGAAAGCGTGCGAAAGCAGGCTGCCAACACATGATACAGCTCGGAATGTTCAGCCGTCGGGCATCTTGGTCAATAAGGCCATGTGATCAAATCAGGCATCTCAGTCATATTACTCTTATACAATGTGACTCGGATTTCTCAGGTAACGATTTAGCCATAAAGGCCCGATCCCCGAGATGCCCAACGGCTGAACATTCCAAGCCGTATCATGTGCTGGTAGCCTGCTTTTGCACGCTTTCCCCTTTGCTCCCGTACCACAACCATTGCCCGCCGCAACTTCTGCCCAGCCTCCTGGCCCCTTCCCCAGCCTCCCTCCTCAGTATTTCGGTAAGTAAAAGACATTTTTTAGTATATAGTATATAGTAGTTCTATACAAATGTAGTCAGTATGTTATAAGTACTCAATATTGAATACAATATAAGATTTCGCAACCTGAGCTAAAAATAAAGAAGCTAATGGTCCATTGTAAATAGGTGAACTAGAACTGTTGCCGCAGGCACAACGTGCACAATGCCCCACGTTTCATAAGACTGAGGAGGTCATTGTGGCTTTCTAGGGGCCTTGAGACCTGGTGTGTACACATTTGCCTCATTTACATACCAACTTATATCTTTCACTCTCCAGGTGAACACACATTATGGGTGGTAAGACAGTGCTTTGTGCATGTGGCTGCGCCAAAAGGGTCAACTCCAGGACTGAGAGCCAGCACTTGAAAGGGAAAGGGCACTCTCACCTCACATCAAAAATCCTATCGCAGAACCGGTCTCTTATCCAGAGCCTCAACCAGGAAGATCAGCCCCAACAGAAAACATCGTCCTGTCCCCATCCCAAGCATAAAGCTATTGGATCCACCCCCCACCCACAAGCCCAACTAGCAAAGAAACCGGCCCCTAGTTCTACAAAGGGCAACACCTCTTTCAGCTCTCAAAATAATGCAGAAGAAATTATTGATAATTTGATGGGTGAGGCAGGACCATCTGGATTTCATGACAGCTCTCCTGATCCACCATTGGCGCCATCCTTACCTCCATTGGAGGATTGCTCAAACAAATACGGCTTGTCCAACTTATGCCACTCTTCTCACATTGCAGGACATATCAATCAGCTCAGCCAGCAACGGTGGGGGCTTAATTCAACACAACAATTTACTGTTGATGGGGATGATGGGGATAGCAACAACAACGAGATTGGATCTGGAGAAGACAAAGGCAATGACAATATGGGGGGGGACTTCGACGGTTCCAACGAAGACTTTGGGGAAGACAGTGATGGATTTGAAACGCCAATTACGGAGGCAAGCCAGGCAGGAATCTCAGTATGGGATCTCCTTGGGGAGGGATTTATGTAGGAAGTCTCGCAATTAGGTATGTACATTGTTATCATTATGTGCATCATATTAACTAGTTTACAGACCAAATGCTAGATATGAGTGATATGAAGCTCATCCAGTTCTTTGCCCTGAAAGTTCAAGATGGCCTAACAGATAGAATGTTCCAGAAAATCTGCTATATAACTTCAACAGAATCGCTGAAGAATACACAGAAACATATTCAGTTTCTCTCTGGTTTTCAGCCCATACGCTATGACTGCTGTCGTTCATCTTGTGTCTGCTACACTGGCCCATATGAAGCCCTCAAACAATGCCCTAAATGTAATTCCGACCGCTATAAATCTGATGGGACAACACCCTATTCATATCTAGAGTATCTCCCTATTATTCCCTGACTCCATGCAATGCTTGGAAATTTCTTGTATGCTCGAAAAATGCAGTATCAATCCAATCACAAACATGACCCAAGAAAAATGACAGATATCTTTGACGGCACCCATTATCAACTACTCCAGAAGACATTCGTTACAATTGGTGACGAAGAACTTCCAGAGTGGTTTTTTTCTGATCCTCGTGATATTGCACTTGGGTTATCTACAGACGGCTTTGGTCCTTTCAAGTGCCGTACCAAGACAGCATGGCCTATAATCATGTTTAATTATAACCTCCCTCCTGAGGAACACTTTCTCAAGGATAACATAATTTGGCTAGGGACTATTCCAGGGCCCAAAAAGCCTGACAATGCAGATTCATTTTTTTGGCCTGTAGTTCAGGAGCTTCTGCAGCTCACAATTGGGGTTTCAGCCTTTGATGGAATCAGCAAAGAAATCTTCCTACTTCATGCTCACCTCATCATCATCTTTGGCAATATTCCTGCAATGTCAATGCTCATGCGCATGAAGGGCCACAATGCAATATATCCATGCCAAATGTGTACTATTTGGGGAGTTCGCATTCCCTTTTCACGAAAAACAACACACTACGTTCTATTGTGACGAAATGGCTTTCCAGACCCTCAACAACAATATCATGCATCCACACTTCTTTTTTTTTTTTTAGGTTCAACATTTTATATACCAACTGTACATAATACATGTGCTGGTCACTACAAGTAGTAATTGGGAAAGGGGGGAGAGGGGGGCAGGAGACAAAGCGCTGCAGGGCTAGGGTGCTCGCCTGACCGGGGTCGGACTAGCAAATGGAGCCAGAGCTCGTTGTACACAGGCCAGAAGGGCCAATCTACACCAGGGGGTGGGCCCCCTGCTGCGGCACTCCACAGCAGGTGGTGGCTTCAAGTCCACCGATTATCCAGGTTCGCATGTTTGGGCAGGGAGCACCCTATAGCCGTCACTTAGAACACTGAGTACTGCCCCTAGCCTGTTTAGGACTAGGGAACATCGAACGCGAAAGCGCTTTCGTTCTCCAAGAGGAATTCAACCAGCCACACATAGCGCAGCTGGCAGCTGGGCTTGTCTTCCCATCCGTGTCGTGGACAGTTGAATAGGACATGTTGTATGGTTTCCAAGGGAGCACCGCACCTACAGGAGACAGATTCTTCCTTGAAGAATCGCGATCGGAACGCCCCAATTGGAGCATGTCCGGTGACAGTTACGAGTCCGTGCGAGATGTGAGAACTAAGTGCGTGTTCTTATCTCGCAGGTCCTCTCCTAGAAAGTGAGGGGTGTTTTCTGTATCAAAAGGAGGGAGAAGATATCAGTGCACAGTTCGGAGTGCGGAGAATTACCAAGGGGAGTGTGTAACACGCGCGAAGTAAGAGGTACGCTTAGTGACTAACAAACCAAACGAGTTGTGAGACTTCGACACTAAAAGACGCAAAGTGCGCAACGCGCAACTGAAATGCGGACTTAGAGGTTCGAGATTCTCCGCGCACAAAGTCGCGAGCTTAAGACGACAACGATTAAGGTGCTGCCCTGTAGTTTGCGAACGAAACGTATACAGGTGTGCGCGAACTTCGTGTCAATAAGTCGGAGCAGTTGTGAACTTGTTGAGTATGCACAGAAGCGTTTGAGAGCGAAGTTTAGATGTAGAGAGGAGGGGAAAGTGTACTGATTCTCTAGTAGTAAAGTACAGAGGTTTTTATACTAACTACATGGAATCTAAATGGAGATGTAAGGTAAAATTTTCAAGTAGGAGAAAGGTGAGTCGAGATACAAACTACTAAATTAAGATAAACTCGCGCGACGGCGAACTAAGGAATACCTAAGAGATAAGGCGAGCGTGCCTAGAACGGAGATCACTAATTAACTGAATGCCGGGATGTCAATCCTTGATCAGAAACGGAGCAGGGTCGTTGAGACGGAAAGGACTTCCGCGACCGACTTGTGGAGTGGCGTTCCCGGGGTCCCCGAGACGGAACAGAGTTAAAGCGCGCGAAGTAGGTCAAGCCCGAAGATCCCGAAGTAAGAGAGAAGTTTGCGAAATAAGCGTGTATGAGAGTCGCGAAGTAAGATTGAGAATGAGAGATTGCGCGCGAAGTAAGCCGTGTGTAGATGCGCGCGAATGAGAGTAGGAAATGGGTATACTTGTGAGCGCAAAATACGATTGAACGAGGAATAACATGCCTAGCGCCAAGCTAGGCTTGTCACCGGTGATGCATCACACCAAGCGGGCAGTCAGAGCATGGCTGTGACCAGTCTTGCGCATCCACGGCCCATTGTTTACATGGGTCGGAGTGAGCGGGGTGTCCTTTTTCGCATAGAGCGTCAGGAAATTGGAGCCAATGTACTTCTTGGACTGGAAGAGAGACTTCCAGCCGTCAAGCATGCGTGTAACTGCTTCGCGTCATGCAAAGTCAGCAGATATAACCGGCGCTCCACCTGCCTCAACACGAGTTGAGACGGCGCTGATGTGTGCCAGTTGGTGGTCTTCAATCTCCACACCACTTGTAATATGGTGGAGGTGAATCTTGTGGATGGCGCAGAGCTGCAGCCAAGGCAGCAGCACATCGCACACTTTGAGGGCTGATGCTTGACCTGAGTGGTGCGACGCATCGAGGGAACACCTGAGGGCGTTGATGGAGTCGGAGAAGATATGGACATCATGGATGTCCTCTAGTCCAATGTCAGCTGCCTGTTGGGCGCCTTCCGCAATTGCTTGCAGCTCGGCGTCATCAGACGTAGATAGGCCAGTAGCAAACCAGTCCTCATATAAATCTCCATCATGCCAGACGTGGTACACTGCAACTGACTGCATGGGAGGAGGGGGGGTGGATGCATCAGTGATAATGCAGATGCTCCATGGGGAATGAGAGGCCTCATTGACAGCGCTCTTCAGCGATGTGGTGCGGTCTTTCATGAATTCCTCGTGGTGATCACTGCCCTTAGGTGGGGGGGTGACAATGTCGTAGACAATGCGACCAGGGAACAGGTCCTTGGGGCGCATGCCTGGTTGGTTGAGTGGGTGGACAGGGTCCAGATCCAGGGAAGAGAGGCCAAGGTTAGACCAGGCCTCTACGATGGGTGATACTAGTTTACCGAGCCTACAGCTTGGGTTGCGGGCATTGAGGGTCTCGACAGAGAATTTGTGGTTCCCATCGATGAGGCGTCAAAAGGCGTGTGAGGCCTGGAGCACACAGGAGCGGACATGACTCCTTTCCACCAGCTTTCTGACATGGAGGTGGATAGGGGGTATGCCTGCGAGGGTCTCGCCAGCCCCGTTTGGGGATGTCTTGAAGGCGCCAGTGATCCAAAGGCACGCTCGTCTTTGCATCTTCTGGAGGTTATCGAGAGGGCCTGCCATGTGGGCCCCTTCGTACATCCAAAGCCTGCTCCCATATGTAGCAATGGGAAGAACACAGGCTCGGTATAGCATTCGTTTGTGCTTGGGCCTAAGTCCGCACACCGAGTTGCCAAGGGAGAGCATAGCCTTTACAGAGGTGAGGGCTTTGTTCGTGTATCATTTGACGCGCTCTCTGAATGTGAGGGGATGGTCAAAGAAGAATCCAATGAAAGGGGGCTCCTGGGCTATAAGTGCGCTGATGCTATGAAATGTAATCCCTTACACACACACACCAAACCTAACAATCAACACATGAACAGTAGGAATTGCCTGTTTTGAGTTCGGGTTCAAGTGCTTAGAAGCACTAAGCTTTGAATAGTACTAGCCAAAGCCCTTTCCAATGATCTCTCAACGGCTTTGATTTAGACAAAAGCTTCAACACAGGTTCAAAAACCTGCTAGGTATATTTATAATATCTCTCGATCCAATAGACTGAGTACCAAGTGTACGTTCAATTATTAATGATCCCAAGCGGATCTATAAGTCCAGGCAACTTATCAAACAATACAGTGCCAAGTGCACTAAGGCCAAGTGCCTAGTAATTCCAACGGACAATACGGTACTAAGTTCCAAGTGAACTAAGTTTCTTTAATTCTGTGGTTCTTCAATCAATTCCAATCAAGACACGTTGAAGCAATCTGATCCTTAATTCGGGCACGCAATAGTGTTTTAACAAATGTGATTTGTATACTCTATAGTAGCACGAAGTGGGGGCAAGATTCCTTGCCTTAGCACTACTCATCTACAGTCTATTTATAGTGTACAAACTAAATATCATACGGAATTGTAAATTTTCCACGGAACCGCGCTCCTGCGTGCCAAGGATCTGTATTCAATGCTGATGTGTCCTCTACAACTTGGCGCACGCATCATGCGTGCCAATTATGCCGTTTACTGGTTACTTATCAAATATTGAAAGAGCTGGCTAAACTCTTATCAAGTCACGACCGCGCGCTTTGTTATTTAAAACAGCGCGGCACTGTCATTTACTCCTCCTGATTGTCCCGGTTGCTATTCACGGGGTCCTGTCGCTTCTGGTAGTTAACACCAAGTACCCCTGACTAGGATCGGGTTGTGCAAGTCCCGAATTTACAATTACTTCTCCTATTAATGATGATCCCCGGACTAATGATATCATACTACAACGGTTACTTATGAACTAAGACACCAAGGTTGTAACTGGGCATGGTGAATAGGACTAATAATAGACCGTATGTAAGGGCAACTCCGCCGGGTTACTGAGTTGCGCAGAGTCCGACGACGATTACCGAGTGACGGAGGTCGGGGTCGGGAATTCTAACTCGGGGCTGGTGGAGGGGATCCTAAGTTAATGTATTCACTTGTACGACATATGTACTACTCACCTGGTGGAGGGGATCCTAAGAGAATTCTCTAAGGGTCCTCCAGCCAGGTGTACAGGCTATATATGATGTTCCTACATTAACTACACGTTCCCGGGACGGTACGAGGGCACGCGTTGTTGGTAAAGGATCACGTGGGCGCGCCGTAGTGATCCCGACAAGCCGCGCCCGCGTCTGCGTTCGGAAACGTCTAACGAGAGTCGGTAAAGGGAGCGGGGTGGTAACGAGTGTGGTGTGAGTGAGTGGGTGAGTCGGGTTTGACTCGGGTTGTTGTCGGTAACGACTTGTCGGTAAAGTAGTCGGTGACTACAATCGGGAATGGGGAGCATTCCCAAATGTTCGTATGGTCGGGAATGTTGTCGGAAAATGGAAAACGGAGTCGGTAAGGGTGTTCCCCTTACATTACCCCCCCTCTAGGATTGCGCGACCTCGCACAATGGTCGGAAAGGGATAGAATCAAATTGGGCACGCAGGAGTCGTCGGGGCGCTTGAGGATTTGCCCTGTGGAACTCGCTGACCAGTTCATCTGCATGAACGTTCTCGGCGGGTTCCCAGGAGTTGTGTTCGTACCCGTACCCCTTCCAGGATACTAGGTAGTACAACTTTCCTCTGCTCACCCGACTATCCCATATATCTCCCACTTTGTATTCCTCCTCTCCGTCCACTAACATGGGCGGTGGAACGGTTGTCGGGCGTCTTCTGGGAATTGGGTCGGCGGGCGCGGGAAGTAGTTTCACCACATGGAACACCGGATGGATGCGCGACATGGACCTTGGAAGTTTCAGTCGGTACGCGTGTGTACCTATCCACTCTGTGATCGGGTAAGGTCCTACATAGCGGTGGGCTAGTTTCCGCGTTGGCCGACTGATGGGAATGTCCGTTGAGTCTAGGTACATCAGATCACCGACCTGATATTCGGGCGTTGGTCGGTGTCGGCGGTTGTAGTACCGCGTCATATCTTCCTTGGCCTTGGCTAGTGCTGATCGTGCCTCCTCTAGCGTGGATTCCATCCGTTGCGCGAATTCCCCGACCGTCTCTAGTCGGGCGGGTTCCGTCTGAGGTTCGAATCCCATGCGCGGGTGTCTGCCAGTGTCTAGGAAGAAGGGCGTGTGCTGTGTGGAGGCGTGAACATGGTTGTTGTACTGGAATTCGGCGAGCGGTAGGAGTTCGTTCCAGTTGTTCTGCCTCTCGCTTACGAACAGCCGCAGGTATTGCTCGAGTTCTTGGTTTACGCGCTCGGTTTGCCCGTCCGTTTGTGGGTGGTAGGCGGTGGACGACGTCAGTTTAATCCCAAGTAGTCGGTAAAGTTCTTGTGTGAACTCCGCTACGAATTGCGGTCCTCGGTCGGATACCACCGCGTTCGGTAGTCCATGGTGTTTCCAAACCTCCTTCAAGTACAGGCGGGCGGCTCCCAGTGTGGTAATGGTGGTGTGGGTGGGTATGAAGTGAGACCGCTTTGCCACCGACTCGACTACTACCATGACCGCGTCAAATCCTTCCGATTCGGGGAGTGCGCCGATGAAGTCCACGCTGATAGTCTCCCAGCGGG
Source organism: Collybia mongolica (assembly GCA_013420905.1). Taxonomy (NCBI): domain Eukaryota; kingdom Fungi; phylum Basidiomycota; class Agaricomycetes; order Agaricales; family Clitocybaceae; genus Collybia; species Collybia mongolica. Next base: position 3,960,804 of record JAAXNY010000005.1, read on the forward strand.
TGTAACTCTCCGATCGGTAATTGACGCTGTATCTTCATGCGAAGACATAGGTCGCACGTCCGACAGTACTGACCAATATACCGCGACATCTGAGGCCACCAGTAGTTGCGGGACACCAATTCCAACGTTTTCCATCGTCCCGCGTGTCCCGCCACTCGAGTGTCATGGTGTTGTTCCACAATGCGTCGGCGGAGGTCTGCGAAGTTAGGAACGTAAATCCGACTGCGGAAATACAGTACCTCTTGTTCCTCCCGCCACTCTGCGCTGTGGACCGACTTGCCTTTTCCCTGTCGGAGTTTCTTCGCCGCCTCTGCTACCGAGTCCTCCAAATGTCTGCCTCGATTTCCGCGCCGAATGTCCTTCATCACGTCCTTTTCCTCACCTTCCGCCCTGATTCCTTCGAGTGCACGTATCGTGAACAGCTCGGGTTTGAGGAGGACAATGTCCTTATTGTCTTCCGCTCCATCCGAATGGTCAGCGCGTCGCGAGAGAGCGTCGGGTTTACCCATACTCCTTCCGGGTTTGTGATGTAAGGAGAAGTCGAAGCGGGAGAGGTACAGAGACCAGCGGGCTTGTCGGCGGTTGAGTTTCTGGGCTGACCGAAAGTATTCTAAATTCTTGTGGTCAGTCCATACCTCGAATGGGTGTCGGGCTCCTTCTAGGAAGTGTCTCCATTCCTCCAATGCCCGAATGATAGCCAACATCTCCTTGTCGTGGATCTCGTAGTTCCGCTCGACCGCATTGAGACTTTTGGACATGAAGGCCACCGGATGCCACTTCTCGTCTTCCCGACTGAGTTGGGACAATACCGCGCCAGTTGCAAAATCCGACGAGTCGGCCTCGATGCGGTAAGGGCGGTCATCGTCGGGGAACATCAATACCGGTCGGGATGCCACTCGTGCCTTCAACTCTTCAAACACCGCTTGTTCCGCCTCGCCCCACTTCCACGCCGCGTCCTTCCGCGTCAGGTCAAAGAGTGGTCGGGCGTGGTGGGAGAAACCCTCTATGAAGCGCCGGTAGAAGTTAGTAAATCCTAGGAACGATTGTACTTCCTTCTTGTTGGTTGGCGCTGGCCAGTCCACTATACCGCTGACCTTGACGGGGTCCATTTCCGTCTTTCCCGCTGAGATGATAAGTCCCAGGTACTCGATCCGCTCTTGTTCGAACTCGCATTTGTCAAGTTTGAGGAATAACTTGTGTTCCCGACAACGTTTGAGGACTTCCCGAGTGACCCGTTGATGTTCCGCTCGGGTTTTTGTGTAGATGAGGATATCGTCAATGTCCACGCAGACTACACCGGCGGTGATGAGATCCTGAAAGATTTCGTTCATCATCGTTTGGAACGTAGCAGGTGAGTTCGTGAGTCCGAAGAACATTACCAGGGGTTCGAACAATCCTCGATTTGTTCGGAACGCCACCTTCCACTCGTCTCCTTCCTTAATCCGCACATTGTTGTAACCCCAGCGGACGTCCAGCTTGGTAAAGTACTTGGCCCCACGCAGTTGGTTGATGAGCTCGGAAATCAGCAGAAGGGGGTATGCGTTCTTGATCGTCATTCCGTTCAGTACTCGGTAATCTTGAACGGGTCGGAGGGAGCCATCCTTCTTCTTGATGAAGAAGAATGGTGCGGCCATTGGGGATTTCGAGGGGCAGATGCGTCCCGCCGACAGGTTCTCCTCGAGGAACTTGTCCAACTCTTCCTGTTCCGTGACCGACAAGGGGTAGACCTTGCACGATCGGGATTTGGCTTTGGGAATGAGTTCAATGGCGTGGTCCCAAGACCGCTTGTCGGGAAGCGCGTCAAAGGATGTTTTCGAGAACACGTCCTCGAATTCGTGTACGTAGGCAGGCGCTGTCTCGTGAAACGACTTGGCGGGTTGGGAGTTTCGATGGAAGGCTTCCGCTAGCCTCTGGGATATGTTTGGGATTGCTCGACACATCTCTTCCGGTCCCTTTGTCTGCTTTTCCGCGTGGTTTGGGTCCCGTAGACTCACTGTAAAGATGCGGTCACCCTCTTCTAGGAGTTCGGAAAGCGGGTTTGGGTTTTCCGAGTTGGTATCTTCCTCTTCGTCGGTACCCGCGTTCGGGAAGAGTCCCGCTCGGCATGAATTGATTTGCGCTTCCATTTTCCGCTTCTCCCTAGTTTCCGCCTTGACTTCCTCAGTGCATACCCGACACTTGGCTGGACACCAACTGAGTTTCACCTCATTCGTTGTCCAGTCTATCTCCGGGTTGTGCTCCTTGAGCCAGGTGTAACCTAGGATGAGGTTGTGCGTCCCGAGGTGTGTGACCGCGAAGGTGGTTCGTTCCGAATGACCTTTGTAGCGTAGAACCAGTTCCGCTATTTCACTGATAGAGCCCGCTTTGTTCGGAGTCCCGTCAACATTGTATACCGCGACTGACCGCTGTAATTTCCGAGTTGCAATCCGGTGTTTCTCAATGTAATCCTTGTGGATGAACATCCCCGTTGCGCCCGAGTCCACTAATCCTGTCACTCCGAACGTTTCTCCCGTGTCGGTAGTTTGGAGCTCTACCTTTAAGTCTAGCAATCTGGCCCCTGGGATCGCTGCGACTGTGTATTCCTTCGGAAGCCTGCGCTCCCAACGCGGAGTCCGCGTTTTCCGACTTGTCGGGTTTGAGGGTACGACTTCGGTAGTAGGTTCAGACGGCGGGGGGCAATCGTGTATTTCCTCCACGTCTAAACAATGGTATCTACTACCGCTCGTCAGCAGGGGCGTACTGTTCACCCGCTGCGAGTCGGAAAATCCTCTGCCTCCTCTTCCGCTTCCTCTACTTGAGTTTCCGCTTCTTCCTCCTGTGTTGGGACCAGTCGGGTTTGGGCGATGTGCACGTCTAGGTCCACCAAGGCCTGCTGGACAAACTCCTCTTTCTCATCCCGCGTCATGAACCTTGTGTCAAAGCCTTGGGGGCAATCCCGTCGTAGGTGTCCTTGTCCTCCGCAGCGGAAGCAGAGAACAGGCTTTGCCCGCGTTCGGCTCGCGTCTATGTCCATCGGAATCCCTGGATGAAGGGGGGCGGCGGCGGCGGGATTAGTTCGTGGCGGCGGAATTGTGAGAGGCGTCACACGGGGCGCGGGTTTGGTCGGTAACCTTGCCATGGAAAGACCCGAGTACGTAGGGGCTGGGTTGCGAGTGTTCCGCGTACTCATGAACGCTTTGTTGTCCAGGCGGTTGTCATCGCAGCGCATCGCGGCGGCGTACCATGCGTCGGGGTCATTCTCCCCGGGTCTTCCGTGCGTCATCATCGCTATCTGGGACTGGATAGCAGGGTTGAGGCCCTTCCAATACTTGACCACAATGGTGAGGCCTTCCTTGTATCCCGACTTGTCCACCAGGTCACGGAATTCGTCGGTATACTCGTCTACCGTTCAGTTCCCTTGATGATACAACGCGGTTTCTAATCGCGTCATGGCCTTCTGCGCCTCCCCTTGGACATAGAAGTTGGCGGCGAAATCCGCCTTGAAGGTGTCCCAGGCCAGATATTTCGGTTGGCCTGTGGATTCCTCGTGCCTCAGCGCTCGGTCGGCGAAGTAGTAGGCCCTTCCCGTCTGCATGAACGTGAACGCCCATCGGATTCCCGCTAGTTGGTCTTCGAACTGGTGCGGTACCAGTTTGATGTAAAGCTCGCACACTTGAATAAATGCGCGGCCTTTGGTTCGAGACCCGTCAAAGGTTGGGGGTAGTGCGGGTCGGAGAGAGGAAGGTTTGAGTCGGGTTTCTGCCTGAAAGGCGGGAGCGGTGTTGGAGGGAGGTGTCGCTTGAGCCCGTGCGGTCGGGCTCGGGGGTGGTGCTACATTCGGTTGTTGTGGTTGGGGTGCGGCCTCGGGCGACGGTGTAGCTGCGGGTGCAGGTCCCAGATGATCCATCAACATTTGAAAGTTGCGGTTGAGGTTTGCGAAGTCCTCCGACTGTTTGTGCATAGCCTCCTGCATGCGTCCAAGTTCCTCTTCTAATGCTCGGAAGCGGTCGGGTTCGGACATCCTGTCGGGCGGATTGCAGTTGGTATGTTTGTTGGGTGAGGGGGAGGATTGTGCGGAACGGGTGCGGGGTCGTTTCGGCAGTCTACCTTCACTGAATTCTTCCGCGCGTCGTTTGCGCAATCTACGGCCTCTCTCTGGGGAGAGAATTCTAATGTAAGGGCAACTCCGCCGGGTTACTGAGTTGCGCAGAGTCCGACGACGATTACTGAGTGACGGAGGTCGGGGTCGGGAATTCTAACTCGGGGCTGGTGGAGGGGATCCTAAGTTGATGTATTCACTTGTACGACATATGTACTACTCACCTGGTGGAGGGGATCCTAAGAGAATTCTCTAAGGGTCCTCCAGCCAGGTGTACAGGCTATATATGATGTTCCTACATTAACTACACGTTCCCGGGACGGTACGAGGGCACGCGTTGTTGGTAAAGGATCACGTGGGCGCGCCGTAGTGATCCCGACAAGCCGCGCCCGCGTCCGCGTTCGGAAACGTCTAACGAGAGTCGGTAAAGGGAGTGGGGTGGTAACGAGTGTGGTGTGAGTGAGTGGGTGAGTCGGGTTTGACTCGGGTTGTTGTCGGTAACGACTTGTCGGTAAAGTAGTCGGTGACTACAATCGGGAATGGGGATCGGGAATGGGGAGCATTCCCAAACGTTCGTATGGTCGGGAATGTTGTCGGAAAATGGAAAACGGAGTCGGTAAGGGTGTTCCCCTTACACCGTACTCATAGTCCTCTGTACTGATAGTGTATTATCCATTAGACTAGTTCACTCTGATTAGCCGTCTTGGAGCTCGACTCTAATCCTTTATTACCGTTTACTTGGTTATTAGAAATGATACTAATAGCCTTACTTGTCGACTTTATAAGTGCAAACAATTTTGGGCCCTATCACCGAGGTAGCGCCAAATGGTGCCAGGGCGGAGGGGGGTGTCCCCAGTATATGGGGCATAGCCAAGGTCGATGTCAGGGTTGATATCGCTGTGTTTTTGAGAGAAGTGGAATCCCTCTGACTTGCTGTGTTCAAGAACCAAACCCATAGCCTGGGTGAGCTTGAATACGACTTTGTAGGCCCCTTTGAGCTTAACAAGGTTCTGTTCAAATGTGTCCGACTGCACTATAATGGTGCCATCGTCCACATAGGAAATTAGTGAAGCTATGCGGACCCTCCATTTGAATTCCTTGAGGAGGGGTGTGAGGCATAGGGCAGAGAGGATGGGGGACATGGTGGAGCCCTGTCCCAGACCCACGCTGGATGGGAAGAGCGGGGACACTTCGTCATCCCACGCGTATCTAGTATGACGATCAACGAGGTATGACCTGAAGAACGCAACCACTTCTGGTGCAAATCCCTGTCTCTCGAGGATGTGTAAGAGGACCTCGTGGTTTATGGATGGGAAGAACTGAGCTAGGTCAAAAGCAACGACGCTCGTCTTGAGTTTGGCACGCCATCCTGAGCAGACAACGTGTGTGAGAAAGCAGCCAGCATCCTCGGTGGAGTTCTGACGGACTCCTCCAAACTGATTGGGGTGAAGTACACCATGTTGAGCAGCTTCAAACTGCATCCTGGTGGACAACATTTTCTCTAGAAGTTTGCCCAGTGTGTTCAATAGAACTATTGGGCGAAACGACTTGGGAGTGTCATACGATGGTTTACCCGGCTTGGGTATGACCACCGTAATGGATGCTTTAAACTCGGCAGGCCAATGGCCTGACAAGAGGCAAGCGTTTGCAAGCCACAAGAGTAGTTTGCTGCACAGGGCATCTTGGATGATCCGTTTAAGGTGACGCCATGAGATGTGATCCGGCCCAGGGGTGGATCGATTCGAGGTGCCTGAAAGGGCATCCGACATCTCAGCAGCAGAGTAGGGGACCCACACCCGCATGCATCCACACTTCCACTACGAGACCATGCAACATTCTTAAGACAAGCAAAGAAGGTCCAATATGCCTCAAACACTGCAGAATCTGAACGCCTTGCTACTAAATATGGTGTCAAAGGCATTCCACTACTCAGTACTTTGAGTTCCCTCTCTTTTCCAGTCTCATTTCCCTATGACTTTATGCACCTTATATGGTCCAATCTCATTCCAAATCTGATTTCCCTGTGGACTGGAAATTACAAAGATCTTTCCCATGATGGTGCAGGCTATGTGTTAGCACCAACTGTATGGGAAGCTATTGGTCAGGCCACAGCAAAGGCTGGGGATACAATTCCTGCAGCATTTGGTTCAAGGGTCCCAAATATTGCATCAGAAAAGGCACAGATGATTGCTAAAACCTATTCAATCTGGACTTTATATATTGCACCAACTCTCCTTAAAGGACAATTTACAAGTCCGCAATATTATACACACTTTATTAAATTAGTTAGGTTATTAAACCTTTGCCTTCAATTTGAGACTACTCAGGATCAAGTTGATGAACTTGAAAGGGGTCTCAATAGCTGGGTTGAGAAATATGAAGAGCAAGTATTTTGATATATATTTAATTTTGAACATGATCTGATGATTTTCCAGGTTGTACTATAACCATGATCCAATGCGGGTATCTACATGTCCTCTAACCATCCATGCCCTTCTACATATTGCACCAACTATTAGGGCTATGGGGCCAGTCTAGGCATATTAGGCATTTCCAATAGAACATTATTGTAGTGACCTCCTCTGCCATATTAAAAGTCGAAGGTTCCCCTATCCAAACATCAATAGCTATGTTACTTCTTGTGCTCATTTAACACAAATAACTCTCCTCTATGACTTGCATGGAAAGCTTGACCTCCTCCCCCCTAAATCTGATGAGAGGAACATCAGTTTTCCCCTATGTATGTTTCCTGTCATAATCAAGTACTTATATACTCATTAGCTTGATTTAGACCCATTACATATTTTCACCCCACCCAAGGGACTAATATGTCTCCCCACTCCCCTGTGGAAAGTACTTACAGCAACACTAGCTACTCAATTCAGTAAACCTGCATCACTTATCAGGAAACTTATACCTCAGGATACCAAATTTATCCAATATGGCTGGATGCATCATCTAGAAGGAGGTGATACAATACAAGCACGTGAAATTATTCCACTTAGATCAGACAGCTGGGATATGTCATATGTCCAGGTAGGTTTCTTTCTAAAATGCTCAATGCATATTGCTAACTTATCTTAGTACCAGCTTGAAGTTGATAAGTTTGCTCATCAGAGACATCAAACACCTCTGTTTGAGCTTCAAGACTTCTATGGACAAGTCCTTCGCCTGCTTATAGTTACAGTTTCTGCATCTCCTAAAAATGGTATTGAAGCAGGTTCATTTGTCTATGCAAGTATCAAACAGGCCAAACTATTAGACATAGCTACTAATACCCATCATAAAATCATCTATTACAAAGATTTGGGGGCAACAGAATTTGTTGATATTGATCAAGTACAATGTTTAATTGGTCGGATTAAAAACCGTGGCAAATGGGCACTTATTGACCAAAGCCAATTATTGACTCAAGTACATAGTATGGACCAATAGTACTGGTCACATATATATATAGGTCAATTAACACAGTCATTTTATACTACATATAACACTTCATTCTAATCTAACCAAAATCTCAATTTCTTCTTTTCTAAATGATTCACCTAAGGCAGTAAAGTCATCCCATAAACCCACTATTTGTGGGATGAAATACCTTCTATGCTGAACTTAAATCATCCCACATATTCCACCTTTTATGGGATGAAAGCTCACTCTCTAATAGATTAAAATGATCTAATAAAACCCACCCATTATAGGATGAAATTCCCCTCTTTTTCACTGGATTAAAATTGTCCCATATAATTCACCTCTAATGGGATGAAAGTTCACACCACTAAGGGATGAAAATTTCTGAAATTATAAGAGCAGAAATTCATCCTCTCAAGGGATGAAATATCTGGGATGAAAGTTCATCCCAATTTCATACCCTTTAGATTCATCCACTAAACTTAGGAAAGGCTGCTTTCATCCATTAAGTGGGGGAAAAACCTCCCCCACCAGGTGCACAGTGTAACAACTGTCAACTGATACCTTTTGCTATGTCTAACACCACATTACAAGCTTATTTGATAATTTTACCATCCCTTCAGCCACAGGATGTCCTTCTTGTAGATCTCCTCTTATTAGAAAATTCACCTTTCTGAGTGCACCTGCTTTGCTAGCACTGGATGTCACACAGGGCAACTTCATCCTCAATAATGAATTGAAGTTGTCTGTTGCTGATGGAGAAAACATATATAGACTTAGAAGTGTTATTTATCATATAGAATACCATTTCAATGTGCAATTTGTCCCATCCAGGGCATTACTTTGTTTTCATGATGGGATAGCAACTGGACAGGCTATGTGCTATGAAGGAAGATGCTCTGAAATATCCAACTTATCATCTTGTCAACACAAAACTGCTATATTGGTTATATACACACAATGATCCCTCTGAGCCCCATACTCCCCTCTTTTGAACTCAGACATGCTGTACTTGCAACAACACAATCAGACAGTACATATATGGATTGCCATTCCAGGAGTTATTTAAAGTGTGCTGGATTTCATGCTTTTCAGGCTAACTAGTTTATAGACTTGGGGACACTTAACAAACTAATTTTTCATAAGGTATGCAATGTCAAGGTGTAGGGTTCATCCAAAGTACTTAGTAGAGACCATTCTAGAAGATTAAAACTGACCCCCAAAAGTAAACAAAGCACAATAGTATCACATACCCAAGATAACCGTGAGAATATTCTTCAAGTAACCCCCCACTGTCAATGACTTCATCCTCTCCCTCCTTGTTCAGTCAGCACTATTGAAACTGTGTACTTGCTGTTCATTTTTCTTACTTGGGTATGTAAAAATGGTATTCACTCTCTATTTCTCATCTCTCTTTTGTACTCTGTCCCCAGACACAGCCATATGGGCCTCTAACTAGTGTAACACTTTGCAACTTGAACTTGGCCATTCCCCAATGCTGTTGAATGCTACATTCCCCTGATCTTTATTCTTTCTTCATATACTCAAAGAAAGAATTCTCTCTCAGCATCAGATCATATCTTTATTTTCTTTCTCAGTTTCACGATTCTATGCAACTGACAGAAGCAACACAAACAGATACCTTGGTAGGAAGCTTCCAATACTTTTGATAGCCCATTAAACTAGCTTTGGTATGTCTTCTGTCCATTTTTTGACTACCTTTGACTTCTGTATGTTTGTATACATTTTTCAGGGACAATGGTGCTGCTTTCTGATTCACAGGTCACTTTGACTCTTGGCCCTCCCAGCATGCAGAAAAGTGAGCTTTTTGACATGATTCTCTTCAAACTATGATATGTATGGCCCTTGGGGCTTGTAAAGGCCCTGAACAATTGTCCTCTGGGATGGTCTCTCCAGATAAGGCCTATGACCTGGCAAGCTCCAGTGGTATTTACTCCAATTCTCACAGCCTCCAAGTAGCATGCTCTGACTACCCCTTCACCAGCAGGATATAGTGGTCATGGTAGTGCCTCTCCTTTGCAGGATGAGCTACATCTTGTGACCAACCATTCTGAACTGAGTTCAGGCAATGGGCAAATGAACAATGCAGATTTGCAGCCACATCACAAATCACATTCTTTCACTTCACGAAGAATCAGACAGGTTACGTCTCGCGCTCGTAGTGATACTGAACCAATGAGGGACACCTCTGGTGGGAAGAGTAGATACATGATACACCTACCCTCCTCATCCAGATCTGCTCCCGCTCCACGCCCCCTAAGCATGCAATCCGACAGCAAGATCTATTCTAAATCTCCTACTTCTCATGATAGTTTTACGAAAACCACGGTGTCTCCTTCTAGTCAACTACCAAGGCAGGCCTCATCTTCTGGGTTCAAAATAAAACTACCATCGCCACAAAACCAGGCCTCAACGCGTGAACCACCAGCTCCAGGCTCCACTCACACCACACCACCATCCTCTGTAGCCCCGAGCAACACCGGGAAGGGCTATGGTAGCGATCCGCTTGAGGGTTCCAAAACGGGGGGCGGCTCGAAAACACATGGAACAGCAAGATTTAGCAGCTCTGCCCCGGTTTCTCAAAGTTCATCTGTTGCAACTGGCTCCAGCACAGCGTCGCTTGCGCCTGTCACAGAAAACGGGCCTGCAACGATTACATCCCTGGTTGACGTGGTGGGACAGGCCTTCGCCAAGAATGCGCTCTATACGCCATCTTATGACATCCATCCCGAGCGGCGCCGCCCACTTGCTTTTGCCAGTCCTGCACTGACGAAGTCAACTTCTAACACCTCTTCAATCCAGCCGCGTCCGCGAAATGAGGACCGTGAATCGTACATCCAACGACGGAAATTGCCACAAGGGTATAATGAAAGGGGAAGGGGAAGGGGAAGGGGAAGGGGACGAATCCTTGATGAAGACGACTTTGAGGATTTGCTCAGTGCCAATGTGACGAACGTCGCTTTTGACACGGAAGCGAGAACCAAAGTGAACGATCATGTCAGGAGATCGAATCTCAGGCATTTGCTACATGCAACTGCGATCCAGGATGCTGCGCACCCAGGTCAGACCGGAATAGGCGGGGAAAATGACGAGGATGAATCTGAAGAGGATCCAATACATGTACGACCCAGATTCGCGAAGTTCGCCCCCTCAAGAAGCGATCTATTCTTCGAGATGTTGGAACGGACATTCGGGCCCGATACACACTGGGGGGGCGGTCCGAAGCCGAAAGCAGTGAGATTTTTCTCGCGTATGTTTTGTGGACCTCGGGTTCTGACCGATCAGTTTGTGCAGGTTTTATCGGATAATGACAGTTCACAAGTCCCAAGCCCAGCCGAGCAGGATGGCTATGAGAGTGATGGAGAGGCGACTGAAGAGGCGACGACGGGGGTACAAGTGTACGGACAGGGTGCTGGGAAAAGGCGGGCTCTAGGTGACGTTGCAGGTAATGATCCTAAGCGGGTAAGGATCAGCGAGAGTGAATCATCATCACCTCCCGAACTGGCTACACTAGTGATAGACCGAGCATTAGCTGACAGTTGGGTAGCGTTGTTGCAAGGGCTAGTCAAAGGGAAAACGAAAATGAACCGTGAGGTATAGCTAGAATTGATGGTATGCTTATCATAACTTACTTGTATTGGCTCCACAGCAAATGGCTCTCCTGAGCGATGAGTTGAACAAAATCGACCAAATGAAGGCACAAGTCAGTTTTGAGATAGCTATGGTACGCTTCTCTGGATCCACCTAAAACCCGCATACGATTGACGACTTTCGGTCCATGAACAGGATTCGATGCTTTGGCGGACGATGACGCAGTTATCAGAACTTGAACCTGAAGATGTGCCATTTGGAGACGAGCACGGCCTTCCGGAGCGAGCTAGAAGAGTAGCATCATCTTGGAGGCTGAAATGGTCGTCCGAGATGCAGCCAGAGTAACTTGGCGATAGATGGATTATTCAATAATGTCCCACAGCTCCTAGACTTTTCGGCGTATAATACCTTCTAATATAATTTCCGTTGATGATGATTGGGACCAGAAGGGGTCATATTCCATATGCAAGTGCGACACAAACTGACTTCTACAAGATTTATCAAAGGGTTGGCGCGATACTATGGACAGCGAATTTAGTATATTGAGATGGATTCTGTGAGGGATAGAATTACTCACCATCCACTACCAAGACCACGCATGACGCATGTCTCTCTTCCAATCCCAACTCATTGAACTCGAAAAGAGTAGCTATCGTATCCACTGACTTAGTGTGTAGAAGAGGGCCTCGATATGTCATCGATAGATGGTATACACTGGTTGACACATATGTCGATCCGAACTCTTTATGTACTTTCGAGAGGTCACTCCTTAACCTCTCATCGCAGGGACGCCATTTTAAAAGCGGTCTGAGGCTTTCTCGTGGGTTCTACTTTACGGTCAGTAGGTCCTAGATTCTGAGTCCTGAGATGCACAGACAGAAACACTAACCATTGGACCCGGCATCCACCCATTCTCGACCGTTGCTACCTATCAAACAAGTTCCATCTTCAGATTCATCGCAATAACATTGGTTTCCAGCTTAGCATGTTGTGGGAGATATAAAGTTGCCTTGCGGAGCTCAAACACCGATGATGATCACCTGGGGGTCACCTTCTGACTTCCTACCCCCATCAACAAAAGGCTTCCTCAACTCTCAAATCCCTTCCAAACGGCACTGTTTACCTTTAAAGTATCAGGTTGGGATATGAATAGCATATGGTGCCCCCACACCCTCAAGATCACACTGAGCGTGGCGCTCTTCGCACCGGAACCCGAATTATGTATAGACAGATGACAGGTTCTTCTATAAGAACGCTTCAAATGCAGACGTCCTCGAGAGCCTTTCGGTCGCCTGACTTTGAAAGCAGCTCGAAGAGTCTACAGGAGCCCAATGTCGCGCCCACCACCTCCTGAGAACCCGATTGCTCCGGTCCAGCCAGCTCTTGCGCATGAACAGGGCGATCAGGATGATTTTGCGGACGTCGTTCATACCCTTGACTCGAAGGGGAGTTCCGAAGGATCAATCACACACAGGGAGACAGCACCAGTTTTTGTGTCGTCTATCAGAAGGGACGAGCCTATCGTAACGAGGAGAGAGCTTTGGAGCTATTATCGTGAGTCTCGTCGCCTTGCATTTCCTGTTTTTCCTTGGCTCATTTCATGTGGGAAGTCTACTATAATGGAGATAATGTACATTCGTCCTCTGCTCCGCTGAGTGATGTTGATAACGCGATCTAGGGTGTTGGACCCGGCGGATTTTCAATGACGTTATTTCAATCCCTTGCCTTCGCAGCTGGTTTCGACCCAGTCAAGGGGCCAGGATCCTCCTGTAATGCAGAGGATGCATCAGGTCAATGTGTCCTTCCCTGGGCAGGAGGCACCAAAGCTGTTTCTAGTGTGGTTCTAGTCGCCAGCGGAGTTACCTTCGCAGTATTTCCCCTTTACCTGCCCATACATTTCCCGTGCTGAACTCAGGACAGGTAATGACAGCGATTTTTACCACCATTGGCTCAGCCGCCGATTACGGTACCTTTGGCCGTTGGTTACTTCTTGTCATTACCTGCATCTGTTGGGGGGCTCAGTTTGCGAGTATGAGTCTAACAAGTACGTTCAGTTGAAAACTGTAACATTGTCGCCTTATAGTTCATCCCCGATGTAGCTCCTTCCCGATGGCCTGTCTCCATGGCTCTATACATGATTGGCTACATCAGTTACGGTGCAACTCTCGTCTTCTATGCGGCTGCGTTTCCACGTCTAGCTCGAAATACTGCCCATGCCCGAGCCATAAGAGAGAAATATGAGGCAGGTGACACAACTCTAGAAGAATTCGAAAGGGAGGAAAGCCTGGAGAAGAACCGGATCAGCAATATCAGTACAGTGAGTGGTTCAACTATCATTGGTGTACCACGATTTACAAAGATATAGACACATAGCAACATTGGTTTTATCGTAACTTTGTGCCTAAATCTATCGATTCTCCTCCCGCTTAAAGACAACCCCAAAGTTAACAATTATACACTTGTTCTGTATGTCCACTTCCCCGATGAGCATCATGTCGTGAGCTCATGTAGCACAGAACTAACGGATACTGGGTTGTAGTCGGTATCTGGTGGTGTGAGTCATCCCATTATCCATTGACTTTGGCATTATTAACGTTTCCATGAAGTCATCTTCCAACAACCTCGTCCCGGCCCTCCTGTCCCGAAAGGCGAAAGCTATCTAACCATCGGCTGGAAACAGGTACGCGCCAACCTATAATACAGGCGATGCAAACGTATACTTTGGTCCGATAGATCTGGCAAGCCTTAAAGCAGTATAAAAAACTGCCGTACACCTTCATATATCTCTTTTCTTTCTTCCTACTCGCTGATGTATGTTTCTTATCCCAATCCCTGATCCTCACACCAACTTGATTACCACAGGGCCTCAACACCACGGGAACCCTTGTCGCAATTTGCCAGAATGATAAATTCTCTTTCAGTTTCCTGCAGAATACATACCTTGGCCTTTCGCAAGCTATAACGTCAACGATGAGCACCCTTGGGTTCTGGTATATTCAACGGTACTACAAGATAAGTACCAAGAAAATGGTTTGTTCCCCCACAGATGATCCAGCGCCGTCCCATGCTCACTACACATTGTCTTTCAACAGTTCATTGTCACTAACGTTGTAACCATGATGATTCCGCTCTGGGGTATGATCGGAATTTGGACGACTAAGTTTGGGTATGAACGTTGTTCATTCAGTATATTATCGTTTTATTGATTCCTCCCCAGTTTTCACAACGCCTGGGAGTTCTGGTTCGCTTATATTTCGCTATCGCAATTCTCAATCACTCATTCCTCCCTTGTGCAGGGCATACAATATCGTGTTCGGACTATTCCAAGCTCCTTACTACGCTTTTTCACAAACCATGATGGCAGAGCTGACACCCCCCGGTTTCGACAACATGGTACGCTGCCAATTTCGTTGGTAAAAGCACACGCGTTTAACCTTTCCCTGTAGTTTTTCGGGCTATTTGGACTCTCAAATCGTGCGTCCTCAATGATCGGACCAAACGTGATCCAGGCAATCATCGACAAGTCTGGCAGTAATTGGATGGGTTTTCCCTTCCTTTTTGCCCTATGCGTTTGTGCCTCGCTGGTTATATGGTTTGGAATCGATGTTACAAAGGGCCGCAGAGATGCTGTTGCATGGGCTGACGCGATTCAATCTAATGCGAGAGTCGGGTCGGCAGTTCAGAAAGCCGGGAAGCAGAAATGAACGCCTCTGAACCCCAGCTACCCTTACCTGCGCAGCAAAAGATTTTGCCCCACATCATGTCATATGATTCCTTTGAGCGCACGCCATTGTCATGTTCTCGGGAATAGTTATGATACAGTGTATCCTTGTTAAATACTTGATTGGCCTTTAATACCGATCAACCCATACTGTCTCTAAACAGAAGCTCTGATCCAAGCTGTAGGCCCGAAGGCTGTTCCAACGACTCCATAGGGAGTCGTGCATGATGATTAAATATTAAATGGTGATAATCATGAATCAGACCACTAAATGGCGACCTCACGAGCAACTCGTCCTCATTCATGGACATCTAGTGCATCCCTTCTATCGTCCTCTCCTTCAACACAGTACACAACCTCAAATTCATCTTCCAGCACCGTTCCAGGACCAGGTGCTATCACCGGAAAAGCTGTGAAAGCCCTTGGAAAGGCAACGTTGCGTGGGTTTGACCGTATCATCATTGCTAAACATCTAGCAACGATAACACGCATCTTTCCACACACGGACGAAGAGGTTTCGCACATTCGGAACATCAATAGTATATACGATGACCTTCTGGAGTTTTCACGGTGAGCTCTTTCCGCATGACACACGATTTGCGTTCTGACGATCCTGGCAGGCCAGGAATGTATAATGGTGGAATACGCAAGAAGGTCTTGAAATATATACTGGGGCAGATCGGAATGAAAGAGACGAGACATCTGGTTTCTGCCCTTTCTCGCTGGCATGCGGCAGAGTTACACATATTTCTTTGGAAGGTTCTTATTCAAATCGTGCCTTTATGGTGAGTCCCTCTTCGTTCTCAATGGCATTAAATGACAGCTCATGATATGCATCACAGGAATCCCCCCTTAAAGCTCGTGTTCTCATCACCTCTATTCGATTCATACACAAGAACCCAACCCTGGAGTCAGGTTTCTCTGGTGCCTTTAGTCCTCTTTTTTTCAAAGCTTATCCGAACGAGCCATATTGTATGCCGAGTCGTCCTTGATGTCGGCTTTCTTGACGTGCTCCTGGCCATTTGCCATACCTACAATTTCAAAGATTATAGGCAACCTTCCTCCGGCCCGCACCCGCCTCGCCCCCACAATCAATTACTTATTGCCTGCAACGCTGCGCTCCTCGACATAACGGCCTATCTCGAATTCCGAGAACTACTTTCTCATCATCCCATTTTAACGCTATGGCCTGAGTATTCGCCTACGAATATCCCCCTGAAGATCCCATTTACGACAAGACGCAAGGCTCTCCTGCTTGGTGTAGAGGATGATGTGTTTGTGTATGATGATTTTTCTCCTTACCTTGACATATCCCTGTGAGTGTGAACGCCCGCGTGTGCCATTGCATTATCAGTTAAATATATTGAGCTTTAGCGAAACTATATGTTCTCAACCTTGTGTATCAATGATGTTACCTGAAAAGCTGTTGTATTCGCTGACATATGAAGTCACACACGACCAAGCTCTGAGGGTCTATCTTTCCCAGAGCCCCCATAAAGAGAAAGTCGCGCTGCTGTCACGCCTTTTGGAATGTTCGCCAATCTCGTGAGTATAAAATCATTTGTTGCTATGCAACAACTTCTGACGTAAATGATCTCATTCGATGGATTCTCTAGACATTTTCAGTTGCTATTTTGTCTCCACTTTATTGGTGTGACTGCCCAAACTATCCCTGGAGGGCGACAAGCCTTACTAGCAGCAGGCGTAGTCAAGTATCTGGTTCGAATACTACAAACAGAAATTCCGGACAGCTACTTTGCGCGCATCACCGCGCTTGCAGACTATTCAGATATTCCTCGCATAATCTGGGAGAATGGACTGTCTTACCTGGTGCAAGACAGTGTTGGGCCCAGTACTCCACTCCAACTTGCGATACAAGAAGCCTTCGCTGCTCTCTTCCCCCTTCTCTCTGGTTCTAACGCTCCGAACGGTACACGGAAACCATAAACCATAAAGACCGCGACATGGAACCCCAGAATGCATGTTAGTACGTGAGAAGCCATATAGCCGAACGACCCGCGTACATCCCACAAAAAGTTTTTGATTGAACCTCTTCTTTCCAATACCATTATTCAATCCACGTACTGGGGTTCAACCCCGGAGACGACATTCTTCGGTACCCTGCATCCCCTTTTCTCGAAGCTTGTTTGGTTCGGTCATACACTTATCGAATCGTCCTTGATGTTGGCTTCTTCGGTGTGCCCCTGGTCGTGAGCCGCGCCTACGGTTTCAATCGTTACAAACGGCTCACCTCGAGCACCCCTCAAGCACACCCTCACAATCAACCAATTATTGCTACAACGCCGCCCTGCTTGATATAGCAGCGTACTGTGAATATCAGGTGCCCGTTTTGTACCATTCAATCATAAGACTATACCCCCATGAACATACCCCCATGAATACCCCTTCAAAGCCCTTATTTACCACAACAAGATACATATCTATGATGATGTATTTATATTTCACAATCACTCCCCCTTTCTCATACTACACACTCGCTGGGTCTTCCTAAAGGTAGTAGCACCATATGCTTTCAACTTTGTATATCAACGCTGTCACATAAAAAGTTATCACGGTCCCTGACATTTGAAGCCATCGATGGCCAACCTTCGAGGGTCTACGATATTTTCTTACCTGGAGAAGTCATAAAGATTTACGCTTTTGGTCAACCGGGGCGTATTGCCTGGGTCCTTCAAATAGAAATTCCGAACAGTTATCTTGCGCATATAACCCCCCTCGCCAATCTTTCAGATGTCCCTTGCACGATACGAGGAAGCGACCTGTGATCTCGTAAGAGATTACATATGGCGCATACAGTATACAGTCAAACCTGTCATAACCCATACCTACTAAACCCCAGATCTACAACCAATATTTAAACTTACGGCTTCCGGAACGCTGTATAAGGAAAGGAATTGCATAGTACTATCGATATGTCTTGCCCGATTTCTGTGCAGAGCTGAGCTCGTAGCTGCCGGTTGCTCCGAATGGGTATGGGTTATGACAGGTTTGACTGTAGTACAGTACAGTACACCATTGCAGCACGCGATCAAGGAGGCTTTCCTTACTTTTTTCTCTTCATCCTCCGACCCTCAAATTTACAGGAACGGTCATAGTCACAAGGAAAATCTGATGCCCATGCCCTCCCGCTGATTACCTACCTGGTGTCAAAAAGGGTAAATGACAGTCTGACTAGAAGGCTTTTGGAAATCAAGGAGTATTGTGCATGTCGATTGCTTTTTATTCATATTCTCGTCATAACAATGTTAATGTGCCATTGTAAGAATTCTGTTCATACTCATTACGCAGGCAATTCGCTAGTTCGCCTCTGCCATGTCTCTTTCATATTCCTTTGCATATTGGCAAATTCGAGTCGGCAAGTGGCACCCTATTCTTTATGGCCCATAGAGATTCTCAGCTGCACCTTACTATGTCGTGGGCTTTCTTGTTGCGACTCCTCGTATTCTCGGTTGGCGAGAGATTGCAGTGACTTCAGTACTTACATAAAGTTGGGATTTGCAATGTGATCGCCTTGGTTTGATTGTTTTTGGGAATCCGGCTTGTCCGGAATGAGTCAGATCAGCGGCCTCAACATCACTGATAGTTATAACTTAGGTCTTTATCGATGTGTTGTACTTTCATCCCTTGAGCACTTGCAAATTTTTGGAAAAATCTATTGTAAGCTCATCATGTCCGAACGCCTTGGTGGGTAGAAACCTGGAATCTCGCAGACTTTCCTAATTCGGGTGGCTAGTATTCGTTACAGGGAACGTCAACAAACTCAAGGAGGTGAAGAAGATCCTTTCCGACGGTGGCCAGCCTATCGAGATCGATTCCCGAAGCCTTGACAGCAAGTGGCCAAATTGCTTTGAAGGCGTGGGCAATTCACTCAATTGTTGATGTACAGTTCCTGAAATCCAAGGAACGACACAAGACGTTGCTCGCGACAAGTGCCGCAGAGCCGCTGAACTCGTGTGTTCATTGTATTTTGCGCAGTGGAGTCCTCTCACATTTTTCGTCCGGATAGATCGGAGGCCCATGTATAACGGAAGACACGGCGCTCTGCTTTGCTGCTCTCAACGGACTGCCTGGTCCATATGTCAAATATTTCATGGAGTCGATCGGCCACGAAGGACTAAATAACATGCTCGTCGGATTTCCGACCAAAGCCGCATGGTCTCTCTGCACATTCGCTTACTCGGCGGGACCAGGTGGGTTGTGTGGCCTGCGTCGATCTCTCAAATCTAATTCTAGGATAATCTAAGGTACAGAGCCGATCGTGTTTGAAGGGCGCACAGACGGCTCAATTGTTCCGGCGCGCGGACCCAAAGTATTCGGCTGGGATGCTGTATTCGAGCCCGATGGGACTGGATTAACGTCAGTCTCTACCGTTTCCGTGATCATTATTTATCCCATGAATAACGCGTGGTAGGTATGCGGAGATGCCTGACCTGCAGAAGAACAAACTCTCGCATCGTTACAAAGCTCTTGAGAAGCTGCGTGCCTACCTCCAGGCTCTACCCGCCACGGCCTCGACTACATGACCCCATATTCCTCGCACACCTCAGCACCCAGGCCCTAGATGACCCACAAATTACTGTTGATCGGAGATAATTTCCAGGTGTGGGTGCACCTGCTGATGTACCCCAGGTGTTGAATGGCCTGATCACCATACAGTGTGAGGATTGCAGTTAACCATAATAATTAGATGCCACCGTTGGCAACGACAGTTACACCGAGGTTTATATGTTATTAATAAATCAAAACTTGATGGAATATGACGTTACTGTATGTGTATACGTGAACGGAACTGAATAACATCGGCTGATAAGTCCGCACCTCGCTAAAAATATACGTAGCTGTGTGCGCAGATGACCAGGGGCGGAAAATTATAATCTTGATTTTGGGGCAGGTGTTGTTGCCCATGGGTTTACAGTAGAATGGACGGCGGAGACACAAAGCTGGTCTCCATTCCACAGCTGATATAGCAAATTCATTAGTCTGACGCGAGGGTTTTGTTTCATGATCGTATGTACCTCACATCGGGCAGAGCGGACGCGCCCATGAATGAAAACGGAAGTCGAAACAACCCTTAATCTCGTACCTCTATAACATGTATTATGTTGGGGGAAAAAAAGACTGGTATGGGCTGACTTACAAACGAGCTGGTTGATGCCAAATGAGGTTCATCGACTGAGAGACACCTGTCCCATCGACACCAGTAGCCATCCCAAGAACAACCAACGATGAAACAGAGCACCTAGTCAAACAGGAATTTAAATGTATGCAGGGTTTGAAAGCAGTTCAGGTTCAGGACATACGGGTCGATTATGTATGCCGCACAAGCTCCATGTAGAGTACCAAATATGTTGCACATGTCTTTGGTAATCTGAATGAGGAATATGAGAGGGAAGACATTGGAACACACCTTTTTCGACATCAATTTCGAATACAGTCTCCCCATAGGCTGCTGAATTTCCCTTGCCCCAGACATTCATCTTAACGAACTTCAAGCGTTGTCCCACATCGGCACCATAAGACTTTTCTCGGGTGCTGACAAAACGGGCGAAAACTTTCGCGCACTGTAATTTTTCTTCGTCGCTGAGATTGCCTTTAATTGAGGATACGTCAAGCCTTGAAGTTGTCTGTGAGGTTGACGAAGCGGATGTTGTTGAGTGAACCATTAATAAAAGAGGTAGCAGTTGGAAGTGGGAGAGATGATGAACGAGCTGTTATTAAGAATAATTGGCATTTTGTTAGGAAGGCGTGTGGTAGTGAAAAGTTGCAGTACTGTACAGAAGGCAATTGTCAATTCGTATTGGTTTATCTGATCGAAGAAGCGTTCTGGAAAGTCAAGACACGTGGTTGAGCCCTTTTTGTACCAGTGCCAAGCTAGGGTCCGGCTCCGGGTGGCCGAGAGAGCCGGAAGGAGGTTTATGTTGTGACATCTCCCAACAACTAAAACGGGTTTCTGGTGGCGCCGGTAAGATACCCCCCCCCGACCTGATCTGCATTTACCATGGTCCAGAGTCTGGTTTCCTTCCTTGAGACCCGTTTGGAAGATGAAGTCGTCTCACTAGTTTCGGGAAACGCGCCGCGTGAAATCAAAGAAATTCCCATCAAGTGGCTCACCATCTTTCGCAACCGAAAGGTTAGCTTTGCTAATTCGATCGCCGACCGTGTCAAAGTTGTCGAGGTTTCCATTGTGGAGAATCCGGAGGATCCTTTCAAGATAGATGGACGGGTGGTTTGCGAGGTTGACGTGACATCAGGTCCGCATCGAATCTTATTGTATGCGTATGCTGATCGTTAACGACTCGATACGCCAGACATGCTTAATGCTGCGGGCGCTATGCATGAAGGGTGTGCGGTGTTCCTGATTGATGAGTGAGTTCCTGTCGCATTGTTCACTACTGTCATCCGGATCACTTTTCATTCGTTCCAAAAATGTAGATGCTCGGCTTGCTCTCTCGCAGTCTTGAATGCGGCCGAAGGAAGACCCAGCCGGCCGGGTGTCTCACAAGCTATCAACACTGTCTTCCATAATCCAGCAAGACTGTCAGTATCTTAAACCGTAAGGTCGATAAACGATTCTAACCAATAACAGAGGCACGAGACTCAGAATAATAAACAAGAGTATGGCTGGTGGTGTGGAGATGACGTCCTGTAAAGCTGAGGTATGTAAACAATTATTCAGGGTGATCAGCAGAAGCGCTTGCTTACTATTGAGGTCTCCACCCATCAGATATGGGATACGCAGAACCATCGATTAATTGCCTCCGGAGTACAACTTCAGATGTCGCCGTCGAGACCTCGCAAACTGTAGCAAGGCATATAGCCGCGCGATGATTGGATACCCCTTTTGTCTTGCCTTTGTGGCTCAAGCTGGCAACGTCATGGATACCAATTTGCGTGAATTTTTTTAACGTAACTTATCGCGTTGACCTATAATATTAGGGAAACACATGTCAACTATTATGGTTTAGCTAGGGGGAATGGATTGAGTTGATTTTTGGTGTTTCAAGGTCCTGTATACAGTGTTTGGGTTGATGGCATGGTGATGGAAATGGATGCACAAGCGGATATGCTCTGGGAGCAATAATGTCGTCCCTTGACACGACCTCAGAGGAGTTGTTTATAATCAAAGGTGATTCGAGGATTGATATTTGAATGTAGAACGCTCAGTTTTATGGAAAGAAGTTAAGGACGGAAAGGGTCTTGGGGCCAAACCAAAAATAAAAGCGTGACCCCTAGTTTACAAGCGCGTGATCGTGAACGTGCCGAATCTCAACATTGAAGTGGCCCCATATACAAAGTATGCTATCTACCGCATAATCCTCTGCAGAATCCGGATATTCAGCCTATACTTGACGACTTTTACGACAACATACATTTAACGAACTGTATATAAACTGGTGAGTATAATTCCTGACCATCTTTTGCACTTAGTGCCTCATTGTGACTTCAAGTGGCTCAGATTCAGTCGATTACGGCATTCAACTTAACAGGGAGTATCACTTCGATATCGTAGCACGATGGGTGTATCATCTTCAAAGCACAAATCCCAGCAGCCTTACCCTCCCTCAAAAATACCAACTTATGGACGAGGCCCGGGTTTTATGCCAAATCATCCGCCAGGATTCATACCTGGCCAAATGTATGGTCAGGGATATGGATATATGCCCCAACCTGGACAATTCCCACCCGGGTTTGTCCCAGTAGGATATGGCCCACTACCACAACCTCTGTTGTCTTGGCCGTCACAAGATAAATCACGTAAACGAAAGAGTCGGAAGAATAGACAAAGGGATGAATTTGCGGGGGGATTCCACCCACCGAGTCGTGGTGAGTCCTTTTGAACATGACTCAGTACTTAGATGATAAGATTATTGCGGTGAAGCCCCGACACAAGCGTCACATCCTCCAGGACCCGGCTTCATACCGCCAAATGGTGGTCCGGTATTCCCAGAACCACAAATAGCACGGAGTACAACGACAACTCGACGAGCGCAAACGCCCTACATGCGTCCTTTCATGGATCACGATGACGACGATGAAAATCACCGTGCTCCAGGCCGAGCAACGCCCCACCCTCAATCTAGCATCGGAGTGCGCATACAAGAATCTACGACGGGACGGAGCAGACACGGCCATACCCAAACTCCAGGCCCTCCCCCCCTACGACCAATTTACGATCACCACCGACGAGACTCTGACGATGGATCCCTGCACGACGCCGACATTGGGCGTGTCCTTGAGCCCCTCGAACCGGCCCAACCAGGCGTCTTCGGTCCTGGAGACGGCCGGTCCCGGGTCCTACTAAGCAACCCACTGCCACGCCCTCCGCGCGATATATATGAGATGTCTCCTTATAAAACCCTTCTCAATCTCCCACACACTACAGAACTACTAGCTAATTATGGAACGGAGCCGATGTTACAACCGCACCTCCATACTTCAACAAAGGAAACAAAAAAGCCCAAAAAGGGCCTATTCCGCGCCTTCAGCTCCAGAAAGTCCGAGGAGAATAAGGAAAAGGAAACTAAAGTCCTCTATGTCCCGATCGTCGTGCCCGGGAATAATGCAACCGCAGGGAGTAGCGGCGGCCGATTACCCGCGATGCCATTTGGTGGTCCTAACCCATCATACAACCTTGCTCGAACCTCGAATCCTCCGATACCCCGCCCACCCTCGCCTGCTGGATCTCAGGAACGCGACCCACCTATTCGCTTCAACCAGGACACAATACACGCAGGTTTCCTGAACCACTCGCCTTTTCGCGTCATTTATGGTGGCGAAACATACCCCACGGCCACACATCTCCTTGAAGCGCTGAAATTCATGCCTCACCGGATGGACATTGTTGAGCAGATACGCGCTTGTGCCGACGTTGCCGATGTTTACCCTTTGTCGGCGACGCTACAACAACATGCTCGGAAAGACTGGGCACAAGTCCACCTTGAACAGGTACGTTGACGTACATCTCGTGATACACTATGTTGCAGTCCGCTCATCGATCGAAAATCTAGATGCTTGAAGTATTGTACCTGAAATTTACCCAACACGCCAATCTGCGGAGTCAACTTTTGGAGACGTTTGATGCAGAACTCATATACTCCGACCCCACTGACCAGTTCTGGGGAGAAGGTGCAGGTGACGGTGCGAATACTTATGGAAGGCTTTTGGAACAGGTGCGGGCGCGCTTGCAAGAGGGACGACCAACCAAAAGACCTCGCGACACTTGAACGTGTTTTCTCTTTCTTCCCTATTGCCTCTTGTTCTTTTTTATCTATGCTTTGTTGCTTCATTACGATTATTAAGGATGGATTGGATATGTAACCCAAGGAAATAATTACTTAGTCGTACCAGTAGTATAGCCTATGCTGTCAATGTTTCCGTCTCTTCCGTTTCCTCCCCTCTTCTTGCTCTTGCAGGTGGGCACTCTTGCCCTCTGCCTCCGCTGTCGCGCCACTCGTGGATTGTAATAGATTGACAGCCCGTCGAACGGCCTCTCTGCGCACTTTTTCCGGTACCTTTTCCCAATAAAGTTCCTCTCTTCTGCCAACTACCAACTCCATCAATATGGCATTTTTTTGGACGTCTGTCGGTGTGCCACTATCAGCGAGGCCCTGAGTTTGACACAGGCTGTTCTTGGAGAAGTAACTAGTCAGGATTTCTGCGTGTTTAGGTGTCGTAAGACGCAAGTGACACTGAAAGAGGGAAAGATTGATCAGATGATGTGTGTTCAGGGTCACTACCAGACGCACCGAGTCCATTCCTTTGTTGAAGTCGATATAGTCCAGACCATCAGATTGTATAGTTCCATTAGCAATATTTTCCCGCAATGAGGTCGCGAAAAATTTGCGCAGAGTCGTTTTGTTAGTCTCCGGATGTATGTTCCGGACAAATACGAGTGAGTTCGGGGGATAACGTGAAGACAGATCGAGGGCTGGAGTGTCATCGACTGGTGGATCTTTCGATGAAAGGGTATATTGGACTTGCTCGGAAGCCGATTGTGATACCGAAGATACAGCGACTAGAGGCTTTGCGTCCTCGAATGCGTTGATTTCTTCAACCAATCTCCCACGATATGCGAGATATTCCTCTCTCAACTCCTCCCACCGTACCTTTGATAATGTCCGGAATCCAAATTTCGTGGCATCTTGGATTTCTGCTGACCTTAGAATGGTGCTCGTTTTGACTTCATCCACAGTAGCCCGGATCCAAGGCCAATTCGTGATGAGATATTCTGCATCCTCCTTCCCGGCTAGTACGAGAATAGCAAATCCTTTGCAGACAGGTGGATCCCCGGGTTTATCCTGATGGTGTGGAGGCAGCGAGATACCCTGAACTCGATCGCGCTGAGGTTCGGGCATAGGATTTTCAGATAACAGCGCAAGGGCGAACCTAGCAATTCCTGGGATTGTCCTAAACTGAACCGGGATGTTTTCCTTTTTCGATAGTTGATGAAGGGCCTAATGTAAACACGAACTGACGAACCAAATATACACTCCTCTCCTCCCACTGGCCTCTGGACAGGTGCTCATGCGTAATTTCCCAATCTTTCCGACGTATCTCATATCCGCCGTCTTCAGCGGCGCTATCATCCGCACTGGACCAGGCCGATGTGGACGGCTCGGAGACACGAAGCCGTACTTCCAGCGACGTTGCAGCGCGGGACCTAAGGGCCTTTACTATCGATGTTTCCGAGCCCCAAAGGCACAACGGTGCAAGAATCTTGGAGGTTCGCAGGAGGGATGTAAGGGAGATAACTAGAATGTCGTGTTGATTAAAAGATTGAGGATCTGACAAAACCACATACATCTGTCGTTCCCATGATATCCTGGCACCGGCCTGCTGTTCCATTCGACGTCGCGGCGCAAGTCAGGGTCCAGCCACAATGAATAGTCAGATAATGCAAGACATAGTAGATTCGCATAGTCCTCTTCAGAATACTTGAGTTTGTGGGCGACATCGCGACGCGCCTTGGATGCAGGAACATCCTTCGCTTTTCCCTTGGGAAATTTATCAGGTGTAACATTCACATATTTCGTCTCTTGAGTTAAGCTAGCTGCATTGGCTGAAGATTTTGTGTTGCTCGTCGCCTTTTTGGCTTTGGAGACAGTTCGTGGTACAAACGCAAAATTCGACATGATTAGCAGATAAATTTTTGAAATAACTGTTTTTCGACTTAGCAATTGCAGGTGACATTCTTTGATTACTCACGTGAGTAGACAGGGACACGCGTCGCGTCGTTTGCGTCGCTTCCAATGTGGAGCGCGCAAATCGCTACAGAACCCACTCTTTTCACCAATTGTAGGTACTATCCTATACATTCTCGCGCCACTATTTAATCAATGGAATCTGGACTTCCTATAAGGAAATTTCTTCAAAAAGCCATATAACAGCAACAATCAGAGCATGCGGAAACACAACTGCCAAAAAAAGCTGTCTGCCTGAAGATTGGATCTATAAATGGTGAGAAACTACCTATAAATCTTTGTGCAGCATTCCCAGACTCTGCACTCCACTTCACGCATAACTCAAGCTTATCTGACTAGTCATGGACAGCGACTGGACTCTTAAAAGCTTGGTGAACTTCATGTGATCGCCAATGATGCCTATCAAGACTTCGGTTCGACTTTTTGTCCCCTGTACTGTTTGAATACACCTTGACCAGGCTTATCGACCACCAAGAATCCAAATGTAACTATTGGGATTCTGCTTTTCAATGCATTTTACCCAGAACTACCATCAAATTGGTGTATGCCTTATTCATCAAAACTCCACTTTACATGTTGCAAATTCCGCTCTGTTTGTTGTGTGGCGAGCTAGGCTTACTTGGGCTTAGAAGGCCAGGGGTGCAATACGGTAAACCATTAACTGCTCCTGATCCCTCTTTTGTCTCAAAGCTATTCACGAACAGGCAGCTTTGCCTCACAGTATCAATCGTCTACGCATGGTGGTTATGTACACAGAGATAGCACCTTGCGAGGTTCCAATCACATGGTGCCAAGGATGCCTGGCTAGAAGAAGAAAGCAATTGGTTTTCTCATTGCTGCGCTGGACATATGCTTTCGAAGCATGTAGAATTTACTCATCCAAGTAGCGCAAAGTTGTCTTTTTCCCCACTGGTGTGATTGCCCCGTATTGTGTTCCTTGCACATAGTCACCTAAGTTGATGTAAAATACCCACTCAATTGATCTTATTTGTAGACTTCTAGGTCAATGGGTCATAAATTTTAATCCAGGTGCCAAGTCTTACAGTCAAATTCCTATATGAATGAACAACGCCCATTGACTGGGCCTCAACCATCTCTCACGAAGTTCTTGCATTGCATCACCAAGTGTGTACGGTACCTCGTCTGGATCAAGAATCTCAAACGGTCCCCGCCGGCCTCCTTATGGCTGGAAAGCACCAAAGGTCGGAGATCCTGCAATAATACGCGAGCGAGCTTCAGGCGTTCGCGAGAACATCATCAACAAGGGACAATGTGTTCTTCAGGCTAGGAGTGGGGCAAATGTAAAGTGAGGCATTGTTGTAAAAGTTGTGGTACCGCTGGGGTTGTTCGGGTGATAGCAGTTCCAGTGCTTATAGGTGGAACTGAAGTCCCTTCATTGCATTGTCAGGGGAGCCGACCTCTCGAAAACGAGATCGAAGAGCATTTGCAAGATGCTCGAGAAAAAATTAACGAATATTATTGTCGATTGGTCCTAATGTCCTCTGAAAATGATGAATGGCTTCGTCTCGGAGAGTGGGTATCATGGGTGCGATCGGCAGGCTCATTCAGCACATTTGCAAGCGGGAAAAAAGCGAAATAGTTGACATTGAGGCTTATCAAATGTCATAGGGGCTTTGCTGCCTCCTCGAGATCAGCAACATTCCTAGAGTGTTTGTACCTGAGGCCTAGAGACTCGGCAAGATTAGTGGATGCGCGAAGCAAAGACGCATGGAGTGGATTCCTGCCATCCTAAAATAGCCGCTGATTGGACAACTCTAGTGCTGCGAGCACACCTCGCACTTCTTCGCGCTGGAATTCAATGCAAGCATCGAGGCCAGGAACAATTGAGTCGTCCCCAAGTCTCTCTGAAAGAGCCTTCAAAGTTGCGGAGAGGTTATAGATGATCATCATCTGTGTGTTTTTGGAAAAAAAAGTAGGTTGATAATCCGTTGGGATATATCGATTTGTTCATGCAAATCTTCCACCCTTTCCAGAAGCATATATTGCCGATTAAGCATTACCGAGTTCCTCCAAGTCTTCGATGATGGCACTTTCGGGTTTGTTGGATGGGCCTTCGACAGCCTTGCGAAGGTTCGTAATAAAACTGTCAAGATTAGGATTGACATCCAGATTTGTCTGTATGTTGGCATCCCGATCGCCTGATGTTTCGTTGTTGAATGATATTTTGGATCCTTGAATCTCGTCATTTGTGAATGGGGCTAGATCTACCTGGATACTCGACTCGGCGGTGCTTGATGTCGAATCTTAGAGTTTGCCACACACTGTTAGCTATGTCATTATATGAGCCATTGAATCAACATGCACCTCGTAAGTCCTTCCCTGTCACTGGTAGCTTATCCCCAGTACTCAGATATCTCTCGGGTTTGACCAAGTCTGCCTGCACGGAGCTATCGGGCATCTCCAGAGCAAGATCGTTATGTGTAGATTGATAACTAATCAGAGCTGAACACCATGTTATCATTGCCTATTCAGCGCACCGAAATTCTCCCTTTCACCATCGAAGATTACCAGATATGTTATTGATTCAAGCAACAGAGCCTGAGGTGCCTGCCGTCTTCAAGGCCATTCTCCTTTTAGGGTGAACTTTGGCGCCCAAAAGTATGTCTGATAGATATATGTAGAACAGAAATTGTTGCTTGAGAATTCGTGCCTTCGACAAAAGAAAGAGTATCTGTAATTCAAATCTGCATCTCGTTGGAGAACCAGCGATGTGCCCAGTCGTCGACTTCAAAAGCTTCGAGTTGATTCTGAATATCGTGACATCCTTTTGCTCGGTCACGTGAACGTGTCACAACGCGGCGTCGCCCCTGTTCCTGACGTCTCCCCACCTAAATTGCTAGCAACTCGTTGCCTGCTCATCCTACGCAATACTCCGACTGCATATTTCCTTTTACTGGCATCGCTATTGCCACAGTTGCAGCAACATGACTAGATCATGTTTCTTACATATAATTTCTTCAGTTGTTTGCACTCTGACATCAGCAAATCCTGATCAGTCTGGTGCCTAGTTTGACAGCACTGTGCAGAGACCTACAGTACCACAGAGTCCACAGTACACGTCCCTATAGTGGCAGCTCTGTATGGTGACACAGATCTTCTGTGAATCACTGTGTAAGCTATCATTTTCACTGTGTATTACTGCACAGGACAGGGGGATTCCCTATAGAGCTTTCCAGTCATACCTATCCTCTGTATTGTTTTGGGTAATGCAATGAATTCAGGCAAGGAATATTCAACATTAGAGGATCACACAGGTTCTCAAAATGAGGTGGCAATAAATATATTCGCCAGCATGGGTATAAGCATAAATATAAGCTGAAAATATATGGCAGATGGGAAGCATATGGTAGATTAAGGATGGGCTACTAATTAATTGAGAATGATGTCGGGATTCATGTCATCCAGGGTCAGCTTCCCTGTTAGAATAAGGTGATCCGGCTTTATTATTCACATGACATGTACAATCACATGGACATATAAGTTTTGCATTTGTTTTTATAATGGACTCACATATGATTTATTATTTCTATAGGAGTTATATTATTTATGTATTTATACGAGCAATTATGTACATTATTTCATTATCTCAATTCACTCTTTTTTTTCTCGCTCTTTCCTTCCCTTGCTGCTAAGTTCAACAGGTTATGGGCCCCGGCCTTAATCATTTTGAACATCATTACCACGTCCATATGTCATCCATCAAACCCTTATCAAGTTGTTACGGACCATGACCGAATCATCCGGAAACATCTACCGAATCGAAGCGCTACGCGGCAACGAGAACTTCCACACATGGAAAATCAAGATGATTGACATCTTGACTGATCAAGGTCTAATCGGTTATGCGGATGGTTCCAGTTCAAGTCCAACTGATGAAGGGAATTCAGATGAATGGCGTATGAAGGACAGGAAGGCTCTTTCAACCATACAGCTCCGTGTAGGGGACAGACCACTAGTTTATATAGCAGGTGCCGGGACATCGAATGAGGCCTGGACCGCATTGTGCTCTATGTATGAGGCACGTGGTCCGATTGGAATTGTAATGGTGCGTCAAAAGTTATTTTGAGCACAATGTGCCGAGGGTGCCGATATTGAGGAACACATTCGGACCCTGCACGGCTACATCGAAGAATTGGCCGGATTGGACTCAAAAATCAACAATGAAGATTTCAGCATAACATTGCTGACGTCCCTACCTGACACGTGGGACCTGTTTATCTCTTCGGTTGATTCTGCCACTCTCAAGGAGAGCCACAAGTTAATTGCCAGAATTTTGGAGGAAGATCAACGGATCAAATCTTGGCAACAGGGGGATACGGCCCTGGCAGCAAAATACAATCCAAATGTGACATGCTACGAATGCAATCAGAAAGGTCACATTGCCTTCCATTGCCCCAAAAGGAAAGGGGGATCATCAGATCAAAAATGGAGGCCGAAGTGGAAAAAGAAAAATGGCAGTAAGCCAGACAAGGCTAACCAAGCCTCGGACGATTATGCTTTTGTAGCAGCGCCCAAAAACCAGGTGGATATTGCCTTGCCAGCATTAACCTCAGATTCTATTTTAGCCGATTGTGCGGCAACATCCCACATTTTTTGTGACCAATCAATCTTCATAAATTACAAAGAAACTCCCGGACACAAAATTATTGGATTTGGATCAACTCCGGGACTTGGAAGAGGATCAGTAAAGATCTGGTGCAAAGTTGGCAATTGCCACATACCAATTATGTTGACAAATGTTGTCCACGCTCCAAGTGCCCCCGATAATCTTATTTCGGTTGGGTGCATCACAGATGCAGGGTTCACCCTTAATCTAAAAGGAGAATACATCAATATATCACCCCTAAAATCCACTGACATTATTTTACAAGGTCAAAAAATTGGCTGGCTTTACAATTTGATGGCAAAGATCAGTGTTCCCGATATGGTTTTGATCGCATCAGAAGCTCGCACATGGGACGAATGGCACCGAATTTTTGGACATCTCAACATTGCATCAATTAAAATGTTGAAATCAAAGAAAATGATTGATGGGATGGAAGTCGATGAATCAATTTATCCCAGTGATTGCACAGCCTGCATCCAAGCAAAACAAACCGTGGCATCATTCCCGAAGTTTTCAAACACAACTTTTAATGAAATTGGTGAGATGACCCTCACAGATTTATGGGGACCTGCCCGGACAACAGGAATTCGAGGGGAAAGATATTATATCTCATTTACTGATGGGAAATGCCGCTGGACCATCATCAATTTTCTCAAAACCAAAGAAGCTGAGGAAATCAACACTTCAATCAAAAATTATAATGCTTACATAAATACTCAAGTTGGAAAAACATTGAAAGCCATACGATTTGACAATGGAACGGAATATGTAAATGACAAAGTACAAAAATTCCTAGCAGAAAAAGGAATCCACTCCGAGGCCACAGCCCCATACTCTTCGGCCCAGAACAGAATTGCCAAGTGCGCAAACCGAACAATTGTAGAGCATGCGCGTGCAATGCTTATTGCAAAAAATATCCCGAAATTCTTGTGGCCCGAAGCAGTGGCCCATGCCGTGTACCTCAAAAATCGATCACCAACTCAGATCTTGATCAATAAAACACCGGAGGAAATTTTCATGGGCAAGAAGCCCGATGCATCAAATTTGCGGGAATTTGGAACAAAGTGCTGGGTATTACATCAGGGTGAAAACCTTAGCAAACTTGAGCCAGAGTTGCGCGAATTCATTTTCACCGGCTTTTCAGATCAATCGCGTGCCTACCAATATCTTAATCCTGGTGCAAGGCAAGTTCAAGCATCGCAAAATGTCAAATTCTTGGACAGCAAAACTCCAGAAACAATTGAATGGTTTTCGCCATCGCAGCTTGAGGAGGAGATGGCAATAAATAAGCAAACAACGGCTCAAATGCCAGAAACTGCCCCCACAACATCTACAATTCGAATGATCGAAAAATCAACACAGCCACAATCACAACCAATTTGAGAACCCTCAAGCCAAATTGCATCAACAACTCAACCAAATTATCGATTATTACATAATCCCGTGGCCCGAGGCCCCAAAAAAGTACATCAAGAATTACCCGACTCTGGCTACAGTCAAACCTGCCTTAACCCATAGCTTTTTGTGGAAGCCAAAATCTATGGGTTATCAAGGGTTATGGGTTATACCAGAGGTCGTTGTAGGGTCCTCTATGAGGCTTCTAAAGTGATAATGTAATGTATTTATGCATATATCTATAATTACTTGACATCTAGGTGGCTCGGAAAGCAAAAAATTCGGTAAGAGTTGTAGGACGAAGGGAATGGGAGGTGTCTAAGCATGTCCGGCGACCGAAGCTTGTGAGAAGGACCTCCAACTTGTGTGCAAAAGGTTCATCAAGGTCAGCAACATACTTTGAAAGGGTCGAGACGGCAGCAAGTGCCTCCTGGCGAGATGGTTTGACCTCAGGACTCTCGTCATCATCCACACCATCACCAGCATTCTTCTCTCTATACTGCTCTCCCTTGCATTGCTCCAAAACTGCTCGGTAAATGTCCTCCTCCGTTCCCTCATCATACAGGTTGTGTTCATTTACTGGGTTGAGTAGCTCACCCAGATCCATTCGGTTCCGTGGTTGCAGCACACCAATCCTTTCGAGATGGGATAGGGAATCAGATACTTCCTTCTCTGCTGCTTCAATAGGATCGTTGAGGTTGTCATTGAGGAGGGAGGATATGGGGACAGTGGGGGTAGTCAAAGAGGTGGGATCGAGGAGTGTGTTGGGAAGGATTCCTGTCTTCCTCCAGCAGTTGCGGATTGTTGTCGTGTCAACCTCGTTCCAGGCAATGTTGGCCAAACGCATCGCTTCCAGAATGTTGATGTCGTAAATCTGGGCAGGGGAGATGTCGTTGTCATACCGATCAATGGCCCGATTCATGAAACTGGCATGGTAATGAGCTTTGAAGCACCGAATGATACCTGCATCAGCTGGCTGGACATGTGCCATGAGATTTGGTGAGAAGTTTTCAACATGGATGTTCGTAAGGTCATCGGGTGGGACATGTGCACTGAAGTTGTCTTGAAATAAAACAATTTTTCGCCCATTGCATCGCAACTTTGCATCCCAGTTGTGAAGCCACTCTTGATAAAGAACTGTGGTCATCCAAGCCTTTGCATTGCTCCAATAATAAAATCCTAACTGCGCACCTGATTTGCATTGAAAAGGCCGTGGGCGTTTGAATTTGCCAATGATAACAGGTGGGAGTTTCTCGCTGCCATCAGCATTCATTGTGAATGCATATGTCAGTCGCTTCTTGTTTCCTTTCACTCCAGATGATTGCTTGTTCATGAGTCCTCGGTCTGGTGGCATTCTGAAAGACAGTGAGTTGTGAATTTTAGCAAAAGTGACAATCCTTACGCCCAAAAAAGACCTGTTTCATCCATATTGAACATATCCTTCAACCGATAACCATGCTTTGCAACAAGCTCGCGGATGCATTCACGTTCACTTTCAACCTCCTCTGGACTTCCAGAGCCAGCCTCACCATGGCGTTTGAAGCTTTTCAAGCCACACCACCTCTTCAGTGCTTCCAGCCATCCTTCACTCAGCACCAGCCTCTCATCCATTGGTACCCCCACGAGATCTGCAAAGCGAGTCCATTTCTGTCTGAGGATCTCACCACTAAGTGGAACCTCATCCAGCATAGCTTTTGCAATCCAAAGCTCGAGCATCTCGTTGACCTCTGGATGCTCCATCTGCTTCACCTGCTTCGCATTTCCAGTTTGTCCTTTGCCCAACTCTTCAGCGTACAACTGACGATACTTCTCCTCATCCTTTAGCCATGTAGAGATTGTTGGTTGCTTCAGGCAAAGATTGGGGTATGTTTCATTCCAGTATGCGGCAGTCTTGCCTTGACTCTGTCCCTTGCCCTGCTTGTGGTGCCAGTCAAGGATTTCATTCTTCTGTTTCAATGTTGCGTTTTCCTTCTTTGTGAAAACTGGGGCCTCTTTTTCCTTGTGCTTTTCCGCCTGAGGCTTGACCTTACAAGGCTTGTCAGGTCCTAAAGTACCACATGGGTTATTTTATACTCAAACTCATAGTGATGCACGTACGCTTTCTCTTTTGGCCTGCCACCTTTTTGATACCTCCCCCCAACTCCTTGAGTTTCTCCAAAAGCACTTTCTGCTGCAAATTTAAGCATTGCAGTCCATGCTCATAGTCGGAAGCCTTATCCAGGAGGTCAACAACTGTATCCTCATCAACGAGATTGGCTTCGTTATCCAACCAATGTTCATCTTCTTTGGAAATGTGTTCCTTGTTGAATAGACATGTGGAGAGAGCATCTTTACGTGTCTTTATTGTTTCCTTTAGTCGAGCGAGGCCTGCCTTGAGCACTTCAAGCGGTTTTTTCTTCATTGTATGGTATGTTGAGCTAGGAAAACCATCACTGGGCTCATTCCGATTTGTGGCAATGTATTTCAAATTGTAGACACTAATTATAAACTGCTCCACAAGATCATCCTCTGCCCAGCGGGCTCAGTTTTAGGTAAAGTATGGGTTATGACCCACCTCTGGGCCTATGGGTTATTGAGTATGGGAGGGTTCTTGAATTCCCCTGCAAACGAAGTCCGTGGAAGCCCAAAACCTATGGGTTTTAACAGGTTATGGGTTATCGTAGGTATGGGTTAAGGCAGGTTTGACTGTACATCACTGAAATTATTGATGAAGAAGAAAATACTCCTACATTCAATATCCCTGATTTTGCCTTCATCAGCAATACAATTTATGAACCCACTGAAATCAAAGAGGCATTACAAAGCACTTTATGGAAGAAATCTATGGAGGAAGAAATCCAACAATTGAAAGATCTCAGCACATATGAATTGGCCGAATTGCCTACAGATCGTAATCCCATCAAGTCCAAATGGGTATGGAAGGCCAAAACCAATGGAGATGGAAAATTCTACAAGGCCAAGTCTAGACTTGTTGCCAAGGGATGCTCACAGAAGCCTGGCATAGACTATCTGGAAACCTATGCCCCAGTTGTTCGGATGGACACCCTCCGCTTCATGGTAGCCATTGCCGCTGCCTATAATCTACATTTTCACACCATCGACATCAAAGGCACTTATCTAAACACCATTCTCAAGGAAGATATTTATTTATTGCAGCCTCCAGGCTTTGAAGATGGTACATCACGCGTCTGGAAATTGTTGAAAACTATTTATGGACTTAAACAATCTGGACGAGAATGGAACAAACTCCTCAACTCCGCATTTTTCAAAATGAAGTTCCGAAAAATGATGGCCAATCAATGCGTCTATATCCGAGGACCTGGAGATAATCTGGTAATTGTTGGAGTACATGTGGATGACATGTCTATTTTGGGTGCAACCCTTGTAACCATCAAAGACTTCAAAGCCGAACTCAAAACACACTTTGAAATCTCTGACCTAGGAGAAGCTAGCCAAATCGTTGGCATCTCAGTAAAAAGGTTCACCAATGGATCTATTAAATTATTGCAACAGCCATACCTTGAGAAAATTATCAAGAAAATGGGTCTTGAAAACACAAACCCTGTTGCAACACTGCTCAATCATGGCATCAAATTGATCAAACTCACCAAAAATGATTGGTGATACCCTGAAATCAAGAAATTCTATCCTACGGCCATCGGAATGCTCATCTGGGGTGCAATCTCAATGCATCCCGAGACTGCATATGCTACACAACACCTCAGTCAATTTTCAATTCACCCAGGTCCCAAGCACTGGACCGCAGTCAAACGTGTCTTCCGTTATTTGAAAGGAACAATGGACCATGGCCTATTCTACCAATCAAATAATAACTCAAATTTGATTATCCAAACCTATGCCGATGTGGACTGGGGAAATAGTCCTGATGATCGAAGATCAATTTCTGGCTATGTCACCTTACTTGGAGACTCAGTGATCTCATGGAGCTCCAAGAAGCAGCTAACGGTTGCCTTATCAAGTATGGAGGCGGAATACATGGCACTCTGCCATGCAACACAAGAAGTCACCTGGATTAGATCATTGATGACCGACTTTGGATTTCCATGTGAAAAACCTACCGATCTTATCACAGACAACCAATCGGCGATCTTATTTGCAAACAATGCAGTTTTTCACGCCCACAGCAAACACATTGATGTCAAACACCATTTCGTGCGTGAACGCTTAGCTTCCGGAGAAATAAATATATTCCACTGCGCATCTGCCGACAACCAAGTGGACATTTTCACTAAACCGCTGCCACGCCCTGAACATGAACGAAAAACCAAATTAATAGGTATACGCTCGAATCAAGGGGGAGTGTTAGAATAAGGTGATCCAGCTTTATTATTCACATGACATGTACAATCACATGGACATATAAGTTTCGCATTTGTTTTTATAATGGACTCACATATGATTTATTATTTCTATAGGAGTTATATTATTTATGTATTTATACAAGCAATTATGTACATTATTTCATTATCTCAATTCACTCTTTTATTTCTCGCTCTTTCCTTCCCTTGCTGCTAAGTTCAACATTCCCTTTCTTTGATTGCATCCTGGAATAGACATGAGTTGGTTCAAGTACCAAGGATACATGAGCACTTGCCTTCCAACCCTGCTGACGCCCTCCAACATATCACCAAACCTCACACCATGATAACAACTCCCCCCAAGACCACCAATAAGACCCATGACCACCCCATGTATTTCTGCATATCCATCAGGCCATTAGTGCGATGTGGCAATCATACTGGGGTTGTCAAGGGATAGGGAGGTCCCTTGCCACATCATTGTGCCATTGTCAGGGGTAGTTCCAAGTTTGGGGCCATGAGCATAAGTGTGATGTGGCAGGTGTACAAGGGTGGGTGAACATACCTGGTAGGTACTTCCTGACATGGCACAGGCAGTTAGCATGATGTGGCACTAGGGAAGGCCAGAGATTGAGGGAGGTGGAGAGGGGGGCTGTTGTCCAGTCATTGTCAATGGTGATGAAGGTGGGTGGTTGTTTGCACAAGCTACCTTCTGAACAAAAGCACTAAGTATTTTAAAACTCAGCCTGAGAGACCTGCACACCACTCAAACGGGTGTGGGTTTCGACCATGATGCATGCACATACCCACCCAAATATGTACTTCTTGGAGCAGGCATGGAGAAGCAACAACACCATTAAGGGAGATGTGGTAGCATTGGCATGAGTACAAATGCTTGCAGGTTTAATCCCTTGGTTCGGCACAAAGGCCAATCCAAGATTGTTGAAGGAAACTACATTGGAATACAGTACCATATCCTTCCTGAATAAATACATAGATGAGGAGCTATTTTATGCATCTTATTAGTTCCCATTACAGTTTTTTTTATCAAGCTACTTGTTCAACAACATGGACTTAGTGGCTAATCTGACACAATCTGTATAGAAATAAGGGCTCCTTTATGATGATGTACAGGCCCAAGACATCCACACAAAGCTGTGCAGAAAAGGCCCAATCTGTACAGGCCAAATGTACTCTATCCAGCTCTGCGCAGAACTGTGAAGTCAAAGTCCAGCTCTGCATAGCACTGTGAAGACACCAATGAATTTGAGAGACACTGCAGTTCCTGTCGGCTATTTGTGGGAAAAATCAGGGTTTGCTGATGCTGTTGGTCAAATCTTACAAGTCTCTTGGTAAACAGGCCATAAATATCAAAAGGGAGTGCTATAACCCCACAGTCAAATTCCCATATGAATGAACAACGCCCATCGACTGGGCCTCAACCCTCTCTCACGAAGTTCTCGCATAGCATCATCAAGAGCATACGGCACCTCGTCCGGATCAAGAATCTCATTCTTGTAAAGCTGAGAGTAAACCTTCTCTGCAACAACTGGGCCATCCTGGTCGTTCATACTCCTAGAAATACCCAGATCAGATGACTAAAACTAAAACGGCAAAACACCCTTGGATCCGGGGTATGAACGCACCACATAGTCCCCACAACACTCTTGAAACCTGCAAAGAGCATCGCAGCGGCGAGATGAACTGCTTGATCGGGTTAGGAGCTGTCACCCTTCGCAGTCTCGCAAGCACTAAGAAATGCGAAAAATGCCTTCTGCGAATTTTGTTCCATCAACTGTGCCACAGTAAGACGTCCATCTTCGACACAGAATCCGCTCTCCAGTGGGTTCAATGCATCCTGCTGTCCATGGCAGGCCAAGTGCACAATAGATGCCTCCGCGAACTTTCGCAGTACCATCTCAGTAGTAACTTCCATCACATCTGGCGAAGCAACATCATTCATTCTGAGGATTGACCTTGAAGGGATTATTTTTGTGATAACTTCGATCTCTGTCTTCGTGCTTGGGAGGTGTGACATTCCAGGTGTATCAGAGACTGCGACAAGAAGAGCTTTGGCAACTTCGCGACGCAGGACAGTTGAGTCCGAAGCCTGCTGTGCGCTGAGCAGTGTGTTGATGGAAGGAGTACACGACGACACCATATAGTTAGAGCAGCACCGTACGGACGCGCGGTACACCCCCGCAGCATGTATAGGCAGAAAGGTGAAGGGTCCCGTTGGTAGCCACGTAACCCTTGGACGCTGCCGACCTTCTGCCACCTGTCGTGCATATCAGAAGTCGAGACTGTTTGCACATTTTTAATAACACACCGTCAGTCCGAGGGCATTGATGATTGGTTCAGTAACGTTAATCCAAAGTTCTTCCAGGAGCTCATAAGAATAATCAACAGTCCGTCGAACAATGTACCTTTCTTCATGGTTAACGTCTCCAGGGTCCTCTCCCACCTGTCTGCTCCTCAGGTTGTGTGTCCTCAATGATATCCCAAGATTTTGCAATCGTTCCTTCGATAGCTTCAGCTGAACATGGCTGGCGCCTGTGTTCTTGACGAGAATCGCATATGATACTGGAGTGCTGGGGATGAGAACAACGACAGGCCCTTTTAGAGCCGCTCTTGCAAGGTGAGAGTAGGGCTGATTCACTAAAAAACCTTCGAACCCAGGAAATGTACGAATTTCATGAGTCAGCTCCGCGAACCTGTCGCTTTGGTACCGCCGAGTCACCAATGCTTCGCTATGAGTGGATTCCGTGCCTGTGCGATGCATCTGCCCCATGAGGTAACTGCTTTTCTCAAGCGTACGAGATAGTGTGATGAATTCCTCTGCCAGTTTTGGAGGTAGCGCATCGAAGGGGGTGCGCAAGTTGCGTGCTTGGGACCAGAACACGGCACGGCCCGCCTCCAACAGCTCTAAGGCCAGCTCAGGTTGCGAGAGATCAATCGCAAGCAGTGCAGCCTCTGTTCCAAGTGTCTCAGAGTTTGCGAGAGCTGAGAGACGTGATTTGATATCGAGATCAAGAACCGCAACCTGGGGTTGTAGGCGGACAGTTTTGCCATATACTTCCAAGAGTGATGTGCGCAGATCACCGCTAGCTTCCTTAGGGTTGGAAAGCACTAAAGGTCGAAGTTTCCCCAACAACGCACGGGCAAGCCTTAAGCGTTCGCGAGGGCTACCATGAACATCATCAGCAAGGAAGGTTGTATACTTGAGGCTGAGAGGAACGTCGTAGAATGGGGTGTTGGGAAGAATGTAAAGTGATGCGAGATTGTACAAAGTGTGGTACCTCTTGGGTTGTCCAGATGGTAGTAGCTCCAGAGCTTCCAAATAGACCTGAAGTGCCTTGGTCACATCATTAGGGGAGGCAGTTTCATGAAAACGCGATCGCAGGGCGCATGCCAAGCGGTCCAGCAAAATATAGTGCTGGGCGGTTGGATGTCCTGATGCCCTCTGATAGTAGAGAATGGCTTCATCCCGGAGAGCGATGTCATGAGTGTAGTTGGCGAGCTCGTTCAACACATCTGCAAAAGGGAAGAAGGCATAATGGTCGTCATACACGCTAATTAAATGTCGTAGATGCTTCACTGCTTCCTCAATGGCAGCAATATTTCCAGATTGTTCATACCTGAGCATCAGAGAATCAGATAGGTCGATAGTTACGTGACACAAAGATCTTTGGAGAGGATTAGTGCCGTCCAGATCTAACCGTTGATTGGGCAACTCTAATGCTGCGATCAAGGCACCCACTTCTTTTCGCTGGAACTCAAGGCAAACGTCCAAGCCAGGAATACTGGCGCCCTTCCCGAGTCGCCCTGAGAGGGTCATTAAAGTTGTTGAGAGATTGTAGATAATGATCCGCCGGTTGTTTTCGGGAAGAAAAGTCAAGTTGATGATTCGCTGATAGATTTCAATTTTTTCGTGTAAATCTTCCACTCTTTCTAACAACATGTATCGTCGATTCAGGGCACTAGCAAGTTCCTCCAAGTCTTCAATGATGACGCTTTCGGGTTTGTTAGACGTATCTTCAACGGCTTTTCGAAGGTTCACAATAAAACTGTCCAGAGTTGGGTTGACGTCAAGGTTTGCCTGTATACTGGCGTCCCGATTGCCTGATATTTCGTTGCCGAACAATATTCTAGACCCTTGGATCTCGCCATTGGTGTATGGGGCTAGATCTACCTGGATACTTGAATCGGTTGTGCTCGATGTCGAGTCTTAGAAGAAATTGCCACACACTATTAGCTATGCCATTATACGAGCTGTTGAATCAATACGTACCTTGCAAATCCTTTCTTATCGCTCGTGACTTATTCCCAATACTCAGATATCTTTCGGGGTTGGCCAAGTCTGCCTGCACAGAACTATCAGGCATCTCCAGAGCAAAGTCGATACGTGTAGATTGGTAGCCGATCAAAGCTGGATGCCACGATAAGATTATTCATTCAGTGCACCGAGCTTCCATCTTTCATAATTGCAAGCTCACCAGGGATGTTGTTACTGACTCAAGCGCCAGAGCCTGGGGTGCCTGCCGTCTTCAAACCATTCTTTTTTTAGAACGTAAATTTTGGCGCCCAAGAGTATGTCCGGGGGATACTGGACAAAGGTTGTTGTTTGAGGGTCATACTTTCAACTAAGTATGTGATTTCTTTGATATAGTATTACAAGCCGTTGGAAAAGCCGATATGTACTTAGTGGTTGCTTGGTGGTCGACTTCAAAAGCTCGATTTTGAATTTATCGTGACCTTCGTTACTCCGTCACGTGAACATGACACAACTCCGCGGCGTTGCCACCGTTCCCGATGCCTCTCCACAAGCCGCGCCCACATCACTCGCAATTTCTTATCTGCTTGCCCCATCCTACGCAGTACTCCGACAGCTCGTATTGGTGATATTCGTATAACAAAAAAATCCTAAAGAGCTGTAGAACAACAGCCACAATCAAAGCATGCGCGAACACACAAATGCCAAGAAGGGCTTTTCGCCTAAAAACTACTTACTACTTGGGGGTAATTGAATTGGCTGTAAAGCTTGGAGTTGTGTACTCAGGCTCCATATTCAACCAGAACTATATCTCAAGCTAAGTGGACGTGCAATGGACACTTCATGGAAGCTTGAGCCGGAGGAGCTTTCGATGGACCTTACTGCGGCTTATCGAGAATTTGGTTCGACCTATTGTCCTCTGTTTAAATACGTGCTGACCGGGTTTATCAGCCACCAGAAACCCGTATATCACAATTGCGATTCTCCTCTTCAATTCATTTTACCCGGAGCTACCATTCAAACTGGTGTATGCTTTGTTCGTCAGGACCCCGCTAGCTCTGCTGAGTATCCCGCTTTACTTTTTGAAATTCCCGGTCTATGTGCTGCGTGGAACTCTGCGCTTGCTTGGTTTTAGAAAGGATGGAGTGGAACGCAGTAAGCTGTTCACTGTCCCTTTTTCCGAGTTTACCTCAAAGCGCCTTATGAACAGAGAGTTTCGCTGCACGGTATCAAGCATCGTACGGGGGTCATGTACCCAAGGACAGCACCTTTGCGGGGTTACAGTCGCACAGTGCTGGAGACGCCCTGCCTGAAAGGAATTGGTTTTTCACAATACTCAGCTGGGTATATGCTATCGAAGCGTTTAGGGTTTGGTGGGGCATGTAGTACAACATCGTCCAGTGTTCTCCACTGGCATCGTTATTGCCATTGTCACAGCAACATGACTAAACCGTTTCCTATGTAAAGTTGCTTGAGTTGCTCACACCCTGTTGGTCAATCCCACCGGTCCCTCTTGGTCGACGTGTACAGGGCATAGATATCAACACAGGGTCCCATAACCTTACGATCAAATTCCCATATGAATGAACAACGCCCATCGACTGGGCCTCAACCCTTTCTCACGGAGTTCTCGCATAGCATCATCAAGAGCATACGGTACCTCGTCTGGATCAAGAATCTCATTCTTGTAAAGCCGAGAGTAAACCTTCTCTGCAACAACTGGGCCATCCTGGTCGTTCATGCTCCTAGATATACCGAGATCAGATGGCTACCACGGCAGAACACCCTTGGATGCGGGGTACAAATAAACCCACCACATAGTTCCCACGACGCTCTTGAAACCCGCAAAGAGCATTGCAGCGGCAAGATGAACTGATTGATCAGGTTGGGAGCTGTCGCCCTTCGCAGTCTCACAGGCACTAAGAAACGCGAAAAACGCCTTCTGCGAATTTTGTTCCATCAATTGGGCCACCGTAAGACGTCCAGTCCATCTTCGACACAGAATCCGCTCTCCAGTGGGTTCAATGCATCCTGCTGTCTGTGACAAGCCAAGTGCACGATGGACGCCTCTGCAAACCTTCGCAGTACCATCTCAGTGGTGAACTTCGCCATTTCCGGCAAAACAGCATCACTGACGTTGAGAATTGACTCGGAAGGAATTATTTTCGTAATGGCTTCAATCTCTCTCTTGGTGCTTGGGAGGCGTGGCATTCCTGGTGTATCAGAGACTGCGACAAGAAGAGCTTTAGCGACTCCACGATGCAGGACGATTGAAGCCGAAGCCTGCTGCGCGCTGAGTAGTGTACTGATGGAAGGGGCATATGACGACACCATATAGTTAGAGCAACATCGTACGGTCGTGTGGTACACCCCCGCAGCATGTAAAGGCAGAAAGGTGAAGGGTCCTATAGGCAGCCATGTAACCCTGGGACGATCCCGACCTTCCGCCCCCTGTCATGTATATCAGACATCGAGACTGATTGTACATTTCCCATAACGCACCGTAAGCCCGAGGGCATTGATGATTGGTTCAGTAACGTTAATCCAAAGTTCTTCCAGGAGCTCATAAGAATAATCGACAGTCTGTCGAACGATGTACCTTTCTTCACGGTTAACATCTTCGGGGTCCTCTCCCGCCTGCCTGCTCCTCAGGTTATGCGCCCTTAAAGACATTCCGAGCTTCTGCAACTGTTCCTTGGGTATATTGAGTCGAACGTGCCTGGCGCCTGTGCTCTTGACAAGAATCGCATATGATACCGGAGTGCTTGGTATGAGAATAACGAGAGGCCCTTTAATAGCCGCCTTTGCAAGGTGAGAATATGGCTGGTTTACCAGAAAACCTTCAAATCCAGGTAACGTCCGGACTTTTTGGGTCAGCTCCACGAACCTGTCGCTTTGGTACCGCCGAGTCACCAACGCCTCATCACGAAGTCTATGGGTGGGCTGTACACCTGGACGGTGCGTCTGCGCGATGAGGTGACTGCTTTTCTCAAGTGTACGAGACAGTGTGATGTATTCTTCTGCCAGTTTAGGGGGTATGGCGTCAAATGGGGTGCGTAGGTTGCGTGCTTGGGACCAGAACACAGCACGGCCCGCCTCTAACAGCTCTAAGGCCAGCTCGGGCTGTGAAAGATCAATTGCGAGCAGTGCAACTTCAGTTCCAAGTGTCTCGGAGTCGGCGAGCGCTAAGAGGCGTGATTTGATATCGAGGTCAAAGACTGCAACTTGGGGCAGCAGCCGGACAGTTTTACCATAAATTTCCAAAAGTGACGCGCGAAGATCCCTGCCAGCTTCCTTAGGACTGGAAAGCACCAAAGGTCGGAGGTCCTGCAGCAATAACCGGGTAAGCTTTAAGCGTTCACGAGGGCTACCATGAACATCATCAACAAGGGAGATTGTATACTTGAGACTGAGAGGAACGTCATAGAATGGGGTTTTGGGGAGAATGTAAAGTGATGCGATATTGTAGAAAGTATGGTACCGCTGAGGTTGATCGGGTGGTAGTAACTCCAAAGCTTTTAGGTGGACTTGGAGCGCTGTGATTGCATCATCGGCAGAGGCAGTCTCTCGAAAACGAGATCGAAGGGCGCTTGCGAGGTGTTCGAGGAAAAAATGACGGCGGCTGTTGTCGGTCGGGCGCTCTAAACTCCTTTGATAATAATGAATGGCTTCGTCTCGGGTAGCGGCGTCATGAGTGCAATTGGCGAGCTCGTTCAGCATGTTTGCGAACGGCAAGAAGGCAAAGTTTTCGACATCTAGGCTTATCGAATGTCGCAGGTGTTTAGCCGCCTCTTCAAGATCAGCAACATTCCCAGAGTGCTTATACCGGAGCCTCAGGGACCCAGCAAGATCAGTGCATGCATGACGCAAAAGTAGATGGTGCGGATTGGTGCCATCTCGAAATAGCGGCTGGTTCGGCAACTCTAACGCAGCAAGCACGGTCCGCACTTCTTTGCGCTGGAATTCAATACAAGCATCCAAGCCAGGCACATTAGGATCCTTCCCGAGTCGCCATGAGAGGCTCCGTAAAGTTGCTGAGAGGTTGTTGACGATGATCCACCGGTTGTTTTCGGGAAGAAAAAGGCAGATTGACGATCCGTTGATAGATTTCGATTCGTTCGTGTAAATCTTCTACTCTT
Organism: Collybia mongolica; assembly: GCA_013420905.1. NCBI lineage: Eukaryota > Fungi > Basidiomycota > Agaricomycetes > Agaricales > Clitocybaceae > Collybia > Collybia mongolica. The sequence continues at coordinate 4,005,598 of JAAXNY010000005.1, forward strand.
TCTAACAGCATGTATCGCCGAGTCAGGGCATTAGCAAGTTCTTCCAAGTCGTCGATGATGACACTTTCGGGTTTGTTAGACGTATCTTCGACGGCTTTACGAAGGTTCGCGATAAAACCGTCCAGATTTGGGTTAACGTTCAGATTTGTCTGTATATTGACGTCCCGATTGCTTGATGTGTGATTGTCAAACGACACCTTGGTTCCTTGGATCTCATCGTTGGTGAAAGGGGCTAGATCCACCTGGACACCAGAATCGGATGTACTCGAGTTCAAGCCTTGAAAAGATTCGCAGCAGTTTCAACTACATGTGTGTGTAAGTCAATGAACGCTCACTTTGCACGTCTTTCCCGGTCGTTCGTCCTTTATTCCCAAGGTCCAGATATCTCTCCGGGTTGGCCAGGTCTACATGCACAGAACTATCGGGCATCTTCAGAGCAACGTCAATATGTGTATATTGGTGGCTAAGTCAAGGTTAAAACTTTCGATGAGGCTGTTCAATCAGTACGTTGCAACCTGTCATTTCATTGTCGAGAGCTTACCGGCAGAATCGCAGAGTGTATGTGTTGGAATTGGCTCAGAACCTGAAGCCCTGAGTTTTCTGTCGTCTTCAGGGCATTCTCCTTTTAGGATATGAATTTTGGCGCCCAAGAGTATGTCTCGACATGGGCCATTAGTTGGAGCTTAGTAGCTTCGGCAGAGACTGTATTTTCTTTCGGCTGGGACTATATTTTTGAAATACTCCTCTTTTCGGAATAAGAGTCGCTGGTCGTCGATTAGAAAAAGTATTCAAAACTTTCAAGTCGTGGTCGGAGTCGTCGTGTTCGCGCACCATGGGTGCTGTGGGAACCATCCTGAGCCATGGTCATTCCCGAAGAGGCTATCGTCTGAACACGAGAAATATTTATAATTACCTTTAAGTACTGTCAGAGCTACTCGTCACGCTTCCATTGGAAATAGACCTGTCCAAAGGATGTTTTTAATTGATATATACAAGCAATGAACGTTAGGCTGGTGAATAGTCAAGGATAGTTGGGGTGTCACAGCTGAGGGAATATAAAAAAATGAGCGGGTGATGTGCGGTAGATCCGATGGGCGCCAGTACAAACCGATAAGTACAGAGGAGCAAAAAAAAATAAGAAAAATAAGCTACCAGGAGGTGATAAGCGCACACGCAACTATAACAATTAAAGCAGGTAAAAGATATAGAGTTTTCCGCCCTCCCCAAACCATAAATAATACCCGATCACCACGCAACGGCCATGCCAGTAGGCGCCATGAACCCGCCCGCATGGACGGAGCTCGCACCGATGCTCTGTGCGATCGCGCGGCGTTTATCCTCCCACGCCTTGAGCGCCCGGATGAGCTGCAGGATCTTATCCCGCTTGCCCTGTCGCACGTCATTGATGCTGACGCTCCCCATCTTCACGTCGTTGTCCAATAAGAAATCGAACAGCCTGAAAAGACCGTCAAGTTTGTCGTCGCTGGCGTCCACCGGGAACGCTGAGTCCGGCACGGGGGGTGACGACGGGCGCCCTTTGACGGATTCCGCTAGGCGGAGGAGGCCAAGGCCACCACATAGTGGGCCGGCGGGGTCCGTGATTTGCAATGTTTCTGGAAGGTGGGAGTTCGCCCATTCAATGAGGCTCTCGTCAACAGCGTTCGACTGCGGAATGGATGAGCCCGAGCCATGGGTATCAAAAAGTCAAAACGCTACTCACGGCACGTCTCATGCTCAGGCGTCGCATCTCTCGCGAGGGCCGGGGAGGTACAGGTGACTTCTGTGGACCTGCCGACGTCTGCTCGTTGTCAGCGCCCACTGCCTCGTTGCTGAAGAATGAGTCAAGGCGCGCTCTCTCCTCCTTGCCGTCCGCACTCGACGGAAGACCCATCAGTATCCGGGCATCTCGACTAGACAGTTGATTCGGATTCTCTCGGCGGAGAGCTTTCTGGGTCGCGGCCCGAGCGGTAGGCGATGGGGGCCGGGGCGCCGGGTTCATGGCCTGCGCAACTGTCAACGGAATTGTGGGGATGTTACACGAAGAGATGACAGGTTCTAATGTGACGGTCAGTTTCACAGCACACCGTCTCCCATCAACAAACGTACTGGTATAATCCCGTCCAATGGTGGCTTTCATGATCGCCTTCATCCAATCTCGGATGATCGACTTTTCATCTGAGCTGAAGTAGTGGGTTTTGTCGTTATCATGTTCTATCCGGAACCCGTAACGTCCTGGGTTCACGTTTTCGTCCACTGTAACCTTGTAGCCCACAATGTTGATGTACCCTTTGATCCTCGTCTCCTGCATATGCGATTTCAGTATGTTTACAGAGGAAACATAACAAGACGTACAGTTTTGCTGCTGCTCTTCAAACAGTACAAATCAGGGCCCTTGAGCACGAAGTACCGCAGTTTCCAGCTGTTGTACCTATCGCCTTTCTTCCTCATCCACCCGTTGTGATCATGATCACCAATCTGTTCGAGAATACTTTGCCCTTGTTTCAGCGGGCTCACGATCGCGGTAGAATACTTCGAAAGGTCACTCGGAGGAATGTTGGGTGCGGAGGATGTACGTTTGCGGAGCAAAGCAGGGTCACGTCCCTCCTTCTCTTTGATCTCCTTTATAGCTGTAACAGGAGCCGCCTTCGTTTCTTTTTTCTTCTCTTTCGTGCCATTAATATCTAGTAAATTTGGTGTAGATGGTCGATGAGATGTCGTTGATGATGACTTCCTTATACTGCTGCTATGCAAGCGGGGAAGGGTGAACATGGATGGCTTTTCGCTTATCGTGTCTTCGCTCGTGCTAAAGGGCAAAGAGTTAAAGCACAGTTGTATGTCATCCAGAGGCACGAAGAACATACGATGGATACCGCGGGGCCGGTTTTCTTGTTTTCCCGATCGCACCCCCGAACGAACTTCCGAAGATGCTAAGCCGATCTCCCCCTTTGCCACCATCAACGCTTTTCTTTGAACGAGCATGGCGGCTCCCGGTGCTGAGAGAGTCCTTATCCTTGTCCTTTTCTCTCGCCTTTGATTTCTCAGGAATTTCATGCACAGTGGGGGATTGGGTCATCGAACCCTCGCGGGAATGGCGTGAATTTGCCGCCGAGTCGACCTTGGAGCTCGCAGATTCATGCGAACGGCCGAATAGCCGACGGCGCATGCTGGTGGTAGGCTGAATTTCCCCCTAAGGTTCCAATTTGATGAGTAGGGAAAATATGCGACATAAGAAATTACTCACGTCGCTAACATGTCCCCGCTCCTCATCTCTCTCCTCAGGTATATCAGAAACAGCCAATGCTGACGACTTCAATGCGCCATCGCTAGGGGAAAGTGCCAGCTGCGCGGGCCGAGCCTTCTGACGCAAGGCGGGTGACGGATATTAGTTTCTGGAGAAACATAATGGAACACCAAACGTACCTGTCCTTTTCCATTCAAGATTGGCGGTGCAGCACCGATCGGCAGTCCAGCAGACAGCTCTCCATTTACGCCCTCCCCCTCGGGTTTCGCGGTCGCATGTCCGTTGTATTCTTGTGTTTCCATGACCGGGCTGGTAACGTACATAATCCCATTGCCATTGCCATACACCAGCGGGCTTCCGACGGAACTCTGCACGCTTTGTGGGTAAGTGTATCCATTCCCGGGATACGAATGATGCGAGTGAGATTGAGACTGGTTTCGAGAATGGGTCTGGGACTGTGCCTGGGAGTGAGGGGACAGTGGTGTGTGGGTTTGCATCATAGGCGACGATGGGGACAGCTGCTCTTGATGGTCCGAATAGACTATCGAGGGTGGCCGACGGAGATCGGTAATGGCATTTGCGATGCGCATACGTTTGCCGAATGCCATGATGCCGATTTCGGTCTTCAGCAAATTGACGTCGAGCTCGAGGAGCACGTCACCCGTTATTTCTTGTTCTGGAGACAAGGTGGTATGAATGGCTGAAGAAAGAATGGGGATGAATGTCACATACCAGTAAATTTGTCGCAAACGTCTTGATCAAATCCTTTGGTCTTTAGCCAGTCAACAACGTCTTCAACTGACCATTCTGTTGGATGACCCTTCTCCTTCTCTTTCTTTTCCTCGATAAGTGTATTTTGCGCGGACGATGCTGTAAGTGGCGGTTGTGATATAGACACGGCAGGGGCCTTCGTTGAAGTTGCAGATGTAACACTGCTATGTTTCGACTGGCCATTCACAACGAACCCTCCCACGTTGAAACCCGGGAAGGAACCAGTCGGCGATGGGAGAGCAATCATCGATTCCCGCAGTGGAGTACTATTGCGCTTCGGTTCAGGGAAGGTGACTGCAGTTGCAGCGGGTTCAGCCGTGGGCGGTGGGGACGATGTTGTAATGGGTGGAATGACGACGGAGTGTGATGAATGTTTAGATGAATGTACTTCACCGGGTGTTTGCACAGCCGAAGCATCCGCATAGGGGAAAGCTGGAGGCAGATGGAAAGCTGGGAAAGACGACCGCGTCGCCGTCGCCGTTCCTTGCTCGGATTCATCGCGGTCTGGGAGGACAACGTGATTGGAACCCGCGGACACACGTTTTGCGGTATTGGCTTCACTAGAGAGCTCTTTGGTGTGTTGTCCTGGAGTGAAGCGTTCCGGATCTGTTTCAACGTCCTCGTCTTCCTCCGGAATATGAGGGTGATCTCGAGGATAGATGCTTGAGTGCATCGTGTAATCGCCGTCCTCGCCTTCGCTTTCGTCACTGAGCTCCACCTCAATTGGGGGTGCTACAGCCCTTCTATCAGTGTTGCCCATGCCTAGGCTACCCATCATTGCCTCGAGTTTCTCAGCTTCTTCCACTGCTCTCCTCGCCTTGGCAGCTAACTTTCGCCTGGCACCTTTGTGCCATCCTTCTCCGTCATCGTCAGCATCAGCTCTATCGACATCACTCATGTCGAAATCAGTATCAGTCTCCCCTTCTGTATGATCTCTCGAGCTTGCGAAACTAAAACTTCGAGCCCCATCTCCATCCTCTCCAGTGCCACGTCTACCAAGCTGTTCAATGGCCTTTTGCACATCCGTCATGGTAGCTTTCATCACTTCCCCGTCGTTAGTGGAGGTCACACTTTCTCGGATGTGATCCTCGGGGTCGGTGGTATCATCCTCGCTATGGAGGATGGCCGGGGTCTTTGGGATAGGTGAAACAATATTTGTGGACGAATCCAGTGGTGACTCCGTTTCTGACTCCTCATGAAGAGGTTGAAGGACGGACTTTACGCCTATTTCTGTTGCACTACTGTCCGAAGTAGCAGATGACGTTGAAGTTGTTGGAGCGACGGCATCAACCGATGGTGGTGCAGGTGTGGTATAACTCTGAGGAAAGAGACCTACTTTCCCGGTCAGATTGCGGCCCTTGAAAAGAGAGAATGAGTATATCATAGTTAGGATGAGATAAGGGGCATGAACATATGAAGGGATGAAGTAGTTAAGGGGGTCTGACCGGCCATGCGACTGAGGCCATGTTTCGCGCAACCGATAGCAGTGCAAGAAGATGAAAGGATTTGGATGCCTACCTGCCACCAGCCATCGTTGTAAAGATCATCTTTCTCGACGACCTCTATTCGTTCGCCCGCATGAAACGAGACTTCGTCCTCGTGCTCCGGTAGGAAGTCGTGTAGGGCATAAACGTATTCGGGCATGATCCTGAGGATAACCCAGGCCCCGTGGGCTTAGTATGTAAAGTCAATAAATGGGCAAGCAGGTGAGAGATGGAAGCAGAGAAAACGTGTGGTCGCTCGTAAGTCGGAATTTGATCTAGGCTCCTAAAATGGCTCAAGCGCCTATTCCTCCGAGTATAAACCCAGTGAGAAGCGCAGTGTTATAGCCTAGCTACACCCGAGGTTTGAGAGCGTCAGTGTCAAGGGTCGTTGAAGTCGACGACGACAGCCACGACGGCTCGAATTCAATGGATTGTCAGCGATGTCAGCAGCCTGGTTTCATTTCCACGTGTGTCGTCTTTAGTATTACCCGATCATCCAATCCTCAGACCACTTGCAAAAAAATAATTCATCGTTGCACGCGGCAAGCTTAGCATTCATTTTCACGGAGATATTCGGATACAACATACGTGCCGGCATATTACTCAGTTGGAATGATGAAAAAAAAACATTTTAAGAGACTTTAGCAGCACCACTGAGTACTCTGGAAGAAAGCACTGATCGTGATTGTACATACAAGGAGGGGTGATATCACATCAAGGACCTGAGCGCGCGCATCAATCGTATCGTCGCCGCCTCGGTGGTGGCGGTGGGCTCCGTGAACGAGAACGAGAGCGTGTCCTCGACCGCGAGCGTCCTCCACCCCGGTCACCCCTTCCACCACGTCCCCAACCACCCCTCCCTCTAGCAGGGGGCGAATCTCCACGATCCCCACGCCGAGGAGGCGGCACCCTTCTATCCACCCTATCATCTCTATCCCTATCTCTGTCTCTATCTCTGTCCCTCCCAAAATCGCCACCTCCACGTCCGCCCCGTGCAACTCTCGGGCCACTTGGAGCCGGGTTCGACCCCCCACGCCAATGGCCACCACCACCACGACCAGCCCCAGGGCCGGAAGATGCCGCAACAGTACCACCCCATCCTCCGTCTCCCCTCCCAGGTGCCCCCGGTCCACTCCTCCAGCCATTCGGTTGGGGCGCAGCACCTCCTGACCCTTTGATAGTGATCTCTGAGGGGGTGCTGATGTTTTTCGGCAGGAGTACCGCAACGAGCAGGTAGTCTCCTGGCACAAAACGTAGCTCATCAAGGGTACGCTCTTCTTTTTCCCGTTCGGTGGGTTCGCGCGCTTCCCCATCTACATCCTCGCACAGGCGAGGCGCGGTGACGCCCAAGGATCCTGGCTCACCAAGAATGTCACGAGAGTAGACCATTCCCAATTCTTTAGATTGGAAACGACCTTTTGCCGTCGGGTCAGCGTAGACTGTGCGGAAGGAGAAACGGGCGAGAGGGTGACGATATTCTGGGACGAGGGGTGCAGCATTGCGGAGGGTCGTCAATACCTCGCGTAAAGTGGCATCCTTCCTGTTCGTTCGTTTGCTCAACACAACACCGAGCCCCTTTTGTATAAAAAAACTCACCACGTAAATAATTGTTGTTCGTCGGTAGTTGGAAGTGACCCATCCTCGAAGAGAGACAGTCTGTGAAAGCTACCGATTTTTACAAACGTGCGGATGAGGAAGGGGGCTGTCTAAAGCAAAGGTCATGAGATAAAGATAACTGAAGTAGATAAGCTAGTTACCTTTTCCCTGGAGACTATAGGTTGACCAGCTGGCGTTGTCGTGTCGAGGTCCATCGCTGCTGGAAGAAAGAAAGCGGGAGCCGCTTACGTAAAGCATGGTTCAGAAATTCATCTTTGCACACACGCTCATCGGAAATTCTCGAAAGTAACACTCATTTGTCGAGTTTCTTACATAAAACCGTTGAGAGTAAGGAAAATTTTAAATCTCATGTAACACAGGTCGTAGGATCATGTACTCGTACTAAGTATGGTAAAGGGCGTAATAATATATACAAGAATTAGACTTTCTTCTCATCTTCCGAATCACCGTCGCGGGGTTGGTTCTCAGCGTTTAGGTCATCCTCGACACGCTTCTTCTGCTCAACAACCTTATCGTCCTCATACACTGTACAGGGAAAGTGTGTTAGTGTGTGTTACCAACAATGACTCGCACGGAAAACGTACAGAAGGCAAGTTCTTCAAGGGTCCGACCGTGGGTTTCGGGGAAGAGGAAATACACAAAGCATACCTCAAATGCGAGGAAGCAGCAGTAACTGCCAGAATTTCCTCAGTTCCTTACTGAAAATACATGAACTTGTTACGTACCTGATGTAGTATCTCCAGCCAGAATTGGCGATACCAATAGGGTTCACAAACTGGTTGAAGAAACCAGCCATGCGACCGAACCACTGGAATACAGAAAGACCCTTGGCACGAACTTGGAAGGGGAATATTTCGACCAAGAAAGCTAGCGCGCGCGATCATGAGAATAAGTACACCAGATTCAGACAATTATCTCTTACTGTAAGTCAACGCGTTAAAGGCAACGTTGTATGCGGGGCTGTAGAGGAAGATGAAACTGCAGCTCATTTAATAATTCGCCTGCGATGGAGATAATAAGAGGAGCGTACGCAATAACAGCCTTAGATGATGCTTGACTGTGCGTGATGTTATACCGAGCACTGGCGATCGTCCAAGAAGTGAAGACAACGAGGAGAGAAATAGTACATGTCTGCAGGTCTCGTCAGCTTTGTCTGCAAGGCGGATGATAGATACATCGTACCAGGTACATTGTCCTTCTCTTGAACCTTGAGACGGTTAGGGCGAGGATCGTAGCATTGAAGAATCCCCAGCAGGTGTTACCCAAGTTGATAACATTCTTAGTGTAATTGTCCTTGATGCCGACATTCTCGAGGATACGTGCCAAAAAGTATCTAACATGGTGGCTTCAGTTCGTTTGCAGGACCTCACAAGAGGAAAGGAACTCACGAAGTCAGGCCATTTCCACTCCATTGTGTGGCGAGACCGATGAAAGCGCCGATCAAGATACGTCTCCTCATTCCGGCAGTGGCGACGAGCTCTTTCCATCCAACGTTGGCAGTCTCGCGTTCAATTTCCAAGGTTTTCTCGATCTGAACGTACTCCGCCTTGACGAATTCGGAGTCCTTGTCACCTTCTGCATGGTACTTGATCAGGATAGCCATGGCCTCCTCTCCGCGGCCTTTCGAGATCAACCACCGAGGGGACTCCGGGAGGAAGTACATGAAGGTGACTTGCATTAAACTGGGAACGACCTGAAGGAGAGAAGGAATTCGCCATCCCCAGTCGCTCCGCATCTTGAATGTTCCGAGAGTAATGCCTGCTGCTACGATCGCGCCTAAGAAATGGAGGACAGATATCAGGTGGTGATAAGTATATCAGGACTACGACAATGCCTACCAACGAAGTAGCAGGAGTTGAAGAGTGAGCCCAAAATCGCACGCTCCTTCGGATGGGAGAGCTCTGGATGATCGAATTCACATTTATCCGTTTTTCATTGAGGATAGACTCACCTCCGATCATTGATGAAGCAGCAACAATCGCAAACGGGATACCCAGGCCAATGACAAACCGTGCCATAACGAACATCGCATCTTGTTTGATCGTTCAGACCGTGATAAATGAGCATGGAAGAAAACACGCACAATTCTGAGCAGCAGTTTGAATAGCTGCACCAATGATCATCAGCACACTTCCAAACACGATCGCATTTCGACGTCCCAGGTGGTCAGTGATGAGAGGGACTAGGGGCAAGACAATAATGGCGCCGAGCGAATACATCGCAGACATGAGCCCCAAAAGCGTGGAACGAGGAGAATGGAAGACTAGCGAGTTCGAATGAGTGTCGGCCAATAACATATTCAGCGAAGGTAATTACAATCATCCCAGGAATCCACCGCTTGCAGACCGTTCATCATCGAGGAATCGAAACTACAGAACAGATTAGAACAAAAAGTCTAGAGTGACGGAATTCACGTACCCACTCGTCATCTCAACTCCAATTAGAGTCGGGAAGAATACGACATAGAGAAGCCGCAAGTTTGGCTTGCGATACCATGGCGTTGTATCTTGCTCGGCCAGTCGCGACACGACGGGATCCGCAACCTCAAGGACCTTCGTCTGTTCCTTTTCGGAGGACATTGCTTCGCCGATAGAGTACAGGAAGCCTGGGGGGGGGGGGGAATGTCCAACAAGGGAGTGGGACGAAAAGCCCCAAGATTGATCTGAGAAATGTCTTATGTATGGGGTTGGAGATACAACGATGCATTCCAACGGAATTTCTCCAAAGAATCACCGTATAACGAGATGTGTGATCGGTTCAGCCAGAAAATGTCGAGACGTCAGGTTATTCGATCATTCGGGTAATCAGTCAGACCCAGAAAGTCGATGACAAGACCAGAAAAGATACTCCATGGGATCATGGGGATCCCATGAGGCATGCTTACTTCACAAGGCACTATTCCGAACCTCTACCGCTAAAAACGTGGGCATGTGGGGTCGGTGACCATTTATCAGATCTATTTCGGCCCTGGCAGTTTAAAGATTTCTTCTCATTCTTGAAGGGAATCTGGAGGAATGGGAAGATACCACGGAGAAAACCCGGCGCATACTGTCGACTAACAACAATGGAATTCCCAGGCGTTTGACTAAAGCCGGCTAGCGAGGAATAAAGCTCTGGTTTAGGCAAAAGGGCTTCGCAATGAGGAACGACCAGAGAGAATGCAAGATAGAGTATATCGTGAAACAGAATAGAAATTAGACACGATCGGTTGATCTCGGGAACGCCAGTCGCGGACGGGGGCCAGCTCTCTGGAAGCGTCGTCGAACATGGCCTTGATACCCAGTATGACATGCTGTTCGTCAAAAATATTTAACCTCTGGAGATATGACTTGTAGGCGTTGGCACCCGAGTGAGAAAAAAAAGACTTGCTCCAAGCGTTAAAGACCTAGGTTTTCGGTACTTGCAACTGATGACTGGCTATTCTCTCGGCGGTGCGCTTGGTATACCATTACACGTCGAGACTCGATAGGCGAGCATGTGGGCCCGAGGGCCTCGAGAATTTTTCATGATCGTTCCAATTTGGCAATTCGGTGGGCGCACCGCGCACCATCAGACGTATCATTGGTATTTGAGCCTTCCCTGCGGCTGAGAAGATGACCAGAATGTTTTGCCGCGTGGTGACCATACTGACTGTTCACTGAGAAAATTGAGCCACTTGTGAGAGGAGACCGAATTAGTTCTGGGAAAAAGCAGTGGGGTCACATGATGTGGGCGCTTCACCGTAATTGCGACTGTTTTCGACTCGCCACTCGCTGACTACTACGAGGTCCTATATCCCCTCAACAGCGTCTCATAACTAACCACCTTAAATCTCGGCGCGTCTCCAAAAGAACATCTCAATTTTCCTTGAGGATACACCATGCTAATCAAAGTCAAGGCAAGAAATCTTGATCGATGAAACCGAGACGCGTCATCTTGAACTAACACACCTACCAGACACTCACAGGCAAAGAAGTACGTCTCTATCGAAATATACGCATCCATGAGAAGTAGTTGCTAATCAGAACGCACGATCTGTGTAGATCGAACTAGACATTGACCCAGATGACAAGGTGCGCTTTGGTACCTTCGTGCCTTGTAACGTCCTTCGTGGACCCGAAAACTGAACGATCATACAGATTACGCGCATAAAGGAGAAAGTTGAAGAACAGTCAGGTGTCCCTCCTCCCCAACAACGGTTGATTTTCGGTGGACGCCAGATGTGTGTGACTTTTGCGTTCACCTTCTAGACCTTCTAACCCGTTGCAGGCAAGACGATAAGACAGCTAAAGACTTCAACATTACGGCGGGAGCTGTACTACATCTGGTCCTTGCGCTCCGTGGTGGCCGATGAGGTTATGATGGGAGGATATGCTTGTCAGGAGATATGTACGGATAGAAGCGGGAATTAATAAATCGGGGAAGTCATCGTCAGTGCAGCACTTGGTAGATATGATATGATCAAATTGATGCTTTCGAATCCTGGATCTATAGCACATAGGGCCAGCGCCTGCTGAGAAGAGAATTTGTACCATGTTGTCGGGGATTGTTCTCCGTGCACTACCGTCTGTACCTTGGGTCCTTCAGTGAAACCATAAGCCTGCCAAGCGTCGGCGTTTTCATGTTACATGGAGTTAACATTATTTTCACCTGAGCACTCACCCGCGCAACGCAGACGCTACAGCATGCTAACTCTCCCACATAGATCCACATGGATCCGACTAATACAACCAGTTCAGGGCTATCTTCGGTGCCGTCAATTCATGCTCGCTGTGTTATATGGTACATACCAGCCCTACTCACATGCAAGCTTGACAATTATGTGGTTTTCCCGCGCAGCCAATCCAAACCAGGAAAGAGAGTTGTTCGCGGCATATCAAGTAGAAACGCGGTGACATCGACTTGGCACTCACACATGCCGCCCTGCCCATCAACCTAAGCGAAGGTAGGAGAAACTCTCAACGTCATGCGTAAGGCTTAGGTTGTGGATGTTTTTTGATTAGGGATTGGCTGCTCCTGGCATACATGTTATTAAGCGTTTTTTACCAACAGACATATCATGCACTCGTGAAGAGAAACTTGGGCGTTGAATGTAATTTTTGCGTCCACGATTGGATATTTCAAAATCCTGTACTTAACCGAGGCGGGCCGGACTGCCGTTCCGTTGTGGCTGTGATAGTGAGCGCCGAACAGAAATCCCGATGCCATCTTGATCAAATCAAATACAGGGTCATCCGAAAGTAATGGCTCTGGATAAGATTATCATGGTGTGTATGTATGGGTACATAGCGAAACCATATGTACCGTGAACAGGAAAGGGGTGTGGATATGAGGTGAGTAAACGGCCGCACTATCAAAATATACAGCTGTCAGGGACTGTATTGACCACCATGGTTCTAACCACCGCGTCTCACCAGGTAGTCCTCTAGGATTCGCTGCTCCCCCGAGGCGCATGAAGCCCATGAAGCCCGAGTTTCCACGAACACCCCCTGGATATCCTCTTCCGCCGAACCTGTGACATTAGACATGCGGAAAAACTTGCTCCAAGCGCGCTCTGAACAGAACCCGTTTCGGTTGAGAGATGTATCAGATGTGTCATTCACATTGTGTGATGGTGGCAACGTTGCAAAATTGGGACACTCCCCGTTATTAACACGCGGAATACAGGCAGTCCGAGCTCGGAGGAGCAATTTGGAGACGTAAGGCCTCATTACTGACCCTCGAAACCCGGCGATTAGAGAAGTGGGTTGGGTGACTAACCATGACCGACGATCAAGCGGTTGCGGGGCAGGACCCTTCGTATGTGATCTGATAGCGCTGTATGTTTATGTATTTCGGCGGGCTGCGCGTGCCGGTTGTGCATCTTCGTTGTTATCGGAACGACGGGATGGCGAATCATGGAGGACCTAAATTCTGAGCCCACAGCAGCTGTACTACATCGACGGCCTGTTTATAAATGCATGGTGAAGAATGTTTTTCTGCAAGGAGATTATCATAGGAATTATAACAGTATCTTGTCGCATGAATGGCTTCTTGAATGCGAGCAACACCTCCGCCAGGATTCAAGTCATCTAAAGAACAATTAGAACGAAACTGGTCAACCTAGAAGAGCTCACATTGACTGGTACGTCTGTATCTCCTTGCTGCCTCGTCAAACCAAACGGTTTAAATGACACTATTCGTCATCAGAGTACAGGTGAGTGCAGGTTTACGAGGGTCTTTTATCTCTACTGAGAGGGGGGAATCTGAATACAAGTGGGTAAGTAATTAGAATCGAAGAGAATCTCAGTTTATTTGATTGAAGTGCTAATGTTCTAGGGTCCACCAACGTGAATAGAACAGCATCCGGCTTCAAATCACGACTGCAGCCAGTTCCTCATCTCCGACGACATCTGCGCCAGGCAAGAGCCATCGGAATGTAATGCTTAAACGCACTCCCCGTTCAATCCACTGGCCATTCAGGCCGCCGACATTAGGGAGCGATACATAATCCTCCTTGTGTTTTCCAATGCCATGGGTCCATTGATAACGGGCCTCCTCAGATAGAACAATGACGCTTCGTTCAGGAAGGTATACATCCCACCGCTTTCTCTGCTTTAGAGAAATGCTCTCGTCTTCTTCGTTCGTATCGGCTTTTGCGAATTGCATAACACATCCACTGCCGAGACTAACACCAATAATGCCGTCGCCGAAACGACGAAGTAGGTCAACGTGAGGTGTAATGCCTTCTCCGGGTTGATAAAGATTCAGGATAGCTTGTCGGGCCGCTCCTGGAGTAGGGGGGAATAATAATGAGTGTGTCCGAGGTGGGAGAACAGGAGATAGTAATGATTCTAATATGGAGATCAAGGACAGAAGAATAGGCGGGAGGCCAGTGGAGGATTCATTCATGCGAGACCGCGAAAGCTCCCTTTTCGTTTCATTCTCGGTGAAACGACCAAAAAGCATGACCTGATTCACCCCTTGAGTATGAAAATAGGTCGTGAGACAGAACTGCATGACTTCATTAGCAACATCTTCTGGGAGCTGCAAGGCCGGGGTAAAGAAGAGTCCAGGTATACACGGTGCGGTCAGGAGCGCAGGAAGTAGTCGCGGGATGGGTAAAATTATGGACGCCGATTTCAGTGAGGAAGTCAAGGAGGTAGGTTCGTCGAATAAAGAGTCCGGCTCCGACAATCCCGAAAAAGGTGAGGGGTTAGTTGGCTCAGTAGGAACCTCAGATAGATCATTGAGGGCTTGGACAGGAATTTCAATCCGGAGATATTCTCGTTTGCGATTCCCAAAAATATTCTGGGTTTCAGTCAGTACTGGTGGTTCCAGGGGTTCAGGAGTGCCTTCAGGTTCTCGCTTTCGCTTTGCTACTTGATTTGAACTGGAAGAAGGAATTGACGTGGCAAGCTCTGGCATCCTATATCACGTTTTATAGACATTATGATGGCGCTTGTGAGTATTGCGCACCAGTAGGCGGAAATTGTTCGTCGGTGAGGCTCAAGGTAGTCTGCGCAAAGCTTTCACAGACTATTTAGTTCGAGGCAGCAGCTCAAGGCGAAGCTTGAACGCGAACCTGTTCGTGGCACAGCCACTAAAACCTTGGGCTGTTTGTTGATTTTGTGGCTTAGTTCCGGCAACTTGTTGACCGGGCGACGACCACTTATAGAGTTTCTTCATGCTCTAGCCCAATCTCATACAACTCCCTATCGTGCTGACATGAACGAAGACGAAGACATTTCTCACATTGCTGGAAATGCCCCAGACAACGTCAAGCGTACACTCGCGAGACCTGACAGCTTATTTACAAATTTACTCCCCAATATCCGTGGGCCAATTTTTGGACAGTCGATTATAAACCGCCTAGTCGTAACTGAGATATCAGTTCAAAGGAAAGAAGAGGAACCCACGAAGCTTGAAGGGAGAATAGTTATTGAACTCACAGTCGAAGATGGTGAGTTTCTCGTGGCATCTACAAGTGATGTTGATATTAATACACGGAACATCATTAGATATGGTCAACGGAGGAGGAGCCGTTCATGGGGGATGCTCCGCATTTCTCATTGATCTGTAAAAACTTGACTTTTCCGTTTTGCTGCATTGCTGGCTGACTTTGAATGCAAACATCAAGTTGTTCAACATTGGCATTAATGGTATTGAATATGGCGAATTCAGGAGAGATAATCCCAAGTGTTTCGCAGTCGCTGAATATTGTATATCATTCTCCAGCTGCTCTGTGAGTACGGATTTTCGCACTTACCTGCCCAATCATATTCATATTTACAGGGGTGATCGGATACGCCTGGTGAATACAACAATGACACTAGGTGCTCGAGCACATTCCGCCAGGACTGAGGTAAGCGGTTGATGTTCTTAGACTTGAGATAACCAATTTCACCCCTGTGCTTAGATCTGGAATGTAACTCATCACCGGCTTGTATCTTCGGGCGTGCATATAAAGATGCAACCCTCATACCCTAAGGCCAACCTGTAACCCCTAGGTATTAATCTGTTATTCGCGTGTTTTCAATGTTCCATGCTCTCCCGAGAAGAATGCGGCGCCAATCTATTCCGGTTTCATCTCATAGAACGTCAACTCACACTAGACCTTCTCTAATATACTAATCGTTAGCATGACATGGGAAGATTATCAAACAGCGAATAATCCCTGGTATCAGCAAGCCCGCGACCTTCATAACACTTGGTTCCTTTGGTAGTTGCTGATGTGGCACAGAAGCATTGCAGGCTCTTAACGTCTTCTTCTGACAGATGTGATGTACCCAACCCCTGGTGGATGAGTGAGCAAATATGGATATTGAAATTGAACTCTCAATTGTACCAATGCATACAATGAATTATTTTTTGCAATTGTGGTGTGTCATATCAGCTCTAAATTAATTGGTGCTTTTAATCTTGTCATAGGTTATAGCAAAGTAGGGGTTCAGTTGAATATCAACTCTATTCATTGAGAGCATCATGATTAAACCTTGATCTTTCATAGACTCATCAAATTACAGCATAACTACAGGGCAATTGACATTGAGATCCACAGAGGATGAAATTTTCTTACTTAAGTAAGGTAGGGGACAGTCAAATCCTTCCAATGTCATGTGACATAGTATAACACCTTCCAAAATGGCCATGAATCTACAAAATCATGTAGAATAACATGTAGACTCAGTTCTGGTTATAATTGCTTCCTAGGAATTTGTAAGGGGCTGTGTTGCCAGGAGGCTCAGACAGGGAGCAGTATACACAGTATGAACAACTGTGCAGGGAAGGGATGAGCATAGAGCACTAGAGGCTTGATCATGAGTAGAGAACCCAACTGGATCACATTTCAAGCCAGAAATGACTTGGGTCCAAAGATTCAGACAAGCACAGCCACTCACAGACTAAACCACATATCAAGCAAGAAATGAGTTGTTGGGCCCACAGATGCAGACAGGCATGGCCACTCACTATCTGTACCATACATCAAGGCAGAAATGAATCAGGCCCACAGATGCAAACAAGCATAGCCACTCACACACTGGACCAGACATCAAGTCAGAAACAAGTCAGCACAGATGCAGACAAGCACAGCCACTTACAGACTACACCACATATCAAGCCAGATCTGATGTTCCATTATCTTTTGTTATTGAAAATGCCGTCTGATAAAGAGACCCCCCCATGTAAGGACAAGGCAGTTTCCAAGGCCCCACTATTCATCCCATATCAGTCATTGTTATCTGCCTGTATTATAATTACTTGCCTTAGTGACTTTTCCATTGCCAACACCAAGGCATTTTGCTAAGTTGAAATCAATAACTCTTATAAAATATTACTATCCAGCACTTCTATAATGCATCTGACAGGCAATTTTTCTCTGGCTTTTCCAACTCTAGACATTTGTTAGCATCCTTAAAAGATAAATCCACTGATATGCACCTTGAAGATATACATGGCCCTTTGGTGGATAATTCATTCCTTCCAATGATTTATAAACAGTCCTGAAAAGGTTTCTCAACATATTCTGCTGCCTTTCCAGCAGCTTCAAAATCATATCCTGTAAGGGGTGCATTGTACCAAGAGGCTACCTAGGGGAGAGTGATGTATGCAGTGAGAACAACTATGTAGGGAAGGGGGCACCCAGGGCCAAGCAGACTTAATTGCAGGGAGTAATTTGGATTCTAGTGCATTGCAAAGGTGCCAATCACTATGTGGAAGGCACCATTGAATAGGTACATTGGAAGGATTATCTATGAAGGAGATATGAGCCCACTAGGGCTCTGCAATGGTCTGTGAGTAAGGCATCAGTCAGGAGGTGTACTACTAGCTGCTAGAAGGGGTAAGGGAGGTGTCACAGGAACATGGAGAATATCTCAAGATATCTCAAGGCAGTCAGTGACCATATGGTGAAAGTACTACATACTACAATAATTATCCAAGTAACTAGCTGTGGATCATGTGAGTGATATGAGTGATCCCCTTACATATCCTTTGTCCTGCAGCAATTCAATAGCTTTGATCTGTCATATAATAATATTAAGCGCATGTGGGTTTGACCCAGCTACATGCGGGCATAAACACCTATTACCACTAAGTAATCTGTAATGGGCCATCAGGGTGGAGCTGTACACTAAGTTGCTCTCCAGGTCATATTACGGGTCTAGACTGAGGATACCTGCAGTCCAACAGTATTGTACTGTACCATGTCTGAACCTCCCAACGCCTTAAAGGTTTGCCTTCGCTTGTCAGGGCATGGTCCCCTCCCTTCACATTGGTACTCCGTTCCACTCCCCTCCTGGTATTTTCAGGTTGCCCTGGAAACCCATTACTCCCCCCCAGTGTTGAAGATAAATGTCCAATCTCAATGAACGACCCATACCTCAAACCTGCTCCCCCTCTCCTGAATCCCCCCTATTACTTTCCCCCCTGTTCCACACCGCTCTCCCAAAGCGATGACTCCCCTCCAAAATGAGGCCGCCAAATCCCACCATTGGTTGATAAACTGGCATTCTCCCCAAGAGGTGTGCTCTGTGCAGGGACAGTAGCTGATCGGGGGCCAGACCCCTTCCTCCTTTTGTGTTTGGGTGTAGTGGTTAAGCGAGTATGAATAAATCGTTGAGAATGTTGGCAGTGACGCTCCCTAAGGATCTGCGCGAAGCAGAGTACTAGAGTTGTGGTGTCCTCGTGTGGCCTGGTAGTTGATGAGGTGGATGTGAATGGATAAGTGGAGCCCCCAGTACAGGCAAGATGAGATGACCCTGCCAATAGTCAGGATCAGCTCTGATAAGTTAAAAATTTGGATATGGTATAAAAGGATAGTGGCCCAGGCTGAAAGAGTGGTCTGATGAAAGGTGATGTCGATTAGGGATGAGGTGTTAGGTAGTTTAGGGACGACCTAGTGCAGGAGGGACCAATTCCCACGGTCGGATGGTGGTGGTAAAAGATCAAGAAGTGTCCCAATAGCTTTGATCTCAAGTGCCTCACACTTTGTGAACAAAGCAATGACTGGGACGATTCAGATATTTGGATGCCACTCACCAGTTATAATGCTACACTTACCTTTCCCAGTTCCTGACTCATGAAAGAATTGTTTTTCAGCATATGTAATTGGTTGATCATCCTCCATTGCAATGCAATACCTTGAAACAAATGAGCAATGTTCCATCCCACTTTCAAGACTTGCAAGTGAGATACCATATAGCATGAACTTGTCAGCTCATCCTCTTTCCCTTTGCACATTGAGTCACAAATTCTTTCACCTTTGAAAATCATCAACACCACCTGCTTCAAATCCATGTGAATCATGAAAAACAAAGTTGGGGTTGCTTCTGAATACCATCTCATTCTCAATTTTGTGATTGCCACACTAAATCAGGGTCAACCACATAGTATGAACTTTGAGTGTACAATAGCCAACCAGAATGGTGGGCTCGAGCTTAGACTTGTTGACCTGCCACATATTAGAGATATGGAGCATCCCAATCATGCCATTCAATTTACCATTTTCCCGCTGGCATCATAAATGTCAGGTTTGTCAACTGTGTTGCAGATCTTCTTGAGGATAGTTGTCTTTCCAGCATTGGCTCCCCTGATGATGAGGGTACGGAATCGGCCAGCCTTCTCAAGTTTGGCGTAACACTCTTCTGCTTCCCTGGTGTCCAGGGTCGGAGCAGCGCTTGGATGCGGGAGCAGCTGGGTAATAAAAGAAATTAAATACCTTGGAGATCGTCGTGTAAATTCAGATTAGCTGGCTTACCGTAGATACAAACAGTATAGGCTTTCTGTTGCAAAATGTAGTGCCAGACTTGACTTGTTAAGAGGGAGGTGTGAACTCTGGTTATCAATTAAATCGATTGATGATCATGTGCCGAAGTCACCAGCGCCAAACGGCTGCGACGGGTCCCAACCAACTCAGATTTATCTATCTTGACGCAACCCCAAGGCAGTTTGCTTGCTACTCTGCAACCCAACAACCTAATGCCGAATCCTACACCAAAGGTCGACAAAAATAAATTGACAACTCGGAACGCAGTCTTGACTCTTGAGACCATCAGACCCATCCTCGAGCGGCCCCTCTGCCCCCTTCATGCCCATATTCTTTCTCAATCACGAACATGGTGTCTCTCATGGTAACAGTGCTAGCGCCATGTAGTTCGTCGAGTCGTCCGGGATTTTTGTGATTTTGTGCTGCATGCCTATTGTGCGCATCGTGGTGCCCAGAAACCGTGTCGAATGAGGGCACCGGGAGTTGTTTGCGCGAGCAGCCCTCGTATGATCGATAAGACTGGTGTTGGTCATGTGATCGCTGAAGATATTCTTCCTCTGCCTATCGAACAGTCCAGACGTTGAGGCCGAATAGGATGAAGATGTGGTAACGCACCCTGAGAACACGAGCACTCCCGGGCGTCATTAAAGGTGGTGAAAGGACCAAAAAGTATGACCCGATTCACCTTGAATATGAAAATAGGTCGTGAGGCAGAACTGCATGACTTCATCCGCAACATCTTCTGGGGGTTGCAAAGCCGGTATACACGACGTGGTCAGGAGCGTAGGAAGTAGTCGCGGGACGGGTAAAATTATGGACGCCGATTTCAAAAGGGAACTCAAGGAGGTGGGTTCGTCATATAAGGAATCCGGCCCAGACAATTCCGAGAAAGGTGAGGGGTCATTTGGCTCGGTAGAAACCTCAGATAGATCATTGAAGACTGTGACAGAGATTCCAATCCGAAGATATTTTCGTTTGTAATTCCCAAGATGTTCTGGGCTTAGTCAGTACAGGTGGTTCCAGGAGTGCCTTCAGGTTTTCGCTTTCGCTTTGCTACCTGATTTGAACTGGAAGATGGAATTGACGTGGCAAGCTCTGGCATCCTAGATCACATTTTATAGACACTATGATGGCGCTTGTGAGTATTGCGCACCAGTGAGCGGAAATTGTTCGTCGGTAAGGCTCAAGGTAGCCTGCGTAATGCCTTCACAGACCATTTAGACAGCAGTTCAAGGTGAAGCTTGGACGCGAACAGGTCAATTGACGCTGAACCTGTTCATGACACAGCCACTAAACCTTAGTTTGTTGATTTTGTGGTTTCCGGCAACTTGTTTGACCCGCCAAGCCGCTGGCCTTATCGAACCTACTTATTTATCCTCATGCTATCTATCACGCTACCATGAACGAAGACGAAGGCATTTCTCACATTGCTGGAAATGCCCCAGACAACGTCAAGCGTACACTCGCGAAACCTGGCACCTTATTTAAAGATCCACCCCCGGAAATCCGTGGGCCAATTTTTGGGCAGTCGATTATAAACCGCCTAGTCGTGACTGAGATATCAGTTCAAAAGAAGGAAGAGGAACCTACGAAGCTTGAAGGGAGAATAGTCATAGAACTCACAGTTGAAAATGGTGAGTTTCTCACGGCATCTACAATTGATGTTGGAATTAACATCCGGAACATCGTTAGATATGGTCAACGGAACAGGAGCCGTTCACGGAGGATGCTCCGCATTTCTTATTGATTTGTAAAACTTTGGCTTTCCGTTTTGCTGCATTGTTGGCTGACTTCGATACCAATATCAAGTTGCTCGACATTGGCATTAATGGTGTTGAATATGGCGAATTCAGGAGAGATAATCCCAAGTGTTTCGCAGTCGCTGAATATTGTATATCATTCTCCAGCTGCTCTGTGAGTCCGGGCCTTCGCGTTCATCTGCCCAATCATATTCATATTTGCAGGGGTGACCGGATACGCCTGGTGAATACAACAATGACACTAGGTGCTCGAGCACATTCCGCCAGGACTGAGGTAAGCGGTTGATGTTCTTAGACTTGAGATAACCAATTTCACCCGTGTGCTTAGATCTGGAACATAACCCATCACCGGCTTGTATCTTCGGGCGTGCATATAAAAATGCAACCGTCATACCCGAAGGCTAACCTGTAACTCCTAAGTTTCAATCTGTTTTTCACATACTTTCCGTGCTCTCCTGATAAGCATGTGGCGCCAGTCTATTCCGGTTTTCATATCATAAAATGTCATCTCACACTAGACCTTTATCTAATATACTAATCATTAGCATGACATTAGAAGATTCTCAAACGGCGAATAGTCCCAGATATCAGCAAACCCGCGACCTTCATAATACTTGGGTCCTTTGGTAGTTGCCCACGTGGCACAGAAACATCGGCGGACTCTTAATGTCCTCTTCCGACGGATGTAAGGCACCCAATCCCCACTTGATCAACGAGCAAATATGGATATTGAACTTGAACTCCTAATCGTTCCAATGCACTCAAATTATGCCATTGTGGCACATCTTGTCAGCTCTAAATTAATTGGTCCTTTTACATCTTGTCATAGGTTATAACAAGGTGAGTTATACAAATTTTGGGCGTTTTCTGGACTCTTATTAGCAGGCTTCATCCTTTTTAGGTATGGAGGCAATCATGGGTTCAGTTGTATACCAACCCCATTCAATGAGAGCATCGTGGTCGAACCTTGATCTCTCATGGAATCATCAAATGAAAGCATGACTACGAGGCGATTGATCAACGACATTGCCCTCACTCAAAGGTATACTACACCCACATAGTAACATATAAGTTCCGTCTAATTTACTGTTGTGCCCTAGTGCCAACGTTTGTATCATTCTGAGAGGACCTCAACCGTCTGGCAACGCGCACTATAGCTCTCGGACGCTTCCCCCAGGTTCTTGAGGCTTTGATTGCGCCTCTGATATGATTTTTGACCTATTCGTGGTTGCGAGGTGGGAGGGCAACGAGAAGAAAGCTTGAGTAGGACGGTCACGGTGTTGCAACTGTAAGTTTGTATAAACCTTTGGGTGAACAACTTAAGTTGGCTCGGTTAATGTTATAGCCACGTTCAAAATGATGACCCCACCTTCGAAGAAAAAAAATACAAAAACCACATAGGCCGGATTCTGATGTGAAAAAGGCACGATCATACGACCCGAGTTATTCGCCAGTCAACGCCAGAGTGAGCCTGTGGTTGGCATCCAGTTCATAGGTCGTCTAGTCGATTTTCGGCCCCGAAAATCGCACTCCGCTATGCAGTATGTTTTTTTTTTTCGAGGTGGGGGGCCCTTCGTTCTAATTTGGCTTTAACACCCACTACGATTGTGGGTCCCAAATAAACACATTTATTACCCGGTCTGTCCTCCAACGTGCCTCTGCTCATCCACTACTACAACCAATGATTCTCCGAGTCTGCTACAACTATAAACCTCTGGCCATGAAAACTCGAAACCACGTCTAACCACATCCTTGTACGGCAACACAGATGCCCCCAGGAGTGTCATAACAAAAAAAGGTCAAGTTCAATTCAGATCCGGGTGTTGCGCAACTTCAACATGGTTCTCATTTTCCGTGGATATATCTGGGGAGTTTGGGGCCATGGGCATTTGGTATGAATCATTTATCTGGGATTCGAAATTAGCACTGGATACTTGTCCTATCATCCTACTCATCAGATTGGCCTTACCACTATCACTTGGAAGACTCTTCCTCGATCTGTCTTTCTTGCTAGTCGGCCAATTGTGGCATACTCCACTTATTGATATCTCATATCATTTAGTGCAGTACTCGATTAGGCATTGAACAAGGTTCTGCATCAAACAAAATCACACCAGGACCGAAATACTTTTATAGGTCCGTGATCCAGTCAAGAACCGGAGCTAGGTTATTAACCAGTTTGCTAACGTAACCATATTGAGGCGTTGATGTGATATCTCTTCACGATATTGGCTGAGTTTGGGCGGATGTGAAAGGAGACAGAGACATTGCACAGTTTATTGGCTGTGATTCTACGATGCGGTGTTCTCAATCGACGAGTACCACGCTTCCCGGGCTTGAGGCGATTAAGCACTACATCAAGCATATCTATGATTGTAACAGTCACTCCCACAACTCTTTTTGATTGAAGGGGAACTCATGTTACAGCCCTTCGTGGGAGTATTGTCAGGTGTATTGCATCTGCACGTTCCTCCACCAACGACCCCTCCCTAGGACGCCCCAATATTATCTTATTTAAATGAGCAACACACTCCAGGCACCATTGAACAACTCTACGGATTCTTTCCTAGCAACATCATTCACTGACACACTGTCAACTGCAACCGACACAGACTCAACATCTCGCACAATACTAGGTCCTGGAGCACTCTCGGGGAAGGCCATTCTCGCACTCGGGAAAGCTACACTGTACGGCGCAGAGGCCATCATCACCCGCAGAAAACTTTCGGTCATATCTTCCAAATTCCCTCATAGAGATGCGGACAACATTAAAGGGTTAGAACGTATGTACGAAGACGTTCTGGAACTCTCTAGGTACACAGTTATTTTGCACTTCTTTTCTAAGACCTGACCAAAGTTTTAGGCGTGACCTATATTCGCATGCGATTAGGACACGAGCATTACACATCATCCTGGTACAGATTGGCAGTGAACATGTTGAGAAGCTTGTCCAATGTTTGGCAACTTGGCATAAGATTGAACTTCTAATGTTTTTGTCGGAACTGATCGAAATGTTTGATCCTCTCCAGTACGTTTTCGCAGGACTTAGACTTCAATGTGAGACTCACAATCAACAGGCTAGCTAAAGCTGCCAAGTCGGGAGACCTGCCAGGCTCCGTGCAAGTCTATCAATCCTCCCTCGTCGATAATTATAGGCATGGCTTAGAACCTTTTGTCTTCTTCCTCCACCGTTTAATTCTGGCCAGTGAACCAGCCACTCAAACCATCTTCAAAGCGGGCATCACGAAATTTCTGATCCATGCATATATATCGGGCTTCTCTGACCCTCTTACACAAACGGCTGGGGGAGTGCACACATTTTCACGACTTCGACTGGCATGCGACTCACTCCTGGATGCCTGCTCAAAATCCGAAAAAGGCTCCATTCTATTTGTCAAAGATCAATATCATGTATTGTGGCCAACACAACCAGCATCTCTCCTCTTCCGGAGGACACCAGATAGACCAGCTCGACGTGCAAAGATCTGGAGATTGTTGGAGGCTGAATGCATAGATCAGCGAATACAATTGATATCAAACATGTTGATATCCGAGGACTCTCGTGGCCTACTTGAACGGGATTCACTTGATGATATTGCTTCTGATATATTGGAGTTCTCAAGGTAAGGCTCTAATGTACCCTAAATTTCTAACTGGATTTGTACACACGAGTTTGACGACATCTGATTCAAACTCATTGAATCTGCAGGCGTAGTGCATACCATGAATTGGTCACGGGTCGTGCGTTAGAATTGAATTTAGTCCTCATTGGACGCCGCAAATTCAAGGAACTTGTACATTGTATATCAATGTGGCCTAGTGTCGACATCCAGGAGTTTATTTCCAAGCTCACAAACATATTCAACCCTCTTCGGTAAGGTGTCAGTATATGTTTGTTGGGTTGGGCATTTCTCATACATTAATAGGTTAAGTGTTGCAAGAGCAACAAACAATTTCTCAAGTACAATTCAGACATACCACCGAAGCACCATCGGTGCCGAGGTCAACCATTCCCTGGAACCTATCATTACCCTCATCCATCAATTGGGACAAGTCAGTGATCGCACCTGTGAAG
The DNA here is from genome assembly GCA_013420905.1 of Collybia mongolica. Taxonomy (NCBI): domain Eukaryota; kingdom Fungi; phylum Basidiomycota; class Agaricomycetes; order Agaricales; family Clitocybaceae; genus Collybia; species Collybia mongolica. Next base: position 4,030,772 of record JAAXNY010000005.1, read on the forward strand.
CGGTTCTTAGAGGTGGCACTCTGCAGTTCTTTTCCCACTTATACATTTTAAGTTTTTTCGACCCCCTCGGTGACGACTTATATCGTGGAAGCTTTGCCTTTCGCACAGCATGTGAATCTGTGTTGCGCACCACCTTGAACACAAAAATAGGGTTGGATATCATCTCCAATCACCAATTATACATATTGTGGCCAACGGAATGGATGCTACAACTCCCCTTCACCAGTCTTTCAGCAGACCGATACTCTCAACGTGCAAAGATCTGGGGAGAGATGGAACCAGAGTTTACATTGTTGCGAATGCAGTCAATAGCCAACATGATGGCGATGGAAGATCAGTGGTGTCTGAGGCTGGATTCTCTCGAAAACATGGCTTCTGATATTTTGGAACTCTCTAGGTGAGTTGTGACGTCAATTACTTTATATCTATATATGGCTACCTTGCATTGACCAAAACATCGTCGCATAGGTTTGTGGTGACTTAGAACCGTCTTTGGTAACACGCTCAAGGGACTTTTAAGAGATTTCGTTTACCAATATCCCTTCAGGACGCACGTCATTGACATGATCTTGCTACTTGTCGAAAGTGGTAAAAAGGGCCTGGTCCGTTGTCTAACAATCTGGCCCTTTGCTGATATTCAGATCTTTGTATCCAAACTAATAGGAATGTTCGATCCTCTTCAGTGAATATTTCTTACGATCGTCATCGAGGTTACCATTCACACATTCACAGGTCAATTAAGGCAGTATTACTCGATTTGAGGGGAACGGACGAAGAGTCCAAGGGTACTAAAAGGAGTTCCTCCCTGGAGTCCATTGTCATTTTCTTGAGGGAGTTGGTTCAGGACAGCAGGACAGCCAGCCAAGCGATTCTCGAAGGAGGGGTCCTGGACTTCTTACTTTATTTGTATCTCGTAGATTTTTATGATCCTTCCAGTACCAATGTGGATCACGGAAGGCTAAGCCTTGAAGCGGCATGCAATTCTCTGTTGCATGCTTTCTCGAGGACGCCGCAAGAATCGGGGTTTATTGGACAACATGAAGTATTCACATTATGGCCAACAGTACCGACTCTGCATTCCATCGATATTCAAGCGATATCGGATCGGCTAGTCAGGCGTGCCAATTTTGGTCGGTCAATAGTCCCTGGACATAGACTCTCATGGTTGGCTTTGGTAATAGAAAGGATCTGCAAGTGGGCCCGAGAGAGGCAAATATACTGCCTCGATCTCCGAAAATCATTTACTCGACGATATTGCTACTGGCGTATTAGAATTTCTAGGGTGAGTTGTTGATGTTGATATCTTGTCCTATTCTGACTAGTATAATGTTGCAATCCTTAAGGTTTGTTGGCCATTACTTAGTTATGTATGATCTAACTGTGACATCTAGATGTAGTCACCAATACCCAGATGACATTATGGGTCATGTCCTCAGCATCTTTTTGATGCTCATTGGTATTGGGAGAACTGAGGTACTCATCCGTGCCTTGGAAACATGCCACCCGCCACGTATAAGACGATTACTCGTGGCCGGACTGGTGGAAGCATTTGTCTTTCAAGCTTTCAGGTGAGTGCCGGGGCCCGTGATGCATTGTCGTGCCTGTGATACTTAGTTACGCAGGAATCTTCGGGGAAGGAGAGAAATCTACATTCCAAGTTTAGTGCGAACATACCACAGCTCCCTAACTGGCTCAGAAGCCCACCCTATGGAACCTCTTTTCACTTTCTGCGGTGAGATAACACAGAGAAAAAGCCTGTGGCGCGTTGGAGCACCGATATTGGCTTCTTACTCCATCTGTATCTCTTCGATTTTTGTCCTGCAGCGATGGAAAACCACTCAACGCTTCAAAAATTATGTGACTCCTTATCAACCACCCCCTTGAGGTCGAAAATCATCAGGCATAAACGCCATTTTGGCGTACCGCGTCCCTATGATTGGAAGAAAAGCACATTTTACATCGCACGACCGACGTGACTTGTGGCATGCGGTGCATCGGTTCACGTTTCTTAAACCTAACAGGGAAGGCCGTTAGATTAGCTTCATTTCGTTCCGTACCATGTTGTAGAGTTCGACTTGAAAGCAGATTGTATGCATGTCGCCTATCAAAACAATTGGTAGTTCTCAAGAAAACTCGCGAATATTTGGGTCGAGGGTAACCCAGGAACCCCAGTTTGATATATGCGTTAAATCTTACACCAAATGTTGACAAAAATGAATCGACAACTTGGAATGCAGTCTTGAGACACGATCAAACCCATCCTCGAGCGGCCCCTCTGCCCCCTCCATGCCCACGTTCTTTCTCAATCACGAACATGGCGTCTCTCATGGTAACAGCTATTCGAGTATCCTCCTCCGCAGCCGACTGTGACGTCGACAAATTCGACTTCTTCGTCGGCACATAGGGCCGAGCCCAGCTACTTGCGGCCCCAGCAGCCCCAGCAGCAGGCGTCGTCGTCGTCGCCCCACCAAGGTTCGGACTTGTCGAGGGCGTAGCCACAGCCACAGGAGCTGGTTTGGGTTTCGGGGTCGCCGCGTTCGACGCCGTCATCCAAGCGTACTTGCCGCCCAACCCCGCCGCCTGGGTTGCCACGGCGTTCGACATTTTCTTGCGCACATCTTCGGACATGTTCCGTGCTGTGACGCCCGGTCCCTCCTTCTTCCGTTTCTTCTTCGCCCCACCGTCTGCATCATCGTACCCATCTGTAGCCATCTGGTTCGCTGTGCCATTCGCCTGAGCGGCGAGAGCGGCGGTGTGGGCAGCGGCTAAGTCCTGGCGCTCCTTCCGCTCCCGCCGGATCTTCGTCTCCTCTTCCCGTTCAGCCTTTTCCAATGCGGCTAGCTGCTTCGCGACGTCGCTCCGGACGATGATGCTCCACATGGGCGACCCGTCCTCGTACAAAGACGCTGGTCGGTCAAACTGCGCGTCCGTTCGGTGATGTGCTGCGGTGATCATGGCCGTTACGAGATCTTGTAAGCGCGCGCGCAGTGCTAGTGCCATGTAGTTCGTCGAGTCGTCCGGGATTTTTGTGATTTTGTGCTGCGTGCCTATTGTGCGCATCGTGGTGCCCAGAAACCGTGTGTCGAATGAGGGGACTGGGGGTTGTTTGCGCGAGCGGTCCTCGTATGATCGATAAGACTGGTGTTGGTCGTGTGACCGCTGGAGAGATTCTTCTTCTGCCTATCGAACAGGCTGGACGTTTGAGGGCCGAATGGTGAACGAAGATGTGGCAAACGCACCCTGAGATCGACACCAGCACTCCCGAGGGCATCATTTAAGGTGGCAATGTCTGACGTATCCATTCCTCCACCGCTATTGTTCGTTTGTGCTTGCGGTTGCGATTGCGATTGCGGTTGTGCTTGTGCTTGAGATTGTGCATGCGATTGCGGTTGTGGTTGAGAGACTGTCACTGTTCGTGTTTGAGAGTTCACCTGCACTTGTTGCTGCGATTGCGCATTTGCAGCAGGCGCAATGGGGACCGGCGTGCTGGGGTGGTGGGCAGGCGCTTGTTGGGAAGCGGTAGCATATGGTGAATAGTGCGGATACGCGGCTTGGGGGTAGTGGGAAGCGTATGCTTGATAGTGTTGATACGCAGTCGTCCTGTATGGCCTAGACAGTTCAACAAAGACCTATCTTGAATATGACAGTATGTTTACGTGGGATGCTGGGACTGTTGTTGGAGTGCTGGGTCAATTGGGATCTCTGGAAATGACCAACGGAATGTGTTAGACCTGAATTTTTAGTAGATATGTAGCCTGGTGCATACGAGACGTTGCCCATGCTCCTGGTGTATACGTAGGCGTTGGAGTTGGCGTTTGGGCCGGCTGCGGAGGAGTGCCATTCTCAGCCTTCATTTCGACCAAAACTAAGATATATCAGTGGGCGAGCGCCTGAAGTTTTGAGCTTTCCCGATGAACGATATCGACAGATGTACGGAGGAAAAGCCAAAAGATTCTCAGAGAGAGTCGCGCTGCAATTTGGATGGTCAAGGAATGAGGATGGACGACACGTGACTTACCCTTGAGCCCAACGGGAACGCGACCGGCCAAACGTTTGTTCGGCCCCTGGGCCGGACAACATCACCTGGAGGCATTTGAAGCGGCTCCTTGTAGGACCCGAAGCCCAGGCTGTCATAGTCTGGCTGGCGAACGCATGCCTGTCATGCGGACACTGGCCGGAACATTTCAAAGCCTCCCGCACTGTCATCATCCCAAAGCCAGGGAAGGCGACATACGACACTCCTAAGTCTTATAGACCCATCGTGCTCCTAAACACGTTGGGCAAGCTTATTGAGAAAATGCTTTCCACCCGCTTGCAGTTTGAGGCTCAAGCGGCGGGAGTCCTGCACCCGAATCAATTCGGTGGTGTCCGCCAAAACTCCACCGAAGATGCCGGAGTACTTCTTACCCACATTGTCCGTGAAGGATGGACAAGGGGGGTTAAGACAAGCGTGGTTGCATTTGACCTCGCCCAATACTTCCCCTCGATCAACCACGAGGTGATGATCAACATCTTAGAAGGCCAGGGGTTCGCGCCCGAAATAGTCGCGTTCTTCCGGTCGTACCTGGTGGGTCGCAAGACCAGATATGTCTGGGGGGACGATGAATCCCCCCCATTCGATTCGAGCGTAGGACTGGGACAGGGCTCCGCCCTATCCCCAATCCTATCGGCCCTCGTACTAGCCATTCTCATGAAAGAGTTCTATAGACGGAATGAGAATGAATCCGACCTCATCTCCTACGTCGATGACGGGACCATCATATCCCAATCAAAGACGTGGGAAAGCAACAATGCTATGCTCAAGAGAGCGTACAACATCATCTTCCTCATGACGAGAGCCATGGGCCTGATCCTAGAACATGCGAAGTCCGAGGGCTTCCATTTCAGCCTTCTGAAGTCGGATGATAATCCGACCATAGATCTCGGCCACGCCCCCTATACAGGGGCCACCCCTCTGAAACCGGGCATCCTTTGGAGATACCTAGGCTTCTACTTTGACCGCGCGCTCTCATTCAAGAAGCACGTGGAGATGTACGCGAACAAGGCCCTGACTTCAAGCAGGGCCCTGTTAGCGCTTGGAAACTCGGCACGGGGCTTAAGACCCGTGCACAAAAGAACTCTGTATCGGGCTTGTGTACTTCCAATTGCGACGTACGGATGCCGGCTATGGAACGTTGATGGGGCCCGCATCAAGGGGCACCTCGAAGCACTCCGCAAGATGCAACGAAAGGCTGCACTTTGGATCACAGGCAACTTCAGGACCACCCCGAAAGGGGCCCCGGAGACTCTCGCAGGCCTCCCGCCCATCCACTTGCACATCCGTAAGTTGGTAGAGAGGAGCCACTACCGTGTCCGGACCCTGGCCAAGAGCCACGCAGTCAGGAACTTAATTGACGGACAGGCACACCTGTCAGTCAGTCGCATGTCCGATGCCAAAAGGCGCAGGATCAAGTCCGGGATAATGGATTCATTTGCCCGATTAATGGACTGCAATGATGATGCGTCCCCAGTGTTCCCCCTCGCGCAACCGGGCAGTCGATTACTTGACTGGGCGGCCGAGAGGGTGGAAATCAGACCCTCCCCTCCACCCGAAAAAGAGAAGGAGAAGAGGAAGACGGCTTTCGCTGATTTCGGGAAAGTTCTCACCCACCGAATCAACGAAGCTAAGCTCGACCCAAAGCAAGTCGCGATCATATGTGACGGGTCCGTCCCGCGGTCCGAGGACCTCCAAGCTACCTCAGCCTGGAGAGTCTGGTCGGACGGTACACTGTATAGCGGCCTTGCCCCCTGCGGGAATGCCACCTCGGACGATGCTGAGGCCTGCGCCATCTCGAAAGGGGTGGACGAGGCCTTCGGCATCCCTAACTTAGACATCCGGAAAATTGATGTCTTCTCGGACTCCGTGAATGCAATCAACCTGGTCATTGACCCGACGCACCACACGGCACACAAATGGGCCGCCAACGTGTCGGCCAAACTCGCTTACTGGCTAACGGTGAAACCGGACGCCAGTATTACTCTGCACCACACACCAAAGGCGTGCGAGGTGCGCGAACATATACTTGCCCATGAAGCGGCCTCCACTACAGAGGTCCCACATGGAGAAGTAAAACACACATCCCTCGCTAAGGCGAGGGCGGACGCAGTCCTACGTATGACGGACGCTTGGAGCGAATTGGCCAAGCAGAAGTCTTACATTGGGGCCCACTTCCTGCCGCTCCATGAAGGGAGTAAGCAACTATTGCCAAGCCACCTGAAAGGGGGGACTTGGATCGGAAAGGTGTCCACCAACACCAGTGATACCGTCAGGCTGACGCGGGCCCTAACGGGCCACGCACCGATTGGCGCGTACAGACAGAGGTTCCCTAAGGAGAAGGAGACCTATGACTGCGACTGCGGCCTCGGAAAGGAGACCGTAGAACATGTATTCCGGTACTGTCCGCTTTACCAGCGGAAAACCCGGCCCGGGAGAGAGCTGACCCTTGTATGGGTCAGCAATTTCCTCCACGACAACCCGGCGGCCTTTGGGGTTTTCCGGGAACCCCGTTTAGAGTAGGGTGGGTGTACCGGGAGGTAAGTAGGTACTTGCTGAGGGGTAGCCGTGACACCGAGGCATCAGTCTCGGGCTTCGGCCCGGGATGAGCGGCCATGCATGGCCTCGGCCTCTCCGGACTAAGTTGACCTCCTCTTGAGGAGGTCTCCAGGGGATGAGCCCCCCCGGGGAACCTGTCGGCAAGGGTGGCCGCACTTAAGCTTATTTATCAAGCGGATTGAGAGGCGCGGGGGGCGTGCCCTCCTGCTACGACGCCTGCTCTCGTTTCCCGAAAGGGACTATTTTACGGCCCCTCACAAGGGGGCTCACTCAGGGAGCGCTTCCAACCGGGAACGGGCGGGGCAATCCAGACCTGCCTCATATGACGGCCTATAATGGACATATCTCGACTCGGCTTGATACGATTACGGTTACACGTGACCGCTTCTGTACTTTTGTATTGCGGTATATAAAAACGTTGAAGGAAAAAAAAAAAAAAAAAAAAACCGGCCAAACGTTTCTTTCAGCGATCCATCATTCAACCTAGCGGGATATGGTATGTTTCCAAATATTCTTGCTCTAGCACACTAAATCCCTATTATCAGGCTATATGTACATTCTTTTTACGAGGGCAATGTAAATTCGGAGATAAGTGTCGAAATGAACACCCTCCCGGTGAACAGCGTCAAGGAGGATTTGGCAGTGGGTCTTCAGCGATATCCTCGCGGTGCCGACTAACATCTGTTAGGCCAGACATGGTCCAACCCAAATCATAACAATAACGCGGCTGCTTCAAACTCGAAATTGCCTCTTCCCTTCAGGTTAGCAAACGACACGAGACTACGGACCTCGGGATAACCTCATGTCTTTGTGAATAGCATGGATGTCATGAAGTGCGATCTTACGCCGTTGATGGACAAGCCACTATGGCCGCTTTCGAGTTATGGCGCCGCAAAACACGAGCCAATGCTCTTAGGAGGGCTTGATGAATCGCCCGAGGAGTTGCGGTTCCGGGCAACTACTGCGAAACAAAGTGGGAACATCAACGAATATGTCAGCAACTCGTTTCCAACGCGTTACCTTCTACTGCGATTAACTATCCTATAGACCACGTACGAGACCAACAAGATCGCAGCTGCCGAACAAATTTTTGCGGTAATCATATCCTACTATCTTCTTCCACATCACGACTTATGATACAACTCCAGAACGCTCGAGACAACTTAGCACAAGCCTATGACACAGCATCGAAACAAAGTGCTCACTCTGCCCTTTTCGCTGCAAATGGCGCAGGTTCGAGCAACACAACTACAACTACAACTGCATTTGGCACACCGTCTGCCTTTGGAGCTTCGGCTACTACCCCATCTACTTTCGGATCCACAACAACGACTCCCTCTGCGTTTGGTGGCGGCTCTGCGTTCGGGCAACCAGCCTTTGGCCAGTCCGCATTTGGACAAACTACTACGCCAGCCACATCAGCTTTTGGACAACCATCACAACCTACCTCCGCATTCGGGCAACCCACAACTACACAACCTGTCTCTGCATTCGGACAACCTGCGGCCCAGCAACCAGTATCAGCATTTGGGCAACCAGCCTTTGGACAAGCAACGGCTCAACAACCTACGTCCGTATTCGGACAGCCAGCGGCTCAACCAGCAACGTCGGTGTTTGGGCAGACGTCATCCCAGCAGCCAACTTCAGCGTTTGGACAGGTCTCACAGCCCACATCATTGATCAAGCCTGCAACCGGAGCATTTGGGTCGTTGAACAGTACAGGGACCACCAGTGCGTTTGGTGGGGGCGGTTTCTCCGCCTTTTCTGGCCAACCCTCCGCGTTCGGGTCTGGTACAGTGAATACCGCTGCACCTCAATATTCTGGCTCGGCCTTTGGACAATCCACCTTCGGAACAACGCCTGCTGCACCCGCAACAACATCGGTATTCGGTGCGTCTGCACAGCCAACGTCCGCTTTTGGAGCACCTTCTGCCTTTGGGCAGACTCAAAATGCGCCAGCGACATCAGCGTTTGGAACACCTGCCTTTGGCACAACCGCCACTCCTTCCGCGTTCAATACTGGAGCATCGGCCTCTACCAACGCGTTCACGAACCCCAACAACCAAGTTTCGTCCCCTTTCGGCTCTCAATCTACATTAACCGTCCCATCGGCATTTGGCGAGCCCCAGAAATCCATGTCTTCCCAACCGCCACTCTCTGCATTCCCTATGGCCTCCCCATCCACATCTACATCTTCTGCATTCCCTCCAGCCAATTCTGTATTCCCATCAAGCAGCACAACTACGTTCCCGTCATCCAGCTCTGCCCAGACTATTCCAAGTTCCTTCTCTTCAGGCTCCTTCAGCGACCCCGACAAGCCAAAAACAGTTGACATGGTAGCAGCGTTCGCGAAGCTCCAGTCGGCTTACAAACCCAACCTGACGCCCTACGATCAGCAGCTGCCGCCGAACTACATGCAGCTCATCCCGCCAGCTGCATTGGACGCGTTCCAGAGCCAGAAGTTCGAGTGGGGCAAGGTGCCGGATTGGATACCGCCCTTGGAGTTGCGGTGAGTTTTTAGCGGGTAGCAGGTCCCTGCATGTAACAGTATCCTCATCTTCATATGATCACACCTATCATTCTATCATGCTCATCATTGCAGAAGCGGTTGGCTTTTTGAGTTCTGTCGGAGCGTTGGCCTGGGAAATCGTAAGATTCTATGCTGTGTTTGACCCACGGTGAGCCACTCTCCTGCTTCGTAAATCGAAGTTTGTCCTCCCCTGTGATGCTGATCTTGGCAGACGTGAGTATATTTAGCGAATATCTGTTGAAGCTTCTGCCTTCCGAGAAAAATGGATAAGCTCGATTCCCATCCCCTCGTAGAAGTCGAACGCTCTACTCAAGTGACGTTCACTTGGAGTGTCTTTCAACCATGGTCTTCGTCTCGTCAATGATTGTGCTTCTTCTCTTTTTCTTTCATTTTAGCAAGGCCCAGTCGGGGGTGGGTTCGATCGTTCGGTCAGTTCGTCTTACCCGTGGAGGCCAAGAGCTGCGTTTGAACGAACCAACGGTTCTGTTAGGTGTAGGTGATACCGTTGTCGGTACGCGTCCGAGTATTGTTCCGACTTCATAGTGACAATTATTGGACTTGTACAGCTGACTTTGGTACCATGGCTTCCGGACTGACCTTGCTCGACGTCTCGTCCGTCGCTGCGGATGTTCAGATCGAAGTCAGATATTCGGAGCTATTCGCGTAAATCTAATCATCTCAAAAAAGTTTTCTTGAGCTTAAACCGGTGGATTTAATAGGGGTCTTGATAACGCTAATGGGGACGGGCCGTACCTCTTTGCCGCAGAACTTGCGAACTCATACCGGGTCCAAACGTTTGCGGTCGAAAAAGCGGGACTCCTGAAGTCCTTTATGGTTCAAGGTGCCCAGCGATGGATGTCCATCCGCCTCATCCGCGGCACCCGTGTTACGTTCTCATCTTTGGGAGTGGAGTCAACTACCGACACGACCCCGGTAAGCTACCTTATCATTCCAGACCTTTTCCACCATTAGTGACAGGTGATTCTGGCCCCAAGGTCGACGACCTCCCGGGCACGTTTTCGTGCAGTAACGAAAACTGGACAAGGCTCTTTGCATTAGGACCTAGAGCGACTCAGCACGCATGTGTTAGGGCCGGTACTCAGCCTTCCACATGGGAAATTGCAGGAGAGGAAGGCGCTTTTATACGTGGTCAGAGGCCAGCGAGGACGTGGGAGTTGTTGGGGAAACTCCCTACTCACTACAATGTCTCGTTTCAAACAAAGATCGCAAGAGGAGGTAGTGGATGGGTGGCTGACGCTAGCTTTGGGAACACTGCGACATGGTGTACGTATGAGCCTAGTCACAGCCGTTTTATGTTTGACAGGGGCCTTTCGGTTCCAGTCTTCCTTACAGGTATTTTACCGCCGGAAACTACTTTTGCGAACCACAACTCGACTCTCCTGCCTGCCAATACGCTGGTTGTCGGACATGGATTCGACATCGTCAACCAAACCACACTCCCTGCCTTCAAATTTGAGAGCGTGCTAGTTCCTTTGGTTCGATCTTCTTCCCTGAGTTACACTTTGTGATTTACGTCTAGCTGCAGGAAGTCAAGGAGAACACCTGGATAAACATCACAACCACTGTCGAGAACTTCGAAGTATATACCGTCTTCATCAACGACGAGCGCGCACTCGTGTTCAACATCTCCGATTTCCCGTTCGTGTCGACACGGGGTGGTGATCGTTCGATAGGGTTTGGCGGATGGCAAGACCAGGATGCGTTTTACCGAAATGTACGAGTATACAACAGCACCGGTGAGATATACTCCAGGACGATGCTAGAACCTGGGATACAGGCGGAGTACGGTGTCGCGGCCAATCGGTTCGAGTGAGTGGTGACGACGTTAATATATGGTTTTTGCTAATAGTCATTTGCTCAGCGTTTGCGTACGTTCATATGGTTCGTACTCTGGTTACTGTTAACTTCCTCAATAGCTGGACGGAGGTAAGCGCGACCGGATGGTTTGGACAGGGGACTTCTTCTTGGGTGGCCGAACGATACTGGTCTCGACCGATGCGACTGAGTATATTCGAGGAACAGTAGATTTCGCCTTCAATGACGCAGGAAGTCTCTCTTCACTTCCCATCAATGGGATTATGGGGCTCGATGGAAGCAGTCGGGAGGTCGACCACCCAAATCCTGGGCTGAACGATTATGACATAGATTTGTTGAATTCGATCTGGGACTACTACTGGGCGTGAGTGTTTTCGAACTTCTCGTCGCCGTTGTGATAAACTCTCTACACAGGACTGGTGACAGCCAGTTTTCCACCACCCGCTGGGCCAACATCACCGCCGCCGTAGACTTTATACTCTCCTTTGTTAACCCAACGACTAATCTCTGGGCTCCAAGATCAGTTTTCAAAGGGTCTACAAATGGGACCGCCACATCATCTATGCTCTCATACTGCCTCAACAACATGGCCGTGCTTGGGGACCTCGCAGGAGACCATGTTACGGCGCAGAAGTATCGAGCCCAGGCACGGGCGACAGCCGAAGCGGTCAATTCCCTCCTGTGGGATCCCACAACAGGCCATTACCGCAATTCGCTCACAAACCCCAAATTCGCATATATCGACATGGCATGGTCGATAATTTCAAACGTCAGCTCCGTGGAGCGCGCCCGGTCCCAGCTAAATAAGCTTCCAGGGCTCGAGTTCCATACCGGCTATCTGGAGGACACGGATGTTGTGGGGAGCACAGATACGCGCCTCGCTCCTTACCTTTCGGGCTTTCTGCTCGAGAGTTTGCTCCAGATAGGTGCGACGAAGGAGGCGAAGTTCCTTCTGGACGGTTTATTTTCTGCCATGGCGGCGAACACGCCGGACTTCAGTGGGGGCTCATGGGAATATGTGGTCAGTCGACTTTACATATCTGGAATAACCTTTCCTTGATTTTTTATGAAAGTTGCCGGATCGGTCTCCCGGATTTGGGCTGTTCACTTCGCTTGATCATCCTTGAGGTTCTGGCGCTACACCGGCGCTCAGCCGCTACGCTCTGGGTTGGTTTTTCCCTCACGTAGATGTCTTCATCTATGCTCACCACCCATAAAGGAATCACGGCACAATCACCCGGCTTCGCAACCTGGTTGTTTAGACCGCTTGATTTTGGTCTGCGTCATGCCCGAGGAACGGTACCCACCCTCCTTGGATCCATCAGAGCAGAGTGGGCAATCGACCCTGCAACTGACAAATAGACGATGAAAGTCGCCGCACCCGCCGGGACCACCGGTGTTGTTATTCCTTTCAGAAAAGGGGATTGGTTTGTAGATGGTGAGAGGAGAGTTGTTGATGAAGGACTGAATGTCCAGGGCGGGAAGGAGGTCTGGTTAGTGCAACTTTAGGTTGCGCATTCGAAATTTTTCGCATTGTTCCTGTCATGTCGAATGTATAGCGATGCATTAATCGGTATATTTTATACGTTCAAGTAAGCCTATCGAGGATGAAGCTCAGTAAAAAATAAAGTCAAACTTTAGTTGCAAGTTTTGACATCACCCAAACATAATGGTCAAGAGCCAGCCCAAAGTAGTCAAAAATCATTCATTTCCTCCCAGATGGCTAAATACACATTGAAAGGTACCAAAATCATGAGTTTGAATTACCATTTTCATTGAGTCTTGTATGACTTCTTGTTGACTTTGTCATTACTGCTGACTTTACACTGACTAAGCATGACTTTATTTTTTACTGAGGATGAAGATCGTGATGAGGACTTTTTACGGGTATGAGGACATTGGCATAGCATACTCCACCCTAAACTATGGAAGTGATTGTTCCCTGGAAGATTTGGGAGACCCACATTGCTTTTTCCATCACGTTCCCCGTCCGAAGGCGTGTGATCCTCGACATGTAATTTAGAAATGTGTTTGGAGTCAAACGTTACACAAGGGAGCCCCCCTGATCCGACTTGACCTGCGTTTGGCGAGAAAACTTCTCCGTGAAACGAGATCCTATCACGTCGCATGATCTGAGGAGTTGTTGTGTTGATTCGATAAGCGTCCCACCGCGCGAGAGGTCCCCGTTTGCTGGTAGCTTAATTAACAACAAGATTCCAGGAATAGGTGAACGAACATGCGGGCATCTTCTTTCCCAGACGCGTGGGTCAAAGGGAGTAATACCTACAGGGCTTCGGATTGGTGCGAAGGACTTACGAGGTGGATGGCCTCGAGGTTATCTGGTGATGGTGGATGGCGCAGATAAGATAATCCGTTGACAGTATATGTTCGGCCACAATACGATTCCCGACAATTGATGTGGGGTACGCGAGGCAAAGTGCGGAGTATCGCAGAAGATGTCCTAAAAACAAGACCTGCAGGTTTGATGGTCTAAATAATTGCATGTGGTCGGCAAAGTTAGAATAGATTATTGTTGTCTTGCTATTCGGTTCCGGGGCAACCGGGAGGCATCAAGCATAAATTGAGTTATGGGCGGTGCGTATTGGCCCATGAAGAAACATCAGAATGAGATCTCGGTAGCCTGGGGATCCCTTTTACTAGGAAGGAGCCTGAGAGGGTCCACGAGTGGCGTATCAAGCCATATGGATAAGATTTGGCGACACTTCATCCAAGAAAAAGGGTCATCACGAGTTGGAGAAGATCAACAGATAGTTCGTGAGCTGGAACAATCGAATATGTACTCCACAGTCTCGAACATTCTGAAGACAATTCCTCACGATCATGCCGGTTCTGACAGAAATGATTTTCGAGTCCATTAAAGAAGTTTGGTCCAGTATTCGAACGACAGAAAGGGCGAAGGCTGCAAGTCGCGCCAACTGGGCGTCTTCCTGAGATTGAAAGTGGCTTTCGCCAGTTAGTATAGGATTTTGAGGAAAGAAAAGCGTAAAGGAAGAATTCAAGTGAGAATAAGCAAAGTCTAACCGTGGGAATTATTTACAAAACCTTTGAAATTTGGTTTTGACGTGACAGACACTCACGTCCCCACCAAAAATGTCGCAAGCCGTAGGCAATGTACGTCGACCAAGCTATTATTCTCATTCATGTTGCTCTAGCTGAAGGGAAAAATAGACAGCTCTCGCGTATGCTCGAGTATGGCACCATGTCGACGCTTCCGACCGTATTTTGGGAAAGCTCGCGGAAAGAATCGCGCTTGTTCTTATGGGAAAGCACAAGCCCATATATGATCCTAGTGGTGAGTAGTGGACTTATGACGAGTTCAAAACCAAATGTAATCATACAATTTTTGGTTGGTAGTTGACTGCGGCGACTATGTTATTGTAACTAATTCTAGAAATGTCAAGGTGACTGGGAGGAAGGCGGAGCAGCTACTCTTCCGAAAGCATTCCATGTATCCTGGTGGCCTGAAGGAGACGCCATACAGAGATATGATGTCGGACAAGCCTGATGAGGTGCGTTGCAAGTGGCACTATTACTGTAAATGCCTGCCAATGTGCGACTATAGATCATCCGCCATGCAGTCTCTGGAATGTTGCCCAAAAATAAGCTGCGCGACCGTCGACTGGAACGGTTAAAAATATTCCCTTCCTACAACATGGGTGTCCTCGGGGGAAACATTCTTAGGAGTTGGGACGATGGAACACTCCCGCCAGATTGGGATCCCACGAAACCCACTACGACAATGTCTTTACAAAAGAACTGGAGAGCTGAAACCCCCTCATAATCATCACTGTATATCCTCTTAATACACTCACGATTTTCTTTACTTCGACTCGAACCTGTGAATAATTTTAATTGAGGCGCTTGCGCGTAGACAAAGGAAAATGCACGCGTGGCGGTTCGTATGGTCTGAGGCACCTTTATTTTGGGATCGTTTTCTCTTGGAATTTTGGTTCAAAATACCTACATCCTTGACCTCAACTGAGTTCTTGTAAATGTGAATCTGTCGGTTATGAGCCATTTGTTTGGTTCCCAGGGGACCACCAATCCAAAACATACCCGATGTAATATCGGGACCCACAACCTCTCAAGTACCGTCACAGCATGAACGCGGCGAGTTTCGTTTAACCACCTCTTTTCTTCATTCAACATACCGAAGGACTAACTCCAGGCTAACCCTTACTCGTACTCAACAACTTCTAAACCCCGTATCATGTTTAGCAAGACCAACAGACGATCTGACTGGTACCGGCGGCCCGAGACCCTGCAAATGAGCAGCCACCGGGAAGATCAGCAGCCTAACGAAGCTATAGTTAAGCGCCACATTGTTGCACCGCCAACAATACTATCGACATCGATACCCAAGCCGCACAACTATTATGGACAAGGAATGGATATTTCGTGGAGGGGTAAGGGTCACAGTGCTCGGGGCGGATGGACACAAGTCGCGACGCGCGGGAAGAAGCGCGGGCGAGGTGGTTATGACTCGGGTAGAGGTGGTGGATGGCGCAGGAACGATACTATTCAACATCGTTCGACGTTCAATCCCCAAGGTGCTGTCGTCGGCCCCAGTTTTCCCTCGGAACAGGTTCAGCCCCCGTTCACGACGAAACCTCTCAGAAGTAAACGATCCACCTCACCCGCCAGAGACTTGCTATTACGAGCAGACACACTTGGCACGTTGATTGGACGATCCGAAGCACGCGTCGCTGTAGAGCCTTCGAGGTTCAGGCCTCCGTTACCCACGAGACCGAGGTCCCAGGGGATACCCGCCCCGACCCTTCCCAATCTGAACCCACCAACATATATCCCACCACGGTCTCTTGTTTCCGGCCCTCCCCTTCAGCCAGTGGTACCGTCCAAATCTCCGACGCCCCCATTCAAACGCCAGAAGGTCGACCATGCCCCGGATTCGCACCCTCCTATCAAAACCGAGGTTTTCGAAGGCCAAGAAAAGCTTTTCGTGGCTCGATCACCACCGGCACCACCTATAAAACACGAAGAACGAACCCCAACCCCTCTAGCAACCCCAGAGCGTCGCCTAATTACTGAGTCGTGCAGCTTCTACCCTCTCCCGGAGAACTGCCACAAAATCAACCCAGATTACAGACAGAATCGGCACGCACTGTTCAGTCGGGAATACAACCTCCTCAAAAGCCTTGGTCTCAGAAAAACGAAGGTCCTATTTCGGTCGGTCCCCCTTTTGAACCATCTCTAGGATTATCTGACATGTCATACAGGGAAGATGGAATGGTGATTGAATGGACAAGCTCCACTCCTGTGTGGTCAGATACTTTGCGTCCTGAGCCTTCAAATTTGCCACTTATGATGGAGGCGGCATTTCGAGCGAATAGTAAGAGTGCTGCTTCCAAACGCAAATCTACAACACCCAGGCGATCAGTCAGTCGCGGTGTTGACCAACGTCTGAGCAACGACGTAGACATCTCGTCTTTATCTGCTAGACCTCCCTCCTCTCAGAGAGAGCTACCCTCACAGAAGCCTGTATCATCGTCTGTCCCCCCTTTATCTCGCCGAAAACTACTCCCACTCCCCCCTCCTAAACAAGAGTTGGCCATCACTCCCAACCCCACCACGGACACACCCACCGCAGCAACGAATTTCAGGCCAGAGGCAGGCCCATCGGCCACGAGCCCAGGACCGAGCCAAGCCCCGCAGCATGAAGAACGAGGCGCACCGACAAGAGCTTGGGCTGCGGAAGAACTCGCCGAAATCGAGTCTCTAGCAATAGGTTATCTGCAACGGTTGGTCGTTGTACCCTTCCTGACCTTGGCGTCTAATAAGGTGAATTGTCAGATATATTCGGATATTCGACATGGAGAGGTCACACCTCCAAGGTGGTTATGCAGATGATGCTATACTTTCTATGCGAATATGTCGCTCCACAGAAGCCGTCCGAGCCGCTGGGACTCTCTACCAGTCCGACTCGCGGTTCGTGCAAGGACCCAATCCGATCAGCGAAACCTTGATATCCCTGGGCCCACTCAAGTTCTGCCCGTGTGGGGTAGCGGGGAAGGTGCTGTATGATGCCGTATCACTTAATTCGGAATCGGGCGGCAGTATCTTGCTCACAGTTCACGGAGAAGTGGCTAGCGAACCCCCAGACACGAACTCTCACCTTCACCAGACCACGGCGGACACATTTTCGATTACCCAAAGTTTTATCTTGCAGCGAAACTGGGACAAGGACAGGTGAGCTGACTTATTGATGACTAACGATGACGGGACTGATATTCTTCCTGTAGGACGGAAATGTGGCCTCTTCAGGCTACTTCTCATCAAATGGTGCTAAGACAGATCACTGGAGTGGGACCAGGGTTGCTCTCGATAACTGAGCCAACGTCTTTCGAAGACGAGTTCCCGTGGCTGTCTTGAGGTTTGTTTTGATTTTTGATTTTAAATATCCAATAGGATAGAGTAGAGTATAGGAATATATTGGATGGCCAAACGGAACATGTATTGTATTGTAGTCAAACGGAATGCTTCTCCCATCTGCACACAGACTTGCCTTGCTCTTGTGATCCTAGCGAATCGACCCTGTACGAATATGACGCAGATTATATTGCCCAGATCAGTCTAGATGTATTAAAGTCGCCGTAGATAACGTGGGACACTCCGAGGAACGGGTCGTAGATAGTGGCAAGAAACATATAGGTCCAACGTGACTGCGTGTAGGTGGGAGAATGTGGGTCGATCATGAGAAAGACAGTGCAAGATATGGGTTTGGTAACTTAATGCCCTGGCCGAGGTGAGGTACCTCGTTCCTATTCAGTCGTCTAGTACTTTAATTGGCCAATGACGCCGGGTCTCTGATTGCCTCTCAGTTTCATTTATGGCAAGATCTTCCGTCCGCAGAAGTGCCTTAATCGGAGTCGTTGCTAGACTCGTCATCACCGGAACTTACTTCCCCATCGTCTTCACCTAAAACCGAGTGAGACCGCATTACAGAGGCCGAAAAAGGTACGAAGACAAACCTTCTATCTCCCCATCTTCCTCTGTTTCACTTGGTACATCAGGATCTCTGACACTCGTGCCCATAAGAGTTTCGTCATGATCTCTGGATGAATCTGGATCGTCTGTATCGGCCTCCGCATTCGCCATGCTTTGTTCCCAGCCGTCGGGTACGCGAATCTCCATTAACTGATTTACGTGTTCCTGCAGCAGCATCCCTTTCGATTCGTTAGTTTGGAACCGTAGTATTACTAGTAAAAAATACTCACCAATAACCATCAGGGCGGAACCTTCGAAAACTTTGTACATGTCCTTCCTGTAAATCACCTTACCACCTTTGAGCCTTCCACCCCTCCTGGGTTTCTCAACTGGTATGGCCTCCCCATCCCCTGATGCGTCATGTGGGTCCAACTCGGGTGACGCGGAGGCAGCCTCTTTCTCCTCTTGAATACTCAACAGTTTTCGCCGTTTTTTGTCCTCACGATACTCCTTAGATGCATTGTAGAGCTGTCCCCTCTCATTATAATACTGGCTCGCAAAATAATGGATAGATTTGAGAAGGTCCTATAAAGAGATGTATTGGATGAAAAGTGGAGCCGGGCCCGGTGAAAGAAAAAAAAAAATTACAGAAGATGGTAGCGGCTGTGTACCTGGCTGGGCTGGCGTGTCTGGCGTTTCAAGGAAATCAAAGTCGTGAACAAACTTTTGGCGCTTTGCAGCCCTCTCGTCGCGTTTCCTGTAACTGGTCGTCGCCTTGGCTTTACCTTTACCTTTTCCTTTGCGACCCAGATCCGCTGTTTCGCCCACTCCCAAACTAACGACCTCCCCGTCTGTTTCCTCCCTGACTCTCCTGTACCTTCCAATAGTCCCTAAACCGCCTGCGTCGCGTGCGATCCAATTACCCCTAGAATCTTGGATCGATGTCCGTGACGTGCGTGGCCTCAAGTTCCTGGAGCTTTGCTCGACGCGAGACCCATCAGGATGTATACGTAGACTTGAATAATCGTAAACGGTATGGCGACGACGCCCTGGCATGACCGAGTCTTTTGCAACTCAGCGACTCGAAACAAGTCAACTTGACATTTCTGTGTTTGGTTAGGCTTTTGATTGTCTCTCGGCCCGGATTTGCCGCCCCTTTTTCCGAGTTTCCTCGACAACGCGGAGCTGCTGAAAATCACTACATAACGAAACAAGTAGGTGGCCTTGGCTCAGTCCTGGAGGTACCGTGGAAGACCATTGCGCAGGGATGAAACAAAACACGTTACTGCCCACATGCACCCGCATCTAGAGCAGCGGCCCGGTCACAACTTGAAGGATCATCCTGATTATGCTCATTTAAATATATCATCTGCTCATATGATGATATCATACCGCCCGATGCTCGCAGTGCAATTTTACTAAGCCGGGAAAGTAAAATTTCTGCTTGCCTCCAGGGTGGATCATGTTGATTGTTTAGTTTAGTGAAGCGAGGAGGTCAATCTATCTATAGTATCATTTTTCAACCTCCTACCGCCAGTGGCGCAGGGGTGTAAAGTTTACCCTCCCTTCCATTACCACTCGAAATTCACCGATGACAGCGGGAGGCCTTCATCTAAGTCGTAAATGATGAGGGAGGGGTTTAAAAATTGAGTTGACCACGCCCAGTCAGTACCAGGTTGGAATACAGAGGCAAGATGGTCCTAATCCCGCCATCGCCCCAGTGTTTTTTTTTTTTGGATAAAGTGTCGTAGCATCTCCAACAATCTGCCCATGTCTAATATCTTCAATCACCTTATTTTTAATTTTGCATCAACAGTGGTGCCGTCGCTTGATCTCCGCCGGTTATTGATAACGGCAAGGAACGAGATAAGTAAGCATGTTGTCAAAAATTGCGTCCCTGCCAACGGAGTGGAAAATTGAAAAGCCATCACCAACTAACACTTAATTATATATTGTTTCATTTCTTCCCTGGAGATTCAGCAAGTTCGGAGCCGCAAAGGGTCCTAGCGCTGACAAATAAATGTAGACAGTTTTGACAGCGCACTGGTAAATCCATAAATATTTTCCTGAAGAGATATAGATCAAAAAATGCCCAACGAAATTATGAGCCCTTCGGCGTCCGAGTCAGGACTAAACCTCCACTTTCCACCATAATCGCGATCATGATCGGTGGCATTAACATAAGATTCTACGAGATTAGATTGGGGGGTGACATCACGTGAACGCAATCATGAAATCTTTCGCTGATTAGGGCTGAATCTCTTCAAAACCAAACCTGATGAGCCTGAACATTCTATCTGTCGAGCAATCTCTGCTAAGAGGTAAGTGGACACCGCAAGAAGACAATCAACATGTCGTTGTGGGGCTTGCCGAACTCGTCGTCAAGGGAAGCTTCCGCGAGGCCCTCACATCCCCAGCTGCTCGACAATTATTTCACATAAAGTCAGACGCCCTTGATCAAACCCTCAATCAGGCCTTTAATCTTTCCACCACGCCTACAGTTGAAGCCGAAGAGGAGCTTCTGCGATTAATCTTGGCTGTTGCTTGCCTGCACGCATTTCTCCAAGCCAATTGGACCGGTCCTGATCTTGACCTACAACCCATCGATATCGTCTCGTTCGAGCCTGGAATCTCTACAGAGTGTCAAACGGAGGAAGCTCTCCACAATAAAGCCTTGTCGGAGCTCGCTCGTGGGGGGGAGCCCGCTTATCATCTTGCGAAAGTACCGGCGTTCTTACGATTTGCCCAGATTTTATTAGTACTACCGTATGTCCATTGCCACTCGGCGGCATGGTGGAGATTGCGTGCAGATTTCATTCACCAGCAGGTGTTGGACGAACCTGTCCCGCTGCCCACCACAGTTCTGTCGTCCCTTGAAACCTTATCAACGCAAATCTCAGCCACCCCTGACCTGCTGGGACGGTTATTATTGGAAAAGGGATTGCTGGAACATCAGTTTTCCCATGACAAATTGGCAGCGGAGCTCTTTGTCCAAGCAGCGAAAGCCACTGGGCTGGATTATGAATTGACAGGTGCCCTTGGGAAAAGGACAAAGTTTCAACAATTTGAGCTCAGTCAGCTGGTTCTACTTGCGGAAAGCCACCTGGTTGACGACGAATCCCAGGGAGGCGCTTCCGCGGCAACCGAGTCAGAACCTAGCGTTGTTCCGGAAACATTGGCGCTTAATGATGATACACTGTTGGAACAGACAGAATTTACGTCTTCAAATCCATCTACTATAGGCCGTCTAGGCCACATCAATCCTTCCTCCCAGCCCCCCCTCCATCCCCTTGATCAGTGTATCCTTCTTGCACTCTGCCTAAATGTAAAGAATACCTCACCGACACATGGCCTTACTGGTGAACAGATGTCACCCTATGTTTCCCGCGTTATCTCCCACCCTAGAAATTGGTCCGTTCACACCATGGCTCTATTATTACGTTCACGGCTCGAATCTTCTCGTACACGCACAGTCGAAAGATCTACTCTGCAACTCCAGGCCCTGATCGACCAGATGCCCACTTCAGATTCCACACTCACGGAGAGGTTACTATACTTCCACTGTATTCCCATGCCAAGTAAGTGGGAGATGGAGCGGGAATTGGGGGTGCGATTCCTACAACTCGGCGTCGTAAAGTCGGCGTTGGAAATCTTCGAACGCCTCGAAATGTGGGAGGAAGTTGTTAAGTGCTGGGGAGCGTTGGAGCGGCCGGAAAAAGCCATCACGATCGTTCGTGATTTGTTAGAAGGGCGTATAGCCGAGGTGGATGAGGTCCTCTCGCGAGGAAAGGCCACTTCGGCTGACCGGAGGCAAATCCATGATAAAACACGGGAAGCCAAATTGTGGTGCATCCTCGGTGATCTGGAACCGCAGAACGCGGTCGAGCATTATCAACGTGCATGGACTTTATCAAATGGGACATCCGGGCGTGCCATGCGATCACTCGGGGGGTATTACTTCGCCCGGGCCCAGTATACCGATGCGATTTCGTGTCTCAAACGCGCGGTCACAATAAACCCCTTGTTATCACGGTCATGGTTTATCCTTGGTTGCGCGTGCATGCGGGAGGAGGAGTGGGAGGAAGCCAAGAACGCGTTTAGCCGTTGTGTCGCTATCGATGAAGACGATGGGGAGAGCTGGAACAATCTCGCCAGCATGTATCTCCGGATGGGGACGATAGGAAAGAAAATTGACGAGATATCGGATGATGAACAGGTTAGCGTGTGGCTGAAACCTCCACGTGCTAGCTTGCTAATTTTGTACTCGTAGATCGAAAAGAGGATGGTCGGGGTGTCTTTGGATTCATCCGATGACGCTGTCAAGTCTATTCCTTTCTCTAACAAGATGCTCGCCTTCCGGGCACTTAAGCAGGGCCTACGCTTCAGCTACGAAAACTGGCGCATGTGGTATAATTATATGGTCGTCGCCATGGACGTGGGCGAGCTGTCTGAAGCGTGCCGCGCGCTAGGTCGGGTCGTCGAAGAAACGAGTGAAAAGGTCAGAGCTAATTCCGTGGACGAAGATGTTCTCGAGCGTTTGGTAGATGCCGTGACGAGGGCACCCTTAAATCCAGAGGAAGCTGTCCAAGGCGGCGACACAGCTAACGCGGTGATGAACCCAAACGAGGGCCATGGCTTACTCAGGAGCGTCACTGATTTATTCGAGCGTATCATCCTGCCACGAGTATCTTCTCCCCGGATATTTCGGGCTCATGCACGGTTGCTGACCTGGCAAACAAAATGGGAAGACGCCATAAAGGCATACCTCGATGGTTACCGGTGTGGTACCGCCGGAACCCTGGAAAAGGGGGAGACTGATGTAGAGAAATGGCGTGAAGCCGTGAGGGAAGTAGAAGAAATCACAGATATTTTGAGGAACTTCGGGCCGCGAGCGGAGGGATCCAAGTGGAGATTGCAGGGGCGCAGTATTTTGCGGACATTCATCGGCCGCACGAAGGACTTTGAAGATGAGCCAGAGTGGAATAGGCTGGCTGAGCTGCACAATGACTTTCGTAAAGAAGAGGATTAAGGAATATGGGTGTTGCCGCGGCGTTAAACTCTGGTTCATTATGGGATCCTTCGTTGGTGATTAGGTTTGAGGGGTTGGAGTCTCATCAAGGTTTGTGTGAAAATGAAAACAAGATAGATCTGCAAGGATTCTGAACATAGGAAGGAAGTACTACACGTGGTTGTCGGAACGAACGCCGTCTGGATGATGGGGTTGATAGTGGGAATGGAGAAAAGTATAGTGATACAATAGGGATATCTTCATGATCGTAATGATGAGTGGATAGGCGAGATGAAGTGCGCGAGGCATTCGCTACCATTCTAATGCCTGGGACATTCTGTTCAAAAGCAGGGTGGTTACGATTTCAGTGACGAAAGGAAGGCCGGAATGTTTGATGGTAAGGCGGGCGTGGAATTCGTCTTCCGGATCGCTCAGCTCCCACACAGCCAAAGTCGTACGACCATCCATACACTAGCCTAGTTCAGCGGCAGCTTTCTAGAGAGCGGATTATACCATACCTCCATTCGATGTGGGGTAATCCTCCATTTATAATCTTTTCCACTTTGCGCCGTAAAATAGCGAGATCTATCGATAAAACGGTCGCCTTGATCAGTAAAAAGGCAGAAGCTGAAAGGAACGCGTCGACGTACGTGCTCCCTTCACGTCTTTGTCGTACGAAATAAGGCATAGGTAAATGTGCACGACTGTTTCCGTAGACGATATAGCCAGGCGTATTTCCTGGCCCAAAGTAGAGGTAGGAATTGTCGGGGCCCATTATACTGGGGTGGTGTTGGGACCACGCTGCTTCGCGAGAGAGTCTGACAACAACATTGGGATTGTGTCCAGCCTGGAAGAAAATGAGTCGTTGTCGAGAGGGAAATGTTGCGCGAGACCGCACCTCTACGCTAGATGACGGTTATGTTATTTAGATGAGCCGCTTGTAAAATTCGACAGACAGGATGCTCACACTGTGAAAGCATCGCGACCTTCGATGTCTTCAAATTTGTGATGGAAAGGATCGTCGCCGAACTGAAGGAGAACATAGTGGCTTGACATTTTGTTGTGGAAGGGTGATAATTGGGTGAGTTGACTAAAGCATTGAATTCGCCATACGCCTCTTTTTCTGGACGAACAAGGAAGCCCGGAACGGGAAGGACACAGCCACCATGATGCCACGTGCCACAGGGCACGGGCCAACAGGATGGCGTCGCGTGGCCTTCCACGTGTCAGATCTTCCCAAATCGCGATCCAACATCTTAGATGTCCCTGAGCTCCGAAAAAAACTGAAACCCGAAAAAATACCAGAGCCGGACTTCTAAAGCTAGCTGATTAGAAACGTTCCACGGGTCCCGGAAACAATTGGGGCAAACGAGGACTTGGGAAGGGGAAGCCTAACGAGAGAGAAACTCTTGGGTTAGTTCGGCGCAGCATCAATAATTTTTATATTGCATGAAGTCATGTTCCAATTACACGGGGCGCCGAGCCCCCAGGTGGGGTATACACATGTGAACTACGAACTTGTGGTCAGTCGGTCACAGGGTGAATACAGGGAATAAGTACCACTCAAAGATGATTGGATAACGGTAGAATATTGGAAAAGATCAGTCGTACACTAGAAGCCGGCGGAAAGTTAAGCGGTCCTTACAATCCCATGCGAATTTCAAAGGCTCTCACCATGCACGATACCTGCAATAGCCCATTAGTTGATGTATCAGAAGGCGAACAGACTAACGGCACACCATAGAAGAGGGTCCACACCAACACAAACGTAAAGGCATTATCCTGCCCTGGGTTCACAAGCTCCGATAGTCCGCCTTGCAGGTATTTCGATGGTTTGCCACGGCAGTTGATGGAGTGGATGCACAGTGACGTGAAGAGCATCGACGACAAGAACAAAGCAAATCCCAACCAGTTCTCTAAACCCAGGATTCCCGCCGCTGCGCCAGCGAAACAAGACGATAAGAACTTGACGCTGGTCAAAGACGAATTTGCTTGGACGTTGGCTGGGTAGATGAGCTGGGCTGCAGCTTCGGCCGTTGTCGACATGGTTGTTGGATAGATGCACGCTTGCTTGATGAGCTGGTCGACGTTGAGCGTGGACGTCGTCAGTGACCCAGCAAGTGTGGATTACGTAATAAAATATAAAATCAAATTATGTTTGAACAGTAATGCCTTGACACTCGACCGTCACGAAGCATTCAAGTCTAATCTAATTTGCCGGATTTAACAGTATATTGTGACATGAATGAGTTCCTACGCTATCTGCTGATCCATATGTTATTAACAAGTCATGGAGCACTGCTTTTTAGGTCAGCAACAATACCGTGAACACCGAAAGGATGCACTCAGCGAGGTACACGTTTCACAACCCTATCGATCTCTGCAGCCTACATATCTCTTAGAGGGACGGATTTCTTATCGTGTGCAACCAATAAGATTTTACGAGCATGACCCCTCACAACACCTGGTTTGAACACGGGCTGATGAAATCATGGCCGAGGGCACGATACTCAAGGCTCGCTTGAGGTTTGCGGCAGAATAGTACATCCATGGACATGTCCTATGCACTGTTCATAATCTTTGGGTTTTTCACGAGGAGGAAGTGAACGACACCTTTGCAGAATCTCCATGGGTCGCTCCGGGCAGCAGGATAGTAACCGCCAACATCAGGACGCGGTACGCGGGGTGAATTACCTTCGACAGGCCTTCTTCGATCGTCGAGTTGGAGTTGACACCGAGTGATTCCAGATACATCCATGGGCTAAAGATACGCGACTAAACATAAACTTTAGGAGACCGGCGATTATTTAACATAGTCGCGTTCCTGAACGATCTGTCCAGTCTAACTTGGTGATAACGGGGAGTAACCCACGAGGTTACTCCAGTGACCCACCTGCTCTCGTGTCAAGTTATTGGAAGAACGGAGCCAAGTCTTAAGAGACGCCCGACAGTAGGGTAAACCAATTCCATCTTCCCCGATGAAAGACAGCCTTGCAGAGAGGAGGACGATCGCACCGGTCTATGGTATGAACAAATCTTTGTCTTCGGGTCTGGTCGAGTCACAATACCAATTGAATCAAATTTTTCCTGATCGCATACCGCTGGCTCTGGATAAATAAGTGACTCACATCCGCAAAAATTTCGGCCGCATTCTACGAATCGATTGTATAAATAAATAAAAAAGTCTGTCGGGAGATCGTGAACGCCCAAAAAATTCCTTGAAAAACGAACTTGAAAGCCTTGGCCGCCTGGACTCTTAACTTTAAGTGCTTGTGATCACGTGGCCACCTTTTGGACTTGCTATTTTCGAAATCGTGAGTTGTAGCTGTAAGATGGATACCATGCGCCCCTCAAAGCCTTCTGATCCTGTTGATTTCTCTGATAGTCCTCTGCTATCCAAATATCCGAGGCAGACAATGCAAGAAGGAGGGCCGATTAAAGTGGGTGTCTTAGGGGCTACGGGCACAGTCGGCCAGCGATTCATCACTCTCCTCGCGGCACATCCATGGCTCATCATTCATGCGTTGGGTGCTTCACCGAGATCAGCGAACAAGCCATATTCAACTGCTGTAAACTGGAAGCAAACTACCCGTATTCCACATGTAGCACGAGACATGGTCGTAAAGGAGTGCAAGCCGGAGTACTTTAAGGAGTGTGCAGTCGTGTTTTCTGGTTTGGATGCTGATGTTGCCGGAGAAATTGGTATGTATGTTACATGGTCATACTAAACCCAAAGCTGATACTAAGTTCACAGAGGCTGCCTTCAGAGCCGCAGATCTCGCTGTTTTTTCTAATGCGAAGAACTTCCGGAGAGATCCCAATGTTCCCCTTATCGTTCCCCTCGTAAACCCATCACATTATGCTATCATCTCCCAGCAGCAAGCACAGCATTCTCCTCCATTGAAGAAAGGCTTCATCGTGACCAACGCCAACTGCTCAACGACAGGCTGTGTTATCCCGCTCGCCGCACTAGAAAGGTCGTTTGGGCCGATTGAGTCATTATTAGTGACAACCATGCAAGCCATCTCCGGGGCTGGATATCCTGGGATATCTAGCATGGACATCCTGGACAACGTCGTTCCCTACATCAGCGGCGAAGAAGAAAAGATGGAATGGGAGATGCTGAAAATCCTCGGCGGAGTCGCCACATCTGATGAAGGTATCAAATCATTCGATATGCACGCACGCAATCCACTGCGCGTTTCCGCATCATGCAATCGAGTTCCTGTTATCGATGGCCACACGGAATGTGTCTCGATCAGGTTCGCGAGAAGACCCCCACCGAGCCCCCAACAAGTCCGAGAAGCCCTTGCGAACTTCACCACAGATGCCCAGGCCCTTGGATGCCCTTCGGCACCTAGACACGCGATCAGTGTGCATGAGGAGAAAGACCGACCACAGCCTCGGCTGGATAGATACTATCAAGATGGAGCAGGAGTTTCCGTGGGTCGTATCAGGCAGTGTCAGGTTTTGGACATAAAATTTGTTGTTCTCGCGAACAACGTTTCTATCGGGGCAGCAACGAGCAGTATCATTAACGCGGAGCTAGCGATCTTGAAAGGGATCATCACTAGTTGATCGCATGAGAAGGTGGAAGGACAAACCTCATTTAGAGAAATTACCAATGTACTAGTTATGCCATTCTTTACAAGTAGAGCCAAGGAACCTATTTTGACTGCACGAAACCCGATGGTCATGATTTGAATCAGGGATTATTTTAGATATACAAGGCGCGCAACAATTCCATTTAGCGATGGCTTCAACCGCGACACCCATCTCCTCAGAAGAGCAAGAAGCTCTCAAAGCCTCAATCTTTCAACGCCTACATCCACGCATTTATTTGGAGCGTTTTCTATCGGAAAACATCAGACCAGATGGCAGAGACTTTGATGCATGGCGAGATGTATTCGTGAATGTCGGTGCGCCCATTTTCACGTCTTTTAGGTATCAAAAGTCCAACCACATCGTGAGATAGGTTCTATTACCACCGCGGACGGCTCAGCACTTGTTCGCCTCGGAAACACAACAATAGTATGCGGCGTGAAGGCTGAGATAGCTGAGCCCGAGTTAGATCGCGCGCTGGAGGGTTTTCTCGGTGAGAGCACCCCCGCCGAACACGCACTTTCCCTCGCGGATTTCTGATTGTTTTGCGCGCCGCCCGCCAGTCCCCAATCTCGATCTTCCAGCCATATGCTCCCCAAAGTTCAAACCTGGTCCGCCAACTGAGGAGGCACAGGTTCTCTCCGACCGCCTGAATGAGGTCCTCCTCGCGTCCGTATCGTCTTTCCCATCCGGCTACTCAGGATCATTATAACTCCTGCCAACAGTTCAGGAATGCTCTCGTTATCTTCCCTCTGCATCCATCCCGGGAAAGCCGCTTGGGTCTTATACGTGGATGCCACATGTATCAACTACGATGGGAATGCTTTTGATGCAACTCTGATAGCGATGGTGGCTGCCTTAAAAAACAGTGAGTGCCGTTCATGCTATTGTCCTGTGAAGATCTGACCTAAAGTTACTCCACCAGCACAACTACCGAAAGCGACATATGACGAAGAGTCGGGCACAACAACTTGTTCGCGTAAAACCAAGAAACCCTTGGAAATAACACGCACCCCAGTTTCGATGTCGTTTGGTATTTTCGATTCGTGAGTTGTTACTGCTTATCTTGTTGACCTGCTGACCGTTGTCCTCCCACTAGTACACACATCTTGTCCGACCCCACCGCATTTGAGGAGCCACTTCTGGATACAACTCTATCTGTTGTGATAGATAGCGATGGGGAACTCATTTCCGTCACTCAATTGGGCATGGGTAATTCTGGAGCCCAAGATCCGTTGCAGTCGTGTATAACCACCGCCAAAAAACGCCGCAGCGAGCTCGCGCAATACATATGATGACCATAAGCTAATTTACGTGCAATAGTACAATATTCAAACAATGTAATACTAGATGTCAGTCAGATGAAGCAAGAACAAGGATAACTGGAAATGAGTTTAGTTATTACGGCTCTGAAGGAAGACATCAATCATGCTATTCATGTTGCCGATATCTCGTTCCTCGGGAAGCCATTCGCCGTTGTTTACGCAGAGAATCTTCATTCGCTCGTGGTACTCAAGGTCTGGAAGGAGCTTGGGAGTGATGAGAAAATATTGGGCGCTATCAGCCTTGCATGTGACTTCCACCATCGAGTTGTGGACCATCCGCTCGGCACGCTGATCCATTCCCTAGATCAGAGAAAAGGTCAATAGGAGCAAAGTTCGGGTGGTCGAAGAACGTGCCTGATTGATCTCATCGACAAGAGAGAATGGAGCACGAGCTTCTTCTGTCAAACTTAGAAGATACAGAATCGTGGTTAAGGACCGTTCCTAGAGTGTCAGATCAGAGGGAAGACCTTAGGGATCTTGTGGGACATGACGTACGCCTCCGGACTGCCGTTGGCCAGTTAGTAGTTGTAGTTTTTCGCTATCACGGAACTTGACGAGGATATCAATGGCCCATTTCTCATAATCTTCATGTTCGCTGATGCGAATCTCCCCGGCGCATCCAATCCCTGGGGAGTGTGAGTAAAAGGGAGATAGAGCTGGGCGAAGAGCTCACGATCAAATGAAGCGGAGAACTTCTCGCCGATGCTTGTTACCAACCTCTCTAGGGCTGGTTGCCAGTTTTCCTACGCACCATGACAAAAATAAGTTCTACGCGGTAAAAATGAAAAGACAGGCGTACCCGGGCGTTTCGAATATTTCTTTCAAACTTTTCAGCCTTCTTCTGCTTTTCCTCAATCGTTTTCTCCAATTGTTCGATCTATTCGATATCGCGTCAGCACACCCACTTCATGGATATCAAAGGCGTCGCTTACATCTCGCTTACGCTTTTCATATTGCTCAATAACCCCTGGGTTTGTGTTGAGATTGAGTTCTAGATTAGCACGTTGCGTATCCAGATCAGCCTGGAGCTCCTCTAACGACCGAACATCCACGCCATCCGCGGAGGGAGGAGTTAGGCCCTGTTGCTCTGCAGCCGCGAGTTCTTTATCGTACAAAGTACGCCTTGTTTCGATTTCGTTATATTCCTCCCGGAGGTCTTCATTGATTTCGCTAATTACTCGTCTACTCTCCTCAAGAGAAGCCTTGGATTCCGCTTTGATTATCTGAAATTGGGCGTCAACTGTGGAGTGAGATTAAGTTTTTTCCCATATTTCAAGCGCAACTTTGAACGAACCCTCATTGAATTGTGCTAAAGCTGTCTGATATTTCTCGTCTTTCCGGTTGCAGAGTTCCTGCAAAGCAACTTTATTTGCACCGACTTGCACAAATTTGAGGCCAATCTTGGTTGTTTCCTTTTGCTCTGGGATTACAGAGCGCGCCAACTCCTGCGATCCGAAAAGGCATTCAGTGGATGTGGGGATTATTCCGCGAACGAATTGGCAGATACCGTATACTCTTTTGCAATTTCCATGCGTTTCTTCGTGATATTGAAAAGATCTTTCTTGATTTTGATACGCTCAGCTGATGCCGTTGGTTGAGCTTTTAGATTCTTGAGGTGGCTCTCATTACGCTCTGTTGATTATGGATCAGACTAATCGCTTTGAAGTATGGTGACGCGTACCTAGCTTAGCTGCGGTCTGAATGCGGCGTGTTTCGGCTTGGGTAATGGCATCTTTGCGAGCTTTGAGAGCTTGCTGCATACACGATAAAGACTGACAGAGGATGCTCTTTAAACAGGCAAAAGACCTACAATTCGCCTTTGGAAAACCTTGTCCCCTTCGGCAATATCCTTTGCTTCGTTGTCAAGTTTTTGTCGCTCTTCTTCATACAGCCCAAGTTCCTGTTTGTGGTTGGCGATTGTTTCGTCAATTCTTCGCTTCTGCTCGACGTCGACTAGAAAGAATTAGTATTAGTTGGGAGACGCCGAAATTGACATGGAGTGATATCGTACTTGTGGATGCAACAAGATTCTTTGCATTACGGATGTCTCTCGTCATGTTTCCGACAGCCTTACGGCCATACCTTGATCGATTAACGATGTTTTGGGTCATTCCATTGATAAATGTAGCCCCCCCTCCAGTACCATTGGGCCCGAACCTCGCTACAGCCTCCATGGCCTTATTAACATCTACTCTATTGGGGTTGAGAGATATGGCCTGGAAGCCTGGTGTTAGGTATCGATAAGATCCAATATGTTGACTGACAAACCGTTCGGTGTAAATTAAGCTCGCTCTGCAGAAACCAGTACAGTCCCTGGGGACAATCAACATAATCGATTGCATAACCATCAAAGCCTAATGAAGTCATCTGCAAGTAGGGTTAATATGGCTGTTACAATAATATCACCAAGGTGTACCTCGTCTTGACTCATGGGTGGGGGAGAGAGAGAACCGCCCTGTTGGGTTTTGAACCATGTCGAGACACGGGTTTTCCTCCCTAGAGCTCCTTTGTCATTGATGTAGTCATTAAAAACATCATAGTCCTCTGGGCATTGTGCAACAAATGTCTATGGAGGCATGCTTGAGGCGAGATGATGTGTTCCGGGATATTACTCACCTTAAGTTGAGCCGCACTAAAGCAAGATTCCACCGCGTTTATGAATTGCTTATTCGGAACGGTCAAACACATCAAAGGAGGCTCGAATACCTCCATCTTAAACTTATCACGGTTTTTCCGGAGCCAAAGAATGGCATCGTGAGTATCCCGGTCCCAATTGTATAGTTTTTGCAGTTTTTGGACGTCAACATCGTCGAGCTGCTTGAGCCTAGCGTTGATGATCATTAAAAATCACGAAGAGTAGAGTGTGTGAAACCTCACTCTGCATATGCACGCTCCAGGTTATGATTTACTCTAGCTTTGTCATCGATGTTCTTCTTCAACTTCTCGTTCAATATGTCCTTCCGAGTAACTTGACCAGCTCGCTCTACATTCATTTGTTTCTATATATAGGGTTGGCTTTTACGATAATAGAGATAGCAATGCCATACCATTTCGTCCATGACGTCTGATAACTTCTCAGGCTTCACGTCCTGCTGTTTGGCCAGTTCCTCTTTTGTTCTTATTATTTCTGCTTCGAGATTCTTGATCCTCCGAGCTCGGTCCTTTTCTCCCTTCTTGAGGGTATCTAGCCGAACAGTCAGCTCCTCAGCATCGCTTTCCTAATTCACATGAGCATACGTAGGGTAGAAACTACAATCAAAACGTACAAATTTATCACTAGCAGCCACCTTGCCCTTCATCTTCGTTAATTTAGCTTGAACGATAGTCTTCATCGCGTCGCGTTTTTTGTCAAGTTCCTTGTATTCCGTTTCCAACTTTCTAATCAAAAATTCATTAGCAGCTTTTTTTTTTAGTTTAGGGCAAGGTATACTTCAGAAGTGTGTGGGCAGGTTCATTTTTTGCCTTTAGTTTCTTGACTTCCTCGTGAAGTTTGCGTTGCTTTGCTTTGGTCACCATGAACTTGGCACGCATTTCGCGATATTGTTCCACCGGTATTAATACATTTAACAACTCTATCTGAATCAACATTAGTTGCGCGTGCCGTCTGAAGAACTAAATATTCGAAACTTGCATCATGCTCAATCTTTAAACGGTCCTTGTAGCGTTGAACGTCTCGTTCAATTCCCTCGTTTCGTTCCTGCATTTGACGAAGGTCGCTATCCTCTTGTTTAATCGCCTTGAATGACATCAGATTTAAGGTACGATATAACTCGGTATTCATACCTGCAGTATTAATTTTAATTCCTTGCCTGCGCTAATCAAAGTATTATGCCAGTTTGTTAAATTCTCGTCACCGGCGGCCAGTTGCGTTTCCCTCAAGAGCTGTTGAGGACTCATAGAGGCGAACTCTGAGACCTTATCCTGAGGAAGAAACGAACTAACGATTTGACTGAGACAAACTGCTGGTCAACAGTGCAACTAAACTTACCACATGTTGCCGACCTGAACGTTTAATTCGGCAATTTTGCTCGAAACTTCTTTCCCGGATGCCGCATTGCCATTGAGAGTGAATGTTGAACTTCTCGAAGTAGCAATGAGATTGCGGCGGACGACTATATTTGGTTTGGCCTTTGGGGCTTTCAGTTCAATCTCAATATGACCTGATTCAGTACCGATTTTAACGAAAGAGTTAAGGTCGGAAGCTCGACCGAGAATCTGTAACACAATACTGTGAACTCAATATTCAAACACAAACAAAGTTACCAACATTTGGGGGTGAGTTGAGACCGAGAACGATTGCACAAGCAATGCTACTTTTTCCGGTTCCATTAGGGCCGAGAATCATATTCAAATATGGGCCCGGGCAGAATTCGACATAATCATAGGTGACGAAGTTCTTCAATTGAATCCGAACAATTGAGCCAGGGATATACCTGCAAGGTAAGTGAGAAGGGTAAGATATATTTAACGGACGCCCCACCCATCAACATCGCGAGGAAGGGTCTTTATTCGTGCCTGAGGTTTAGGTTTTTGGGCTGGCCGCGCGTCACCATCCTCATTTACACGAGCCCGTTTGGCACCCCTTGAGGAGCTTCCTGCACCGTCATCATCCTCGTCGCCATCATCTTCTCCTTCAGCATCTTGATCATCGCCTTCATTTCCACGTGTATATTCATCTTCCGGTTCATGATCAGTATCCTCTTCACTATCTGGCTCGTATTCGACCCTGGCTTTCTGCTTTCCCTTGTCCTTCTGAGGTTTTTCGGTCTTGACCCGGACCTCTTCTTTCACTTTCGCCCTAGTCGACGGGCCAGCGCCCGAGGAGACCTTAGGCATAGAAAGAGTGCCTCTGACGCGATGATAGTCCAAGAAAGTGCGTGGAAAGCGAACGAATCTATGGAAATAATTGAAGACGCGTCAAACCAATGAGATTTGGCTGAATTCGGCTTTAGGGCCGGTCACGCGTTTGAATCTCCGCTTAGCTTTGTTCCTGTATTATTCAAGGGCGTCGGTGATTTCCTTTCTTTGGTTCGCAGGCAACAGCAATACAAGACGTTTGTCTTGAAGTTCAACAACACTCGAATGCAGTTCTAAGTTATTTCTCATCTCCGGCTCTTGTTTTGTATACTGTACCACCCTATACCACCACCAAACATCCAAATGTCGCAATGTCAACAAGCACTATCCTTGAAACTCAAGAATCCCTGGTGAAACAACTTAATACATTCCTCGACGCGCTTCATATCCCTATATCCCTCGCATCACCGACAGACTTAACGCCTTCGCTCCTTATTGCGATCCTCGCTCAACTAATGGACGAGAAAATTCCCCCAGAGCTCTCGCCGTACGGCCGCCCGAACCGAAACATTCAAAGCATGAAGTTTTTCATCGGGGTGCTAGAGAGCGACATCATCCAACAAGACGTTGGACTAAGCAATATTGACCCCAAGAGACTTGCATCTGGCGAATGGCACGAGACTGTCTTCATTGGAGAGCTCCTATGCTGGATTGGTAGGGACCGTGGGTTAATCAACGACGGCGATAGTGAAGTCACCGCTTACAATAAAAACCAGGCCCCTTCTCCCACGATGTCTGCTACGTCTTTTTTGACCAGAAAAACTACTACCACTTCGAATTTCTCCTTGCACCGTCATTCAGAGTCCAATACAAGCGTTAGCATCAGCGCGGGATCTAACGACACATTTCATCCCAGTCAGCCAGGTGGAAAGCGCCCTCGCAGGCCTCATGCGCGGAAACGCCCACGCTGTATACATGAATTACCTTCTCCATCTATTGTGCTCTCCCCAGAGCTTCATGGCTCTTTCCTCGAGCAAAGTTACTGCCAATGTGCCGAGTCTGCCCCTCCTGAACCTATAACTCAAGTTCGTCACACAGGTTACATAGAACCCGTGGACGAAGATTTGGAGCTGCAGTCCTTTGAAAGCATGAGAAGGATGCGAGGAACGCAGAACCAGGAGGGCGATAACATTGTTGATGTACGTTTATTTGCACCATAGGAAGCCGGCTTGGTTTTTATATCGAGATAATTTAGCAACAATATGATTTTATACAATTCCGTGAAGCTCGTGCCCGCACTATTGCGCTTTTAAACGAACGTGCTCGTTTATTGGAGGAACTGGCCATGCACGATTACCCTCCATGACACCATGAGTCATAATGAGATTCATACCATTCCGCCAGGAACCCGCTGATGGCCTACAGGCCATCAGCGATCGAGATCCTTCCCTAACGCATTTAAGCATTTTCTCGCTAGGAGATCGCACACAACGAGCTACAGCGACACATTATTCTTGAATCGCTTCGTCGAGCAGATGCATCAGCCAGCCATAATCTAATTCGCAGCGATTGGACTCTCAGGGATAAGGCAACAAATTTTCCGCTAAATATGTATTTTGGTTATCTATCTTGGGAATTTTGAGGACGGTAAATCTAGGCGCATGTTGTATCTTTATAATATCTATTAGATTTACGAGGGCTATATTCACCATCTGACCTATACGTCCGTCAGCAAATGGAGATGTCCTCACGACGTCCAGAAATAGGTATAATCGCTCCCTTCAATATCACTGGGCAGAGTATACCATGGGGAATTTAAAATTTCAGGAAATGGGGGAGGATCCTCGCGGTGTAAGAATATATCGAAGGCCCGAATCATGACACTGCGCCGATACACAACATAATCTAGTGATTTTTCAGCTAGAGCTGGCAGATATGTTTCGAGTCCATGGTCACGAATCAAATCGATCAATTCAAGCTCAGTGGGTTCGTAGACCATCAAAGACTCCATCGAATGGTGTGAAATCCCCGGTACGCCTTCGATCTCGAGAAAAGGACGCAACAACCCTAAAATGTTAGCATCTAGCATGATGCGCAGGAAGCGAGCTTCTCTCTTTGCGATACTAAAGAAACAGTGGATAAAGTGCAAGGCTGCAGTGTGCTTGAAATCGTCTTCGTCCCATCGCAGGAAAAACATCCTGGCTTCCGAAGTTCCCTGCATGCTAAATATCCATAACTTTTCAGTCACAGGGATTCCGACATATACACTACAACACGTACATCAAGGTAGAGACACGGACCACGATCTGTTTCATGATATTGGCACAATGCTCGTGGTCATTTATATCCAAGTAACAAAGTATGGCTCTCTGGGCCCGAACATTTCCTCGTGTCAGGAACATATGCAGCGATCTTAAAGCCCGGATTGAAACCCCAGGTTCAATGGCGCTTGACCTATATCAAGCCATTTGTAAATAAACATAGGTGTGCGGGTTCCCGACAGTTTACCCTGATAATTCCAGAAGATCAAAGGCAGCATCGACAAGGAACAATTCGTCAAACGACCTCGTCCAGTCCATCATCATGTTGAAAATCGAGTGTATGCGCCACGACATATATTCTTTGGTTGTCAAATACCACATTTCTATGCGCCGAAGTTCCCGGTTCTGGACGGAATTGGTGAAGGCCATTTGCGGCTGCCTCGACCATAAGGCATGTAGGGGGTGTCCATGTATGAGGTCGAGTCCCTTTTTGGTACGAGATACGACAGCCAGAAGGTGATTACATGCCGCGCGAAGAGTCGATTGTCGATGAAACCCAGTGGGTTCCGTGATAGCAAGAGGGTCACGGAAATTTGTAGCATACAACTTCAGTAGGAAATCCATAACTCCGCTTTCCGGAGCGGGTGGTTTACTCGACTGTATTACCTGACACAAGAAATCGACGAACGGCTCAAATGAATTGCCCTCCCAGTTAGCAATGGAGTCCTGGTATGCGGCCACGATATTCGACTTTTCGCCTCCCGAAGATAAACTATTGGGCGTTTAGTCACCTTGTATGATGGTAAAAGTCGATCTGAGTACACTTACTGGAAAGGGTTAAGGATAGAAGTCATTACAGATAAAAATATGTTAATCTCAACCAATGGCCACTGAACCAAACGCTTCACAAGAAGGGTTGTTTGCCGGCCACCTATCTGTGCAATCAGAAGGATGATCGCCTTTTCCCTAATCGAATCAGGGTATAACCCAAGTCTTATTACCGTTGAAATCAGCCCCCAAAGTTAAGTGGTGTGATGCAGGTCAGTCGCACCTTGATAACTCTAATAGATCATCATACATTTGTCCCCTGAAATTGATACTATTTCCATGGGAGAATTTTGAAGAGATGACGCTTAGTCGTCTTCGTATGATAAGATATTCCGCGACACGTAAGGTTCCCTTCCCCAGTGCGAGAATAGCCTTTCCGGACAGAGCCCCAGGGCCCGGAATCGTTCCTCCACTATCAGACGACGACAATGTTGTAAGAGTCAGAGAGGTAATGTCTGATTTCGAGGTCGACACAGTCGTGGCAAGAGACGACATAGAGTTTGATGCGAGAGATAGCATTGTAAAAACGTCCTCTTGTCTTCTTGGAACGTTCGTTCTCTGCATCGGCGCCTAGGGGGTTGAAGATGGAGGGCCAGGTGGATGAAAGGTTCCGACGCTTGTCATGCCTCTCACGATAGTCATGGTCGATGGCAACAGCTGAATCTTTTGACTTTGGTGCGATCAAGGTTTGAACAGGTACATATATAAGCGGGAAAATTTGCTATCATCGGTATGGCACATGTCAAACTCTTCAATGATGGGTACGTAACCCAACATTGGTAGACATTTGGTTTTAGGTATGAGGATGGTTATAAGGACTTTAAATGGTTGGAATAGATAAGATCGTCATCCTTCTATTACCAGACAAAGGGAATCAACCTCCATCTTACTCGTTTCTTGTATTTTGCGTAGTCTGGTCCAATTTTGGGATTATCGAGGAGACATTGTTCCTATATTCTTCATTAGCACACAGAATAAAGGACAGATAGGAAAAATGCAGGTCGATTGGGGGGGGGGAGGGGAATGGTAACACACAAACCTCAATAGGAATTTTAATAGCAAATGCTGTTGCGGTGATACCCATTGCAATCAATGGGACGAGGGACCAAAACATCAGACTGAAAAAGGCTTGTTGGGTGAGCACCAGGCTAAGCATGTTGAGCATGAGATATGTACGATACAAGTAAACGAAGACTGGCGTACAGATATCCGGGGTGCCTGATAAGGGCATATGGACCAGTGGAAACAATGCTCGATTTTTCACGAACCTAATGCACGTCCATGAGTTCGCCGACGTAAACAATCCTCGAATAAGATAGACTCACCCCAAGGTAATGCCACTGTTTCCCCAGGTGTTTGAAAATAATTCCTAGGAATTCTGATAGTCCCACAGTTGCAAGGCAAGCAGCGATTCGAACCCAAGGCTCGTTATCCCCAACATCGAGGGGGAGTTTCCAATTCGCAAGCCATTCCGGCTGGGCCAACCCATTTACCAACACAATAAGAATATAAAGTGGTGGTGGGAGGATGATAGCGACCCCATGAATTGGGGTCACTATACGCCCTATCAGAGATATGGGGAGAGAAGAAGGAATGACTGCTCCCCCTTCAGACTCTGCAACTTTTGCAACCTTCTTTGATTCACGGATTTGGGCATAGATATGAGAGAGGGTGGTAAGGCAAACGATGAGTTCGAGGGTTTGAGCTTGAGTTAGAGGGAATGACATGGTCGTATGTGTGGTGTGGTGTGGTGAAGTGCTGCGGTCGGGTTCATTTTAAGCTGGCTGCGCACGACTGGGAAGGTCCTTGTCCTTGGCGATGCTATTAAATTAGAATGATTGGAAATGGTCAAGTTTTACCCAAGGAAAATATGACGTATGTGGAGAAATACTTCCGTGATATATGTATGGAACCATCGTCTCAAAGTTATACGCAGAAAATACGAGGTCGTATATCCGGAAAATGAAACGTGGTTGAACTCCTTGTGACACGGAAAACGATAGATTGACGCGGTGGCTGTATGACCAACTTGCAAGTCGTAACATGCAATGCTCAAGGCGCTAAATCCGCTACACTGGGACCCATTGTGATCAGTCTTTGTTCCCCTCTGCTTCCTCAGAAACACTGCGCAGAAGGAAAGAATTATGGTATCTAAAACAATATTCCACCATGGAAAAAGGCCTAAAGGTAAAGCGAGCATCATGTCCGTAGCCCCTCGCTCTTCTTGTGACATACAGGACAACCTTGCCTGATTCGTGAACGGACGACGGATTCGCTGATGACCGCTGAGTCAAACATGATGTATCGGTCGTAAGCAGGAGACTTACAAAGCAATCTTGCCGCTGACGCCGACATTAATAGGTTTGCCCATTCCTATGCCGCGTAGAACAGGGTCAAGCTGTACGGGAAGATTTTCTCCACCATTGACGCAGCCTGCGTGGACCACGTGGCGACACAGAAATAGAATAACAAGGGATTGTGGATTGTCCTGTAACGAACGTGAACATATTGGGCATACAACACTCGCTGGATACACTCTTGTGAGTTGTTTTTTTGCGATTGGAGATTTGACTGCTCGTCACCTGTCAGGAAGAATCCACCCGTTTGATTTTTCTGCAACGTCCGACATAGGTCTGAACTATCGCCATTCATGATGGTTTGACACCCCTCGAGCAACGAGATTTGCAGGTGGAAGTCTTGAAGAATCTTTATGAGTGCCTCTTTGAGGCCAGGAATCTCCAACCCGTTCTTGATGCGACGAATAAGACGAATCGGGCTAATCTCTACACCGACGTTCTCCAGTAACCCGCGAATAAAGGCTAGCATCTGACATCAACCAACCATAAACACGCAAGAACTATGTGACTGACCTGGCCGCGTTTCTGAGTACTTGAGAAGATCCTCCCAGAGGTCATCATCACCTTGCTCTTTAGCGAACTCAATAGCCTAGTGGTACAGATGAATTCGTTGTGCAAG
Source organism: Collybia mongolica (assembly GCA_013420905.1). Classification (NCBI taxonomy): domain Eukaryota; kingdom Fungi; phylum Basidiomycota; class Agaricomycetes; order Agaricales; family Clitocybaceae; genus Collybia; species Collybia mongolica. The sequence continues at coordinate 4,070,493 of JAAXNY010000005.1, forward strand.
GGATTTGTAGAGGATGTACCCACCCGGTGAACATCCCCAAGGCGTTCAATGATAAGTGTCAATGCTTGCTTGTTATTACCCATGCGGCCCAAAAGGAAAACCATCTCTAGAACTAAGTCTCGCTCTTTACACACTTTGTACGCCTGAGATTTGGTTAATATATGGACAGCAGAAATATAAGTGTGAAAGCTACCATCTCTAGGTTGTAGTAGTTACTTGCCCGCAAGAAATCAATCAAGCGAGGTGTAGCATACTCAGCATATAGTTTCACCTACACATATGTTATTAGTATCAACGCGCGATTGATGTTACAGAAAGGCATACGTGAAGGTCAGCAAAATTAGCCACAAGTTGCGGGTCTTTTTGGACAACCAATGCGTCGAGATAGAGAAACAGATAGTACGGGCTGCTTTCCAACTGTTGCACGACACGTCTGATCTGAATTTGGGTGCCTCAGAAATCATAAGGCGGTATTGATCAGGGATGGGAACGTACAGGTATGGAGTGGATGTTGTCCACAAGCAGCGTAATTGCATCACTCTTGCCTTCATTTGTTTCCTTACCCTCCTTTTTACGCTGCTTCATGAGTTCGTCGTCAAACTGGACGAGCAATAGCACTTGATCCCGGACATCGGTGAATAGATTATTCTCCCGAATCAAGTCGAACACATTGGGTCGTCTGAGCCTCAGGAAATACGGTAGGGCTTTTCCAGGTTGCCGATTGGCAGTGTACCTAGGGATGTTCACACGAGAGTAAAAAGCAGAAGAGTCGGCGAAACTCACAGCTCTGCCAAGCACTCCATTAGTATTTTTGAACTTGGGCTCGATGATATTGTAGATGATGACGAGGCGGCCTTGTCCAGTTCCGATCGCACAGCAACGATAACGGCAGCAATATCGTAGATTTCCCTTGGCCATTCTTTAACCGTCTGGAGCAACGCCTATTATAGTCATGAGCAACTTGGAAATACGAAGAAATTCAGGAAATGTACATTTCGGTCATGCGTAAGGAAGTACGCGAGCATCATTTCGTAAACCAGGTGGTCAAGTCGCGGAGCCTCCGTTGGGACATAGGGTATCACAGCCTTAGGTTTCGGTTATGAGAAGGGGGAGGAACAATTTGTAGGAAGACTTGTACCTGCAGTTCATGTTTCTCTGCGAACACGAAGATCCAGTCTTCCCAACGCTTTGAGTCATGCCCGCAGACTTTTGGGCATAGCTTGGCCGCCTTAGTAAAGTCCCCTGCCATATCGTTAGGATTGAGATATAGGCGCATGTTCGATCACACTAACCTTCGCTGACCAAGTGTTCGATATATCGTTGGCCGATATCCGTAGCATTCAAAGTGGCTTCACCTTCGACCACAGGCCCAACCGCTTCAAGCCGCTCAACTTCTTCCAACGCTTCCTCGTATCGCTTTCGCTCAACTAGCCAAGCAATGTGGTCCCTTCGGTCCCTTGGTTTCACCAGAACGACATCCCTAGGACTCAAGACAACGTAGCTACGCCCTTCATCCGATACTGCATTGCTATCGACGTCTGCCAAGACATAGTCATTGCATCCCCACAGATGGAAGTCTGTTATACTCAGAGCGTCCGCAGCAAGTTCTTCACCTGCACGTGAGATGATGCGAAGCTCCGGGCGTTCTGCGGCCTTTCGGGCTTGTTGAGCACGATCGTCGGTTCTTTCATTGACAAAAGTATCAGGAGGGGTGTACGCGACTATCAGGAATGATGTCAAAGCCTTTGGAGGCGGGATAGACGATATGCTTGACGCGTCATTGATCAACGCTGTGGAAGGAGGAGATTTCGGGAATGCCGGTGCGTGAGGGATAACACCAGCAATCATGCAATCCAGCTGAAACACAGCAGTGATTTCAACAAGTAGTGGAGGAAGGTTGGCTGTGGCAGCATTTGTCGTTGTTCGAGGACGGGCTCGAATTCGGGCTACCTTGATGTGGTCGGCCCATGCAATGAGGAGTGTAGAGTCATCCTGCCATTGAAGCGTGCACTTGAAAAGGTCAGCCCTGGGGCTGTCCGCTGGGCGGTCGATGAAGGTAATGCGCGTTTGAGAGACATGATCATAGATTTTTACGCCCTGTGGAACTGAAGTCTCAGTGTCAATTTCAGGGCGGAAAGGTTAGGCATACGAGATCATTGGCCCACGCAATCAGTCTCCCCCGCCATCGAACCTGCCAAATTGCGCCTTCTCCAGTGTGCAAATTGGTTTCCTTGTGTCCCAACCACCCCTTCTCGCGAAGAATCAATGTTCCAGCAAGACCTCCGCAAACAAAAGCCCTGGTGCTGCGCTTGGCAAAGTTGGGTTCGAGGGCGACTGTGCGCATGGGTCGTTTCATGTCAAAGGAGTATGATTCTGGCGTTGATAGGGAATGTATGACGACCTGTCCTGAGAGTCGTGTGTGAGAAGACAACCATCGGGAAGTCTTGAAAAGCTCACCATCTATGGAAGCAGTAGCTACGAAATCGCCCGTAGCATCTACGGATATATCAACGATGGAGGCGAGATGTGGTTTATAGGACTTGAGTCGTTTCCCAGTTAGATCCAGAACATGAACGATTCCACCATGTGTCCCGAGCGCCTATTTTTTCCCGGGTTGAGAGTTCGACTATACTCGTGATACGACGGCCCATACACACCATCGACTTGTTTGCTATTACCAGAGCTGAGCCAGTGTCCTTCTTCAGCAAGTCCGGCAACGCGCCTCCGATGCGTTCATACTTTAGCGCAGGTTCTTCATCGTCATCTTCCTCTTCCTCCTCTTCGGAGTCGTCTTCATCTTCCCCGTCACCTTCCTCTTCGGATTCGTATGTATCTTCGCTGCTTGACTCTCCGTGATCCCTCAAATGGTGTCGACGGCCCCTGGGCTCATCTTCGTCATTCGACTCAGCTGGGCTATCGGTTATACAAAGGTCATGCTGCTTCTCGCCTTCCTCTAAGTGTCCGTTACCACTGTGGGACGGTGTCGTCATGCGGGAGGATCATTGACTGGCAATTGAGGCAGCAAGCTCAAGTTGAGGCCTGGACAGCAATGATAATACCCGTGGGAAAAATACACCCTCGAATCCTCAAGAGCCCCAACATGGTACTTACGTCTAAGGTTGAAAACCGAAGAAAAAGGATCGTTCCTTCTATGTCTAAGGTTGGCGTCTATCGACTCATCATGCCTTTTGATAACACTCAGTAGTGGCTGCCTCGGGTGGCAAATTCGCGGCTCCCCTCACGTACTCCTACCCTGGGTGTTCTTATACAATATTGTCCATGACTTCAGACGTTCCATCGATAGAGTGGTCACGAACTTGAAGGGAGACAATGGGAGCTGTTTTACTTATGGGCGCCGTTCTATTTTATCCTGACAAGTTCACCGCACGACCCTCTGGAGTTCGATCCAAGTTATGCCACTGTCCTAGTGATCCGCAAGCCGGACCCCCGGCCTTTATTTCCATCCAACTAAAAAGGTAAATATACGTCCAACAACACCTCCCCAAATCTTACCACCAAACAACTAGCCAACGTACAAGATCCAGCCATAACTTTAGCGATTTTCCACACTGAGCCGTCGCTCTATTGATATTGATGTTGGATCTGAGGCCTAACCCGCTACCCGTCCCACCCGGATCTCTTGTAAGTACCCCTTCGAGTTATGGATACAACACTTTAATCCCTAATCATTTTTCATATATAAGTACACGAAACACTCATGAATACTCTTCGCAATTCACCCGACTCGAATTCGGACACCGGCTCCTTCCCACACAGCGCAGGAACAGCCCCAGTCCCCACTCATCCCAGGTCGCCGAGGAGATAAACGCGCAAGAGGCACTTGCAAACATTCTTGGCAACTCGCCCAGCTCAAATCCGGACATTCGCACCTTCCACACAGTACAGGAACAACCCCAGTCCCCCCCCCCCCCCAGCTCGCCGCTCTCCCAAAACATCGAGGACACACGTATTTTATGGGACTTCATATGGGCCCAAGGGTTCCCCGCTACGAAAGTGCTCGAAGTAGCTGAGGACAGAGTCTGTTTAAATCTGAATACAACGCGACACCAGATGATAGATGCTCTTCACACTCAATTTAAGAGGACGGAACAAGGAGATGCGCTTTTTTCCTACTACACTGGCCGTGGTGCATCGTACGCACTCTATGACACAGAAAACAAACCCACTGGCCATTATATTGACGCGCTCTGCCCACCGGATCGCGGCTCACAGCTAGACGGAGCTACCATCCAGGTCATCAGCGATCGCGAATTAAACGCCATATTTTCGATTCATGCCATGCGTATCGGAGAAAACATCACCGTGATTCTTGATTGCACCTTAATTTGGGGTGGCGGCGGCGTATCTGGATAGGCTCAGCATGCATCATCCGCAAGCCTGAAGACAATGGAAACTACAATGAACTTGGCATTCGCAGCGCTCAAGCACTCCACCACGGACTGGCCGAGATGCTTGCACAGGCGCAGGCCAACGATCGGATCGACTGGAAAGCTCTTGGCAAACTACCAACGGATTCAGATTGGCAAGCGAATATGGGTGCCTATGTTATGATCTCGTCCTCTCGGACTGGTGAGCGATCAAGGGAGGAATCTGGGAACGGGCTGTTGAAAGTCCTGGCATCTTTCCCGGGAAAGAACTTGACTTACCGGAACGTCTTGTGGAGTATTGTGGATGTTACTGTTCCCGATGAGCAGCACCCTACACTCTTCGGTGATTACTCACATTCACGTTTCCTTCAGGTCGATTGAATTATTCGAGACTGCGAAGAGCCGCTTTAATATAGATGCTAGCTTTAACATCCCCGATATGTACAGTAATGTCTCAGTAGCCATCTCATAGCTCATTACGTGCGATTGCCCAGAATGGCATGATGCACATTGATAGTTGCAGTAAACCCCCCTCTGAATGAGACACGAAGAGAGAATCTCGTTTTACGAAATAGGAGATACGGACGTGGACCGAGTCCGTGGTTTATATACATGGTCATCCATGTCACCTACCAGTGTGTAAAATACCTTTTCTTCTCTTGCGATAAAACATTTTTCGCATTGAGTCAGAAATTGTAAATCAAAAGGTAGGTTAACAGTATGGACAGTTAATTCAACGGAATATCCACTGTATCTCCAACTTCATCTTCCCCTTCATCAACTGAGTTGCTCGTCGACCTCTCCTTCTCCACAGGAGGGGGTGGTGGTACCTCTATACTTGACGGTGTGATGATAGTGGGTTGTACATGGCCGGTGGCAGATTCATCCAACTCGGCTGGTGGCGACCCCTTCTCCTTGGTGGGTATACTGGGAAGAACTGGGGATGACGATGGGCTTGGGAACCTGAAGTCGCGATTCATCTGGCCAGTGCGGCTCTTCCGCTTCGATTCCGTGCTCGTAAGGCTTGTCGAACGCTCCAGCTGGACATCCTCCGTTTCGGCATCCTCGGTCGACTCTTCGGGTGTTGGTTCAAAGGGAGCTGAGCGCGCTATGTTTTCTGGGCTTGTGGGTTGGTTGAGGAATGGCGAAACGCTGCTCGGAGGTGTTCCAGCCGAGCGGGATGGAGCCGGCATCGAGGCGCGATTAGACGATGATTTAGATTGATTGGGTGGGGGGCTGGTGGGTGAGCGTGGAAGAGATGCTTGCGACATTGATTGGGGCCTTGTGAAAGGGGCGGAAGCCATTGGGGAGTTTGGCGTTGCGCCGAGGTAGTACGAGGCAATTGGAATCATCCTTTATAGATATTAAAATGAGAAGGTAAACAGGGGAATATCACTCACTTCTTCTCTGCGTGACAGGCCAGAATCCAATGTGGCTGGACGACAGGGATGCTGAGCTGCAATGCTCTTTGGTATTCAACACCTGGCGCGCCTCCTGTACCTCCTGTTGCTTGCGCCCCTGTGGGCGTGACAGCCGGCGTTGTGCAGACGAAATGAGTGGTATCGATCTGTATTTTATCGCTCCACTTGGCTCTCATCTCCCGCAGCGCAAGTTTCGCGTTCTCTAGCATTAGATTATCTTGAACATTACCGAAACAAACGGAGATTCCCGAAGTATCAGTCATAGTATGTGTACGAACGCGTATTAAATTCGAGGGGAATGTTCCGGCAGTGGTGCGCAGCACCAATTGGAATGTGTATTCTGTGTTAAGCTCGAGGCCTGAGAGCTTGGTGGACGTGTTGGTCATCGGAGAGGGTATAGCAGCCAGACGTTGTCCATTCCGGTATATATCGAGGGTGCGTAGCTTCGAAGTTGCCAGTTGGATAGTGGGCCATTCGAGAGTGACGGAGGTTTGAGTGACGTTTCGTAGCTGTCACAGAGGTTGAGCCTTTCGACATTTAGGATATACTAGACGTCGCACCTGAAGCTTTGGTGGCTCTGGAGAAGTTATACCAAATTCATCCAAGATATCCTTTTGTAACGACCAGAATTCTGAGTCGCGTCTCTTTTCCTCTCCGTGATTCTGGTGCACTGCAATGTTGACGATTGACCCCGTTGTGGCTCCGGGAGGCAGTAATATGGAGGGAAACTCAATCAAGTGAGCTCTCTCCCCGAGCAAGATCTGTTGATACAAGCCAGCAATTCAGTCATGCAGTCCAGGAGAGTACTTGTTCGCTTACAGCCATCCCCGCATCTAGCCACACAAAACTGGTTAGACTCAAAGTAACGATGCGACAAAATGCAAGCGCACCAAGTTTCCCAACCGTAAAGGTAAAGCTGTCTGGAGATTTAGTTGTATGCATAGTAGTATAGGGCGTTGAGGAGTGCAATCATCAATGGAAAGCAATGCTATTGGATTGTAGTATATTCCCACGGGTGACGGATGAGTTGGGTCTGCAGGACCCTTGGCAGATCTGGATGCCAATTGTCGACAACCCACTGAAGAATGAACTGAAGATAGACCGAGTGATTGGCAACTCATTGCCATGCTTGATGAAAGGGGGAACATTCTCCAGCATGACCCAATGCGCATATACCGTGCAAAACGTGACGCAGCTCGGAGGACCGTCACCTCCAAGTACTCCATCCTTGGGTTTATCTCATCGGGTACATACGGGCGCGTCTACAAAGCACAGAGCCTCGACGATGAAGGTAAAATACACGCGATAAAGAAATTCAAACCGGACAAGGAAGGAGATGTTATAACGTACACGGGCATAAGCCAAAGCGCTATTCGAGAGATTGCAGTAAGCAAATTGTATTTTTCTTCCAGTCTGTTTACTTATTTGCTGGTTCACCTACGTTAGTTAAATCGCGAGATCAACCACGAAAATATTGTCGCATTGAAGGAAGTCATCCTTGAGGACAAGTCTATATACATGGTCTTCGAGTATGCAGAACACGATTTTCTTGTAAGAACATCTTCATTTCTGCGTGATTTCGTCCAACTGAATCAAATGATCCCAACAAGCAAGTCATACACCATCACTCGCAAACACTCCGTGCCCCAATTTCTAACGCATTCCTCAAGTCACTCATCTATCAGCTATTCAATGGCCTTATTTATCTACATTCTTGTCATATCCTGCATCGCGACCTCAAACCCGCCAATATCCTAATTACATCTAGCGGCGTAGTCAAGATCGGCGACCTTGGCTTGGCTCGATTGATATACCAGCCTCTCCAACCATTGTTTGCTGGTGACAAGGTTGTCGTCACCATCTGGTACCGTGCCCCAGAATTATTAATGGGCGCGAAACATTACAACAAAGCAATCGATTGCTGGGCCGTTGGTTGTGTAATGGCCGAGCTAGCCAGTCTTAGACCAATTTTTAAAGGCGAAGAAGCCAAACTCGATTCCAAGAAGAACGTTCCATTTCAACGCGATCAGTTGTTGAAAATCTTTGAAGTTCTAGGAACACCCGAGGGTCTGCATCATTGTCTCCTTTGCACTCGCGAGCTTATCATGTTATATAGAGAAGGACTGGCCTGGCGTTGTCGATATGCCAGAATATCAGAACATGAAACGGCTCGACCCGTGAGTCACGGCTCCCAGAGTTCGGCATCTTGACGGGATTAATTATCGGTCTCTTTCGCAGCTTCTCCAACCGCCTTTATGACTGGTGTCAGTCACGCATACGGACGCCGTTGGGTTATGACCTTCTGCGTCAGCTCTTCGCATATGATCCCGACAACAGACTCACTGCCAAAGAAGCCCTCCAACATAAATGGTTTTACGAAGATCCGAAGCCCACATGGAAGTTAGTTGATTTTCGAACCCCAAAAGCAATGACAATCTCAGATTAACCTTCGATTTCCGCCCATAGCGTTTTCCACACCGTACCAGCACATCAAATACCCCCACACAGGCGTATAACACAAGACGAGGCACCATCTATGATGCCAGTCCCGGCGCATAATACTTCACATCAGGGAGGACATGGACATGCTGGTGTACCTTTTACTCAAACTCAATCAAAACCAGGAAGCACCGCAAGTTTCGCGAGTTTGAGCGGTGGCGGGCCGTACGGACAAGCAACGGGTGGTAACGGCGCGCACGGTTCTAGCAGAAAGAAGGCAAGGATGTTGTAACGCTCAGGTGTCCTCGGTTTATTGGGAGTGTCGTTTTGAATCTCGAGGTTTGTCCGAGCACATTTTTTTACCCCCCATCCAAATGTACGCCTAATCACAGCCTGCTAGCCGAAGAAGAGCATTGATAGTCACTTTGTCTGCTATTTGATTCCTCTTGGCTGTTCATAAACTTATATGGTGTCGCGTAGAATGCTTAAGAGTTCGAGTGGTTAGTTTGTTCTTGTCTAGAATGACTTGCTTTGATACTAATGGGGACAAGGCAAACGAGGATTGCCAAGAGCAAAATTAAAGTCACTTGCAACCGCAAATCTCTTGGAAAAAAGCGCTGTCGTAACTCAATTGATGGTCTATGCAATCTGAGAGATCTTATGACCACAAAATAACCGAATAATCATAGTCGGCCATCTCGGATAGCAGACACTATCACTCAATGCTCTGACATGTGGTACGAGTCGCTTGGCGGACAGAACAGTGATGTTCTTCTTAATCTAACGGGGGCCGTTATTTATGGCATCGATGAACAGCATACGAACGAGCATATGTCTCCTTTTCAGTCCACTTCGAAAGCTCTTTCACTCTACACTTTTATTTAGTACATTGACGCGAACTTCAAGGGATACACATCTAGGCTGCTTTGAGTTCACCTTGCGAATGCTCTTCTTGAATGCGCTGTAAGTGAATCTCGGAGGCACGGAACTCTCAATGTTAACTCCGCCAGACCACAGCCCCGGTTGGCTGTAAGGTTACGTGTCATGTCTTTCTGCGACATCGGAGAAGAGCTGCTACTATGTTCATCCCGCGAACCACCCGCTCAAATATCTCTGCGGCTACGCAATCACCTCCGACATTGATGGCTTCCATATCTTGGGCATGTCTTCGTGGTCTGTGGAGAATGCAACTTGCCCGTGACCCCAATGCTCCCCGCTACATGTGGTATCATAAATGCTTCGACAGATAAGCATAGTAACATCTATGAGCCACAAGCAATTCCGCCCAGCACGTTTAACTTCATCTACAGATCATATGTCGTTCGAATCAAGACGGCCAACACGATACAAGCCTTCCATATTTGGCTCATACTTGACATTGCTGTTGCAGTCACCATCACGTCGACGGATAATTGAAAGTCAAGTACTTGCGTGCATGTGCTCGACATGATTCTCTTCAACCCAAATGAGCACTGGCGCTTCGATTTGACCTAGTCTCGTCTTTGTGCTCCATGTGCTCTTTCTTCGCACCCGGATGGAACAAAGAGAATGCGAACAAAACGCGTTTTTTTGGGGGTATAAAAGGTTGTCCAGTTTTTAAAGTAACATCAAGGTCTTCAGAACTCGTCCAGTCTAATCATCGCAATGTTCTTCTCGTCATTCATCGCTCTCGCTCTCGCCAGCACTGCTCTGGGTAACCCCCTCAAGAGGTTCGACGGTATTACCGTTGAGGTCTCAGGGCCTTCCGGGAGCGTTAGCTCGATCGACAACCTCAAGTTCACTGCCAAAGTCACCAACACTGGTTCAGAAGCCGTCAAAATCCTCAAGTATGCCACCATCCTCGATGACAAGCTGCCCACCAGATCCTTCACCGTCACAAAAGACGGCACCACTGTTCCCTTTACCGGTGTCAAGGTCCGTACTCTATCGAGACTTATGATAAATAGATTTATGAATTGATTCAACCAGCTCTCCGTTTCATTAAACGACCTTGATGATACCGCTTTCGCCATCATCCCAGCCGGCAAAACTATCACCGTTAACCATGATGGTGCGCACCTGAATGTGTAACATATCATAGCATTTTATTGACCGCTTGCTCCAGTCGCCTCTCTGTTCGACTTCGCCTCCGCCGGAACCGGAACCTACTCCTTCGAGCCCATCACCAACTTCAAGATTTTGGAGGCCGCAGACAAGAACTTCGAGGCCACCAACTTTGCCAAGGTCCAATCGCCCACCAGCAAGGTTACAGTCAACGTCACCGGTGATGTCGCTAAGCGCGAACTTGCCGAGTTGAATAAGCGAGCCACCAACATCTGCACAGACAGCTCAAAGAAATCCTTCATCTCCGCCAGGTCAGACGTCTGTCGTCATTATTCCACAATATCAACTCTAACACAAATTATAGTTACACTGAAGGAAAGGCATTGGCTTCTGGTGGTGTTTCTTACATCAACTCCAACGGCGCCAACACTTTGTACAGGGCTTACTGGGGTAGCACTTCAACATCACGCGTCACCTCTGTCCTGAGTGCCGTTGCAAACGAGAACTCTTCCTCCAGGACGTGAGTGGCGTTCCACATATTCATGTTATTATATAACCGCTTCTTAAATCCATTGACAGTTTGAGCTGTGTTGATTCTTACGGCGTCTGTTCTGGTGGTGTCATTGCTTACACCGTCATCTCGACCACCAACGTATGTATCTCAAAATATTTATCGACAAGAATGGGAATGAACAAGGGTCCTGTAGATCTACTACTGCAGCATCTTCTTCAACGAGGTCCCCTCCACCAGCCTCTGCTCTGGCACCTCCGTCGCATCCCGCAATGTCCGTGGCGGAACTACCCTTCACGAGGCAAGTCTTACCCTGACCAAAAATTGCAAACACTCATCTCCTCCCTTAACAGCTCACCCACGCTGTCGCCGGCACTGATGATGTCACTTACGGTTGCGCTGCTGACCAGGCCCTTTCTGATTCTCAATCCGTCATCAACGCCGACAACTACAACGTATGTTGTTGAAGTCTGATGTCACTATAATTCGTCTGACGAAATTCACAGTGCTTCACCACTCAAGTCTATGCCGATACTCACTGCTAGATTCCCTTTCGATGTTGCTCTCCTTGATACATCCGGCGATTGTACATATGTAACAAAAGATAAAACTGCTGAGATTCGTATCATCCAAATCCGACTGCGTAAACCTCGTGAGATTTGACTAGACATGATGCACCCCGAACAGACTCGCCTTGGCCATGCCCAGTGTGCATCTTTTGAGTAGTGGGTGGAATATACGAGACATTTCTAATTTCATTAATCCCATTACGGGCTAGATGTGTTCGTCCGGTTCTTTTAGCATGTATATTGTTGCCCCAGATCCTCACCCCCCTCTCAAGGCGTCACAGCATCACCAGACATCAGGTAACAGCGATGGTTCATAAGCTCAAGATAGTACCTACGATCTCGGTCGGTTGGAGGGCCCCATACTCCCACCCACTACAATCGTTACATATTCAGCGACGCGGTTAGCATTCAACGGCACTGCCTATGAGTGCTACCTCTGTCACGTCGCCTTCAGAAAAATGAAAAATCTCAATAGACACTTAAACTCGCCTGCTCATAACAGCGACTAGCCCAAGTGTCCGGGTGTAAAAGTGCAACGCCAAGTTCAAGATTCAGCACATCGAGCACGGGATTTGTGGGTTGGCGAAGTTCAAAGAAGTCCAGAGCCATTTTGAAAGTTTGACCGACCAATTCTCACGCGCCTGAAGTTCTGATATTGTACATATTCAAACACCTTGAGCTTTAAATTAGCCCCGTTGACGCTGAATTTTGTAAGAGGGCTGTAGCATAGGTTGGCCCGCAATACCTGGTGGCAGGTGCCGACCTAATCTCCAGTTTCACATACCCAACGTACAACGACGAAGTTGGTGTTGTTCCTTCTTACGTTCTATGTTTGCTATAACCACCTCGGCTCACTACCTACGCATACTGTAAACTCTGATGGTACTATATTATAACTCTCTTGGACTTCAGTACCTTTTTTCCTATGGCAAGTACATGTAAACATAAAGGTAGATGCAATTTTATTTGGATTGTGACTGCGGGCTACTTAGTGGGCCTGTAATTAACCTCCTCCATTGTGTATGGTTCCGCCTTTCCTTTCTAATCAGAATTTGCACATTACTCACTGAACGTAAAGCTCGGGATTTTTTCACCGAGTTGGTATCCAAATTACTGTAAAGGTCGCTCTTGTAATTGTTGACGCTCCATTCAATGTCTGGATATCGTACATTTTACCTCACAAAAATTCAGCAGAGTGTATTGCGGCATTTGCCATTTAAGTTCTGTCAGGAAATGGGATGCACGCCACTGTTTATGTATAGACGCGGACTTTCTGCGCTCCTTCTAGCCCGCAGAAGACTCACACGTGAGGGTGGTGGCAAGACCGGGTATAAAAGGTTACTACCTCTTTATCTAATCCATCTCTCGCTCCCCCATCATCCGATATACTTGATCAGAAATGCCGACTTTTGGTTGTCTTGACTGCTCGCGTCGGTTCTTCTCTGTGAGCGCCTTGTTCGATCACTGTTCTTCAACCGGCCATTCCTCTGGCTGCAAACTATGCAATAAGTTTTTTTCTACCACTGGTGCCCTGCAACAGGTATGTTCAAGGTGTTTCATCACTATCACTAACTCACAAGTGGAATCTTTAGCATATCCGAGGTTCATCAGCTCACTACGATTGGAGCAGTGATAAAAGTTCTGATGAAAGTTCGGAAGAAGAAGACGAAGATGACGAAGATGAATATCTTTGTAGTAAATGCAACCGCTTCTTCGTCGACGACGCAGCGTTAAACCAGCACCGTCTGAATAATTCTGAACATAACTGGTGCTTCACTTGCGACAGAGACTTCAAAACCGTTGAAGGATTGAATCAGGTTCGTTCATGGTTTGTCCTATCTTCAACCGTTGTCCCATCGAATCATTTAGCATATCCGAGATTCACCAGCTCACTACGATTGGAGTAGTGATGAAAGTTCTGATGAAATTTCGGAAGAAGACGAAGAAGAATGCTTTTGTGACAAGTGTAACCGCTCCTTCGTTGACGACACAGCCTTAAACCAGCACCGTCTGAATAGTTTGGAACATAACTGGTGCTTTACTTGCGACAGAGACTTCAAAACTGTTGAAGGATTGAACCAGGTTTGTTCATGGTTTATCCCATTGTCCACTGTCGTCTCATCGAATTCTTCAGCACTCCTCGTCGTCCCAAGCACATAAACAGAAGAAACGTCAGATTATGAGCCAGGTTTGTACTCTCCCTGTCGCATGATGGATCATTGACACGCCGCTACTTAGCAAAATGCCCCATCGACACCCAAGACATTCGACTGTTTGTTCTGCGATCAGAAATTTAAACAACCATCTGCAGTTGCCATGCATATCGAATCAGGTCGCCACAAGATCACCAGGCACCAGGTAACGGCGGCAGTCCACAAACTCAGGATAGTGCCTACTATCTCAGTAAACCGTCGTTTGGAAGGCCCCATACTCCCACCCACTACGATTGTTTCATATTCAGCGACAGAGTTAGCATTCAACGGCACTGCCTATGAATGCTACCTTTGTCATGATACCTTCAGGAAGCTGAAGGGCCTTAACGCACATCTGAACTCGCCTGCTCACGATGACGACGAGTTTAAGTGTCCGGGCACTAAGTGTAGGTCCGAGTTCAAGTTGGTCTCTGGGCTGATCCAGCACATCGAGTGCGGGACATGTGGACTGGCGAAGTTCAAGGATGTCCAAGGCCATTTTGAGAGCTTGACCGATCAATTCTCGCGTGCGCTGAAGTTCTGATATTGTACGTATCCACATCATCTCGAGCCTAGCTCCGGTAACACTCAAATCTGTAGGAGGACTGTAACGTAGGTTGGCGCGAGAGTCTTTTGGCGCCAACCTGATTTCCAGCCCTCACATAACAAATGTACAACCACGAACTCAGTATTCTCCCTTGTCGCCCTCTGGGCTTGTACTACCACTTTTTTCACTTGAGTGTGGTGCTTCGATTATGTGCCGTATGTATATTTTGCGTGAAAGTGATATTTTGTATTACATACTTCGGTGAATGGGCTTCTTTTGAGTGCGTGAAACCAAACAAGCCGGATTGATGACTCACTCAGCCAAGCGCGGATGGGCGGGGCCGGCAAAAAACCCTCCTCAATGGTTCGGGGTCTCGACGTTCAACGATGTTCACCTCGAGCTCCGGACCTTGAGCCTCCCCCTCGTATGACCTTCGCTACATATTTTCTTGGACTAGGTTTGCAATTCTCTTCTAAACTTCAAACTCGGGGCTTGCGATTATTCCGAACTTAGGTCCAAAGGCCAAATCTGCTGCTGCCTGCTGCTCTGCCTACTGAAAGTAACCAAGTAAATCTAGACAGCCCCCATCTTCAGCATAACTTGGTAATGGAAGTCACAATACTTCACACTTCACCTGGGCGTACTACAAGTCCGCATCACATACACCTCGTAGCCCGGTGATGCGGCATTTTCCATTTGGGTTCTGTCGGAAACCGGCCGGCTCGACCAAGATCTACACGTGAGCACGGCGGTAAGGTTATATTATATGTAAGGCCATTGCTTCTGTTATGCTACATCTCTCCTTCCCCCATCATCTCATAGACCTCAACAGAAATGCCGGCGTTTGAATGTCGTGGCTGCTCACGCACCCTCCGTTCTGTGGATGCTTTATTCAATCACTGTTATTCAACTGGCCACTCATTTGGCTGTAAACCGTGCAGGAAACGGTTTTATAGCACGAATTCCCTGGCGCAGGTATGTTCAAAGGGGTCATTACGACTACTTGTTACCGCAACTCACTAATTATTCCACAAGCACATTCGAGACTCGCCGGCTCATGCGTACAGACGCAAAAAGACCAAAGCCCCGAGCCAGGTATGTATCTTCCTCGTTCCACGGCAGATTTTGACGCATTACTTACCAGCGATCATCACCCTCACTCAAGGCTAAGACATTCCAGTGTCTTTTCTGCAAGAAGAATTTCAACGCTCCATCAGCAGTCGCCATGCATATCGAGTCAGGCTGCCACAATGTCACAAGACACCAGGTAACGGCAGTAATTCATAAACTTAGGATAGTGCCTACTATCTCGGTAAATCGTCGGTTGGAGGGCCCCATACGCCCACCCACCACGATTGTCAAATACTCCGCGACAAAGTCAGCATTCAACGGCGCAGCCTATGAATGCTGCCTCTGCCACGCCACCTTTAGAACGCGTCAAAGTCTCAACTCACACTTAAACTCGCCTGTCCACGACGACGACGAGTTTAAGTGTCCGGGCGTGAAATGCAACGCCAAGTTCAAGTTGGTCTCTGGGCTGATTCAGCACATCGAGTGCGGGGCCTGTGGGCTGGCGAAGTTCAAGGAAGTCAAGGGCCGTTATGAGAGCCTGACCAAACAGTTTTCGCGAGCTCTGACGTTTTGAATCGTAGGTATCTGGGCCACCTTGAGCTTAGCTCCGTTGACACCAAATTTCGTAGGAAGACTGTAGCGTAGGTCGGCGCTGAGTCCCGATGACGCCGACCTAATCTTCAGCCCTCACATACCAATGTATATCTATGAACTCCAGCGTCTCCTCCCTTCTTGCTTTCTTGGTTTGTACTACTACTTGGCCTCGCTCCTTTGGTTCTCCGCTGGGGTGTGGTGTTTCAACTATGTACCATGTATGTATATACATGAAAATGTTATTTTTTTTTTCGCTCTTGAAATATTTGAGTATGCACGCGGAGGGAAGGTACAACGTATGTTGATGTGAGCCAGGTTACTAAGCCGTTAGCAGACGAGCGGACGGTAATTGACGGCTTGGCCTTCGCCTTAATTTCCTACTACAATTCCGTATCTTCAATTAGACTCAAGCTTCTGCACGTTGCTCGCTAAAAGTGGCTTTGCATAGTCCAATCTCCGGTAGTTAAGAATTTTTCTGGCGAGGATAGAAATATGACTCGACTGAGAAACCGTCCGGAGCCTTGAGAAGCACTTTGATACTTATTGTGGTGGTCGAAATTCTATTATAGATTGACTGCGTACTTACCAAGAACGTTCAAGCTTCAGGACTCGTGGAGACCAACGTAACCATGCCCCCGTTAATTTCTACCAGTATAGATACTCTTCTTTAGCTGATATGCACTGCGAGGTGTACGACGCGGTTATTCTTATGTACAATGTATAACAAGTAAAGGTTCGGAGTAACGCGGTCGTTATAAAAGTGAGATTCGTTTTCCCACCCAATTCCCAACTTTTCTGTTTCCCATTCCCACTCGCACCGAGCTGTGAATTACCACGATGCTGTCTGTTAATTGCCTTGAATGTCCCCTCAAATTTTCCTCCATGGAGGTGTTACGACAACATTCCCTCACTACTAGTCACCTTATGCAATGTAAACCTTGCGAAGAGTATTTTACAAATACAACGGCGGTAGAACAGGTATATTGAAAAACACGTCGAGCCTACCTCTGGATCTCATTGTATTTTCTTCCTAGCACCTGCACGTCTCTCCAGCCCACGGAAATGCTGATGATGAGCCTGAGAGTAGCGACCCCGTTGAACAATCGGTTTGTTCCCGTCGTTTCTCCGCCTTGAATTACATTAATTCCTGGATGTAGCACGCATCGTTCGATGCCGATGGTAAAAAAATCTTCAAGTGTTTATTCTGTGACCGAGTTTTCAGGTTCGCATCCGCCATCGCGATGCACATCGAGTCCGGAAGCCACGGTATAACTCGGCATCAAGTTACTGTTGCGGTGCACAAGCTAGGGATCGTCCCAACGATATCAGTAGACCGTCGGCTGGAGGCTCCCATAGAGCCACCAGCGACGATCGTCACTTATTCAGCGACAGAAGAAGCATTCAACGGGATTTCTTACAAATGCTTCTTCTGTCTTTGTACATACGCGAGCCTGCGCGGACTCAACGCGCACTTGAACTCTCCGGCTCACGACGCCGACGAGTTCAAGTGCCCGAAATGCAGAACACAATTCAAGCTCGTTTCGGGGCTCATACAGCATATTGAGAGCGGTACCTGTGCTGTTGCGGAATTGAAGGAGGTCCAGAGTCATTTTGAAAATCTTACCGATCAGTTCTCCCGAACCCTTAAGATTTAGGACGGTGAGTCAATGAATGATCTGGAGGCACTATTGTTAACAACTCTCGGCGTCAGCTCTCGACGCGTACTTGGTTTTTGCCTTCGCCAGTGTGCGATACGGTTTTGGTCGTGGAGGCCGGGCCGGGGTTGAAGACTGGTGGTGACTGGTGACTTTTTCTTGATGGTTAAGCGTTCTTGTGATTTAACGATTGAATTACTGCATGTCATACGTATCCTCATTCACTCACCCTCAATACATATCTTGTTGGCTTCTTGGTGAGAGCTCGGGCATGAGGGCGAGCGTCACAAACCAGATGGGAGGGAGAACAAACCAAGGCAAACATCTCCTTCAATGTTGCGACAAGCTGCTCGCCAAACATGGAGTCATTTGCGCAGTCCTAACCCAAGACCCATAAGCCATCCTGTAAAACGTCTCAAGTTCTCAACGGCGCATTCGGACCTGATTGAAGACGACTTTGGCGACTATAGCGTTATCTTGCCGGAAGAGCCGTACATTTTCGGCGTCTCGCACATCCAGCCACGGAGTGTTCCCAGTAGCATAGCAAGGCCGTATTATGCGGTACCAGGATTCTCGAGCGACGACAGCGAGCCTGCACCAAGAGCGGAGAGAATCACACTGGGGGGAGAGGCTGAGCTTCGGCTGAGGGAAGCGGCGAAGTTGGCCCGGAAAGTGCGGGAGTATGCTGGAACGTTGGTTCGAGTGAGCGACCATGTCAGAGCACATCAACTATAAAGATCTGACCGGCTTTTTGAGGTTGGTGTAACTACGAATGCCATTGACGCGTCGATACACGACTTTATAATCTCCCATTCCGCATATCCGTCTCCGCTTCTTTACAAGGAATATCCACGCTCATGTTGTACTAGGTATGTCTCGCATATATCTATCACCTCGAAATACC
The DNA here is from genome assembly GCA_013420905.1 of Collybia mongolica. Classification (NCBI taxonomy): domain Eukaryota; kingdom Fungi; phylum Basidiomycota; class Agaricomycetes; order Agaricales; family Clitocybaceae; genus Collybia; species Collybia mongolica. Next base: position 4,088,827 of record JAAXNY010000005.1, read on the forward strand.
TCATTAATTCTGCTCATAGTGTGAATAATATCATAGTTCATGGGATACCAGACGAGTGAGATGATTGCTTCGGATAACTCATGCGTTTCTGACCGAGCCCGAACATGTGGAAACAGTCGCCCACTTGAAAATGGCGACATTATTAATATTGACATAACCGTATTCTTGAATGGATACCACGGTGACACGTCACAAACATTCCTAGTGGGCAATGTAGTGCGTTACATCCTACCGCTGTTATAACCTCGGTTGACGTCACTCCCAGGACGAACCAGGGCGGGAATTGGTAGCTGCCACGAACCAAGTAGTAGATGCAGGGATCCGTGCCTGTGGTCCTGGCAAGAAGTTTAAGAAAATCGGGAGGGCGATTGATGAGCTCACTCGTCACAGCAAATTCTCCGTTTCATCTCAATTTACTGGGCATGGAATTGGTACCGTTTTTCACAGACCCCCGTGGATTCTTCATCATTGTATGTTTTCTCAGTTTCATATACCTCTGCTGATACCTGACATTTGTGACAGTAAACGACGAGCCTGGCGTGATGATGCCTGGTGATTGCTTCACAATCGAGGTGTGTTTGACAGGCTTTCTGTTCTTCATCGGCTGACTTTTTGTCAAAAATAGCCTTGTTTGATTCAAGGTTCCAATCCCAGGGGGTGGATATTCCCTGATGGCTGGACAGCATCTACCGAGGTAAATACCGATGTATTTTGGACAGGTACTTTTTTGACAATTCTGTGGTAGAATTGTGCTCGTAGCGCTCAAGCAGAGCACATGGTGCTCATTACGGAGCACGGGGCTGATGTACTAACGCAATGAACGGATTATATATGAATACTCTGAAGCAGGCGCAGCCAGCCTCGAGGATAAAGGATTTTCCGCGGTAAATGAAGTGTTACATATCTATACAATACTTTTCAAGAACAATTAGGACAAACTACATACAAAGCGAGAAGCAAGCAATAAACTATGCTGGAGCAGCGATCCGTTCCTGCAAAAAGTTCGACAAGATCTGAGTCAAATCAACCCCTCCTTTCCCAAGAACTGCATCGCTCTTCGCGATTATGGGTTTTGACTTATTCAGTAACGACTGCAGATCCGCAGCCATCTCGCCCGTCATCCCTCTCCGCAGTCGCTCGGCCAACGACATCGAAGGCCGGGGTGGTCGTCGCTCCTTTGACATGTCCATTCGTTGTACATCCATCGTTTGTGACTCGTCAGCGTCAGCCTCAGGGGCCGCGACGTCGAATTCGGGCTTGGAAAGCCACATCACGAGCTGAGTGACAGCATAGAAGAGGACCCCTTCTAGGTTTCTGCGTGCTGTGAGGACACCCTGTCGGACATCCAGGTTGCTGCCTGGAGCGTTGGTGAGGCTTTGTCCAGCTGGGCGGTTGACTAGGCCACGCAGCATGTCCAGAGTGCAGTTACCCAACTCAAGCAGGGTGCCCATAGAAGCCGGTTCTCCAAGAACGACTTTAGAGTGCTATGAAGTTGAGGCAGCGTCAGCTTGGGAATGTGAGGGATGTGGGAGATGGAACGTACCGGTACAATCAGCGCTTCATTCACAGGCCAATCTTCTTGCCCGCTAAGCAAGACGGATTCCGCTCTGCTGATTGCGACGAGAGTGGCAATGATGTTGCTTGACAGGCGGTACAAACGATGGACGACTTGGGCAATAACTGGCCGCTTCAACGGTTCCACAGAAGGCGGATCCTTATCCAGCTGTGCTCGCTCGTCGGCTGTCACCGGTTCGAATAAGCTAGCGAGATGATTGGGGTGCGTGATGGCGTAGTTGAGTTGCTGAATAAGTTGGAGTGCATGAGTCGTAAATACTCGTAAGACCTTGTCCACAGCAGGATTAGAATTAGCAGCTGACGGTGCACTTGCCGCAATGGAGTAGAACAAGTTGACAACCTGCTCCATTTCTTCGAGGAAAGGCGACGTAAGTGGATCTCCGATTGTCCACGATAGTGCCCTTGAAATCTGATCTCCATACAACTGTACGAAACCGCTTGCTTCAGCGTCGAAATAGTGGTTCTGACGACCGAGGGCGGTGATCACGCCCGAGACGATGGCCAGCATAGAACAATACGCGTGGTGGGCGGGACTACGTTCTCCAGGGAGTTCCGGCAGCGTCACGTCAATCAAGCCTGCACTAATAGCGGCACTGATGAAGTTGTTACTATACGCGGACAAGACCCCATCGCTAGCGAAACGTTCTGCAGCCGAAGGGTTGCTAACCAATGCCATGTGGAAGAGGAGGATGTGGGGTGCGTAGAGCGGTTGTTTGCGCGAAAGAAGTAGGGGAAGATCCGACAGGCCAACTAGATCAGAACGGACGTAGAGGTCCAGACTGCTCCTGATGATATCTGTTTCCTGGCACCGCGCAAGCCACTGTGTCGAGGACGGGTTGATCTCGCGATGGATGCACCGCTCGAACACGGCTACCAATAACTCCATGTCTCGATCCAAGTCTGGGTCCACCCGGCTCCGTGCAGACGTGAAGATAATGCGGAGGGCATCGATTACCAGTGACAGTGATACATCCACCATAGAAGTGATTGTTAGACGGTGTGTAGCGTGAAGCAGGTTGGGTCGGAGGGCCAGATTTCGGGAATGTCGCGTGCAGAAGTAGACGATCTGGAGCAGTGTTCTGTGGAATGGAACTGGTAGTGTTCCTAAGAACGATCGTGCAGGGGACTGCGATTCATTTGTGATGATACCGTGGACGTTGCGGACCAACTCGATGAAGGATTGGATTTCAGCGGGTTTGTCTGAAGTTGAGAACCACGCTACTTCTAGCATGGCGAGGAGTAGCGATAGCCTAGTGCCGTGAATGGTTGCCATCATATCGCCTGATCTGCCTTCTGCAGCGATGTCGTATGATACTGAGGCGGCTATTGAAAGGATAATGGGCCGTACAGCTGCATCCCCTCTCAGATAAGGGGCAACTTGTTGGAACAGAAACTGCCAAGATTCAGCCAAAGACATCTGGCAATGTGCCAAGGACAGATTGAGATTGACAGAACAAAGCTGCGCCTCCATAATATCGGTGTTATCGATCATGGCGTCTGCTCTTCGAGCATATGCCAGTAGTCGGTTTCTCAACAGGGAGGTTGAAAAAAAAAAGTCATCGCCAAATTCGCGCTGTTCAACGGGTTCCTGTAGTTGTACCTGTTCCAATGTGAGACCGGGAAACTGAGTTTTCAACTGCTCGATCAGTCTGTCGTGGATTTGTGGGTCATATGAGCTCGGTGCTGCATCACACACGAGATCTGTGAGCTCGTCTTGGGATTTGAAATGAGGTTCCATCTTGAGGAAACTGAGGGGCTTCTTCAAGGACGGTTCGCGACCGTGAAGTTGGAGGTGAATACCGATGTCAAGGCCAATAATGTGAACAGCGTATGATTTGGCAGTCGTGCGATAGGCGTGTGTGGCTATAGCATGATGAAGAGTCGAATGTCGAGCGCCATCCTTGTTCTCATAAGATATAGGTTCGTAAACCGGGGCCGGGCCAACCTCTTCACAGGCAATGGACACGATGTGATCCCAGAAGTCAGAGTCCTCGTGTATGGCTTGCAAGATTGGTTTGTGCTCCAATGCATGTTGCCAAACGACGTCGAGGAATCGCAGAACTGCCGACAACAGTTCAGGATTCGGTTCCCACATCTCTTTCCAGTTGAACAGAATCTCCCTTGCAACATCAATGGCACTTGTAGGTTTGGATTTCTCTGGAGTCGCGACCGCTTTCCCCTTCCCTTTGATGTCACTGGGGGTCCTGAATTGCCCAGTCACGAAGAGGTCCGCTAAAGCGGGCTCCCTGTCAACAGCAAGGGAAATGAAATCCCACACTGTGTTCCGGAGCGTAAGGTCGTCATAAGGATGCTGAACGATTTGAACAAATGAAGCAACCGTAGCTTCTGGATTTGCTAGATGGCCGATGATAGTGGGAGGGGAAGGCTGTGATAGCGAAAGAGATGCGCCAAGAGCCCGGAGGACGCGCATTGCCTCAACAGGCACGGTAGTGCCAACCTCACGTCCTTTGACGTAAAGGGCGAGAACATCGATGGGGTCAAGCTTCGACTGACTGGAGAGATTGGTGGAAGACGCGCCGCCTGTTACCCGAGCACACAATGCTTGCTCCAGGAGGGAAGGTCGAGATGCAACAGCGGACTTCTGTTTGTAGTTCAAGATCAAGCGTGTCAAGAGCAGGTGTGATTCCAGGAGGAAAATCAGGCGTCTGGCGTCCCCGACCCGACGAGCAACGTACAGCATACGAATCATCAGGTCTCCTGAAGCAATAGATGAGACAAGGGGGTTTATGGTTGAACTCGTTGCTTTAAATAGTAAAACATCGGCAACCGACTGACTCAAGGTTGCGAAAGGACGTTGATCGAGAGTAGGTGGTGCATGTTGGAGTACTTCGACGTACAACGCCGTGACACGTCTTCCAATTTCAAACCGGTCGCCAAGCTGAGCATATTTCCAGCTTAGGTGCTCAACCCAGATTTCAGTGTGCACAAAACGTGCCGCGCGCAGAAGGACCTCTTCTTTAAGTTGTTGAAGGCGAGGGTTGTCAGGAAGGACAGACGACGCCGCTTCATGGAAAAGTTGCTGTACCAGATGTAAAAGTGCAAGGGTCATCGTGTAATGGCCTGTTGACCGTTCTGATGCAAGTGCAGCTGACGCAAAACCAGTGGACCGATCCGAACCAAATAGTGCAGCCGTTGACCGAATATACAACCAAACTCGACTAGAATAATGTGGGAGCGCGAGAAGGGCTGATAATACGCTTATCGTAGATGTGATCAAGTCGGTCCGTGGTTGGGTCCTGGTTCGTGTGTGCGCTCGAGTAAGGGCTTCCTCTAAGATCATTGTTGTCAATTGGACTAGATCAGGAGGTTGGGCTTCTGTCATCGTATGCGCGACAACAGGGTCACCTGCTTCCAGGGAGAGCATTAATTGTTCGGCCTGTGCAGGGTTATCCTGGATCAAACTGCGGACGAGATTTAGAGCATCTGTGATAATCGTCTCATCCCCTTCGCTGACCATCTCAGTGCCAATCTCATCGATTCGTAGACTCTTGATTTGAGGGATATCCCGCCTGCCGAACGATACATCTTGGTATGCGCCCCCTGAACCAGAATGCATCCTCCGCCGGTTAACATAGTCCGTCAGGACCTCCAATATGACCTTCCAGCCTGAATGTTCATGTTGCCAGGAAACGATGACAAAATCATTTCCGTCCCCGCTGAGTAGACGCCCAACGGAACGGGCAGGAAGAATCGAACCTCCAGGAAGTTTGATAGGACGTAGGTTCACGTAGGTCAGATTTGAAGTGCCATTCGTTCCAACCCGCTCCTGCTGTTTCTCGTACAGTGCATGCGGTCCTGTGCAAGCGCTGATTGGGATGACCTGGGAGAAGGTAGAGAGCTGATTGAAGTAGTAGAAAACATGACGGTCGCAGAGATCCCGTGCATCGGAAAGGCCGAGGCCTTCATTGGAATGGTCTGCAGTGGATAAAGGGTCTGTGTCAAGGAACCCTGTAGCTGTCATGGCGCGAAGGAGTCTGATGAGAGGCTTAATGTGGATGGGGAAGCGTGAACGTGCAACGTCGAAGATGGCACGGCGCGCAAGACCATTCTGCCAATCCGACTGCCAATATTGCGCGCAAATGCCAACAATTGACTGGCTCTCACTTCGGCCGAATAGGGCAATCCATACATTGACGAAAGCATCGAAATCAGGAATCATTTCCACTGGTACCAATTCGACGAGGGAAATTAAGAGTCCTACGCCGATATTAGAGCATGATGGCAGTCTGGCGTAAATAATAACGAACCTTTGATTACTGAGCGGAAAGCCACAGCGTTTGGGTCTGTCACACTGGATCCTTTCCTCCAAGCTGCAGCTGTCACGAAAAGCGGTGACTGTGTCAAAAACCTCTCCAGAAGCCCGAAAAGTCCAACCTCTGGACTTAAACAAGCTTTCGACATCAGTATGTGAGTTGGCTCATGGTCCTTTGAGTAGGCTCGACTAAGGTGCGGGAGGATAGTCTCAAAGAAGGGACGATAAGACGTTGGTATTTCCTTAAGCTCCCCCACCCTCGATGCAAGGCGCGACAGCACAAACGCCCACGCCAGATATGTGCATGCGTTTTGACCGTCGACATGAGACATGACAATCTGGTGTATTCGCTCCAATGAATGCGGAGACGATGCATAGAAGTCCTTGCGATCCGGGTCATCTGATATCTCCATTGCACCAGGTTCCCCGACAGTCTCAAGTTCCAGAACCTCGATTGTGATTAGCACCCAAAGTGCAGCACAATCTTCCTGCAGTTGAACTCCCTCGTCATCCAACAATAGTGTAGCATTTATCTGTTTTGAACCGAGCTTTGTTCCGTATGCTGCTTCGAATATCTTCTCCACTAAGGGCCCACTGCACGACGTGAATCCCCACATTGTCCAGAAGAGAACCTCCAATAAAACAAGCTGCTCCTTGTTCACCTGCTTCGCCCAACGTGATGCTGCCTTTGGATCCCCATTTAGGGCAGCAGGGAGCTTCTCTTTTGTTTTGCGAATATATTCAGTGATGAGGGATTCAGCGAAACTCTGGCCATCGGAAAGAAGTTGGGGTAGAAAGTCGGTCGCGGCTTGGTGAACAGGGTCGGCCGCGTTTTCTTTGGCGCGGAAGAGAGGTATTAAGGTACGGAGGACGGAGAGTCGTTCAGAATGATAAAATGGAGCGATCGCTTCGAGGAGTTCGGGAACTAAGGACTCTGCAGACAACGGCTCGACATGTGAGGGTAAGCCCTCGTTGTAGAGGAAAGACCGCAGCAGGATAAATGATTGGACCTGGTCGATCTGGAATTTGGCGCTGATAGCAAGGGCAAATTCCTTGTCCGTCTCATCGACGCGAAAAGTAACACCATCTGCCAAAACAACCGAACCACTCTCAATCTTTTTCTTCGACGCGTCTGAGGGCTCTCCAAAGGGGTTGGTTATAGCAACGAGCTGTTGCTTGCGAGGATTGAGATATTCTATAAGATGTTCTTCTCTCACGCCTTCTAGGTGGCCGGACAGAATCGAGTGAAGTTGAAGATATGTCCTAAAAAGTACGACAAAAGTTAACTATGGTTGATTGGTAGCGCTTATTTGGTTTTCATATTTCACTCACACATCACAGAGGCTGGATCGTTTTGAGGACTCGCCCGACATCATGCAGAGTAGTTGAGCAGATCCGAGTTAAAGCGTTGCTCACCACCGGCCGACGCGCTGAGCACCTGTTTGGCAAATGTCCCAATGTACATCAAAAACAAACTTAACACAACACAACAAGCATGGTCGGAAGTACGGCCCGACCCCTTCACACCATCAACACTAGCTCACCCCCCCAATTCGATTCTTCTCATTCTGCGGCCTCCGTTTTGTTCTCCGTATTATTAAGGAATAACGGCGTTAGTCAGACATACCTTTGCGCCGATGACTGAATAATGATGACCGGGCCACCGCCAACCTTTGCGTATCTGATTTCTAGTCTCATAAACCCGCCCGCGTGTGATCGGTGCAAAGTTTCGTTAGAACCAGCCCCAGTACGAGCATGTTAATGGCATGGGCTTTAACGACTGTGCTTAGAATGATGGAAGCACCTGACGTTATGCAAGAAGCTCGGAAGATCGGATGCCACGCTCGAAGAGTGCGATTGGGGTCCATGTGTAGATATAATGTGCGCTTGCCTCTCATCTAGTCAACAAGGAAGCTGATTTTCCCCTAGACTATAGGCATAAGCCCCATCCATGGATGTAGACTTAAAGATATACTTTGCTTGCATACTGTTGCGGTGCTGGAAATGCAATGCCAAATAATCAAACGGGAACCTTCAGCTTTGTGGGGGATGCAAACGAATCGCTTGCTGTGGCAACGGTACGTCGCCCACGTCATCGACTCGAACTTCGACAGCAGCTAAATTGCTGCGCTAGAATGCCAAAGAGGGGATTGGGCACAATACGAACCCTTTTGTAAGCCCCACAGCGAACTTGAGGCGGACCTGAGAGTATTGCGATGATACTGGCGGGGCTGCATGCTAATCGGACTGGTTTCCCATCAAAAAAAGATTATTTGGATACTCAAACGCGCAGTCAGAGTGTTACGAAAACGATGCTAATGAGAATGGCGCGCCCTTCGCATTTTTCGCCACCCGAAAGGGAACCACTCAGGTTCGAACCATGCTGTCCCGTTTGGTAGGCACAATATCAACCTCTCCAGATTTTGTAACTTATTGAAATCATCATGATAGTGCGCGAACATTGCAAGATATCAGAATGGAAAATGATATTTATCCTGAAGCCTATCCGCCCCGTACTTTCCTACATGCAAAGATTGTAATATATCATCCTTCTGCAGCCAGGAACACGCCACGATTGGCCGCCATATCCACAGCAAAGTACCATACGACAATGGGCTCGATGGATCATCCCAATGCAGGACGAACCAGGAGATCCTAGCAGACTGTACTTTTGCAGAGGACGCATTCGCAGACACCCCGGAGGTTCGATCCCACTATCAGCCAGGACCCGTGAAGAGTGCCGCGAGTCTCTCATCGACCAGACATGGCGTGGAGAATACCTTCCGCCCATTAAAGAAATCAACATGTCATTAACGGACGAACATCTCATGACGAAGCCGCGGTAGTAGTGACGTTCTAACTTCATCGATGACCGTCCTTTTTGCGCTCGAGAAGCTAAACCCCGGCGACGATTCCTGGACAAGGAAGGAGACCTTACAGCCCACTTTAGCCCAATCAGCTCATTCAGATTTCCTCATCTTAATGACTCCCCAAGGTCATCGGTGCGAACAGCGAGGAATTCCAGCGCTTATCCTTTCTACACGAGAGTTTTCATCCTCTCCCAGCCCTCAAAGTCCTAAAGGTAACAGCCGCTTGAATCGCGGGGTGTTTTCTGACTATATAGATTCTGCTGTGTGGTCCTGAACTTCATGGCTCTGGGTCCGGCGCAGCCCCTTACGAGCAACAGCTCCTTGATTGTTGTAAGTGCTTCACGTTTTGAGCAAGAAGTTCCGTACCAATCCCTACATGTCTTGCCGGGACCGCAGCGCGAATCGTGGTGATAATATATCACAATTATATTATGGAGAGTCCGTACTCGATTGATTTCACAAAGGCACAACCTCTGATAAATGCCACAGCACGTATCATGCTTTCGTGAAAAGCAAGGGACGAAATTATACGGCGCCCGATGTCGCCGTTGCCTTCAATACTGGCTGCGGGGCAGGGCTTGAAACCCAGAGCATGACGGACCGGCTGCTAGATCCTCTCACCGAAAGCTCACATGGCGCGAGATCGAGCAGATTCTAGTCAGGAACAAAGTACCGACGTTGTTCACGGTACGGCATAATTACAATTCAACTTGCAACCTGGGAGTAATTCAAAAAGTAGGCAATAGATAACGAAAATGCGAAAAAAGATGGACGCCTTAAATCTGCGGGCGCCAATTTCATGCCTGACTCGAACGTCAAGTCAACTTATGGGGGAGTATGCTCTCATTCCACGCGCTCTTACACGACTAGGGGCTTCCAGTCCTACAATCGTTGGATTGTGGGTGGATTCCGATAGCGCGCTGTTGCAGCTCTGGGGTCTAATGTGAGTGTGGGTTTCTCTGACTTTCATGGCACTGGTTTTATTTCGGCAGCGGGTCTGACACATGTCCGATTTCAACTCTGTATTAACTTGGCTGCCTATGATCATCACTTTCGACATCTGGAGGTTCCGCATGATCTAGTTTATCTGCACTGGGTTCCACTTCTTGGGGTAAGATAAGGTTGAGGATAGCAGCTACGATGCCCGAGGATAGGACTAAACATTTCAATATTGAGCGTCATCACTTCTTCAGTTATGACTGACTTACACGGTGTGCTTTGCACGATTGTGATTGAGTCAAATAGACCCTGGAGCCCTTTGCTACGATTTTCAACTCGATCAAAGAGATGTGTAAATATACCAGGAACAAGCAGGTCCCCGAAGCCAAACGACAGAGCTGCTGCCAGCACGAAACGGTCTCGCCGTGTAAATCGTACGTAGGATAGGATACGGACCCCTGATGCGGTCACACTCGCGAAAAGGAACGTTGTCACGCCCCCAAGTACGGGGTTAGGAATGGCTAGGAAAACACCTGATATCTTTCCCAAGACACCAAACATGATGAGGAAAAAGCAGCACCATCTCCCCGCTCCTCGGTTTGCACATCGAGTGATGGCAATCACCCCGTTGTTTTGCGCAAATGTGGAAAGGGGGGCAACGGTGAATAGTGCGGACATGAATCCTCCAATACCATCAACCTGTCGAAGTTTATCAATGGGGGATAAGGTAAATACGGACGGAGCGACAGACTAGTAATCCTCCCTGTATCCTCGATTCGAATTCCTCGCCCTCAACTTCAACCCGGGATACTTCCGCTGATGCAGTGATATCACCTATGGCTTCCATTGCAAGGGAGACTAGCAATAAAACGATGATATATTGAATTACATGAAGCTGTGCTGCCTTACTGCACACATACCATAAACGGCCAGCATTGGTAATATGGCAGGCGGGTAAACTGATATTTTGAAGCGACGAACCCTATTCGAGTTTGAGAGTTGTGGCTCAAACGCCGTTGAAGGTATACGCCCACCATAGAAAGGTAATGACGGGTGCTGATTTGATGGTACTTCCATCTATATAACCAGCAGCGCCCGCCACGATACATCCGACAGCAAGGCCGACAATTATACTGATATTCTTGAGAAATGGGGACCCAAAGATTTCAGTGATAATGATAGCTATGAATGATAGGAATCCTAGGCCGATGAATTCGGCTGAACCCCAACTAACAAAATAAGTTGAATGAAATTGACTTGGAGTAATTTTACATACGCAAGAGGCCGTGGTGCAAAGATGGTGGGGCAGAGCTCAAAGATGCCAGCTGCGGGAGAGTCCTTGCAGTCATTAGACCCGCCGCCCCAATTGGGTATGCCTGACGCGCCGATGAGAGAGGCTCCGATCATGAGGACAACCGTTCCTAATATCAAATTACTAATTAGAGCTGGTCATATATGCTTGAATCAAACTAACCGGTGACCATGGGAGGGAACACCCTCTGCAATATTCGAGGTGGCGCAAAGGACATAAATATTTCGAGAAAGGAGCAAATCAACGAAGTTCCTTGGTATACCGCATTTGTTCACTGAACAAGACACGATGTGACATTCCTCACCTAATACCATGCCATACGCGTCGGGACACGGCCCTCGAGTAACGCCTGTAGCCAAAGTCGTAGATGGACAAGTTCCATCTCTGTACATTGCTTCGAATATCTACCCCACAGATCCTTGCAGTCAGTATGGGGCTCAACGGGGTGGAAAAAGAAGCACAGACCGCATTAGCTGTGCTGAGGGTCGAGAAGCTAGTTCCTACTACTGTTATCAGACCAGTTCCTAGGTAATATCCGTGAAAGAGCTTTATTCGCGACATCTGGAGAAGACTCAGGGTGCCTGGCATGAAATCAGTAAAATGCCAGAAGCCGTTGGGGTTGGATCAAGTGCTAGTACACACCACCACTAATCAGTGAGGCCGAGATCATGTACGCCGAAGTTTCATTGTCCAAATTCAGAGAAGACGCTAAGATAATGGGAGGCGTAATCAAACCGGCAAGCATCGCAAGAGCATGCTGTAACCCGCTTGTAATGGCCAGTACAAGGGGTAACTCTGTATTCAAGGCATAAAAAGGCGGGAGGCGAGGTTTGCTTCTGCCACGAGAGAATGGAAGGGTTGGTGTACATAGCCTTCCGAAGGCGTTAGATGATCGCACCGACATTGATAAGTAATTACATACCATGCATAGTCGTAGTCGCCAAACCAGCCATCATGGGTTGTCGTTTTTTCACCAATTCGAGAGATCCTCATCCGAAGGGGTACGTCGCCACTCTCAGTCGGGATCTCAGGTACTGTGGCGGTTTCTTGAAGAGTTTGACTTGGCTGTAGTTCATCCTTGTCTGTTTGACTACCCATAATTAGAACCAGCAGTGCCTTCGTGTCGACAGCAGCGTGGGTTTAGAGCGTTTACTGGCTTGCACTTCAGCGGGAGGGAAGCGATGTCATTGAGCAGGCTATGTGGGAGAACTTAGAGGACTTGACAGAAGGCGATAAAGAAGTAAAGATAAGGCATGATTGATTTTCCACTCATTGACGTGTGCCAGTGGGGGTGTGGAAGTATTTAGACCGGCCCGTCTGCGAGAAGCACAGAAACGATAGTGGAGTGATCAATGACCCAGAGTCACGGGGCGGGACGGTTACGCATATATCACGTTGTTTGTCAATGTCATCACGTGTGTGGGCGAAACGAACCAGAGAAAGATCTCAAGTTCGAAAAAAATCTCGGATGGCGACGACATACCAGTACCTCCAATATGATCTTTCACTCTGAAAGTTCATGTTGTCACGCCTCCAAGGACAGGGTTAGGCATGGCCAAGAAATCACCTGATATTTTTCTCAGAATACCGAATAGGATGAGGAAGAAGCAGCACCATCTCCCTGCTTCTCGGTCTGCACGTCGAGTTATAGCAATCACTCCGTTGTTTTGTGCATATGTGGAAAGGGGGGCGACAGTGAACAGTGCGGACATGGATCCTCCAACTTTACCGTCAACCTATCAAGTTTTATCAATGGGGGACAAGTTGACATCAGACGGAGCGACAGACTAGTATTCCTCCCTGCATCCTCGATTCGAATTCTTTGCCTTTAACTTCAACCCGGGATACTTCCGCCGAGGCAGTGATATCACCTGTGGCTTCAATTGCAAAGAGAGACTTGCAATAGAACGACGATGCAATGAATTACAAGGAAATACGCTGTCTTACTGCACACATACCATAAACGGCTAGCATTGGTAGTATGGCAGGCGGGTAAACTGATATTTTGAAGCGATGAACCCTATTTACGAATTTGAGAGTTTCGCCCAAACGTCGTCGAAGGCGCACACTCACCATAGAAAGGTAATGACAGGGCTGATTTGATGATACTTCGTCGCCTTCTCAATAATTCGAGAGATCTTCATGCGAATGGGTGCGGGGCGATTCTCAGTCGGGGTCTCAGGTACTGTGATGGTCTCTCGAAGGGATTGACTTGGTTGAAGTTCAGAGTCCTTGTTTCTTTACCGTCCATTGTTGAAACCAGCGGTGTTTTCGTCTCGTGGGTTAAGAGCGTTTGTTCACTTGCGCCACAACGAGAAGAAGCGATGTCATTGAGCAGGTGGGGGACATCAGAGGGTCTGTAATGATAGAAGACGATAAAAAGCAATAATAGATGATTTGATTTTTCACTCATTGACGTGGGCCAGGGGCTGTGGGCCGCTTGCTAATGTAGAGCCTGGAAGCGTTCTAAGTCCTTCAAGTAGCCAATAAGAATTACATACATTCTGGAAATACATCATGCAATAGAACATCCAATTAAGTCTCAACAGCCATATCTTCCCAATCTTCCTCCGGCTCATCCTCAAGGCGACCCCCCCTCTCCATGAGCTCTCCGAGATTCACGGAACGTGGTATAGGAGATATCCCCTGCTTTCCAAGTAGTACGCGTTCCACTGTCTCATCCCAGTGTGCCCCACTTTGGAAGAACCGGCGTTTCGCTGTCTTCCCAGGCAGAGCCCCACATTCATAGTGCCCGTAGCCGTGCTCGTGGGCAGGGATATCGAAGTACTGTCCGGTGAGAAGGCTCATGCGTTTCCTGGGCGCGGAAGATCTCACGGACCGTGCGTTAGTGCGGTGACGACCCGATGTGGGGTCGTCATCGGAATCCCATGAGTCTTGGTCTTCAGAATCTTCTGATGCTGTGTCCGATTCTTGCAGGTTGTACACATAACGGGCGTGTTCTTGTTGAAGTTGTTAAATATTTTATTCAAACAGTAAGCTGAGATAACGTACGGGCAAGGCGCTCATCTAACTCGTCTCTCCCTTCATCTTCGTCCCTCCCAAAACCAAGATGTTGCTTGATACTTTCTCGGGGCACGTCGTGCATGCCCACAGAAGGCGCAGGTATGAGTTCTTGTAGTTGTTCAAGAGCTGTTATCCTGTGATTATAACAATTAGATCGCCGAAATCAACGTATATGGGATGGGACAAACCTAACTTTCTCTAAAGAGCCATCTTTAACGTTCAGGTCGTCCATATTATTCTCCACGACCTCCAGGCGATATCTCGGTCCAAACCACTCGAAATATTGATTCCAGGGTAGATTGGGATCGATTGAATCTTCAATCCCGAGGGCACACGCTGTCTCATAGGTCCATGTCCGAGCCACATTCTTGACTGTATATCCACCACCACCAAGGAGTATGAGGGGGATATTCTGCTTTCGGAGGTACTGCACGCAATGTGCATGGCCGTACATAGTAAGGTTAAAGCATCCGAGCTTGTCTCCCGCCAGGGAATCGGCGCCACATTGTAACACAACTGCGGATGGTTTGTAGACTTCGAGGATTTTGGAAATGACCTGAGTTGTTAATTAGCCCATATGAAATAACGACAAGAGAATCGCTCACCGGTTCAAAAACACTTCGAAACGCTTCATCTGTGATACCATCCTTCAGTGGAACATTAATCGCGTATCCCTTCCCCTTTGCCCTCCCTCTATCCTCTTGAGTCCCCGTCCCTGGGAAATATTCTCCAAATTTGTGGAAACTGCACGTCATGACGCGATCGGTGGTATAAAATGCCTCTTCCACTCCGTCTCCATGATGACAGTCAATATCAATGTACAACACGCGTGGATACGACCTCAGAAGTTCAAGTATCCCTAGAACGATGTCGTTGATGTAGCAAAAACCTGATGCTTCACGTTTTTTCGCGTGGTGAAGCCCCCCAGCCCAGTTAATTGCAATGTCGGCGGATCCGGAGGTTAGCCGCTGAGCGGCACCTTATTTACTCATCAGTTTCGTATAGTTATAGATATGGGTTGGAGTCAACTCACATATAGAACCCCCGGCAGATATCGAACAAAACTCGAAAACACCCTCGAATGCCGGGTTGTCTTCCCCAACCAGAACTGCCCCAATGCCGGTAAAAACAAGAACAAGTTGCCATTCCAATGCGACTCACATCTCGTTCCATGGTATGTGAGGTCTTCGGCGGTCTCGGGCGTCACTCGGTTGAGGAAATGTATGTATTCGTCGGTGTGGAAGGAGGTCATGGTTTCTGGCGAGGCACGTTTTGGCCTCTGTGATGGACTAGCATTTGAGCATGGCGGGACTTGGAATAGTTTTTTTTACTCACCAATACATGCATCTTTCCTAGCATATCATAAGCAGCCACCAAGTCGTGTGTTACGCGTATGCGGTGGGGTTTCATCGGGTGGCCGATGCCATAGGTGTACGAACCAACGTCCGCTGTAGGCCCCCGAATTAGCTTGTGCCTACCAGAAGGCTGAGAGAAATAGGCTCACAATCATAGTAGTAGGCCACTCGTCTCTTTGACATTGAAGATGATGGGCAAGAGGATCACAACTTCGCCCATCTGACATTCTGGCAGCGGCCCCGTGCACGTTTGTTCAGGCCGATCACGCAGAGCCACCCGTAAAAGACAGATGCAAATATGGAAATATGTCTGTGAGGGGTCTTTTGCACGATGTTCGGCAATATTTGATCCGGTGAGATCGCTGCACCATCCGCTCCAAGCAAATGCAAACAACACCCTTGTTCCCTTTCCACGACCATCGCTAACCGAATTTCGAACTTGGGAGTACTCGTGACCTTCATTCCTTATCACCAGACGGTCCCTACGTTCACTTTCATGAAACTGTAAGCTCCACGGACGAACTCGGACTCGCCTCGCTCACAAATGTATTTGGCAGACTCTAATACACGCTACTCGTGAACGTTACACAGTTCAGCCTCCGTTGGCTCGGTCCTCATTATAAATTACTATGACGAAAATTTCGGACACAACGGGTGACACTTCGAAGAGTTCGAAGTACAATGTTGCGAAGCTTCTCTTCATTGGACTCGTATTCCATCTCGTGTATATTGGTTCTGTCTTCGACTGTTACTTTACGAGCCCTGTTGTAAATGGTATGATGCGTCACAACACAGGTTCTGCGGAAGCAAAACGCCTAGTTCTTATCGTCGGTGAGTAGAACATTTTGTTATGAGGTCAATGTTCGATAAATATACAACAATCGTGCAGGAGATGGACTACGTGCTGATTTGCTGTTCAACGTGGATGCGTTTCCTTCTATTCCCAACTCACCCAAAATTGTGGCACCGTACCTGCGATCAATTGTCGAAAAACGCGGAGCGTTTGGAATTTCTCACACCCATGTACCAACTGAAAGCCGGCCTGGTCACGTCGCCATAATTGGTTCGTAGGATTAATTCTACGCCATCACCCACAATTAAATCCAAGTTCTAGGTGGCATGTATGAAGACGTTTCCGCTGTAACGAAGGTAAATATCTTTCTCACAAGTTGGTTAAGTCGATGTTAACAAGGAACAGGGTTGGAAAACGAACCCTGTGAGATTCCCTCGAACAGCGGCAGGAATTGGGCTCACCGATCACAGGTTGATTTTGATTCAGTATTTAATCAGTCGACCTTCACTTTCTCTTTTGGCTCGCCCGATATATTACCCATGTTTTCGCGGGGTGCAACTCCAGGGAAGGTAAAGACTTGGAGTTACAACGAAGAAGATGAGGATTTCACCAAAGGTAATTCATTAAGTTTGTTCTACCGCTTGAAGCGTCATAATACTGTTTGCGCAGATGCTACTACTCTAGATGTCTGGGTTCTAGACCATCTGCGGTCACTTTTACGGAACGCGACTACAGATTCGGTTCTCGACTCCCAACTTCGATCCGAAAAGGTTGTCTTTTTCCTCCATTTGCTTGGACTGGATACCACGGGGCACTCCTACAGACCACACTCACAAGTAATTAGTCCTATTCCTGCTTTCAATCGTGACTGAGACGATCTACTCGACCGCAGGAATATATGAATAACATCCAGGTTGTTGACGACATTGTTCGACAAACCGAGGCGCTCATGTCAGAGTTCTACCAAGACAAGGAAACAAGTTACATTTTTACTGCTGATCACGGAATGTCCGTCATTGGTAATCATGGCGATGGTGGTATGTAGGCAGTTATGATCCGAATTAAATGACGGTAACACCGTCGTTAGATCCAGACAATACACGAACCCCGCTGATAGCGTGGGGCCGTGGAGTCAGAGGTCCTCTACCTGACTCCTCTCCGTCTTCTCACGATACGTACTCAAAACCATGGCAGTTGGGTCACCTGTTCAGACGTGACGTCGAACAGGCAGACATAGCATCTCTCATGGCTTCCCTACTTGGAATTGATTGGCCAGTAAATTCAGTTGGTGTGCTGCCAGATGTCGATCCCACTCAGCCTGGTTTTTTGTCTCCACGCCTGGGAGATGAAGCCGCTGCCCGCGCTGCGCTAGTCAATGCGAAGGTTAGACTTGCTCCAACCCAAAGCCTGTGAAATTTCTAATTTCTATTCAGGTAATACTCGAGCACTATAGGATCAAGCACGGTAAGCATACCCTTTTGTGGGTGTGGTTTATGCCAACTAAACCCGCGGTAGAGCTAAAGCAAACCCGAACGATTTTCTATAAACCTTTCGCCCCACTTGAAGGGGTATCTCATCACCACCACCTGGGAGAAACATCCCAAAGAATTGCCCGAATCGCGAAGGCAGAAAGCCTCATCAAAAGTCGAAAATGGTATGAGGCTCGAAAACTATCGGCGGAGCTCATCAAGACGGGCTTGGCCGGACTTCACTATCTCCAGACATACGAGCGATCATTGATTCGTGGTATAGTCACTGCTGCTTATACTGGGTGGGCTGCATATGCATCATTGTACATATCTCGTCCATTGGACTATTCTCACACGCATGGGCGGCCACCCTTGAGTTCACATGTCGTGACGGCGACTGCCGCATCCACACTCGTGGGTTTCTGGATTTTGTTCGCGACCCAGAGCTCGCCTTGGACATTCTATGTATACGTCACTTTTCCATGTTATCTCTGGCGACAGTTCCTTGTGCAAGCGATTCCAGCCCTTCGAAGTCGGCGAAGCTCAGAGCACTATGTTAGCGATTATATTGGAGTGCTCACCAAGGCGGTTGTGATTAGTGTTGTGCTCCAAGGCATGGTGGTATGTGCTTCCCAGCTCGCTTTCGGCCATTTTGGTATAATGTAACCTCTAGGCGGCATACACTTATCGATACATATGGGGCGTTGGGTTCCTTCTAATCGGAGTCGTTTGGCCCCTCACTTGGCCCAAACAAGTTCTCACGAAATATACAAAATACGCCATGACTTGGAGCCTTTTGTGTCTCATCACAGGAATTTTCCCATTGCTTTCCGTTGAGAAACAGGAGAGCCTGTCCACGATGTGAGTCGCATATTCAAGCCATCCTGAAATTCCAAACTCTAATCCTTCAGTTGGAAGTCTATTTGGGGGTGTCTTAATTCTCGTTGCCGGATGGCTTTCTGCTTCTCCAGTTTTGAAACAGTTGGAGCAAGTACACGGTGTAAAGAGCAAATACCGATTGGCAAGGTTTTTCTCAATTCAAGTAAGCATCATTGTTGAAGGTCCTGCTGATCACTAAACCATTCTCAGGCCCTCTTCATCATCATTACTATGGCAGTAACGGCGAGTTCAGTTCTCAGCCTTCAAGCCAAGGCAGGTTTGCCTCAATTAAACCAAATCACAGGGTGGATCGTGCTAGGTGACAAATTACATTGAACCCACCCTATCTATCACTTACCTTTTGCAGTGGTGGCTTCTGTATACCCTTTCATGTCTCGGGGATACCAACATACCTCATTTTCAAAGTTCCTTGTATATTTCCTAGGATTTGGACCATGCTTTGTGATCCTCTCGATTAGTGTAGAGGGACTTTTCTACGTTTCTTATTCGGCAACCTTAGTTTCGTGGGTCATGGTAGAGTCCATTGTTCGAAACGGCTCACCTCGCCCAACGGCGGCACAGACTAGCAAGATTTACCGTTTTCAGTCGGACGATTTGCGGATGGCTCTCTTCTTTCTTTTCTTCGTCCAAGTTGGTTTCTTTGGCACGGGAAAGTATGTCTTTTATGCCTCTTTTTCGTTGAAGTCCGCATTAAACTCAAATGAAATGACAGTGTTGCTTCTATCTCGTGGGTCGGACGCGTTTGATCCGAGAGTTCATGCCTAACCTTGAAAACAGGTCATTCTATTTGGAACCGGTCTATCGCCTTATACCCATTTTCAGCCCTTTTTTCATGGCAGCACTATTGGTATACACCACCATTTCCCTGATAACTGTTATTCCAACTCATTTCCGTCCTAGGTCTTCAAAATAGTGGCACCCTATGTCATCCTCTCAGTGGCATCTGCTCTACTAAATGACTTCCTTCATCTCCCACCGTTCTCCCTATTGCTCGTTGCTCTAACTCTTACAGATGGTGTGTTCAAATTTTGCGTTTCCAATTTGTACTGAACGCCACTTTCAGGAATGACACTGGCTTTCTTCTTCAACGTCAGAGATACCGGTATGCAGTTGAATTCCCAGCCTTCACTCTGCTCACTGTTCTTCAGGTTCTTGGCTAGAGATCGGGCAATCCATCAGCTTCTTCTGCATCACATCTTTGCTATTACTATGGGCTGCCGGTATATGTGCCGCCGGCGAATATCTTTTGGCAGATACCATGACCGGAAAGAATCGGTCTGTAAAGAAAAAACAATAGAACTAGTTGCGCTGTGTGCTCTGTATACTGCTTAATTTCTATTAGTATTCCCTGAAAATTATTCCTCCAGCATCTCCTGACACTCACAGCCTGTTATGATTCCCCCATGAGATTCCTAGATTTAGTATTTGGATCCTAAAACCCTCGTCCACACCACCAACATACAAAACATAGACTCCCTGAACCTCTCTGAGGCAACAGTCGACGAGGCCTGTAAACTAACCGCCCACGTGCGCGCGTCCTTGAACGGCGGTCAATATTGGAAAGGCCCCATGCCACATCACTACTAGGGAGCTTTGAAACTTAGAGCATTAAAACCTATTGAACTACTGATCATGAACTACAGCTCTACACTAAGATCTCGAGCAAGATAGCCTCTGGCCCAAGGTCCCTCCTCACCCTCACTATCTTCATCGGACGAAACCTCAACTACTTGGCGTTTTCGCTTCTTTGACGTTGAATTTACTGGTTTCTCCTTGACTTTTCGAGCTTTCTTCGATTTTCTTTACTCTTTCCCATTTTCTTTCTTGCTGTCCTTAGGTGCAGAAACATAGTTCTTGGGCATCTTTGACAGATCCCTTTGGAAGTTGCTTTCATACTCCACACATTTCATACACCACACAGATATTTCCTTCAGTTGTATGCATCAGCTGGCAGAGTCTGAGAATGAAAGCTGAATGATTATACCTCATAGCCCAAAGCAAACGCTTCCTTGATGAGTTCAACGGAAACATGCTCATAATTCTTGTCGGACCGCGCTCTTCCATATTCTTCGGCCGTCGGTTCCCGACCAAGGGAATGTCGAAGACCAGTCCGTACACGCACTGGACCCCCCCACGATTTACGTGACAGTTGCTTTGCCCAATGATTTTGGAACTATAAAGTTCGGGTAAGATACTTTGGGCAACCTTGGCAAAGCAAGCGAGAGGAAGGGGACTTACAGAAGGAGACTGTGCACTCCACTCCTCTCGCGAAAGAGGGTTGGAAGGGACGGAATCATATATGCCCATGAAATTCCAATGTGGCCGATGTGCTCTCATATTTACTCTCTCTGGTTCCTAATGGGCTTGCCTTCGCTACCCCAACAACCAAACATCAGACCTGGACCTCCAGGCATTCTTGGAGCATTCGGATTAAACTCGTAAGTCATATACCAGGGATTCCGTTCTTGAGTCGCTGTGGTAGGTGCTTGTGGGTTAGTGGAATGACCCAGGTCGCGACGTTATGATTGCTCACAGAATCCATTGACCAGGTTAAAGGCAAAAGTAGAAACCTGAAGAAGAACCCTCACGAAGCGATTATATAAAAAATAAGTGATCAGGGTCCGATTATGGGCCCGTTCGGCAAACTAGTTAGTTGCAACCGACTTTATGTCCTTGGTCGCCATTTTGATGAACGGACGTGTCGAACCGCTCAAGTCGAGGTATTATTCGAAGTCCGCGACAGGTCCAAATTTCCAATCGCGTTGGATTCGGTAACACGTGGGAGAAAGAAAGTATCACCTGATCCGAGAATGCATCACGACGCGCTTCCAGCTGTTCCGAATTGAAGATTTGAGGAAAAGACCACATGCCAGGTTTGCGAGGGTATCGATTCACAATGGTGAATGACTGACTGCTTTGCGCCTGTAGGCAATCGGAACCGAACTTAAACCCTCCAAACCGATACATGTAAGCGCCGTTATTACGTGTTGTGCTGTTAATGATCCACTTGAATGCAGATCCTAACTTAATCTATGAGGAGTCTCCGACTCTCCACGTCTTACCTTGAGATCGGGCTTCCATACCGATATGGCCCTTGGTCCAGTATGAAGAAAAGGAGTCTAAGTGGCAGGTCCAGCATAGAAGTAAGACCTATGCTGACTCACCGGTGTGCCCATTTATGAACAATTCACGGCTCGGACAATGCTCGTCCCTTTAATGAGTCTATCATTAAAATTCCTTGTCGATGAATAGATTAAACTTAACATAAAAGAGGGGACCAGAGGCCTCGTCTAGTCATCAAACAAACTTGGACTTCCCTGCCTATCTAGACTTCAACATTGTCTTGGCCAGCTCTTCTTTCGTCCTTCCTTCCCTTTCTTTCTGTCCTTTGACCAAACATAACACAACCCTTGGGAAATATCGATGCAGCGCGTTGGAGATCATGACATACCTGGCACACTTCACACGTCATACAGAAATATTCCCTAATCCATGCGCACCAGTCATGGAAGACTTGAAATTAACAGATTCACCATTCACCCGGTTGTCATGCTGCTTAAAGGTATTTCCTCTATACCTCGAAAGATTCGACTACACCAATAATCCTCGATCTTTGGTTGCTTTTTCTACTGTGCTGGTTTGGACTGTGATGCCCAACCAACAAATCTATTATGTCAAGGAGAATTACACAGAGTTGGATCCTTCTATCGAGCCTGGTCATCTGTCCAGGGTATATCATTTCCTTTGACAGTGTCTTTCTCGCCAT
Organism: Collybia mongolica; assembly: GCA_013420905.1. Classification (NCBI taxonomy): domain Eukaryota; kingdom Fungi; phylum Basidiomycota; class Agaricomycetes; order Agaricales; family Clitocybaceae; genus Collybia; species Collybia mongolica. The sequence goes on from JAAXNY010000005.1 coordinate 4,111,103, forward strand.
AACTCTCCAAGCTTACCAGAATGGAAGGCTTCGGGCGTTTGATACCGGGTTTTCAACCCTACTCCTAGCATCATGCACCGTTGATAGCGTCAGGATCTTATAAAGAGCGTAATGCGACTTTACTCATAGCCTGTCAGCGCTATCTAATGGTTCTCGACGGTTGAGTCGTGGCTTTCAAATTGCTATATCTTGGGTCCGATCGTCAGGTGCCGTAAGCTTCTTTTCCTTATATGGACCAACTGGTGTTCTCAAGTGGCTATAGGAAGTGTTCAAACGTACACACATGTTGGTCATTGTTCGATCCAAAGTGGGGTCCCACCACGCGTGCTGCTGTGGAGGCTGGTGTATCCCCGGACTCCGGGCGTATGGCCCACGGGAATTGAGACCCATACATATAAGGCCTGCGCATCTCGAAGAGCCCAGAAACCATCACTTCTAAGATACAGCATGCTTCTCATTATCACCAAGGGCGTCGCCCTCTATATTATTTCTTGGATACTCTGGCGCTGTCTGCGTCGACTTGTAGTGAAGACAGATCTTGACAACATTCCCGGTCCGGTATCCCATTCGTTCTGGAAAGGTATATTTGTCCTGCATTCTGGCACCGCACCCTCTGAATGCCACAACAAAGGAAATTTCGGGATGCTATTCAACACTAATGCCTGGGAATACCACGATGAGCTTACGCGACAATGTGTGCCAAGTTACCTTCTACCACTGTCACGATACTGATACTATCCCTAACTAGATGGCAAGGTTATTAGAATCAACGCTTTACTCGGTGTACGTTCTTTCTTTTCATTGGCGTTCGATGCTTCATGTTTCACAGGACAAGCAATTATATGTATATGATCCAAAGGCCCTGCATCATATTGTCGTTAAAGTGCGTAACGTCTGAGCGCATCATTGTTTTTTTTCGCTCAGTAGGGACCAGGATCAATATGTATATGAAGAAACCCAATCATTTATCCAGTAGTTTTTTTAATACTCCTTCGGGATAATCTCACGCCAGATGTTGACCTGATTGTCACCAGGGGAAATCGACTCATGTTTGGAGATGGACTTCTGGCAACGCTAGGTGCGCTTTAAGACTCAGATGTTTACTACATCGACTAATCGAAATACTTTGAAGGTGAACACCACCGCAGACAGAGAAAAATGATGAATCCAGTTTTCTCTATATCCCACATGCGTGGCATGAGTATAGCATTCCCTTTCTCTACATGATCTACTGTATAACATTGTTCCACACAGTCCCCACCTTCTATGAAGTCACACACAAGGTTCCAGTATTTAATTATTGTATTTGGCTATTAATCCTGACAATCATCAGCTCCGCGCAACGCTTAAGATCAAAGTAGCCAATGGCCCTCAGGAGGTGTGTATCACACCGCCTTCGATAACTCCAACCTGACAATTACAGATTGATATCCTTCGATGGATGGCACGAACCGCGCTCGAACTGATCGGTCAAAGCGGCCTTGGATATTCATTTGATTCCTTGACTGATGAAACGGACTCCCATCCATTCAGCGTCTCGGTCAAACAATTAATGTATGTTGAATATTCAACCGGAGACGCATTTGCTGACACCAGTCGTTGATTAGACCGACAGTTTTCCCTATGTTTCTTCCTCGTACTTACTTGCTTCCAACCGCCCTAAAAATCGGCACGCCTAGATTTCGCAGGTCCATAGTCGACATCTTGCCGTGGAGAAACCTTCGGAAACTTCGTCAAATCATAGACGTCATGCACAAAACGTCTACTGAGATATTTGAAAGTAAGAAGAAGGAGCTTGAGGAGGGGAATGAAGCTGTCTCGAAGCAAATCGGACAGGGGAAAGACATCCTGAGCATACTCAGTGCGTAAGGTTCGCTCGTGAAGGCTTCAATGCTGACGATTTTGGCTTACGTAGTCAAAGCAAACATGGATGCTGACGACGAAGATAAATTATCCGATCAGGAAGTCCTAGGACAGGTAAACGCACACGTTGCCTGTAATTACTGCTACTTATTGTTTTTGTTCACACCTATCAGATGTCGTATGTAAACTTATTTGTTTCGAACGGCGCCTTACCAGGAAACATCGTTTTAGCACTTTTATCTTTGCGGCTATGGACACGACGTCAAATGCATTATCGCGAATTTTGCAACTTCTCGCAACTTATCCGGAGATGCAAGATAAAGTCCGCCAAGAGATCACTGCAAGCTCTCTTCGAAATGGAGGGGATATCCCATACGATGATCTCGTTTCACTCCCCCTTTTAGATGCTGTTTGCCGAGAGACGTTACGCTTGTAGGTTCCTCACATAAGTCACCAGTCACTAAGCACTTAGAATATCTATAAAACCATAGGTATCCACCCGTGACAGTCGTCCACCGAACGTGGGTATCCCAAAGTATCTGCCTCTCAAATAACCTACATCTGCATTTTAAGAACTTGCCGTGAAGCCGTATTACCACTTTCCACGCCTATCAGGGGGATCGATGGTCGAGAAATGCACGAGATTGTCATTCCTGGCAACACTAATGTGATTGTATCCATCCTTGGCTCCAATCGAGATCCTGCTCTGTGGGGACCAGACTCCTATGAGTGGAAACCCGAACGATGGCTTTCTCCTCTCCCAGAAACACTGATCGAAGCACACCTTCCTGGAGTTTATTCGCACCTGTGCGTCATACCTTTTCTATAGAAACCTTTCCAAGTCGTAACGCCAAAGCCATGCAGGATGACCTTTTTGGGTGGTGGTCGGGCCTGCATGTGAGTGCCGTTTGGATCGTGTATTCTGCACTCTCATGTCGGAATAGCGGGTTCAAATTTTCTCAATTGGAGATGAGTTCGTCTTTTCCTTTCCCAATTCCTCTTCCAAGTAGTGACAACTTCTCTTTGGACGATCTTTACAGAGGTTGTTTTGTCAGTTCTACTTGCAAATTTCCGCTTCGCTCCCTCGGAGAAAGAGATAATTTGGGAGATGGCTGCTATAGCGTCACCAACCGTTAAAGGGGCCGGGAAACCTTCCCTTCCTTTAATAATCACTCCTGTCGATGCGCACGATGCTTGAGATATAGCATTTGGTCTTAAATGTCGAACATACCAATTAGTACCACTTGTAAACTAACAGAACATGAGGAGCAACGTGATTTATTTTATGTTTTTTGGACTCTGCTGATGCAGATTCACATCAATTACTGGTTAAGCCTCAGATCCGTCAATAATCAGACATTTCTCGCGTTGATCAAGAAATGATCGGTTCTGTTGGCTCAACACCAAACCGAGGAGAACAAGTTCGGATTCGCCAACGGCCTGAGCGGAGCAGTGGCCGGCCTGGTACCCCATTATTATTTTACAAGAAATTTCTCAACGGGCTCCCGATGGCTTCGCCTATTGTACTTCAGCAAAACCTATGCGGCTCTATGACGTTTTCTCTTCCCCGGTTTTGCCACCACCGCTCGGGGCTTCGCCGTTGCCTTATCCAACTTTTCCTTCCCTCCTGTTCCCCTCCTTTTTCCCTCTGAAGAGACATAATCCTTGGGCATTGTCGCTATGGTGCGCTGAAAATCAGTGTCGTATCCGACACATTTCATACACCATACGAAAAGGTTCTTTATCCATGTACCAAGTCAGTGGGTAACTTGGTAAGAGGCGGTCAAATATACCTCGTAACCTGAAGCAAATGCTTCCTTGATGATAGCCGTTGACAATCGTTTATATGACCCCTTTCGCAGAGCGCTCTCATATTCTTCCACTGACGGTCCTCGGCCGAGGGTATTTCGGAGCCCAATCCGTACACGCGCCGGGGCAGCCCATTTCTTGGACGAGAATTCGGTCACCCAAAAGTTTTGAAACTGGTTCTTTGAGTGAGCTATGAAAACCTTGGAGTAGCGAGTACGCACAGCAGACGACTGTGCGTTCCACTCCTCCCGTGAAAGCGGATTCGAAGGTATGCAATCGTAGAGGCCCATAGCCAACCACTGCCCATCATTGACGCGTACGAACACCCTCTGGTTCGTGTACGCCTGATCCTCACCGCCCCGGCATCCCAACATCAGGCCTGGGGCCCCAGGGGCCCTTGGTGCGTCCGGGCAGGACTCGTAGGTGATGTACCGGAAATTATCGATGCCGTGTGTGAATCTCTTTTTGTCGATTGAAGAGCACCCCAGCCGCCGGTTGCATCCATATGTATCGGACATCCAGATGCGAGTGACGGTGGCCATCTTGATGTTGTCCCCAAGGTCGATAGGGTAGGGATCTAGGCCGCCCGGTCCAAGGGCGCGGAGGCGACATACCACTCCCTCATCACTCAAAACAGTTTTTTTTTTTACTTTGATATCCGGCTGTGGATAGGCACTTGATGAGAATAGTGCAACGACGAGCAGGCAGCAAATCTAACGTTACTGCGTAGGATTTTGAGCTTGGCTTTATCACCTTCTGACACTGGTTTGGGCTTGATGAATACCTTTGTGACGTCTACCGGCCCAGCTTCAATATTGGTCACAGGGGGCCGGCGAACGGTATTGGGGGACGAGAGTTTTTGGAGCACGACAGCATCAAATAGAACCCGCCTCCGTTTCGCGGGTGGTACGCCCTCACTGTTCCGAGATATATCTGCGACAGCTATATCGTTGATGGAAAATGGTTCAATGGGGTTTGGTAGCTCGGCGGTCATGGTAGTCACCGGGGGTCGATCAACAATTCTAAAGGATGAATACTTTTTGAGCATGACAGTATCGAACAGAACCCGCCTCCTTTTCGCGGGTGGTACGCCTTCACTGTTCCGGGGTATATCTGCGGCGGGTACATTAATGTTATGGACTGGCTCAACGGTCTCTGATAACTCGGAGCTCATGGTGGTTGCCAACGTATTTATATGATTGGCCATATCATAGCGAGGAGCAGGCGGATCCTCGAGTACCGATGGTATATCGTCATTCCCATCATAAGCAGAGTCAACATCGATAGGCAACTATGTTAAAGATAAGATGAGACGTGATGCAAAGGAATGGACCTTGCGCATACATTGACAAAGTTCGTGATTATGATAGTCTCTTGATTAGATTTTAATTTCTCTTCTTCGATTGATATTAGGTTCTGAAAGGAAGATTAGATGCGATTGATACCGGCTTTTGCAGAGGTTATATAGGAACACACATTATTAGCCAAATTCTCTAGTTCACAGATCGTCTCTTCTCGATTTATTAAATGCTGCTTGCTATCAACCTACAGAAAGACACCTGTCCTTTGGGGGGTTCGCACACATCGAGAGGGTCCCATACCTCGATGAGCTCTAACTTTACATGGCTGTCCGAGGATATACGAGGATCAGACTACATTTGACGCATCAACAAGACGGCTTCAAATCATGATTGGAAAATACGCACTGGGATAGATTTGAATGCTGGGTGATTCGGGTACAGCTCTGTTATGATAGGACTGGGGTTGTGCTCGGTGTGCTCGGGTTTTATGGGCGCTGACTGAAAATGAAGTTTGTCATTGCGCTTCGATGGTCAAAAAGTGGCGTAGTTTCGACCCGTACAGTCTAAGTAACGTCCAACGCACCGGAAGGCCCTTCCCAAGTATCACGTCGCCTTTATTAGTAAAGGCACGCCCCATGACGACATTGAATCTCTCTTCATTCTCAATTGACTCGGGCTACACTTCCATTTAGATGAGAAGCCTTGCATATAGGGCAAGGATATTACGAACCTTCGGAACCGCTTTCAAATCTCCTGCATCGAGAAGGTTAGGCTTGATATTCCCTTCTCGTTTCATGAACCCGTGCTTTAGGTCGCCTGGGGTGAGTTCTGGTGTCATTCGTTTCGAGAGTCTGGCCCCTGGAGAGCAGATAGAATGTGGAGTGTGGTAAGGTTAGTAAGGTATGAGATTAGTGCACACAGATTTTGTTGAACAGTGGGGAAGCAATAGTGGACGGTGAAAACATAATGCACTCCAGGACGGTGAATATATTGGCTCACTCCCAGGGTCTGATCTGTAGGAGTGCTCGGCAGACAGCCGAAATTACGTCTTAGAGGAGCCATGCAGATGAGTGAGCTGTAGCCAAGAACTGTCCTCGAGAGAAGATACATATATGTCGCGTTGGGCCGTTGGCTACAGACCAGGCTAGACTTGAAATTGAAAGCTCGATGCCTCCGAGGATCATAATAAAGATTGTAATGATCACGCGGTGAGTTTGCTCCTTATGATTCAATGTTTATACCATTTGTCGAAGGTTCCAAGGCCCTAACGCTTTAAGTGCTTTGAAGAATGACAGAAAAACAAAAGAAAGAGATGAAAATCGGACTCGGAACTTTTTAGGCGAAGCCCTTGTGATTCCGTTCCATCACTTCCGGCGACTTCAGGTCCCGCTCACAGCAAATTTTGAAATACCTCCATTCCATTGGGGCAAAGCCACTCAGGATCATACCCCATAGTTCTCGTTTATATTTCAGGTCCCAAAACGATGGATTCGGGGTCATTAATACCGTTTTCGGGTGCATCCTCGCCTACCGATTCACTACCACCCACGCCGTCAGAAGGCATCCTTTTCACCCCGAAACGCGCAATGGCGTCCTTCGACAACCTCGTTGCTCTTGCGAACCACCAGGAGCGGCTTAGGGAGGCGCGGAAGATGGTGTGGCGGGACCGCGGCCAGCCAGTTGTGGAGTTAGAGACCCTGAGAGAATGTCTGGAGCATGCAGCCGCTGGGGGATTTAGTGAGTGCCAGCGCGGACGTGTACTGGTGCGACTGATCGAACTCTTTATAACGCAGGATCAGCGACTCTAGCTTTCAATATACGGGCGTGCGTGAACCTGGTGTTGGCGCTAATTCGAATACACAAAGTACCACGGTACGTCTTTTTACTCATGCTCTCATATCAAAGCTGGCTCACTTGTCGTCGTATTAGGGATATCCGGTTCGCAGTCGTTCGACATGCCGTATTCGGTTCAGATACATGGAGGTTTGCGGCCATGCTGGGTGAGAATACAGCTCGTTGTTCATTGGACTCGCACGAACAATTTTCACAGGCGCATTCACATCAACATATAAGTTCTTAATCAACGCCCTCCCCATTCTCATACCCGCACTTAATCCCTCCCGGGCCATTGTGCCCTATCAAGACGGTGCAGACGCATCTCCGTTCGACGATGAGGATCTAGAAGAAGGGCCCACAGCAGCGCACCCAACGACTACCCTTAAAGTCCCCCTCGCAAAACGCAGCGCTCGGCTTTCTCTGAGTACCAACGCACAGCTTGCATTGATTAGAAAGAAGACAAGAAGATGGCATGCCGCCCTTGCAGGGGCTCTGGCTGGTGGTATGGCTATCATGTTTGAGAAGAGAGGCAGAAGAAGTGTTATTGCACAACAGATGTTTGTTCGGTGAGTGTTTTCCCATAACTCGTATCCTGGCTTATTCAACGAATCTCCCCGTAGTGGATTACAAGGCTCATATAATGCATATACGACGAAACGTGGTATCAACGTACCTAATGGAGACGTGCTTGTCTTTGCCCTTGCGTGAGCTGCTCCTACTTTGTATTCTCCCCACTTCAATACTGACCCGATGGCAGCTGTGGTCAAATCCTGTACGGATTCCTGCTACGCCCAGATACATTACCGCGATCATACTCCACCTGGTAATTGATCGAAGCTCGACATCAGCCAATCTTGTCTCTAATTTGTTCGCATATATATAGGATCGGCCAAGCCGCGAAAGTTCCAGCAGAGTGTGTTCGCATGAATTTCGGTCTCGTTCGCGAACATACCTTCGATGTCGCCGACCTTGACCGGTTGACCACCCGAAGCGTAAGCCCCTTCGTCGCTGAATTTACGTCATACACACAATAAGAAATGCTCGTAGGATATTACGCCATCGAATGTGAAGGATCTTCTAAACCTGCGCTCGCTTCTTCTCTCTCCACCCGACCCCAGCAACCCAGTGTACTTCCCACACTACGCCCCGTGCTCCGCTGTCCACCCAGCTCTGACATCATGCAGCTCCGTCCCGCTGGACCGGTTCTTCGCCGTGTTCAAGTGGATGCTGCCCATCTATGGCGCGCTCCATTTCGTGCCCGCCGTGCTGTTCAAGCGGAAGACGTTCATGCAAGACCCAGGGAAGGTCCTTGTCCGTGCAGGTATGGGAAGTATGCGCAGTTCGGCATTTTTGGGTGTCTTTGTAGTAATATACCAAAGTGCGTCACCTCATTCTATTCAAACTGACAGGTATCTCAATTCTTGCCTTCACATAGCAATGTACTGTTACAAACACAAGTTCCACAAGTACCTCACCCTCCTCAAAATGTCCTCATCCTCATTGAACCCCCTGAAATCCATCCCGCAACCTTTGGTCGACATGCTCATATCCAAGGCGTCGTTCTGGTTCCCGGGGTTCATGGCGGGCCTGTCGTTGTTTGTGGAGGCGAAGCGGCGACGGGGCGAGCTGGCGATGTATGTCCTGCCGAAGGGGTTGGAGAGCGCGTGGGTGATGGCGAGAGGCAAGGGATGGGTGTTCAGGACGGGGAATCTGGGGGAGATGTGGGTGCGTACTGTTTACTCTTTCTTTCCAATTTCATTGGGGCTGACGTGACGATTCTGTGAGGATAGCTTACTGCATTGGGAATGGGCATGGTTATGGTGAGTAATGCTAGTCTCGTCGTTTTCGTCTAGTATGTGCTTACATTGCCTCATAGAGTACATACCAAAACGACCCGCAGCATCTATCGGGTTTTGTCAGGCGCATACTGTATCAATTCATCGGACCTAATTAAAGAGAAAGGGATATTGACGTCTGAATCCCTTGTATGTTGTACTTTTTAATTGCGATAATTACGGGTTAGGTCACAGGTGCACACGGGATTCCCGAGGGCTTCCGGGCGTGCGACCACGTATCACAACACGTGGTGTGACAGACCGTGTCTCACGCGACGCGTAAAGCAACTTGAATGAGTACTATCAGCATTTTTCCTTGTTTACTGCTACTCACTTAAGAAACCGGTGTATGGAACTTGTCTTTTGGTGGTTTGGAGAGGGCGTCGAAGATAAAGTTGACCTTCAAAATCAAGGCTGTGTGGGCTGGTGGCGGACCCCCCAATGATGTAAGCCTGTGGCGGCTATGTTAGGGAAACAGCGACGATTCCAAAGCAACGTCTGCCAATATTAACCTTCAAAGACAGCCCGAAGCGTTCCCTAACTCGAAATATTGAAACTCGAGACCTCAATCACTGATTCTGGATCCAGGGTTCTGAATACCACACCTACATTTATGGACGACCAAGCACCCAAAACGTATGTAACGCCCGCTCCATCTACGCATGCGCAATCAGTGCCTTTCGGTACTCGTGGAAATCCATCCTTTAATTTCGTTCAACACTCACCCATTTGAGTCCGAATTCAAGGATTGAACTCCGGAGAACCATCCCAGATGACGCTAACAATAGGTCTGAGGGACCTTCAGCTGGGGGTGAGGTATGCATTTCCGCTGGGCTGGGTGCTCTAGGCCTGGGGATGGAGACAAGCGATACGTGTGCATTGCATCGTCGCTTTAATGGCGTCGACCGTCGACTGTTCGAATGGAATACAATCTAACGTCAGAAAGGAATTCCCTTAGTTTCCTTGGTCGTAATGGTTGGGCAAGAAGAACCTCGTTAGGTTATTCCTGTTGGGCGCGTACATATAAACCAGCTTATTTTTAGGATAACCCCTCTCCATAACCTCAAAGGTCTGGATGCCCACACAAACCTTATCCATCTGTATGCTAAGTTCGCGGCGATCCGGGTACCCAGTATACTATTTCATCAAGCTCTTTTAGTTAGTCCGCCCTGCCCATCAGAATCAGCCCATCCCTAGGTTCAGGGATCCGCTCAATTTTAGGGGCCTCATTGCGTGTTACGTATTTTCCACTATTCGGGAGATGGGCAGCATAAAGTCTACAAGAAGTGTCCTGCTAACGTTGTTGTTTCCCTAATGCTGCCCATACCCCCTGTCACCAGCGCGCTTGCGCTCGCGCTCTCGTTTCTGGGGGTTGCAGAGGCTGCCATCGGGCCTGTCGCGGGCTTGGAGATTGTCAATAGAGATATAAGCCCAGATGGCTTCAAGCGCTCGTCAGTATCCAGTCCAACCAGATTTAGGCGCTTCTATGTGATGCTTATATATAGGTGGGGATTGTAGCGCAGTGCTCGCAGGAGGCACCTTCCCGGGGCCGCTTATTCGAGGAATGAAAGTGCGTTGTGCCAGTGTATTGTGTATTGTGTATTCACCGAGGCGCATAGGGGGACACGTTCAAGCTCAACGTGATCGACGCGCTGACAGACCCTACGATGTTGCGTAGCACAACAATAGTACGTGCCCAGACTCGAAGTTGTTGGCTTTCCCTCGCTTATTCTGGCGCACGCAGCACTGGCACGGGATCCATCAAAAGGGGACGAATTGGGCCGACGGGGCGGCGTTCGTGACACAGTGCCCAATTGCGGCGAACGATTCGTTCGTCTACGACTTCCCGGTGCCGCATCAGGCGGGGACGTTCTGGTACCATTCTCACTTGTGTGAGTACTCCACTCGGTTTCGCGTGGTTTGGGTTGTGCTCATTGCGATTCGGGTGGTGGGCAGCAACGCAGTACTGTGATGGCCTGCGTGGAGCGATGGTCGTCTACGATCCTAACGATCCGCATAGGGATTTGTATGATGTCGATGATGGTTCGCGTCGTTCTCTTTTTCTTTTCACGTGTTTTGTTTATGTTAGTATCTTGTTGCAGAGTCGACCGTTATCACCCTCGCAGACTGGTATGTCGCATTTCTTCTATCACGTTCATTTCCATACCCATAAATCATTTCTCCACCTAGGTACCACGTCCCAGCGCGTTCTGTCACCCTCGCTCCACCCCCCGCAGTCGCAACACTCATTAACGGGATAGGACGCTACAATGGCGGCCCCAAGGTCGCCCTCTCAGTCATCAACGTCGAGCAAGGAAAGCGTTACCGGTTCCGGCTCATCGGCATGTCCTGCGAGCCCAACTTCATTTTCTCTATCGACAAGCACACCATGACCGTCATTGAGGCCGACGGCGAAAACACTGTCCCACACGAGGTCGATTCGGTCCAGATCTTCGCCGGTCAGCGTTACTCAGTTATTGTGAAAGCGGACCAGCCCGTCGACAACTACTGGGTCCGCGCGAACCCCAGTCTACCGCTTGGCCAGCCCGGATTCGACGGTGGGCGCAATTCCGCGATCTTGCGCTACGCCGGTGCACCACAGGCGGAGCCTGCGTTCGTGCTGGTACCCCCGCCCAGCTCAAAGCCCCTGCACGAGGTCGACTTGCACGCGCTGACGGACGCCACCGCACCTGGGCTCCCGCACCCCGGCGGCGCGGATGTCGTGCTGAACATCGTGCACGACTTTGACACGAAGACGCTCAAGTTTAGGATGAACGGCCACCCGTTTATCCCGCCGAGCGTGCCTGCGTTGCTGCAGATTATTAGCGGCGCGAAGACGGCGCAAGAGCTGATGCCGAAAGGGAGTTACTATGAGTTACCACGTGGGAAGGTGATAGAACTTTCGTTGCCGGGAACTGGGCCCCTGGTTGGCGGGCCTGTGAGTTTCTGCAGTTTTGTTCATATTGCTTTGGGTTTTGCTGATTTTCGATATGTGCACGCTATAGCATCCATTCCATCTTCACGGGGTAAGCTCATTTGCTCTGTGCTTGAGTGCTCGTTCATGGACTAATACGCAACAGCATTCGTTCTCGGTGATACGCAGCGCAGGCAGCAACACGTACAACTTTGAAAACCCCGTCCGCCGAGACACAGTCAATACCGGGCTCGAGGGCAGTAATGCCACCCTCCGTTTTGTGACTGATAATGCGGGCCCGTGGTTCTTGCACTGGTACGTTGTGGTATCAATCGTCTCGTCTCTGGGCTCGTACTTACCATATGCAGCCATATTGACTGGCATCTTGAGCTGTACGTTGTTTTCACTATCTCCTGGCTAGAGAAGAGTCCTCATGTATTACGTATCTGACTTCGCAGCGGTCTCGCGGTCGTCTTCGCGGAAGATATACCAAACACCGTCGAGGAAAACCCGGCCCCTGGTAGGTGGCTCAGATAACACCGGAAGACGAAGGTTGCTCATGCATGGTCTGACAGAGGCTTGGAAGAATTTGTGTCCTAAATATGATTCGTTGAAGCCTGATCAGTTGTAAGATTCCGAGTTCTATTTATGCAAAGAGTGTTAGAATGGCAAGGATGCCGACGCCCGAGTGCCAAGCGTCGCGCAAGCGCACACAATGTGCTCGCGATCTCGCCCTTAGTTACATATTCTGTACTTTTTCTAAACCCCTATTCCTTTCGCAGAAATACCCCTCGTTTTTCTCTTGAACATCTCAGCTGTTGCTCTTGCTCTCGTGTGCACATCTGAGGTGATTATATCCATTGAGAAAACTTATTGGGCAGTTGGTGGTGTTAGTCTCAGCCCAGGCAACACACCTCAGTCAGTTACCTAAGGTTGATAAGCTATCAACTAGACAGGCTTTGGGAGACAGAAATTACATCAAGAATCAGATCAAGAATTATGTTGAATTACCTCTGGAGGTGATTTCTGTAAGGGCAACCCTACATTGCACTGTGCTGACCCCAAGTTGGCTGATGTGTGATCTAGCAGAGGAATCTGAAGTTGTATCATAGAAGTCAAGTAGTAGTCTACAGTAGGTACAACAAAAGGTAAATACTTGGAAATACATCAGAAGCCTTTATCAGTCCATGCATAAGATGTTAGTAAGGAGGTAAGCTGCTAAATTGAGAGGGGTTACCTGAATGATAGGATAGGGCAGAAATATTCAAGGCATGCAGTTGCACATATGGAGTACATAATGGATGTGAGGCATATCCAAGCAACTACATGTGGAATGAACCTGTGTTCCCTTTACAGGGTTCCTGGAAGTGACTTGATCAAAGCATAAGAGGCCATACTCCAATTCTGTCAAGATTTTGAAGTTCTATATTACCAATATCATTCTGAGCAACTCAGATGGTCCCACTCATATTGGTAAAGATGTCTTCTACACTGGCCCATCTGTAATATCTTCCCAGTGGACCATGGAGTGGACTATTGGCAATTTTGTGCAAGACATTTGGAGGCCTTTACAGTCACCCTGTAAGTAGACTGTCCACGGTCCGGTCCGGGCCAGGTCCGCCCTATTTTTGCTGGACCTGGCCCTGTCCCCGGGGGCCAGGTCAGTCCAAGGTTGGCCCTGGGTCAACCAGGTCCAGTAGTAAAAAAAAAAAAAAAGTTTAATAGTTTGGAAAGGTGTCTACTGCTGATACACACCATAATTAACATCTATCAAGTAATTACAACTATCTCCCGATGAATTATCCTAGTGTTTTCAGTCCTTGGACATCTGGATCATCAGAGAAGTAATATCAGTTTCTGCTCTGAAGCTGCTGGACATCAGGAATTTGATCAAAAATCATTGATTACTAATAATTTCAACAAGAGTTATTATTTTTTGAGGTTTGATCTTGCATTCTCTAGTCCCCCATCATTTACCCCTACCATTTGGTAGCAATTTCACCACCTGCTAATATAAAAGGCTGGCTAGGTCTGACCCAGGTCCAGCCTGGGGGCTGGGCCAGTATGTTAGATTTAGTATCACATGACTTCTTGTCTCACGTGCTCAATGCCACATCACCGAGACACCTTGACTAGACTTAGTGGGACTGTTGCAAAATACAACTGTTGTGGTCATTCTGGTGCTTCGTCTGGACACTTCTGGAACTTCTCTTTTCTTTGGTCTTTCTCTTTCTAACAGGTTATAGGCCCCAGCTTCATTTTTTTTTTTTAAAAATCACCAACAACACATCAACAACTGCTACTATCTGATTCTCTTTCCACCATGGCTCCTTCTTACATCCAACAATCTTCTTTGCACATCCTCTCTGGCATCAGCAATCTCACTGGATCAAACTGGTTCACTTGGTCAGAGGACATGGAGATGTTCTTTTTAGCTGCTGGGATAGAGGGGATTTCAGGTGGTGAAAAGCCAACTGATTCAAAGCTTCTGGGTGATTGGACAATCATGGATAAAATGCTGATGGGTCACATATACAGTAAGGTTGATGGAGACTGCAGGAAATTAATCAGGGGGCAGAGGTCAGCAAGGGAGGCATGGAAAATCCTCAAGGCCCATTTCCAATCTTCTACTATGGCAAACCGCTTAGCCACCAGAAAGGAGTTTTATGGAATTACTCATGATCCTTCCCGCCACATTTCATTCTACATCAAAGACCTTGAAGAAGCTCGAAGCAAGATGGAGGCCCTTGGATGCAAAATTGATGAGCAGGAGTTCAAGGATGTTCTTCTTATGAACCTCCATTCTTCCTTTGACACTGTTCGCACCACCCTCATTATACAACCAACAGAACCAACTCTTGAAGCTATCAAGGCTTCTCTCATCTCAACTACTATCGCTAGCCATGCCACAGTCAAGATTGAGGAAGAAGATGTTGCTCTGGCAGCTCGGGGGCGTCCTCACCCATCACACAAACCTGCAAAAGGTCATGGGAAAGGGCTGGTTGATGAAAAAGGTTTCCATTGGTGTGATACTACTGGTAATGGCTGCCATCGCTGTGGAAAATCAGGTCATACAGCAGCCCGTTGCATGTATAACATGCCTCAGCATGTCAAGGACTGGATTATGGATCATCGCTCTCCATCACCTCACCAACACTCTCAATCACCACCTCATCACTCTGCTCATCATGCTGCCCATTTTGAACATGGTTATCCCTCATCTCATTCACCTCACTCCTCTCGCAGTACTTCACCAGATCAATATGACTCCGTTGGACCTCTACGTTTTTAGGAGATGTTGATTGGGTGGGAGCCTTTAGGATTGGGTGGGAGCCTTTCAGATTAGGTGGGAGTTCTTTGATTAGGTTTTAGCTTCTTTAGTTAGGTGCACGTTCATCAGGTGGGAGTGTTAGATTTAGTATCACATGACTTCTTGTCTCACGTGCTCAATGCCACATCACCGAGACACCTTGACTAGACTTAGTGGGACTGTTGCAAAATACAACTGTTGTGGTCATTCTGGTGCTTCGTCTGGACACTTCTGGAACTTCTCTTTTCTTTGGTCTTTCTCTTTCTAACACAGTACTCACAGTGGCCCTGGCCCTGTCCAAATGGGCTGGTCCACTCATATGCTGGCCCTCGGGGTTGGCCCCAGGTTGACCTGGGTCTGTGAGGTCCTGGCCCAGACTGCGGACAGTCTACCTGTAAGGGGTTGCATTGCACCAAGTGTCCTAAGGGGAGAGCAATATGAATGGCAATACTCAGCCACATGGGGAAGGGGGTATTAGGGGACTAAGTGGGCTTCATCACAGGAGAGAGATCCTGTTACAAATTCCCTACTCACGTGCCCTTATCATTTCTTTTCTTACATACTACTGATTGCTGGATACTTATCGACTCTTATCTTTCAAAGGCCCATATATGCACTTCCTTTCCCATGCTTATTCATCCTTTGAATTATGCTTACTCATTCTCATCTTAGCTTACTCATTCCTTTATCTATAACCAATAGCATAAACCATGCTTATCAGACTCTTACATATATATACAGATACTTTAGCTTAGCTAGCTCTTTAGCTTGACCTAGCTGAATCAACCTTATTCACCTACTCTGATCTCTTGACGCGAACTCGATCCTACTTGCCTTATGAAGGGAGTAGTGCATCTTTGATTCAACGATCTGACTTTAGCCCTATTGAGGGAGTCATTGGACGTTAGACTTACAAAGTCAACGGTCTATAGTGAATGAACAATAAACCAGATTGATCTAAAGGATAAGGCCTAAACAGCCATAACAAAAGGTCAAGCTGATCAGAATTGTCAACCTATTAAGGTTCAGACGCAACGGCACCACGATACGGATTAAAGCCTGCAAGCAGCAGCGAAAGCAGTAGAAGCAGCAGTAGGCAAAGTGCCTTCAGCAACGAAGACTTCCAAGATGCAGAAGAACAACCAAGACTCTCAGTAGTCACACAAACAGTAGAAACACCCACCATGCCGAAACCAAAGGCAGAAAGTTCCAAAGGAAAGGAACCAGAGAAACCACCGAAACCCAAATCACCAGACTCCCCGATACCACCTGACTCAGACGTAGAAATGGCAGATGAACGAAAACCCACTGAAATCAAACTTAGTTCACCAAACATCTTTGATGGAAACCGAAGAATGACAAAGGACTTCATCCTCGACTGCAAAATGTACTTGCAAGCAAATGATAGAATTTATGACACAGAATGGAAGAAGATCCTTTACGTGCTCTCATACATGAAAGGAGGAACAGCAGGACCATGGAAGAAGTCCTGGTATGGAGAAAATAGTACCCACCCAGGAACCTTTACAGATTTCATAGCAACAGTTGAAGAAGCGTTCTCCACACCAGATGAAGCAGGAGATGCCAGACAAACCTTGAAAACGCTGCGCATGACAGGAAACATGACAGCAGACAATTACATTGCGGAATTCAAATCAGCCGCATCAGAGAGTCAGATCACTGAAAGTGAAGCACTCGTTGAGTACTTCATGGAAGGAATACCCCCTTCCTTAATGCAGAAAATCTTGACGATGGATAACCCACCGACCACCATCAAGGGTTGGTATCAGAAGGCATCTATATTTGACACTCAATATAGATGTGCAAAATCAATTGTAGCACAAATCAAAGGAAACACAGGAAAGACAACCAGAGGAAACAATGGAAAAAAATATAATTTCCAACGAAACAACCCCAAATATGTTCCAAACAAAGATCCAAATGCAATGGATATAGATCGATTGACCATTCAAGAAAGAGACAAACATATGAAACAAGGACTATGCTTCGAATGCCATAAATTTGGACATCGAGCATCCGATCACAAAGCAGGAGGTTCAATTCCTCAAACTCCACAAAAAGAAGAACCGAAATTACCAATGAAAGGCAAAGACGCCTACAGTGGCTCAAAAAACTGCCCCAATGTTTGTACATTTTTGAAAGATCAATATGGTATGAAGTGCTGACATAAGCAGGGGACCTGGGGTAATTATGTAAGATACTATGACATCGTGGCTTTCCAATGGACCCTGGATCATGTGATTTGGATCAAAACCCATTAAGCTATAGGCCAAACAAAATGATTACTCATTGGGGCAGTTTTTTGACCCTCTATTAATTTTCTATCTAATACTTTGTATGACCACCTTTTGCCTTTATAACTGCTTGTATCCGCCTGGGCATACTTTCTATCAGGTTTTGGCATACCTCTGGTGGAATTTCACCCCACTCTTCAGCCAATCTATCCCACAACTCATGTACTCCTTTGGGTGGTGTCGGATATTCTTTAAGACGGCGCTTGAGATGTTCCCAAAGGTGTTCTATTGGATTCATGTCAGGGGATTGGGCAGGCCAGCCAAGGACTTGAATGTTGTTGTCTTCAAACCACTGTGTGGCCAGTCCAGATGTGTGTTTGGGGTCGTTATCTTGCTGAAAGTAGCGCTCGCCATCCACCATTTCCAACTTCTCAAAACTTTCCTGAACTCCACTCTCCAAAATTTCACAGTATTGAACCTTGTCCATGTTCCCCTGCACCTCTATGAGCTTTCCCACTCCATTCCACCCCATACAACCCCATACCATGAGGTTTCCTCCTCCTCCATGTTTGACAGTAGGTGATGTTGTTCTATCAGATGGTGGTTCTCCCCTTTGTTTCCAGACATAAACCTTTCCATCTGACCCAATCCTATTGATTTTGGTCTCATCTGTCCATAGAACCCTTTTCCAGTCCTCCACAGTCCAGCTTTCATGATATTTTGCAAACTGGAGACGCCGGATGCGATGGGCTCGTTTGAGAAGAGGAGCTTTCCTCTTTGTAGCAGCATAAAATTGATTTTCCTTGAGTGCATTTCTGACTGTCTGGGGTGTGACAGGATTGGGGATGATGCCATTGATGAATTGGGTAGCCTGAACTGCATTATCAAGCTTCCCTGACTTGATTTGATGAATAATTGACTGTTTGTCACGAACAGACAGCTTGGAGGGGCGGCCACCAAGGTTGTTTTCTTTGTTTCCATCCACATCTTTGCTGATCCTACTGATGGTACCCTTCCCTAGACCAGTTTTCTCCTTGATTTGACGCTGAGAATAGCCCTCATTGAGGAGAGAAACAACAGTATTGTGCTGAGCAGTAGAAATGGCTTTCATGATGGTGGTAAGAGGTCAAGAAGATGATTGAACCAATTCCAACATGTCAAATTGATACAAATAAAGTCACATGACATTGTTTATTCTTCCCACAGTCCATAATGTTCTTGCATTGGATCATAAATGCCAGAATAATGGAAAATAAGATAAGGGTCAAAAAACTGCCCCAATAAGTAACCATTTTGTTTGGCTTATAGCTTAATGGATATTGATCCAAATCACATGATCCAGGGTCCATTGGAAAGCCACGATGTCATAGTATCTTACATAATTACCCCAGGTCCCCTGCTTATGTCAGCACTTCATACCATATTGATCTTTCAAAAATGTACAAACATTGGGGCAGTTTTTTGAGCCACTGTACATGAAAATCAGATCTCTTATGGCAGAGTTAGATGAAGACGAAAAGGAGATCGCCTTAAAGAATATGGAAGACGAGGGTTTTTAAAGAGGCAGACTGAATCGACATCAGTACCTGCCGAAAACTATTCTGTTACACTGTCACCTGTAATTTTAGGAGAGATGAATCAACAATCATTATCTATTCCAATTACAGCGGTTGAAGAACAGAAAAATGTCAAAATTCCAGCAATAGGACTCATTGATTGTGGAGCCGGAGGAATCTTTATTGACAAAACATTCATTGAAGAAAACAAAATAAAGACAACTCCATTGAGAAAATCAATTTTGGTCAGAAATGTAGATGGGACAAAGAACAAATCAGGGAACATCACAGACTGTGTATGGACCAAGATTTGAATTGGAGATGAAGAAATCAGAATCTGACTATTAGTTAGCAGACTTGGAAAAGAAAACATTATCCTTGGACTACCATGGTTAAAACGGCACAACCCCAAAATTGATTGGGAGAAAGGAACACTTGACTTCAGACCAAGTATCAAGAAAGGAGTTCTATCGGAAGCAATCCGAAAGAATTTAGAAATCCGACAGATGAAGCAAAAACGGCAATACCCCAAGGCAACGGTAACAGAAATACAGGAAGAACATCTAGAAGAAATCCCAAGGAATCAACCCCTTGAAGATTGGCAACCAATTCTTTTAGAAATCAATGAAGAAGATGATGAACACAAAGTCAATTTACTTAGGACATACATCCATCCAGAAGATGACAAAGAAGAATCCATCTGGATAAATGCAAAAACATTGATATCACAAGAACTGGAACACAAAGCAGAAATCAAAGATCAAAAGCCAAAGAAGACGTTACCAGAATTTTACCAGAAATACGCGTCACTATTTGACAAAACAAATTTGGAAAGAATGCCAAAACAACGATCATGGGACTATGCAATAGATCTAAAACCAGACTTCATTCCGAAAGACTGTAAGATCTATCCCATTAGTCCAGCGGAACAAGGAAAATTAGACGAATTCATTGATGAAAATCTGCGGAAAGGATATATCCGACCATTGAAATCTCCACAAGCATCACCCTTTTTCTTTGTATCAAAGAAAGACTCAGCAAAACTTTGACCAACTCAGGACTACAGAAGATTAAACGAAGGAACAATAAAGAATGCATACCCTTTACCACTTGTAGGGGAACTTCTTGACAAACTGAAAGGGGCCAAATATTTCACAAAACTGGATTTACAATGGGGATATAACAATGTCCGGATCAAAGAAGGCAATGAATGGAAAGCAGCATTCAAAACTAACAGAGGATTATTCGAACCTCTTGTTATGTTTTTTGGCTTATGCAATTCACCAGCAACATTCCAGAACATGATGAACAATATCTATGCAATAGAAATTGACAAAGGATGGATCCTGATCTACATGGATGACATTTTAATCTCCTCCGACAACATCGACGATCTGCGACAAAAGACTACGAAAGTCTTGGATAAATTAAAGGAAAACAACTTATACCTAAATCTGGACAAATGCGTATTCAAAGCCACAGAACTTGAATACCTCGGATTGGTTATCAGAGAAAACAAAATAGGAATGGAACCAACAAAGTTAGCAGGAATCGCAGATTGGCCAGCCCCGACAACAGTGAAACAAGTCCGATCATTCCTCGGATTTGCAAACTTCTACCAAAAGTTCATTGGACATTATGCTGAACTTAGCAGACCATTAACAAATCTGACAAGAAAAGACATCGAATGGAAATGGACTCAAGAATGTCAGGAAGCATTCAACGGATTGAAACAGAAATTTTTGAAATCACCCGTCCTCATGATGCCAGACAAGAACAAACCATTTCACATTGAATCAGATGCTTCGAAATGGGCCACAGGCGCGGTACTACAACAACAAAACAACAACGGAGAATGGCATCCATGCGGATACATTTCACATTCATTTACAGAAACAGAAAGAAACTACGAAATTTACGACAGAGAACTATTAAGCATCATTCAAGCCTTGAAAACATGGAGACATTACCTTGAAGGATCACAATTTCCCACAGTAATTCTGTCAGATCACAAGAACCTGACGTACTTCCAAACGGCACAAAAATTGAATTGACGACAAGCAGGATGGAGCTTGTTCCTGTCACAATTTGATCTGACACCCGGAACACGAATGATACAATTTGATGCTTTATCAAGAAGATCAGACTATGTCAGTACAGAAGACACAGACAACAAAGACTGGATCCTTCTACCAGATGACATTTTCATCAAAATGATCGATATGGGTTTACAAGAAGACCTAAAGAAATCAGTTGAAGAAGATGATTTGTTTGCAAAATCAATCAAAGCATTAAAAGAGACAGGAACACCACCGATCAAATCAAACTTGTCTGATTGGAAATTCAAAGATGGACTTCTGTTTTTCAAGAACAGATGTTATGTAGGACCAGACGCAAAGCTGCAACGAGAAATAGTGCAAAGATATCATGACACAAAACCAGGAGGACACCCAGGCCAATACAAAACACAAGAGTTAATCAGTCGAGAATACTGGTGGCCAGGAATGGGAGTATTCATAAAGAATTATGTTGATGGCTGTGCCACATGCCAACAAATGAAAGTCAACACGCACCCAACAAGACCAGGGTTAATACCGATTGCAACAAATGGAGAACCACGCCCTTTCTCATTTGTCACAGCCGATTTTGTCACAGACCTCCCAGAAAACAATGGAAAAGACAGTCTCATGGTCATGGTAGATCATGGCCTTACGAAGGGGGTAATTTCTATCCCTTGCACTAAAACGATCAATGCTCTAGGAACAGCAAACCTTTACCTGGAACATGTTTACAAAAGATTTGGATTACCCAACACCTTCTTATCTGATCGAGGTCCTCAATTCGCAGCAAAAGTCTTCAAAGAACTAGGAAAACTCCTTGGAATTAAGCTTGTAATGAGCACGGCATATCACCCACAAACAGATGGAGAAACAGAATGATTAAATCAAGAGCTTGAAATTTATTTCCGAATGTTCTGCCAGAACAACCCAGCAATATGGAAGGATCTTAACCCAATTGCAGAATTCATGCATAATCAAAGAACACACTCCACAACAAAAAGATCCCCATTCTTCCTTATGATGGGATATGAACCACAAGCAATTCCATCAGTATTCCAGAAGACAAACGTTCCAAGTGTGGAGCAACAGATGATCAAACTTAACAGAGCAAGAGAAGAAGCTATGGCAGCACACGACTTGGCAAGAAGAAAAGTTGCAGAAAGGACAACACGAGGTTTCACTCCATTCAAACAAGGAGAACATGTTTGGTTAGAAGGAACAAACCTTCGAATCCCTTATCCCTCAAGGAAACTAGCACCAAAACGAGAAGGACCCTTCGAAATCCAAGAAGTCCACGGACCAGTAACGTACAAACTGAAACTTCCATCACAATGGAAGATCCACCCTGTGTTTCATGCTTCTCTTCTTACACCATATAAGGAAACCAATACTCATGGACCCAACTTCTTAGAACCTCCACCGGATCTTGTGAATCAAGAAGAAGAGTATGAAGTAGAAGGGATTATCAATCACCAACGACGAGGCCAAGGCTTCCAATACCTCATGAAATGGAAAGATTACTCATCTGCACACAACACATGGGAACCAGAAGACCACTTAAAAAGAGCTCAAACAATACTTCAATCCTATCAGAAGCTACATTGCCTCTAACCAACTACCGTCTACTATCGCTCTCAACAAATTCCAGATTCTTAACAAACAATGTCTTCCCCTATCAACTTCTACACCACCACTGTCACCGCCCTCACCAACCCTCCTAACACCCCTATCATTAATATTGCATCTCAAGAACACCTTGAAATTGCAACAAAGATCATATGTTGCCAGAAGTTCTTATCATGGTTCATGCATGAAGAACATCACAAACGAATGATTCAAGCATTCAATCAGCCACCACACAATCAACTCATCAAACTAGTCGAAAAATACCTGGAAATCACGGACATGCTATATCATCAAACTGCAAATATCAGCCAGGCTCTAGATCAAACTACAGAAGAATTAGTGGACACACAAGAATTTTGAATTCTAGAAGATCTAATTCTGTTATTACAAGAAGGAATTCGACTACCTACATCCATGCCTTCAACACCTACAGAGTCAACCGAAAGAGTCAATACAGTTGATGAAGAAGTACAAACATCTCCTCCCAGAACACCCACACCTTCGACTCTGAATTCTCCTATTTATCAACCCAAACCCCTTCCAATCCTGCCTTTTTGCAAACCATCCCCTTCACCATCGCAACATTCCACTCCTGATCCAGTGGACATGGTTGCAAACAAAGAAATATTTAAACATTTGAAAGGTCAAAAAGCCACTAAATCCGTCATTAAAAAGAAGAAAGCACCCAAACCCATCAAATACACAATGAACCCTCTCAATTACGTTGGAAGTCAAGAAAAACCCATTGACCTCACCCAAGTAGAACAAGCACTCATCTACAAAAACGTATTATGCTCTCGATGCCTCAACTTTGGACATTCATCAATTAATTGTGAAAAACAATATTGTCCAATATGTTTTCAACCAGCACCAGGACATTGTTGCGACCAATGCCCCGAAAGACCCACGACTAGAACAGCAGGGTATTATCAGAGCTGGCGACGGGTTGGAGATGAACACAAAGAGGTAGACGATGGGATTGACAATCCTTTCGATTATCCAGAAGCCATCGCAAACATGACAGGGGAACCAATTGACTACTAAAGCTGAGACACTTTAGGGATAGAGAGGGGGTAATGTTACAAATTCCCTACTCACATGCCCTTATCATTTCTTTTCTTACATACTACTGATTGCCGGATACTTATCAACTCTTATCTTTCAAAGGCCCATATATGCACTTCCTTTCCCATGCTTATTCATCCTTTGAATTATGCTTACTCATTCTCATCTTAGCTTACTCATTCCTTTATCTATAACCAATAGCGTAAACCACGCTTATTGGACTCTTACATATATATACGGATAGTTTAGCTTAGCTAGCTCTTTAGCTTGACCTAGCTGAATCAACCTTATTCACCTACTCTGATCTCTTGACATGAACTCGATCCTACTTGCCTTACGAAGGGAGTAGTGCATCTTTGATTCAACGATCTGACTTTAGCCCTATTGAGGGAGTCATTGGACATTAGACTTACGAAGTCAATGGTCTATAGTGAACGAACGATAAACCGGATTGATCTAAAGGATAAGGCCTAAACAGCCATAACAGATCCAGGCCTAGGTTATTGCAAAGATGCTGTCCATAATCAGATGGCCCCATCTATATAGGTACATTGGGAAATACATGTTGGAAACCTATATCAGTCCACTAGAGCTGTGAAAATGATACAGATGTAACATGTCAGTAAGAAGCAAACTAATAGCTGCAAAAAGGGTAAGAGGAGTGTCACAGAGTAGGTAGGATTACACCAAGGTAGTCTCAAGGCAATACAGTGGCATATGGGTAAGTATACAATAATGTGAGGTATATCCAAGTGACTAGATGTGGGGCATGTATGCACTCCCCTTACACACCCACATGTATATGTAGACTCTACTAGACTTAGACTCTACTTAGACCACCCCCAGCCAAACCAACCTTCTGGAGTCTAAGTGGAGTCTCAGTAGAGTCTGTCTGGTCTTTATCCCTTCATCTGACAATATGCCAAAAAAAGCACACTGTCCCAATCTTCAAGACCAAGAAGCAAAAAGTAGATAGAATAAGAGGCAGTAGTGCATACTAGTAGTATTGTTACCTTTATCATCATGTCCCACTGTTGAAAGGTTCATCATGGATGGGCCAAAAGGAGTGCATCATGCTATGAGACACATTGGACATGCCTGGTCAGTCCAACTTGGGGTGTCAGTGGGCTTTTTAAGGAATGCATTTTTAATCAAATGTACTGTTTAATGCTTACTACATCAAAAATGCTGGTGCAGGAGTGTCTGGACAGACAAAACTCATATGAGGTAGCAACAGGAAAACATGGGGTCCCAGTGGGAATATAAGATGAGGACAAACAAAACTCATGGACTCACTACTTGATGCCCATGAATGTTATCCGAAAATAGGAAAGGACAAGTCCGAATTTCGTGCTCCGACCAATGTTTCCTCACCCAATATGTGACCTTCACCATAAGCCCCCCAACGTGGTTCGCAAATATGTAAATTATTCAGAGTGAAAGCCTCTGAGTCAAGGAATCACTGATCCTGTACTTGAAGGAATGCTAAAAGCACTGTATGGAATTGTAATCTTCTTTGAAAGCAGTGAATAACATGAGATCTCTGGTCCTCAATTAAAGAGGCCAAAGCAGCCAGACAAACCACATTTACACCAGAACCTTTCCTGACAATGGAACAATAGTCCACATAAAAACACATTTCATCAGAGAAGAGATTCTAGAGTTGCGTTCGTGACTGCCCTGTCTTTAAGTGTTTGTTCGATCGAAGTGGCAGAATGACAAGACTCAGGAGGACTAAAGTCTCTAAATTGATCCAGGACATCCTTCGAAAGCTGCGAGTAACAGTGAAGGAGCTTGAGATCTCTCATCCACAATCAAACAGGCCAAAGTCACTATACAAACCACATTTCTGCCAAACGGCACTCATAAAACCCTCACCCAGCAAGGAAACAACTCGGATGGAAAACACATCCATTTGACGAGATGCAGTCCAGTTTAAGAAGGTCTAGGACATGAACTTCCTCCCTGTATTCATAGCAGTGCCTTCCTTTGCCTTCCCAGTGTTCCTTTCAATAGAAGCCGCAAGATTATGATGACTCAAGGGTGAGGCACCAGGAGCCCAATAAAATACACTCACCACACCAGGACTCAATCTCTAGTCCCTGCATAGTAAACTCAGGGCGGCGTCACAGTGGCGTACCAAGGATGGAGAAGAAGGGCTGTATTATCAAGACTCCGGGGTTGGCATACACCACGCAAGTCCTGGTCAACTCGTGTCCTCAGGCCTCCTCAGGCTCAGGCTCCGCGTTCGAGAACCCCCCCACCCACGCAATCACCAAGTGCCCGTGTCGAACGAACGCGAGGCTTGCGAGTTTGGTGCAGCACTCCAGTGGCCGAGAGCCCAACGAGAAACCCATCCACAAGGACCCAACTCGCAGCCTCTGCATAGTTCCCACCCCAACCCCCCGTCCGACTATGGCCCCGATTCGAATCGAACGCGATACCAGCAGGGTGGATCATACCGGGACGGTTAAACTGTGTCGGGGGGGTACCTGACTCTGGGTGTCCTTCCTTCCTGCCCCCCCCCCCCCCCCCTGAACAGTGCTTAACGAACAGGGAATAGCGTCCGGTTTCAAACGCCGTGAACGCAGCAACACGGCAAAAGCGAGCTAATGCTTTTTTTTTTTTGCACCTCGGAGGACGTCCTTCCAAAAAGCCAGCGCTGAGCCCGAGCGAATACCAGACCCACGAGGTGACATCCCCAGTCCACAGACCCAAAGCCTTCCCCCAGCGGATAACCCAACAATCCCATCAAAAAAAAAAGACCAGGGACGGATGCTCTGTTCCTCGCTGCATTCCCCATACCGCCTCTCCCCCACCCTATTCCTGCCCAACAGCACACTACACGCTCTCCAAGACATTCAATTCCCGGTCCAAACAAGCGGAACGAAGATTATCGGAGAGCGAAACGCACTTAAAAAGTCCGGTCGCGATGGCCCACTCGTTTAGTCCTCGATTCTATTCTCTGCCGCCTGCGAACGAACATCACAACTTCCGACGGAGCAGGTCTTTTATCCACCATAGCCCGATCCGAGGCGGGCTATGCATCCTGGCTGGTTCGAACGTTACGGGTCGGGACATGGACGTCACTTGCGCCAAATCCCGATTCAACCACCGCGCACGCACGACTATCTCGCGATAAGTCCGATGCCCAGCAAGCAGTCTATAGTCTAAACAGAAACCCGTACTTCAATACAACAACCAAACGACCCCCACCCCCCCAAAAATAGAAAAATAAGAATACCACCTCCACATCGTAATGTACGTCTAAACCAGAATCAAATAACCCATTAGTCAGCTTCTAGTCTTAATTGGCCTTTTGGCTCGCTCCAAAGTTCGTGTATCCGTGTCGTGACAAGCCGCGTCATGGGGTGATCGTACCGATCGCCCAATCCAATCCAACCCACCCACCCCGCGCACCATCACCGCCGCACCGTCTTCACGTCCTCCAACCCAGCAGGCACCTCCCACCCCTTCCCCAACACCCCTCTCAACACCCCCTCCACCGTAACCACCGGCATAACCCCACACCCCTGTCCCTTCCCCTCCTTCCCCTCCTCACCCTCACCACTCTCACCATCCTCCCACCCCCTCAAAACCCCCTCAACCCATCCCAACCCCCACCCCCACCCTAACCCTGGCCCCCCCTCGCGCCCCGCCCCCCACACCGCGCGCATCCGCCCCCTCTCCCCCCGCCCCGCAACCCAAAACTGGTAATAAAACCACTCATCCCCACACACGCCCCCCGCCGGCCCACGCAATTTCGCCCACACCTTGCGCGCCCCCGCAATGCGCAGGCGCGTCAGTGCACTCGGGGCATCCGGGGGCGGTGCCGGTGCCGGTGCGGGTTTGGGTCCGGGCTTGGGTGCGGGTGTGTAAGTGGAGGGAGGGGGGAACGGCGCCGCGGGCGCGAGCGTAGAGGGCGGGAGGAGCGCGGCGCGCATGGGCGCGACGACGGTGAAGAACCGCTGCGGGTGCAGCATGAACAGTGCGTTGATCAGCGTCTGGTCTTTCCCCACGAAGTGAAACGGCGGGCGCGCGCCAGGGGTGTACTCCCCCTCCTCACTTTCGCTCTTCATTGCGGGCCCGTGCGGGTGCCCCGACGTCGATGCCACCGGGCGCGCGGAGATGTAGTAGTCGTGATACGCGTAGAACGCGCGAGCGTACCACACGAGTGTGGGGGGCGCCCCGCCGAAGAAGGAGCCCTCGCTGATGTCGAGGTCGACGGGGCCCGCGGGGAGAGTCCACGTTGCGAGCGCGGGGGACCACGCGGGGACGTCAAAGGTGGGGAAGAAGACCAGGTCGGAGGCGGTGATGGATGGAGAGGTGGCGAAGGACGGGGGGTGCTCGGCGTGCACACGGGCGTGTGCGCGCGCCCAGATGGCGTCGACGCGTGCGGGGTCGGGCCACGCGCGGTAGGCGTGGGTGTGGCGGAACGAGCCTGCGTCGGTCCAGAATGCGTACTTGTATGTGCCTGTGTGGGTGTACGTGTCAGGGTCAGGGTCAGCGTGACGGGCGGCATGGAAGGGAGGGAGGGGTGCGTACGGTGGGAGTTACGCAGGCCCTCGGTGAGGAACCACGGCTTGGCGTTCCAGACGGCGTAGAGGTCGGGGCCGTGGCGCGCGCGCTCACGGTCCCAGGCGTGCATCTGGGTATACTTGACTGCGTGTGGGGCGAGTGGGGGGATGTCGAGGGGCGAGGCGTAGGTAGTATTTATGGTTAGTCTGCGGGGGGAGTGGTCAGTTCACTGGTGGGGCTTGTGTACGGGGGTGCTCACGTGTGTGGGGAGTGGGTGAGGTTCGCACGGGCGGCGCGGACGAGGGGCTCGAGGGCCGGCGTGGTGAAGAAGTAGATGTCGGTGTCGATGTTTCCCAGGAACTGCGCAAGCCACGTGCGGTACTCGTCATGCGTATGTTTCGACTTTTGCAGTGGGTAGAATGCTGAGACGAGCAGGATTGGCGATGGCGAGGTCGATGTCGATGTCGATGATGGCGATGACGGTGGGGCTGGGGTCGAGGCTGGTGGTGTAGGAGGGTGGGACTGGGTGACGGAGTGGCGCTCGGCATCGGCGACGATGGTGTATGCGTTGAACCACAGAAAGTAGACGAGGAGGACAGCGCAGACGAGGGTGGCGGGGATGAGACGCTGGCGCGGTGAGAGACGTTGGATGGACACCATCGTGGTGGGATGACTTGTCAAAAGAAACGCCCAGGCCTGTGCGGCGTCCAAGCCCCACCATTATGTAAACTCAATAATGTAAAAAACTAGGCAACTCTTGGACTGGCGCCGCAGTAAAAATACCTTCTGTCAGCTGATTGTCTCGGTTATCCCCCCTTGTTCCTTCTCTCTTGCCCTCAGGCGGAGACCGTTTTTGGCATACCAGCGCACTCGGACAATTGAGAAAGCAAAGAATGAATGAACAAGCAATTTGAAAAAATACGAGGCGGCAAGCGGTGACGGTGACTTGCTTGCATCTCAGATTGCCGACCCTACTTATAACTCTACTTTCCGCTCCCACGTGTTTCTTTTTTTTTTCGGCTCCGTGGCGCTGATAAGGACAAGACCACGATTGGCGCACCAAGTCGCCGCACAAGAACGATACACGGAGCGAAATGGGGATGCACATGTACAGCACAAAGCCGTAAATCATGCATACCGCAAAATGCATGCAAGAAAATCCCACGTTTCTCTCAACATTCTCTTACATTTCGACCCAGATTATCCGGATTCCGGGGTTACGTGATGTCATCGCGATGCGTTGGATTGTCGTGCAGCGTTGGTCGCGGTAAACGATAATAGGGCACAGATTGGGCGAGATTGGATGAGCGAATCATAGCGAAACTGTTTTTAGTGGTAATGGTGTTTTGGGAATGAATGGACGTCAACACAAACGGCCGTAACGACAGCTTGGGGGTTGTCCTCGCATATCACCGGTTTTCCTTTAAACCCAGACCTAGTCCCCCCCCTGGCTAAACGCCACGTCACGACTCACATCGTTGCTTGGGGCCCCCCCCCCCCCCCCCCCGCGTGCCGCCGCCCTCTCCTTAGTTCGAATCGTCCAACGTCATGACAACTATCGCTTCGCACGATGGATGATGTCCGCATTTCTCTGTGAACAGCACCATATAGGGGCTGGGGTGTGGCGTTGCGTCCATTGGCAGCTCAAGAATTCCAATTCCAACATAATACACTCGGGAGCGGTTCGTGTTGTAATCCCTGGGAGCCACGCCACGCCCCAACAATCCTCACAGCTCGAGAGCCATTGTGAACTCCACATTTCGATGTTCGGCATTTCGTGTACCTCTGCCCCTCGTGGCGCCGAGTTTAGTTAGGGTTAAGTGAGGAGATTGCTGGACGCGCGAAGTTTCCGAGTTATTGTTGAGCTTGAGTCTCGAATCCGCAACGTGAGGTCGATGCGATGCGATGCGATGCCTTCCTTGTTTCAGCGGTGTATCAGATATATATCGCAGAAACAGATTTTTTACACACACACACTCACTTCATGCACCTCTTTGTCTCTACAACGCCGACTGTTTCGCAACTTTCGGCCGTATGTGTCGAGTTCTAAATCCGTGATGGATAAGGCACCAGTCGCCAAAGACAGACAGGTAAGCGGCTATTATACAACAATGACGTGCACGTTCCTCCTTGCACTGCGACGTTTTCTTCGGGTGCGTACATGCTGGAATGGATCTTCCTCAATTGAAGGTGCGTAGGGGGGGGGGATTAGCGTGAGCGCGAAACAAAAAAAAAAAAAAAAGGGGAACGACGAGCAACGCAGGGAAGAAAGCTATACAAAAAGATTCACTCCACGAATTGGGTGCGAAGAACGGGAAGTGATACCTATATTACACCTCTGCTTGATATTTCCACGTACTGGGCCGAGGCTGGCATCCCACGCTTTTGAGCCGGCACGGGAGCACTGTGTCTTATAACATCAGGAAAAGCGTCGGTCAGCAATTCTGCCGGGTGTTGCAAAATTTCCACCAAGTTTGCAAAATAATGCTGATTTTGCGGAATTTACAGATCTCACCGGATATATACATCCCCTTGAGATTTTGCAAGATTTTGCAACATGTTATAAGAACACATGGAATATCATCATATTGTGGTGGTTTTATCATCTCAAAAATCCACAAAATTGTGTAATAACCAGCACATTCATCAATATTGAACATTAATATGATTATCATTAAATAGCTACTAGGGGCAAGACTGTGTCTAAAGTCAGTCCTGTTATGGCTGTTTAGGCCTTATCCTCTAGATCAGTCTGGTTTATCATTTGTTTGTTCTAGACTGTCAACTCTGTAAGTCCCACGTCTAATGACTCCCTCAGTAGGGCTAAGTCAGATCATTCGTTCAAAGATGCACTACTCCCTTCATAAGGCAAGTAGGATCAAGTTTGCGTCAAGGAGTCAAGAGTAGATGAATAAGGTGAATTCAGCTAGGTCAAGCTAAAGAACTACCTAAGCTAGAATATCCCTATATATATGTATGAGTCCGATAAGCATAGATAAGAGTGGTTTATGCTATTGGCTATATAGATAAGGGGATGAGTAAGCATGGGAAATAGAATGCATATATGAGTTTTTAGAGATAAGAGCCATCCAATGTTAGTAAGCATGTGTAATCAGTGATGTGTAAAGAAAAGGATGAATAGAGCACATGAATAGGGAATTTGTAACACTTACCTTCTTTTTTTTTTTTTGGTTCAACATTTTATATACCAACTGTACATAATACATGTGCTGGTCACTACGAGTAGTAATTGGGCAAGGGGGGGGGAGAGGGGGGCAGGAGACAAAGCGCTGCAGGGCTAGGGTGCTCGCCTGACCGGGGTTGGACTAGCGAATGGAGCCAGAGCTCGTTATACACAGGCCGGATGGGCCAATCTACGCCAGGGGGTGGGCCCCCCGCTGTGGCGCTCCGCAGCAGGTGGTGGCTTCAGGTCCACCGATTATCCAGGTTCGCATGTTCGGGCAGGGAGCACCCTATAGCTGTCACTTAGAACACTGAGTACCGCCCCTAGCCTGTTTAGGACTAGGGAACATCGAACGTGAATGCGTTTTCATTCTCCAAGAGGAATTCCACCAGCCACGCATAGCGCAGTTGGCGGCTAGGCTTGTCTTCCCGTCCGTGCTGTGGACAGTCGAATAGGACGTGTTGTACAGTTCCAAGGGAGCACCGCACCTACAGGAGACAGATTCTTCCTTGAAGAATCGCAATCGGAAAGCCCCAATTGGAGCGTGTCTGGTGATGCATCGCACCAAGTGGGCAGTCAGAGCATGGCTGTGACCAGTCTTGTGCATCCACGGCCCATTGTTTACGTGGGTTGGAGTGAGTGGGGTGTCTTTTTTCGCATAGAGCATCAGGAAATTGGAGCCAATGTACTTCTTGGACTGGAAGAGAGACTTCCAGCCGTCAAGCATGCATGTAACTGCTTCGCATTGTGCAAAGTCAGCAGATATAACCGGTGCTCCACCTGCCTCAACACAAGTTGAGACGGCGCTGATGTGTGCCAGTTGGTGGTCTTCAATCTCCACACCACTTGTAATATGGTGGAGGTGAATCTTGTGGATGGCGCAGAGCTGCAGCCAAGGCAGCAGCACATCGCACATTTTGAGGGCTGATGCTTGACCTGAGTGGTGTGACGCATTGAGGGAACGCCTGAGGGCGTTGATGGAGTCGGAGAAGATATGGACATCATGGATGTCCTCTAGTCCAATGTCAGCTGCCTGTTGGGCGCCTTCCGCAATCGCTCGCAGCTTGGCGTCATCAGATGTAGATAGGCTGGTAGCAAACCAGTCCTCATATAAGTCTCCATCGTGCCAGACGCGGTAAACCGTGACTGACTGCATGGGAGGAGGGGGGGTGGATGCATCAGTGATAATGCAGATGCTCCATGGGGAATGAGAGGCCTCATCAACAGCGCTCTTCAGCGATGTGATGCAGTCTTTCATGAATTCCTCGTGGTGGTCACTGCCCTTACAGTGGCTCAAAAAACTGCCCCAATGTTTGTACATTTTTGAAAGATCAATATGGTATGAAGTGCTGACATAAGCAGGGGACCTGGGGTAATTATGTAAGATACTATGACATCGTGGCTTTCCAATGGACCCTGGACCATGTGATTTGGATCAAAACCCATTAAGCTATAGGCCAAACAAAATGATTACTCATTGGGGCAGTTTTTTGACCCTCTATTAATTTTCTATCTAATACTTTGTATGACCACCTTTTGCCTTTATAACTGCTTGTATCTGCCTGGGCATACTTTCTATCAGGTTTTGGCATACCTCTGGTGGAATTTCACCCCACTCTTCAGCCAATCTATCCCACAACTCATGTACTCCTTTGGGTGGTGTCGGATATTCTTTAAGACGGCGCTTGAGATGTTCCCAAAGGTGTTCTATTGGATTCATGTCAGGGGATTGGGCAGGCCAGCCAAGGACTTGAATGTTGTTGTCTTCAAACCACTGTGTGGCCAGTCCAGATGTGTGTTTGGGGTCGTTATCTTGCTGAAAGTAGCGCTCGCCATCCACCATTTCCAACTTCTCAAAACTTTCCTGAACTCCACTCTCCAAAATTTCACAGTATTGAACCTTGTCCATGTTCCCCTGCACCTCTATGAGCTTTCCCACTCCATTCCACCCCATACAACCCCATACCATGAGGTTTCCTCCTCCTCCATGTTTGACAGTAGGTGATGTTGTTCTATCAGATGGTGGTTCTCCCCTTTGTTTCCAGACATAAACCTTTCCATCTGACCCAATCCTATTGATTTTGGTCTCATCTGTCCATAGAACCCTTTTCCAGTCCTCCACAGTCCAGCTTTCATGATATTTTGCAAACTGGAGACGCCGGATGCGATGGGCTCGTTTGAGAAGAGGAGCTTTCCTCTTTGTAGCAGCATAAAATTGATTTTCCTTGAGTGCATTTCTGACTGTCTGGGGTGTGACAGGATTGGGGATGATGCCATTGATGAATTGGGTAGCCTGAACTGCATTATCAAGCTTCCCTGACTTGATTTGATGAATAATTGACTGTTTGTCACGAACAGACAGCTTGGAGGGGCGGCCACCAAGGTTGTTTTCTTTGTTTCCATCCACATCTTTGCTGATCCTACTGATGGTACCCTTCCCTAGACCAGTTTTCTCCTTGATTTGACGCTGAGAATAGCCCTCATTGAGGAGAGAAACAACAGTATTGTGCTGAGCAGTAGAAATGGCTTTCATGATGGTGGTAAGAGGTCAAGAAGATGATTGAACCAATTCCAACATGTCAAATTGATACAAATAAAGTCACATGACATTGTTTATTCTTCCCACAGTCCATAATGTTCTTGCATTGGATCATAAATGCCAGAATAATGGAAAATAAGATAAGGGTCAAAAAACTGCCCCAATAAGTAACCATTTTGTTTGGCTTATAGCTTAATGGATATTGATCCAAATCACATGATCCAGGGTCCATTGGAAAGCCACGATGTCATAGTATCTTACATAATTACCCCAGGTCCCCTGCTTATGTCAGCACTTCATACCATATTGATCTTTCAAAAATGTACAAACATTGGGGCAGTTTTTTGAGCCACTGTAGGTGGGGGGGTGACAATGTCGTAGACAATGTGACCAGGGAACAGGTCCCTTGGGCACATGCCTGGTTGGTTAAGTGGGTGGACAGGGTCCAGATCCAGGGAAGAGAGGCCCAGGTTAGACCAGGCCTCTACGATGGGCAAAGTTTAGGGCCCCTCTTGCGAGGAGCCCTATCGGTGGCTTCGGGAATTTTCACCAGGGAGTACAACCCCAGCTACTCACTCCTTGGCATGTCACGCCCTGTTCGGCCCAAAGGCCTGCCTATTTGGTGTTGCATGTCATCATCAATGGGCTGACTCAGTATTTTTCAACATATTGCCTCCATCTACAGTAGACATCAGTCTTACTCAGCAGTCACCTGCCTTCCAAGTAGGTCGAGTATGGGATCGCACCTGTGACAAACTTTGGATTTAACCGGCAGTGCCAACACCACAGCTTCAACTTAAGCACCAACCTGGATCTATTATACCCAGGGGCACCGACAGAGGATTTAGATCTCTCGAGCCTGGGGAGGGGGACTACCCCATCCGGCTACAGCCCATGTGTTGAATGTTTCCCGTCCCCGTAACACTTACCTTCTAGCTATGAATGCCTGTCTTGCCCAACAGTTATGAATGCGAAAATATTATGTAATGCTTGTCCCTGTGCATGTTTTAATCCAGTTGGGTGCAAGTTTTTCAGCGCCATTATGTTATGTTCTTAATAACAAATCCTATACATTAAAACAGAATGGTGTTTTGACCCTGGTTAAGCTGACTAATAGAAAGGTGACTAATATTACTAATCAACTTCAATGACTAATCAACTTGCCTCTGCTTCAAGTTTAGGTAAGCTCTGAACCTGATTGGTCACATAACTCAAAAACAGCACACAAGTATCAATATTGATATTATTATGTATTTACCAATCTTGATATTACTTACAAGGTATAACATTGAAATAACAATAGTGGCTATTATGTTGGAAAACTGTAGAGTTGGCAACACTGCAATAATATATTATTTACTGCCACCCTCTGTGCCAAAGGCATGGGTGCTATGCTTGTAGTATAAAAATTACATTAATAATCTGATTAGTAATATTATTAGTCATGGTCAGCTGCGTGGACTCTACATGTCGTCTGTCCATACTTGTCCACATGTCCATGTAAAATTACACGGATTGATGCAGACTCAGCACAAACGTGGATTGTCATCTGGCTGAGTGTCCTGCCAAATGAGTCCATGCAGACTCCACATGGAGTCCATGTGTCTGCACAGAGTCTGCACGGGTTATGTGGCTTAGTATAAAGACCTCAAAGTGTGATAGAAATATGGTATATGCAACATATTTTCACTTGAAATGAACCATGTGTTTTTACTGGATTTCATTTCACAATTTGTTAGAGACATTCAACATAATTTTCAGCATTTTTCAAGACAGAAATATATTTGGCGTGGGTGGAAAATTTCTATTATATTTCTGTAAGGGGTTGTGTCACACCAAGTGCCTAGAGGGGAGAGTGATATGAATGGCAAACTCAGCCACACAGGGAAGGGGGCACCTGAGGACTAAGCAGGCTTCATTGCAAGGGGAGATCCAAGCCTAGTGTATTGCAAATGTGCTGTCCACAATTGGACAGCCCCATCTATATAGGTATGTCAGAGAATACTATGGAGATATATAGGAAACCTATATTAGCCCACTAGGGCTGTGCAAATGATACAGATGTAACACATCAGTAAGGAGTAAACTAGTATCCAGTATATACTTTGATAAAATTTGTTGGCATGTACCCTGTTTTTTGGCTCTTGATTGGATGCTGATGGATCAAAGATGGGCATGGTAGGACACAGTTGATGTGGGGCTCAATGGGGCTGGGAGCAATGTCACCAGTTACATTGTGGTTGGTGGACCTGGTTCCGTACTATTATGCCACCATGTTTTCCATCTCATCTCTAGGTCCTTACTCGTTTGCCCTCAGCAGCCATCTAGAGTGGTACCATGTATGTCATTCCAACTATTCTGGCACTTGCCAGGCTAGTTTCCTCAGTGAGGACCTTGGAAGCATTGGTGTCTGTGATATGATAGGTTGAAGCCTTGCTAGACTAGTCAGTTGTACCCTGATTTGTTGCTGAATAGCCGCCGTGATACATTTAAGTTTTTAATAGTCCTTGGATGCATCTCATCTCCAGCTCGGCCCTCCTAAAACTTGTTCTTGAGGCCCTGGCCCCCTGCACAGGGATCCACCATACCCAAAACCATTGAAAGGTGCACTCCTTGCCAGCCCCCATGATTAAATGACAATCATCTGCTACAAGGTGGTTTACCTCTGCAGAAAGCCCACCTATCAGTGCCACGGAGCCGAAAAAAAAAAAAACACGCGGGATGGCACATGCACATGACATGCAAAGCATCAGACACGGACATTTAATAAGCGGATCAACAAAGTAGAGTTATAAGTAGGGTCGGCAATCTGAGATTAGTAGCTGGGAGGGGCTGAGGGCGGCCTCGTGTTTTTCTTAAATAAAGCTTTTTTACATTCTTTAATTGCTTCCTTGTCAGGTGCGCTGGTATGTCGCAAGTGTACCTGTAGAAACACGGCCTCAGCCTGAGGCAAAGAGAGAAGAAAAAAGGGAGAGAACTGGGGGATAATGGATAATGAGCCGGCGAAAGACCGGAGGTATTTTTACTGCCCAGGCCAAAGTACATAATGGTGCGGCACAGCCATGGGCTTTTGGCAGTCTCCCACCACAATGGCGTTCATCCAACGCCTCTCATCGCGCCGGCGCTTCATCCCTGCCATTGTCTGTACCATCCTGGTCATCTGCTTCCTTCGGTTCAACGCAGACACTGACACTAACATTGCCATTGCCGAGCCCCATTCCCCACTGTTGTCCCCATCGGACATCCTGCTCGTCTCGGCATATTACCCACTCGCAAAGTCGAAACATACGCATGATGAGTACCATACGTGGCTCGCGCAGTTCCTGGGAATGCACGCCGAGCACCCCCCGTCCTTCGCCACCTCTCCGTCAGTCACCGCCTCCGACCTGGTCTTCTTCCCCATGTTCGACGTCCCTGCGTGGTCCCCCGCACTTGCAACGTGGACCCTCCCCGTGGGCCCTGTCGATGTCAACATCAGCGAGGGCTCCTTCTTCGGCGGGGCGCCCTCCGCACTTGCATGGTACGCCCGCACGTTCTACGCGTATCACGACTACTACATCTCTGCGCGCCTGGTAGCATCGACGCCGGGGCACCCGCATGCGCCCGCAATGAAGAGCGGAAGTGAGGAGGGGGAGTACACCCCTGGCGCGCGCCCGCCGTTTCACTTTGTGGGGAAAGACCAGATGCTGATCAACGCGCTGTTCATGCTGCACCTGCAGCGCTTCTTCACCGTTGTCGCGCCCATGCGCGCCGCGCTCCTCCCGCCCTCTACGCTCGCGCCCGCGGCGCCGTTCCCCCCTCCCTCCACTTACACACCCGCACCCAAGCCCGCACCGGCACCGCCCCCAGACGCTCCGAGCGCACTGACGTGCCTGCACATTGCAGCGGCGCGCAAGATGCGGGCAACGCTGCTCGTTCCGGCAGGGGGCGTGTGCGGGAACGAGTGGTTCTACTACCAGTTTTGGGTCGCAGGGCGGGGGGAGCGGGGGCGGATGCACGCGGTGTGGGGGGCGGGGCACGAGGGCGGGTCAAAGTGGGGGTGGGGGCGGATTGAGGGGATTTTGAGGGGATGGGGGGATGGTGAGAGTGGTGAGGGTGAGGGTGAGGGTGAGGGACAGGGGTGTGGGGTTATGCCAGTGATTACGGTGGAGGGGATGTTGAGGGGGGTGTTGGGGAAGGAGTGGGAGGTGCCTACTGGGTTGGAGGGGGTGAAGACGGTGGGGCGGTGATGGTGCGCAGGTGGATTGAATTAGAATTAGGACATTCTAGATTACGATTATGAGGCTTGGCCTCAGTGCGAGTGCTGGGAATATGGGATGTGGATAACTTGGAAGGAAATGATGTGTGCACTAATTATGTGCTATATAGGTTTCTGCTTGGATTAGACTTGGGACTTATTAGCGTATACTTATGTCGCGGTGTTTGAAAAAAATGGATGCTTTTGGCCCGCTGGGTAGGACCCCGGAGTCACTAATCACTAATCACCTTTCTGGCAAATAACGTTCTGGTATCCTCTGCTCCGATGGGCTGTGGTAGGTGCGTACGCTGATGAGGGCTGCTTGGTTGAGTTGAGAGTTGAGACTGGAGGTTGAACATTGAGTCCTCGCAACCGGATTGTAGTGTGCTTCACCCTCTAGTCTCACTATTCCTCTACTTCGCTCGAGGCCAATGCCCAGCAAGAATGCAGTATGCCGTCGAGCAAGCCAGGGCGGGGGAAAGGCGTTACTGGAAATGCAGTGAAAAATAAAACACCCGTCCTGGACTGTTTTAATGGGATCGTCAGGTTCCCCGCTGGGGGAGGGTCGTACAACAACGTTGGACGCCGGCTTCCTGGGTCTGCGGACCAGGGATGTCGAGTTTCGGGTCTGGTACTTGCTCAGGGCCCCAGCACTGGCTTTTAGAAGGACGTCCTCTGAGGTGTAAAAAAAAAAAGCATTAGCTTGCTTTTGGCATGTTGCTGCGTTCACGGAGTTTGAAACTGGACGCTAAGTATTTGCTGTTCATTAGCGCTGTTCAGGGGGACAGGCAGGACCCCCCCCCCCCCCCCCCCCCCGGAGTCGACACGTTCCTGATAGAGTGTTACTTGTCCCGGTATGATGCACCTTGCTGGTATCGCGTTCGAATCAGACCATAGTCGGACAAGGCTGCAGTGGGAATTATGCAGGAACTGCGAGTTGGGTCCTGACGGGCGGTTTCTCGTTGGGCTGCGGCATGAAACTCGCAAGCCTCACTTTCATTCGCCACGAACCACTTGGAGATTTTGTGGGTGGTGGTTCTTGAATGCGGAGCCTGAGCCCGAGGACACGAGTCAACCGGGACTTGCGTGGCGTACGCCAACCACAGAGTCTTGATAATACAGCGCTTCTTCTCCATCCTTGGTATGCCACTGCGACGCTGTCCGCAGTTTACCACGAGAGCCCTTGTGAGTGTATTTTATTGGGCTCCTGGTGCCTCACCCGTGGGTCTCATGGTCTTGCAGCTTCCATCAAAAGGAACACTCGGAAGGCAAAGGAAGGCGCCGCTATGAATGCAGGGAGGAAGTTTTAAGTCCCAGACTTTCTTAAACCAAAGTTCATCCCCTCAAACAGACGTGTTTTCCATCCGAGTCGTTTCCTTGCTGGGGAGGTTTTTATGAGTGCCGTTTGGCAGAAAATGTGGTCCATATGGCGACTTTGGCCTGTTTAATTGTGGACGAGGGATCTCAAGCTCCTTCACTGTTACTCGCAGCTTTCGAAGGATGTCCTCCGAGTCACGGCCAATCTAGTGCTCCCAGTATTCCCTCAGGTGCTCGGATCAGTGATTTCTCAATTTAGAGACTCTCGGGTAGTCGGGTCCTGGGCCCTTTTAGCATTCCCTCAAGCACAGGATCAGAGATTCCTTGACTCGGAGGCTTTCACTCTGGACGAGTTATATATTTGCGAACCATGTCAGTGGGTCTATGGCGAAGGCCACACGTCAGGTGCGGGTTGAGGACACGTTGGTTAGAGCACGAAATTTGGATTTGGACTTGTCCTTTTCTAACTTTTGGATGGGATTCATGGGGATTAAGTAGTGAGTCTGTTTGTATTCTGCACTGGGACCTCGTGTGGCTACCTCGTACGAGTTTGGTCTGTGTGGATGTTCCTGCGCTAGTGTATCTTGATGTGGTAAGCGTTACATGGTATGTTTGGTTGAGAGTGCACGATTTAAGAGAAAGTCTACTGACACCCCGAGTCGGACTGACGAGGCATGTCCAACATGTTTCATAGCACGATACACTCCTTTTGACCCATCCATGATGAACGTTCCAACAGTGGGACATGATGATGAAGGTGACGAGGTTAATAGTATGTATTACTGCCTCTTATTCTATCTACTTTTCACTTCTTGGTCTCACGGATTGGGAAAGTGCGCGGTAGATGTTCCCTGTGTGTTATGACGGTAGCCAGTACTAAGTTGCAAAAGGTTTCTATTTCTTGTTTTCTTTTGTTGCCCCTTTGTCCTCCAAGCAAAGTTGTTGAGAAAAGTGAGAGATAACAATCATTTCCGCAGGAACACCCCTCCTGCCACCTACCATCTGGGGGGTTTCCTATAAGCAGCAACACGATATGTATATATACACTCCACACCTGACACTTGCGGCTGTCAATGCGGATTGGCACAGATATAGTGATGACTACTGCGGACGGGAAGCCTTGGGTGCGGCTATGGCGTGTGCTGCGTTGGTGCTCGTGTGGACGTTTTCCCTGAAAAGGTTAGGCTGGACTAGGGGGGGGGCAACGTGTGTGGGAGGAGATAGTTGCTCCGGTGGATGCATGGGACTTGATGAGCACCTGTGTGGTTCTTTCAGTATGTTCCTGATGGTTTGTGTGTGAATGTACAACGTATGACACTGACAC
Organism: Collybia mongolica; assembly: GCA_013420905.1. Taxonomy (NCBI): domain Eukaryota; kingdom Fungi; phylum Basidiomycota; class Agaricomycetes; order Agaricales; family Clitocybaceae; genus Collybia; species Collybia mongolica. The sequence continues at coordinate 4,151,652 of JAAXNY010000005.1, forward strand.
TGATATGATGATCACTGAATATCGCGATCCTTGGGTTTCCGAAACTCACAAGAACAGCACAGCACAGCACAGTGGCGTGCGCGGGTGCATTTTTTCTTTTTCCCAGGTCAGGACTGCGCTTGGGGGGTGGTTTGATGGAAGGTTTGGAGGGGTTTTGGCCAGGTCATGGTCATGGGCCATGGTTCTTGTGCGGTGACTGGTACACCCGGCATATTGGCCATCTCGTCTCTGGGTGCCTACTCATTGCTGTGCCCCGGCATCTAAATTCGTACGTTGTTCCAACCTAATTCTGACGCTCTACAGGCTAGTTTGCTCAGCGAGAACCTTGGAAGCGTGTGTTTCCGCGATATGATGAGTCGGGGTCTTTCTGGGTGGCTGGTTGTCTGGTAGAAGCCTGGCCTGTTCCTGAACAGTCTGTCGTGATATTTTGATGTTTCTGGTGGCCACCCACATACATCTTGTTCCCAGCTCGGCCTTCCTGGACCTCATTCTTGAGGTTTCCCCACACAGAGATTCATAATGCCCGAGACTATCGAAAGTCGCACTTGTCGCCAGCCCCCCAGGAGTATCGGCAGTTGTCCGCTGCAAGGTCGTTTTGCCTCTGCATGAAAGGCTAATCTATCGGCTGTCACGGAGCCAAACAAGACACGACGTGAACAATTAATAAGCGGATCTGAGATCGGGCCTGATGCCGCTTTGTGATTTCTTCAATTTGCAAAATTGCTTTTTGCAATCTTTTTTTTTGTTTCGCACTGGTATGTTGCAAGTCTTATCTGTTGCAAAACGGCCTCAGCTGATAATCAACCGGCGCAAAGGACCAGAGGTATTTTTACTGCGCAGTCCCAAGTACATAAATGGTGGGGCACAGCCATGGTGTTTTGTCAATTCTCCCACTACTATGGCGTCCATCCTACGCCTCTCATTCTGCCGGCACTTCATACCCGGCACCCTCGTCTGTGCAGTCCTTCTCATCATTTACCTCCTTTGGTTCAATGCATCTAACGTCATCGCCGATCCTGCTGAGCGCCAGCTCGTCGCCCGGCCATTCCAGCCCCAGGCTCCTACACCACTAGCCCCGACCCCAACCCAGCCATTCCAGTCCCAGGCTCCTGCACCACTAACCACAGCCCCAGTCCAGGCATCTCAGTCCCAGTCTCCTACACCACCACCAGCCTCAACCCCAGCCCCACCGTCATCGCCATCATTGACATCGACCTTGCCATCGCCAATCCTGCTCGTCTCAGCATTCTACCCACTGCAAATGTCGAATCATACACAAGACGAATACCGCACGTGGCTCGCCCAGTTCCTGGGACACATTGATACCGATATCTATTTCTTCACCGCGCCGGACCTCAAGCCCCTTGTCCGCGCCGCCCGTGCAACCCTCACCCGTTCCTCACACATGTGAGCCCCCATCCTTAGTGCTCTACTGTAACTGACCCCCCTTGCTGTGTAGACTCACCATAAATACTACCTACACCTCGCCCCTTGACATCCCCCCACTCGCCCCACATAAAGCCAATTACACCCAGATGCACGCCGTCCGGAACGCCAAGCCGTGGTTCCTCGATCAAGGCCTGCACAACTCCCACCGTACACACCCCTCCCTCCCTTCCATGCTGACCCTGACCCTGACGCGCACAGGCACATACAAGTACGCATTCTGGACCGACGCAGGCTCGTTCCGCTACACCCACGCCTACCGCACGTGGCCCGACCCCGCACGCGTCGACGCCATCTGGGCCCACGCGCACCCCGAGCACCCCCCGTCCCCCGCCGCAGTGAACGCCCCCGACCTACTCTTCTTCCCCGCCTTCAATGTCTCCGCGCAGTCCCCCGTCGACCTCAAGTTTAACGAGGGCTCCTTCTTCGGCGGCGCGCCCTCCGCGTACGCCCGCACGTTCTACGCGCATCACGACCAATACATCTCCACACCCCCGGTGGCATCGACGCCACCGGGGCACCCGCACGCGCCCGCCTCTGCGCCCACAATAGGGAGCAAAGGCGATGGAGAGGGAGGGAAGGGGGAGTTTCACTTCGTGGGGAAAGGCCAGATGCTGATCAACACGCTGTTCATGCTGCATCCGCAGCGCTTCTTCACTGTCGGGCCGGCGGGGGGCGTGTGCGGGGACGAGCAGTCTTATTACCAGTTTTGGGTTGCCGGGCGGGGGGAGCAGGCGCAGATGCGCACGGTGTGGGGGGCGGGGCGCGAGGGAGGGTCGGGGTGGGGGTGGGAGTGGGTTGGAGGGGTTTTGAGGGTGGCGGGGGAGGGGGAGAGTGGTGAGGGTGGGGGTGGGGGTGGGGGTGAGGAGGGGAGGGAGGAGAAAGGGCAGGGGTGTGGGGTTATGCCGGTGGTTATGGTGGAGAAAGTGTTGAGGAGGGTGTTGGGGCAAGAATGGAAGGTGCCTGCTGGGTAGGAGGGGGTGAAGGTGGTGGGGCGGTGTGGGTGGATTGGGTTGGTGTTGGAATAGGGTGATCTGGCATATCAGTCACTGACCCATGGTACCGCATAACCCACCTGAGCATATTTCTATTTATTATTGTACTCTCACACTTGTGTTTTTATTGGACTCACACTCGGTATCCCAGTTGTTATAAATATATTTTACTATGTATTCAAATGAGCCATCTGTACAGCACTACTTTATCTTTTCAATTCGTTCTCATTTCTTCTATTCTCTTGCTGCCAAATCCAACAATTGGGCAATCCGGTAATCTGTATGATCACCTATGACACGGCCTGTCATGCAGTGCCATAACTACACAACTACATACCCCACCTGAGCAAGTCAACGGAGCAGACAATTAAAATCAGAACCTACTGATGGGTTACTGATTCTGATTTAGACATACATTACGACTACGAGCGCAAGTGCAAGTGCCGGGACGTGGGCTTTGATGACTCGGAAGTAAATGGTGTATACACAAGAATTCAGGGGGGGGGGGGTGTGTTGGCGTTGTATGACGTACCGTGCCTTATGGGGTTCTGCCCAGATTATAGAATGCTTGTCTGTGCCTGGGACTTGTGCATTGCACACGCCGCGGTGTTTGAAAATTGGATGCTTTTGGCTCCAATTTGGCTCGCTGGGTTAGTAGAATCACCGGCGGATCACCTTTCTGGAAGGCCACGAGCTGGTATCTTCCTGTTTACACTCGGACGTTTGACTCGCTGCGGTGGCTCGCCTCGGATGGGTTGTGGTTGGTGGGTGCGCTTGCTGAGGGCTGTGATGCCGTTTACAGGTTACTAAGTAGGTCGTGGGCAGCGGGGGCTAGGGGTTGGACGTCGAGTCCTTGCGAGTGGAATCCGGATCTTGGTGGTGTCCTCGGTGCCCTGCTCTCTCCCCCTGCTTCGATCGAGATAAACAACCCAGAGGGCGCGCAGTATGCCGTCGAGCAAGAAAGGTGCCGCCATGGATGCAGCAAGGAACAAAGCACAAAGCAACCGTTTCGGACTTGGTTTGTGGGAATTGTCGGCTTCTCCGCTGGGGAAGGTTGTACAACGACGTTGAACATTGGCTTCTTGGGTCTGCGGATCGAGGATCTCGAGCTTCTCCCCCCCTCATCCTGTGGTCCGGTACTCGCTTGATCAGGAAGGACGTCCTCCGAGTTGCGAACCATGGCTCGCTTTCAGCATGTTGCTGCGTTCACAGCGCTTGCGGCCTGGAGCGAGCTCAGTTGATGGCCTATGGGAAGCTTGTGGTATGATAAAGCAGTCCGAGGCCCTTCTCCGTCACAGGTACGCCACTGCGGTGCCTTTCGTGGGTTACTAGTACGCGGAGACTGCGGGTTGGATTTATGTGAGTGGATTTCGCTGGGGCTCTCAGTACTGGTGGAGACTGCATCTGCATTGATTCTCGAGTCTTACAGTTCTGCCACTTCCATCTAGATGAGGATGAGTATTTGGAGTTTGAACTCTTGCCAGCGGATCTCTCATTGAGTCATTGGGTTCCCGGTGCCTCACTCTTGAGTCTTGCGACTTTGCCATTTTGATCGATAATACACACTTGGAGGTCATACCGTGGAGCGAGCCAGGGCGAAGGAAGGGGCCGTCAAGAATGGAGAGAGGAAACTTATGTTCCAGGCTTTTTACATCCTCTCGAACAGACATCGTCCATCCTTTCCTTGTCGGGGAAAGGTTTTCGCGTAGATGTAGTTTATATGGCCACTTTGGCCTCTTTGATTGCCGACAGAGGGTCCCAGGTTCCCCACCGTTATTTGCTGCTTTCGAAGGACGTCCTCCGAGTCACAGCCCATATAGTGTTCCCAGCATTCCCTCAGGCGCTCGGATCAGTGATTCCTCAATCAAGAGACTTTCGGTAGTTGGTACTGGGCCGCTCAAGCTCTTGAGTCTCATAATTTCTGCCACTTCGACCGAACAAACATTTAAAGACTGGGTAGTCAGAGAATATGTTATACCCCAGACTCTTTTGAAGCCGAACCGCGTCCTCTCGGATGAACACGTTTTCTGTTGAACCATTGCTTCCTTGTCGGGGAAATTTCATCAGTGCATTATGGCGTAGATGCGGTTCGTATGGCGATTTTGGCCTGTTTAATTGCGGATCAGGGATCTCAAGTTCCTCCACCGTTATTCGCAGCTTTCGAAGAACATCTTCCGAGCCGAGGACACATCGCGTACCCCTACTAGTCAGAGGGCTTCTCAACTGCTTCTTGGGCCTGTGACCTGTAATGACATTACGTGCAACTGCGGCGTTTGAAAAAGGCAGGACCCCCAGAGTCACATTTCCAGCAAGTTACCTCCTGGTTTCCTCTGTTTCAATGTTCGAATTCGGCCAGGATGCGACGCTCTCCTTGGATGGGAATGCTATGCATATGGTGACTGGGTTGTTTCGAGTTGCTTTGCTGCCAGCGAGACAGCTGCAGTAACTACTCTGGCGTATGCGGCGGAGCTCTCTAGTCTCACAACTCCTCCATTCCCATCGGGATAAACACCTGGAGATCATACCTTCCACAAAGCCAAGACGAAGGAAAGGGTCGCCATGAATACAGGAAGGAAATGTATATGCCAGACATTCCGAAATCGACCTGCCCCCCTCTCAAACGGACACATTTTCTATTCGGAGCATGAAGTTTAGACTTGTTCCTTTGACTTTCAGATAACATCAAGTAGTGAGTCTGTCAGTTTCGTTTGTCCTTGTCTTATATTCTCACCGGAACCTCATGTCTCTGTGTGGCTATTTCACTTTCCCTGCGCCCTAACGGTCCTAGGAACATCACATCACACTGGTTTTCGTCTGCCCAGGCATTCCTCCGCGGGCATATTTTTGGTGTGGTTAGCGCTACGTAGCACGTTTGATTAAAAACTCTGAATACCTCATTCAAAGCCTTTAAATAGCCTACTGGCAAGGCGTGTTCAACGTCTTTCATACCATGATGTCGGTTTTACCTGCCCCGCCAGTGCTCAATGACAAGCAGGCTTCTCCGGGCCCATTCATGACGAACCTTTTAAAAGTGGAGCATGGCCATGGAAACAACGACGCTAATAGTGTGTGTCAGTACTCCCACTCATCAGTGCGCCTACTCATCGAAGATTCCTTTAGCTCCCAGTCTCTCCGTTCCAATGAGTCCTAATCAATACCTGCTAGACAGTCGGGTCCAACCGCCGCACTCTGTCCGTAATGGAGAGCGTCTTTCTAGTAGTGACAGTAGTACTGTTTCACAAGATCCAACACAAGTCTCCAAACCAACAACCAAGATCAAAAAACAACAAGCAATTTTGGAGGTGCATCCACCCCCAAAGCATTGGAAAGCACCCCATCTGTTTGGGCCCTTCGGCAGGATTCAACGGCTCGTCTTTGACTTCTTTTGTCTGACTTCATTTGGACATGCTGGTTTAGAGTTCACATGGGCAGCTATATGTCTCGAAGCGGACGGCGACGAGAGCGTGTGGGCCGATGGGCTACGTCACATATATGAACGATTGAGCAATATGCTTATGGTGGTGTGTCTGTATCTGCTTTGCGGCCTATCTTGTGGTTGACTTTCTCACCAGGCGGGCTTGCTGCTTTCCTCCTCGGCAGCTTTCATAACCACGGAGCCACCCAAGGCCGTCATGGTCAATTACACACTCCATGGTCCTTACATATGCATCCTTGCTTCATTTGGGCTGCTCATCGGGGGGATCATTGTGGGCTCGGCATCGCTCCTTGTGGTTTCCAAAGTACGGCCATACTGGTTCAAAGGGGTATGTAGCAACCAAATGTTTTTGCTCTTATGTTGATGTTGAACCTGATTCAAAGGAGTTATGTGCGGACCGCTTCCATATATACTGCACACTGATCATGCTCTCATACCTGTTCTTCTCAATCACAATAGGAACTCTTTTCTTAGCCTTTGGTACGCTGAGCATCGGCAGATCTTTGAGTCCCATTTGATGAAATCTCTAGGTCTTCTGAGTGCTGTTTGGTGCGCTGAAGATCACGGAATTCAGGGTGCCTGTATGATAGTACTCATTTTTCCGCTTTTTATGGCCATCCTTTTTGGAATTTCGTGCGCGACAGCCAAGACTCAGAGTCGGTTAAGAAATTTCTACCATGCAGTTGGTTGATAGTCTGTGATACACGCTACATTCGAGGTGTCGTCCTGTTTTGTATTTATCATGTTTTCACGTTTTCACCTTATCTGTTCTCCGGGATTCACAATCATCTACACAGGACAACGTCGCATGCATCTAAGGGGTTTGACTCATATGGTTGTGCAACTTCTATTTATACTGAGTATCACTCATTGTTTAAATGTAGACATCACCTGTTTATTGTAACCACAGTTGATTGACAATCTCCAGGTCTTCGGAGTGCTGTTTGTGCTGAAGATCAACGATCTCAGGGCGCCTGTGTGATAGTCCTCGTTATGCCACTTTATATGGCCATCTCTTTGGAATTTCGTGTGCGACAGCCAAGGCCTAGAGTCGGTCAACAAAGTTGGCGTTGGGACATTAGAACGAGCATTGTTGATAACCTATAATACACGCTATGTTTAAGGTGTTGTCCTGATTTATAATATTCCACCTCATTCATTTTTTGGGAGTCGTGATTTATATAGATCAACTTGGCGTGTATCAAAGGGGTTTGATTCTTCATACTACTGTGAAACTTCTATTTTTACTGAGCGTTAGTAATCATATATACATTACTTGGTTACCAAAAGGATAATTGATGATACATCACACTGATGAACTGACACGCTGAGTCGCGTTGACCAGGCTCTTTTAACGCATTTCATACTACTATGATGTCGGAAGTTTTACCTGCCTCACCAGTACTCGATAGCAAGCAAATATCTCCTAACCAATCTATGGCGAACCTTTCAACAGTGGGACATGGTTACGAAGGCAGCGATGCCAATAGTGCATGCTAGTACTGCTTCTTATTATTTACTCATCAAACATTCCTGTAGGTCCCATGATGATGCTCCCCATATTACCGATAAGACCGAACCCATATCTGCCGGATGTTCGAGTCCAATCGCCGCGCCCTGTTTTGCAGGGCCCATCACATTTCTCCGAACCGATGACGAAATTTGCAAAGCAACAAAAAATCTTGGCGGTTTTTCCACTTCCAGATCACTGGAAAGCACCTCATCCTTCCGAACCTTTCGGCAGGGTTCGACGGATCATCTTCAACCTTTTGTGTCTGGCCTCGTTTGGACATGCTGGTTTGGATCCCATATGGGCAGCTATATGCCTCGAAGAGAATGGCGACGAGAGTGTGTGGGCCGATGGGCTACGCCAGACATATGAACGAATGAGTAACATGCTTGTGGTGGTGCGCCTGCATCTGCTCTGCTACCTACCTTGCGGTTGACATTTTAGCTAGGTGGGCTTGCTCCTCTCCACCTCAGCAGCATTCATAACCACACAGCCACCCAAAGCTGGTATGGTTAATTACACACTCCGTGGTCCCTACATATGCATCCTTGCTTCATTTGGACTGCTCATTGGGGGGGTTATTGCGGGCTCGGCATCACTCCTTATGGTTGCCAAAGCACGACCATACTGGTTGAAAGAGGTATATTCTAACCAATTATTTTTGGGCTCATGTCGACGTTGAACCTGATCTAATAGGTGTCATATGTATGCGAATCGCTTCCATGTATACTGCACACTAATTGTGCTCTCGTACCCACTCTTCTCGATCACAATAGGCACTCTTCTTTTAGCTTTTGGTACGTCAGATATCTGCGGATCTTCGAGTTCCACATGACGAATTTTCTAGGTCTTCTGAGTGCTATTTGGTGCACTGAAGATCGCGCTATTCAGGGTGCCTGTGTGATAGTCCTCATTCTACCAGTTTCTATGGCCATTCTCTTTGGGATTTTGTGTGCAACGGCCAGGGCTAGGACTCAGTTAGGAAAGTCCTGCCATGTGTTGGGATTCTAGAATGAGTTTTTATTGATAATCTGTGATACACACTATGTTTGAGGTGTTGTCCTATTTTTGTACCTATCATGTTTCACCTAGTCTGTTTTCTGGGGACTGCAATTCATATAGAGCGACTTTGCATGTTTCAAAATGGTTGTGTAATTTAGAAATCGCGAAATTCAAAAATATCAGCATGCTATAATGTTATGGTATATTGTATACACTGTCTGGGTACTTTACAGAGTCCCAGGTACGTGTGGGGGCTCTTCCTACCAAACTGACTCAGATTTAGAAAGAAGCCTGCTCTCTGCCAGGATGGGTGCAAGAGCCATGATCAAGTGCTCTCAATGAGTGGGAAGGCATTGAGCATTGGGCAAAGTCATGGTGATGTTCCAGTGGGGTCAGCAGACATGGCAGATCCAGTCAGATAGTGTAAGGGGAACACCCAAATCCACACACACAGCTCTGACTTCACACATCAGACATTGGCATTGGACATTGGCATTGTGCATCAGCATCAGCGCTTGCACTCACACATCAGTACTTGTGCTTGCACATTGGCACTCCCATTTGCACATTGGATTCCAGTTGGAGTACATCTAGACTGTCTGCAGTCCAGGTGTAAGGGGAATGCCCAATTCTGCACTCAAACCTCCCAACCTCGCACATTGGAAATCACATTGGCATCAGCACCCAACCTCACACATTGGCATTGGCATCAGCAACCACACTCATGCATTGGAACTCACACCTGCACATTGGCACCTGCACCTGCACCTCCAATTTCAAGTTGGACTCCAGTTGGAGGACACATAGCTCACTTGTAGATAATGTACAGTATGACCCTGAGCCATGTGGCCACAAGGGGGAACTCCCCACTATTGTTAGACTAGGTATATAGGATAGAGACACCTGGCAGAGGATCCATAGAGTATTCTCTTTGGATTTCCTCTGCTAGGTGAGTACATAAGCTCTACTATACTACTAAATATAACTTTGGATTTCCTCTGCTAGATCACACATCAGCCAACCTCAGGTTAGTGCGGTGCAATGTAGAGTCACCCTTACAGTGTTGCCATATGCAGTCAGCCATTCAAGTGTGGGGTTGGCCCTATAAAATAGCTTGTGGCCCTTAGAATCCATACAATGGGGTGGTGCATCCATTTTTGTTGAACTTTAGGTGTATTGGCAATCTGAGTTAGAAATCAGTAAAGTGGTGCAAAAACTGCAGGTAACAAACAGCCATAGCTGTTGGAAGGAGGTGGACCGCTGCATCCCGTCATGCCCTGCCACATCACATCACGCGTGCCTGTAAACGGACAACAATCTCTTAGCTTACCTTGGCATCTTTAGGATATATCTACATACGAAAATTGTCGTACCACCTCAGTCTATTCTATGTATGTTGACTGAGGTGTGTACTCTACTTACTATTTACCAAACCCACTTACTGATTACCATGTAGTTTTGTCTATTCCAATAGGTTATGGGCCCCGACTGTTACGGCTGTTTAGGCCTTATCCTCTAAGTCAATCCAATGTATTGTTCGTTCGTTCTTAGACCGTTGACTTCTGTAAGTCCAACATCTATTGACTCCCTCAGTAGGGCTAAAGTCAAGTTATCGAGTTATCTGATCAAAGATACACTACCCCCTTCGTAAGGTGGATAGGATCAAGTTCGCATCAAGAAGATAGATGAATAAGGTTGATTCAGCTAGGTCAAGCTAAAGAGCTAGCTAAGCTAAAGTATCCCTATATATACATAATGGTCCGATAAGCATTGTTTACGCTATTCGTTATAGATAAAGATGAGTAAGCTATCGAAGAGGATGAGTAAGAAAGCTGAGTAAGTATGAGAAAAGAAATGCATATGGAGATGTTTGAAAGATAAGGTTGATAAGTGTCTGGTAATCAATAATAGGTAAGAGAAAGAAGAAAGAAGTGATAGGTCGAACAGATAAGGGAATTTGTAACATTACCCCCTCTCTATCTCTAAAGCGTCCCAGCTTTAGTAATCGATAGGTTCTCCCGTCATGTTGGTGATGGCTTCTGGATAGTCAAAAGGATTGTCAATCCCGTCATCTACTTCTTCATACTCTTCACCAAACCGTCGCCACATTTGATAATGTCCTACTGTTCTAGTTTGAGGTCTTTGAGGACATTGGTCATGACGATGTCCTGGTGCCGGTTGAAAACAAATTGGACAGTATTGTTTTTCGCAGTGTATCGACAAATGTCCGAAGTTGAGGCATCTAGAACATAATACATTTTTGTTCATGAGTGTTCTTTCGACTTGAGTGAGGTCGATAGGGTTTTCTCGACTTCTGGCATAGTTGAGTGGGTTCAATGTGTATTTAATAGGTTTGGGCGATTTCTTCTTTTTGATGACAGATTTTGTAGCTTTTCGTCCTTTTAAATGTTTAAATACTTCTTTGTTTGAAACCATGTCCGCTGGATCAGGAGTGGAATGTTCCGATGATGTAGGGGATGGTTCGCGAAAGGGCGGGATTGGAAGTGGTTCAGTTTGATAAATAGGGGAATTTGTAGTCGATGGTGTTGGAGTTCTAGGAAGGGATGTCTGTATTTCTTTGTCGACTGTTTCAGTAGATTCTGTTGGTGTCGAAGGAGTAGATGTGGGTAATCGAATTCCATCTTGTAGTAATGGGATTAGATCTTCTAAGATTTGGAATTCTTGTGTGTCTACTAGTTCTTCGGTGGTTTGGTCGAGAATCCGACTGATGTCTGCTGTTTGACTATACAGCATGTTTCTGATCTCCAGATAATTTTCGACCAGTTTGATAAGTTGGTCATATGGTGGGTTGTTGAATGCTTGGACCATTTGTGCATGATGTTCTTCGTGCATGAACCACGATAAAAATTTCTGACGACATATAATTTTCGTGGCTAATTCAAGACGTTCTTGGGATGCAATGTTTATGATCGGGGTGTTGGGAGGAGTGGTGAGAGGAGTGGCAGTGGCAATGTAGAAGTTGTTGGTAGTGGGAGACGACATGTTTGTGAAAAGGTTTGAAACTTGTTGAGAGCGATAAAAGACGATAGTTGGTTAGAGGTGATGTAGCTTCTGGTAAGATTGGAGTATCGTTTGAGCTCTTTTTAAGTGTTTTTCAGGTTCCCACGTGTTGTGTGTGGATGAGTAATCTTTCCACTTCACAAGGTATTGGAAGCCTCGGCCTTGTTGTCGGTGATTTATAATCCCTTCTACTTTGTATTCTTCTTCTTGGTTCACAAGATCCGGTGAGGGTTCTAAGAAGTTAGGTCCGTGAGTATCGGTTTCTTTATACGGTGTGAGAAGAGATGCATGAAACACGGGGTGAATTCTCCATTGGGCTGGAAGTTTCAATTTGTATGTCACTGGTCCGAGGACTTCTTGAATTTCGAAAGGTCCTTCTCTTTTTGGTGCTAGTTTCCTTGAGGGATAAGGAATTCGAAGATTTGTTCCTTCTAACCAGACATGTTCTCCTTGTTTGAATGGATTGAAGCCTCGTGTTGTTCTTTCCGCTACTTTTCTTCTTGCCAGATCATGTGCTGCTATTGCTTCCTCTTGTGCTCAGTTTAATTCAATCATCCGTTGTTCTACACTTGGAACGTTTGTCTTCTGGAATGCTGATGGAATTGCTTGTGGTTCGTATCCCATCATGAGGAAGAATGGGGATTTCTTTGTTGTAGAATGCGTTCTTTGATTATGCGCAAATTCTGCTATTGGATTGAGATCTTTCCATATCGCTGGGTTGTTCTGACAGAACATGCGAAAGTAGATTTCAAGTTCTTTGATTTAATCTCTCTGTTTCCCCATCTGTTTGTGGATGATACGCCGTGCTCATTACAAGCTTTATTCTGAGGAGTTTTCCTAATTCTTTGAAGACTTTGGCTGCAAATTGAGGACCTCAATCGGATAAAAAGGTGTCGGGTAATCTGAATCTTTTGTAAACGTGTTCCAGGTAAAGATTTGCCATTCCTAAAGCGTCGATTGTTTTGGTACAAGGGATAGAAATTACCCCCTTCGTAAGGCCATGGTCTACCACGACCATGAGGCTGTCTTTTCCATCGTTTTCTGGTAAATCTGTGATGAAATCTGCTGTGACAAATGAGAAAGGACGTGGTTTTCCATTTGTTGCAATTGGTATTATTCCTGGCCTTGTTGGGTGTGTGTTTACCTTCATTTGTTGACAGGTGGCGCAACCGTCAACATAATTTTTAATAAACACTCCCATACCTGGCCACCAGTATTCGCGACTGATCAATTCTTGCGTTTTATCTTGACCTGGGTGTCCTCCTGGTTTCGTGTCATGGTATCTTCGCACTATTTCTCGTCGCAGTTTTGCATCTGGTCCTACATAACATCTGTTTTTGAAGAACAGAAGTCCGTCTTCGAATTTCCAATCAAATAAATTTGATTTAATCGGTGGTGTTCCTGTTTCCTTCAATGCTTCGATTGACTTTGCAAATAATTCGTCTTTTTCAACCAATTTCTTCAAATCTTCTTGTAAACTGATATCGATCATTTTAATGAAAATGTTGTCTGGTAACAAAATCCAATCTTCATTGTCTGTATCTTCCATGTTGACATAATCTGATCTTCTTGATAAAGCGTCAGATTGTATCATCCGTGTTCCGGGTGTGTGTACCAATTTGAGATCGAATTGTGAGAGGAATAAACTCCATCCCACTTGTCGTCAGTCTAGTTTTTGTGTCGTTCTAAAATAGGTTAAGTTTTTATGATCTGAGAGAATTACTGTTGGGAATTGAGATCCTTCGAGATAATGTCTCCATGTCTTTAGGGCTCGAATAATGCCTAGTAATTCTCTGTCATAGATCTCGTAATTCCGTTCAGTTTCTGTGAATGAATGTGAAATATATCCACATGGGTGCCATTCTCCATTGTCATTCTGTTGTCATAATACTGCTCCTGTAGCCCATTTTGACGCATCTGATTCGATATGGAATGGTTTGTTCTTGTCTGGCATCATAAGAATGGGTGATTTCAGGAATTTCTGTTTTAATCCGTCAAATGCTTCCTGACATTCTTGAGTCCATTTCCATTCGATGTCTTTCCTTGTCAAATTTGCTAATGGTTTGCTAATTTCGGCATAATGTCCAATGAATTTTCGGTAGAAGTTTGCAAATCCAAGGAATGATCGGACTTGTTTCACTGTTGTTGGGACTGGCCAATCTGCGATTCCTGCCAATTTGGTGGGTTCCATGCCTATCTGATTTTCTTTGATGACTAATCCCAAGTATTCGATTTCTGTGGCTTCGAATACGCATTTGTCCAAATTCAGGTATAGGTCATTCTCCTTTAATTTGTCCAAGACTTTCAAGGTTTTTCTTCGTAAATCATCAATGTTGTCGGAGTAAATGAGGATGTCGTCCATATAGATCAGGATCCATCCTTCATCAATCTCTACTGCATATATGTCGTTCATCATATTTTGAAATGTTGCTGGCGAGTTGCATAAACCGAAAAACATAACAAGTGGTTCGAATAAACCCCTGTTTGTTTTAAATGCCGCTTTCCATTCATCGCCTTCTTTGATTTGAACGTTGTTATATCCCCATCGTAAATCCAATTTTGTGAAGTATTTTGCCCCTTTCAGTTTATCAAGAAGCTCCCCTACAAGTGGTAAAGGGTATGCATTCTTTATTGTTCCTTCGTTTAGTCTTCTGTAATCTTGTGTTGGTCAAAGTTTCGCTGAATCTTTCTTTGATACAAAGAAGGGTGATGCTTGTGGGGATTTCAATGGTCGGATATATCCTTTTCGCATGTTTTCATCAATGAATTCGTCGAGTTTTCCTTGTTCCGCTGGGCTAACGGGATAGATTTTACAATCTTTTGGAATGAAATCGGGTTTTAAATCTATTGCATGATCCCATGGCCATCGTATCGGCATTCTTTCCGAATCTGTTTTGTCAAATAACGACGCATATTCTTGATAGAATTTCGGTAGCGTCTTCTTCGGTTTCTGATCTTTGGTTTCTGCCTTGTGCTCTAATTCCTGTGATATCGATGTTTTTGCCCTTATCCAAATGGATTCTTCTTCGTTATCTTCTGGGTAAATGTATGTCCTGAGTAGATTGACTTCAGGTTCATCATCTTCTTCGTTGATTTCTAAAAGAATCGGTTGCCAATCTTCAAGGAGTTGATTCCTTGGGATTTCTTCTGGGTATTCTTCCTGTACTTCTGTTGCCGTTGCCTTGGGGTATTGCCGTGTCAATTTCATTTGTCGGATTTCCAGATTTCTTTGGATTGCTTCTGAAAGAACTCCTTTCTTGATTCCTGATCCAAAGTCGAGTGTTCCTTTTTCCCAATCGATCTTAGGATTGTGTCGTTTTAACCATGGTAATCCGAGGATGATGTTTTCCTTTCCTAATCCGCTAACTACCAGTTGGATTCGGATTTCTTCATCTCCAATTCGAATCTTGGTCCATACGCAATCTGTAATGTTTCCTGATTGGTTTTTTGTTCCGTCTATGTTTCTGACCGAGTATGATTTCCTCAAAGGGGTTGTTTGTATATTGTTTTCTTTGACAAATGTTTTGTCGATAAAAATTCCTCCGGCTCCGCAATCAATAAGTCCGATTGCTTGGGTTTCGACGTTTTTCCATTCTTCAATCACCGTAATTGGAATAGATAGAGATTGTCAATTCATTTCTCCTAATATTACAGGTGACAGTGTAATGGAATAGTTTTCGGCAGGTACTGACATCAATTCAGTCCGCCTCTTTAAAAACCCTCGTCCTCCATATTCTTTAGAGCAACTTCTTTCTCTTCTTCATCCAACTCTGCCATAAGTGCTCGAATCTTCATGTAGGCGTCTTTGCCTTTCATTGGTGTCTTTGGTTCTTCTTTTCGTTGGGTTTGAGGGATTGATCCTCCTGCTTTATGATCTGATGCTCGATGTCCGTATTTATGACATTCGAAACACAGTCCTCGTTTCATGTGTTCATCCCTTTCTTGGATGGTTAGTCAATCAATATCCATTGCGTTTGGATCTCTGCTGTTGTTCGGGACGTATTTGGGATTGTTTCATTGGAAATTGTTCTTTTTCCCACTGTTTCCTCCCGTAGTTTTTCCTGTATTTCCTTTAATGTGTGCTACAATCGATTTTGCACATCTGTATTGAGTATCGGATATGGATGCCTTTTCATACCAACCCTTGATGGTGGTCGGTGGGTTGTCCATTGTTAGAATCTTCTGCATCAGGGAAGGAGGTATTCCTTCCATGAAATATTCGACAAGTGCTTCACTCTCGGTGATCTTGCTTTCTGATGCGGCTGATTTAAATTCCGCGATGTAATCATCTGCTGTCATGTTTCCTGTCATGTGCAGCGTCTTCAAGGTTTGTCTAGCGTCTCCTGCCTCATCTGGGGTAGAGAACGCTTCTTCAATTGTTGTCATGAATGTTGTAAAAGTTCCTGGGTGATCACTATTTTCTCCGTACCAGGACTTCTTCCATGGTCCTGCTGTTCCTCCTTTCATGTATGAAAGTACGTAAAGGATCTTTTTCCAATCCATATCATAAATCCTATTGTTTGCCTGCAAATACATTTTGCAGTCAAGGACGAAGTCCTTTGTCGTTCTTCAGTTTCCATCAAAGATGTTCGGTGAGCTAAGTTTGATTTTGGTGGCTCTTTGTTCGTCTGCCATTTCTACGTCAGAGTTGGGTGGTATCGGGGAGTCTGGTGATTTGAGTTTTGGTGGTTTCTCTGGTTCCTTTCCTTTGGAACTTTCCGCCTTTGGTTTCGGCGTGGTGGGCGTTTCTACTGTTTGTATGACTACTGAGAGTCTCGGTTGCTCTTCTGCGTCTTGGAAATCTTCGCTGCTAATAATGCTTTGCCTGCTGCTACTTCTGCTGCTTTCGCTGCTGCTTGCAGGTTTCAATCTGTATCGTGGTGCCATTGCGTCTGAACCTTAATAGGTTGACGGTTCTGATCAGCTTGACCTTTTGTTACGGCTGTTTAGGCCTTATCCTCTAAGTCAATCCAATGTATTGTTTGTTCGTTCTTAGACCGTTGACTTCTGTAAGTCCAACGTCTATTGACTCCCTCAGTAGGGCTAAAGTCAAGTTATCGAGTTATCTGATCAAAGATACACTACCCCCTTTGTAAGGCGGATAGGATCGAGTTTGCATCAAGAAGATAGATGAATAAGGTTGATTCAGCTAGGTCAAGCTAAAGAGCTAGCTAAGCTAAAGTATCCCTATATATACATAATAGTCCGATAAGCGTTGTTTACGCTATTCGTTATAGATAAAGATGAGTAAGCTATTGAAGAGGATGAGTAAGAAAGCTGAGTAAGTATGAGAAAAGAAATGCATATGGAGATGTTTGAAAGATAAGGTTGATAAGTGTCTGGTAATCAATAATAGGTAAGAGAAAGAAGAAAGAAGTGATAGGTCGAACAGATAAGGGAATTTGTAACACCGACCCCAACGTTTAGAACAAGAATACCCCATTGAAAAATTTCCACTTGCCTAACAAATATCCCCTACCATGTCTTCCACAAAAATCGGTGACAAATTTTTGTGCATCCCCAAACTTGATGTTGCTGGCACAAACTGGGTCATTTACAAAGACCAACTCACTTGGTCCATTGATGTGTGCGGACTTCTTCATCACATTGACAGCTCTGAGCGTGAGCCTGCCGACCCTATTTCGGATCGAACTGTTGACCCAAATACGTGGACCCCTGCTGAGGCAGCACTGGACATCACATATAGGAGTGATATGAAGACCTGGTGACAGGGAGAAGCCATTGTTAAGCAACAAATTGCGGGCATGATTCCAGACTCACTTTTTATGAAGATTTGTGGGCAGGCAACAGCCCATCTTATCTGCCAGGCGCTCGCGGGCGACTTTGAAAAGAAATCTTGCATGGTCTCTGTTGACCTCCGACGTCGTCTCCAGGAGGAGAAATGCCTTGAGAAGGCTGACATTTGTATGCACTTCGCAAAGTTGCACATAGTGCGCGAGGATCTTGCCTCAATGGGCCACCTCCAACAATGACTTCTATGCTATTATTCTGGGATCACTCCCACTTTCCTTTGACCCCTATATCTCAGCCATAAACGCAACATCCAGTGTTCTCGGCACCTCACTGTCACCTGATAAGCTAATGTCAACTGTGACCGAAGAGTACGAGAGGCGTGTAATGAAACAAAAGGGACAAAAAGAAGACAATGCTGCCTTTCATGCTGGAAGTTCAAGCAGCAAAAGAAGGGGCCGTGGAAGTTCAAGCAATTCGAGAGAATGCTTCAACTGTGGGAAGAAAGGGCACTATAAGGCCGACTGCTGGGCAGCCGGCAGGGGGAAGGAAGGTCAAGGCCCAAAAGGGAAGGGGAAAGGAAAGGGGAAGGGCAAGGAAACTGAGACAGCAGGCACTGTGGAATCAAAGCAAGAATCTGAGGATCAAGCTTGGTTTGCATACGCCGAGGACAATGTTTTAGGCTTCATCAAAGAAGGCCTGACCAATGGAGTAGTTGACAAAGGTGTCGAAGGGGAAGCTAGTGGCAGCATGTCACACTCCCTCATTGGCAAGCTCAGGGAGCTCGGCCCTACAGTCCATCAACCCCCTGCTGACATTCTCACAGCCCTCAACATCCTAGACCTCTTTGCAGCCCCTGACAACACCTCCCTCAAAGATGACATTTGGCTGTCTGATGATGATGACATGCCAGCCCTGTGAGTGGTATCAGACACCAAAGACGAGAGTAATGGCGAAGAAGATTTTGATGATTTCTTCTCTGATGGGGGAGATACTGATGAATGTGAGATTATTGGGTTGGATGATGAAGCATATACACGAACCTTTCAAGCCACCGAAATCCAGAAGGGCACTGAAACAAGTCTAGGCAGCAAACTAATTGATACTGATCTGTATGATTCTGGAGCATCGCGCCACATGTCTGGATACCGGTGATAGGGCCCAAAATTGTTTGCACTTATAAAGTCAACAAGTAAGGCTATTAGTATCATTTCTAATAACCAAGTAAACAGTAATAAAGGATTAGAGTCGAGCTCCAAGACGGCTAATCAGAGTGAACTAGTCTAATGGATAATACACTATCAGTACAGAGGACTATGAGTATGGTCTATTATTAATCCTATTCACCATGCCCAGTTACAACCTCGGTATCTTAGTTCATAAGTAACCGTTGTAGTATGATATCATTAGTCCAGGGATCATCATTAATAGGAGAAGTAATTGTAAATTCGGGACTTGCACAACCCAATCCTAGTCAGGGGCACTTGGTGTTAACTACCGGAAGAGATGGGACACCGTGAATAACAACCGGGATGATCAGGAGAAGTAAATGACAGCACTGCACTGTTTTAAATAACAAAGCGCGTGGTCGGGACTTGATAAGGGTTTAGCCAGCTCTTTCAATATTTGATAAGTAACCAGTAAATGGCATAATTGGCACGTATGGCGCGCGTGCCAAGTCATAGAGGACGCGTCAGCATTAAATACAGATCCTTGGCGCAGGGGAGCATGGTTCTGTATAAAATTTACAATTCCATATGATATTTAGTTTGTACACTATAAATAGACTGTAGATGAGTAGCGCAAAGGCAAGGAATCTTGCCCCCACTTTGTGCTACTATAGGGTACACAAATCACATTTGTTAAAACACTATTGCGTGCCCGAATTAAGGCTCAGATTGCTTCAAAGTTGTCTTGATTGGAATTGTTTGAAGAAGATCGCAGAATTGAAGAGTCTTAGTTCACTTGGAACTTAGTACCGCATTGTCCATTGGAATTACTAGGCACTTGGCCTTGGTGCACTTGGCACTGTTTGTTTAATAAGTCACTTGGACTTGTAGATCCGTTTGGGATCATTAATAATTGAACGTACACTTGGTACTCAGTCTATTGGATTGAGAGATATTATAAATATACCTAACAAGTTTTAAACTTGTGTTGAAGCTTTGTCTGAATCAAACCCGTTGAGAGATCATTGGAAAGAGCTTTGGCTAGTACTATTCAGAGCTTAGTGCTTCTAAGCACTTGAACCCGAACTCAAAACAGGCGATTCCTACTGTTCATGTGTTGATTGTTAGGTTTGGTGTGTGTGTGTGTAAGAGATTACATTTCATAGCATCAGCACACTTATAGCCCAGGAGCCCCCTTTCACTGGCACTGCTTTGTCAACTACAGGTCCATCCCTCCCAAGCCCATCATTGCTGCTGACAAACGCTCCTTCAATGCTATAGGTATGGGAGATATGTATATTACAATCCCCAATGGCAACAAGGCCCCCATGCGTGTGCTTCTCAAAGATGTCCTGTATGCCCCATCCATGGGCGTAACCCTTGTGTCCATCAGCCGTGTCACCATTGCAGGCTCCATGTTGGTGTTCCAAAACTCAACATGTCGTATCTATGCAAAAGATAAGAGCCGCGTAGGTGTGGTTGAAATGAAGGATGGACTTTACTGCGTCTTCACCCCTCGCTCCAAAACAGCTGCATCCGCAAAGCCATCCGAAACTCCTCCGGAAGTCGTGTCAATTGACGAACTCCACTGTCGGCTTGGACACGTAGCACATGAAGCTGCATGAACTCTTGTAATGAAAGGTCTAGTGGTTGGCTTGAAGCTGGATGAAATGAGCAAAGCCACAGTATGTGAGTCCTGCGAATGGGCGAAGAATAGTCGCAAGCCCATCCAGAAGGTTTGAGAGCAGGAAAGGTCAACCAAGATTGGTGACAAAATCCACTCTGACCTCTGGGGACCAGCTCCTGTCAAAACTATAAACAAGAAGGAGTACTACGTCAGCTTCACTGATGATCACAGCCGCCATACAACAGTTTACCTTCTTCGCGAGAAGGGCGAGACCTTTGTTGCATACAAGGCATTTGAGGCAAAACTTCTAACACAAAAGAACGTCAGGGTCAAGAAGCTGCACACGGACAGGGGGGGCGAATACCCCAGCAAGGAGTTCACTGCCCACTTGAGCAAGAGGGGGACCACTTGGAGGTTGACAGTTCATGATACACCAGAGTACAATGGGGTCTCTGAGCGCCTGAATTGCACACTCCTCGAGAAGGTCTGGGCAATGATTCATGACAGCGCGTTACCTAAGTTCCTCTGGGGTGAGGCTGTAATGCATGCTGTATGGTTGAAAAATCGTACCTGGACCCGAGCCCTGGGGGACACCACCCCACATGAGCTCATGACAGGTGAGAAGCCCAACATCTGTGACATCCCTGCCTGGGGCTCTCAAGTGCGTGTTCATGACACAAGTGGCACCAAACTGGACGGACGCTCGAAAGTCGGCCACTGGGTTGGATTCGACGAGGAGAGCTATGCACATAGGATTTACTGGGCTGAAAAGCATTCGGTCACAGTTGAGTGCAGTGTCCGATTCAATGTGGAAGAGAATAACATACCAGTTGTCCCGCTCAAGGGGGAGTGGGAAGACATAGACGTTGAGCAGTCCTCTTCTCCCTACAAGGCCACTGTCAAGGAAGTCCTGGACCCCGAAGCTCCACCTAGCCCTCGTCTCAACAACGAACCTAGTGAAGGCCGTCCAAAGCATGTTCGTATTGAGTCAGACTACTTGCAAAGGCTACGAGTGGGAGAGGGATGGGTAAACAAGAGGCCTAGCGCTCCCATGCTTCCACCTGGGATGCAAGAGGGGAAGCAGAAGGGGAAGGAACAAGCCAGCATGGCAGATGACTGGGAGATGGTGAGCGTGGAAGACTTTGCCATGGCAGCCATCACAGGAGAAGTGGAAGGGCTGATGCCAGATTACGCGGAGGCAAAGCGACACCCAGACTGGCCCAAATGGCAGGAGGCCATCAGAGAAGAGATGCATTTGCTTGAAGCAAACGGCACCTGGGACCTCGTCAAACGCCCCCCTCCTGGCTCCAGCATTGTTGGCTGCAAGTGGGTTCTTTGTATCAAGAAGAATGCCGCTGGGGAAATCGAGAAATACAAGGCTCACCTTGTTGCAAAAGGCTTCACCCAGATCCACGGCGTAAACTTCACTGAGACATATGTGCCCGTCGCACGTATGTCATTGTTTTGCCTCGTACTTGCCTTAGCTGCCCAAAACAGATGGCCCATCAATGCATTCGACTTCAACAGTGCATTTCTCAACAGTGTCCTGGGAGACAACGAGGTTGTGTACCTCGAACAGCCTGCTGACCAGGCAAAAGGGGACTGGAAGGAGTACGTCTCTCAATTGCGAAAGGCATTGTATGGGTTGAAACAAGGCGCGAAGAACTGGTACGACGCACTGAGGAAAGCACTTGAGGACCTGGGCTTCCAAAGGAGTGAGGCAGACCACGGTGTATTCTTCAAGAAAGAAGCTGGCGAGTTGACCATAATTGTTATTCATGTTGATGACTGCATCACTACAGGAACATCTGCAAAACACATAGCAGAGTTCAAGCAGAACATCAACAAAGTCTACTCAATGACTGACCTTGGACCAGTACACTGGATTCTTGGTATCAAAGTCACTCGCAACCTTGCCAACAACACCCTATCCCTTTCCCAAAATTTGTACATCAACTCTATCATCACCAGATACAACTTCAACGATTTGAAGCCAGTCTCAACACCTATGGACACCAACATTGCTCTCGGCAAGTCCCAATGCCCCACCACCCTCGCAGATATTTCGCACATGCGAAATGTGCCATATTGTGAGGCTGTCGGTTCGCTGATGTATGCTGCTATGGGTACTTGCCCCGACATCGCATTTGCCGTGTCCACTGTTGCTCAGTTTTGCAACAACCCTGGATGGGTCCACTGGGAAGCTGTAAAATGCATTTTTTGTTACCTACTGGGTTCAAAATCGCTCGAACTCACCTATGGAGGAGGGAAGGAAGGGTTGGAAGGATTCATCGATGCAGACGGCGCCTCACAGGAGCACAGGCATGCAATCTTGGGGTATGCGTTCATTGTTGACGGAGGGGCCGTGTTGTGGTCATCAAAGAAGCAAGAGCTCGTCACTCTGTCGACGACGGAAGCCAAGTACGTAGCAGCTACCCACGCTGCCAAAGAAGCGATGTGGCTGTGCCGCCTCATCAACAAGGTTTACGGACCACTCGACGGGCCACTCATGAAACCCACCACACTATACAGCGACAGCATGTCCGCTATTGCGCTCACAAAATCCAGCTTGTACCATGCTCGTATGAAACACATTGACATTCATTACCACTACATCCGCTACATTGTTGAAGCCGGCAACATCAAACTAATCTACTGCCCCACCGATGAGATGACTGCTGACACTTTGATGAAAGCCCTTCCCAGCGCGAAGGCGAAACACTTTGCAAGCGCATTAGGGCTGTCGACGGTTTGAGGGGGAGTGTTGGAAGGAGGCGGACTGCTGCATCCTGTCGTGCCCTGCCACATCACATCACGCGCGCCTGTAAATGGACGACAATCTCTTAGCTTACCTTGGCATCTTTAGGATATATCTACATATGAAAATCGTCGTACCACCTCAGTCTATTCTACGTTGACTGAGGTGTGTACTCTACTTACAAGTGACTTGTTCACAAGATGGCCAACACTGAGACTGGCAGTCTTTGTTCCATGCTGTGGCAGGTTTTGGGAGGTCTTTCGGCCATACAGTATGGGGGGTCAGATATAGATATACATGGTCCTGTAATGGAAAACACAGAAACATGGAGGGATATTCCATACAAACAATATTTGTATGAGAGGTGAGGTTGATCTGTGGTTTCTCTGTCCATAAGATTTTGGGCTGAAAGTTCACTTGCCACTCCATCTGCAGCAAATGATATTACCAGTAACTCCAATCTGGCAGCCATTTTAAGGAATTGCATGTGCTGCTCATGGATATTGTCTGCTGTTTCTTTTCCATTAGTTGCAATCAGTGCAATAACCAATGGCAGGTACTTGGGCAGAGGAATCTGTGGGATGTTCCAAACTTGGTAATCCACATAGAAGTAACATTGATGCATGGTTTTGTACCTTCACGAGAATTGCTCAGACTTGCATTGTGATAACACCCTTCTTCTTTACCCTATTAATAATTTCATTAATATCATCCACATTGTCAACCTCACACTCATGCAGTAGACAAGTAGAGCCAATGATATGACTTCCAAAGTCAGTAGAGTAGCTCAGGCATGCACAAACTTTTGTACAGTCACCCACCACAGCAATTGGACCAGTATATCTGTGGACATCCACAAATTGCTTAACTTGAGCAACATTTTCAAAAATAAGTGAAGGGATTTTTAATGCATCATCTGAATTGGCAATTAGTGTCCTATTAACATATTAGAAGGTAGGAGTATTATGAATTTGGAAGGATGGATGGATCTTACTGCATAGTACAAAAAGAGGGACCACCCAGTGAGGCCTACCCCCAGCCCCTCAAAACCCATACCCTTATGAAGGGGTAAGGGTATTGCAGGGTAGGGGTAAGGGTATAAAATATTTACCCAAGGGTTACCCCTGTCATTCTCTAAACATTAGCAACCCCATTTTATACCCAGGTCCTGTAACAATCAATGCTCACAGGTTCAGCCCAAAAGCTAGATAGCAGTTCTGGAATACTGTTGAAGTTTCCAACTTCTCCATGTGAGAAGTCTACCCAAGCCAAGACCCAATGTGGTACTTTTCTGCCACACAGGGGTATTATCCATTGTGTTTTTCCTAACAAGGCAGCACATGTGTCAGGAGTAGGGCACTGTTAACTGCACACTCACAACAAAATACATATGTATTATTTAAACTCACAGCTGCAAGAATATGCTCTTCAATGGTTCCATACACCAACTCTTCTGGGACCTCACCAGCAACTAAGGGTCCTAACCGTGATGAAAACACACACCAACCAGACCCGTCACTCACTTCAGTGCCCTCCTGGATTAAAGCTGTGTATGCATTGGCAATTGATGCTGGAGATTTATCCCCATTTATAAGGGATTTCAGGTCCTTCAAGTCCACTACAACATTTCTGATCTTACAGAGACCTTTAAGAAGCTTGTCATCTACAGCTATCTTTTCATGAGGACCCATACTAGGACTCATACTAGTTGAGACTGGCAGAAGGCAGAAGAAGTTTTTATTCATGCTTCTTCGAGGATTGTGAATCTGGGCTCTGGCTCTTCTCACATTGAAACCGATCAAATGAACCAGCAACCCATTTTTTTGAAAAAAAATCCCCCAGGAAGGTCTGAAACCCACTATATATATAGGCCGAAGATTTTGCCAAAATTGCCTCAAATCCGCTATTCTGGGCTGGGAAATTGGCATTTTGGGAGTCTCAAATCCGCAATAATTTTCCGAACATATAGGGGAGCTTCCGGGGGCCTGACACGTCATAAAAATACGATCTGGAGCGAGAGACAATTTACATAATTTTGCAAGTCTCGCACACAATAGGATACGAAAATATGAAGAGAATACAGGGGGACGCACATTATGGAAGATATTTATCAGTCCAAGCACACAGATATTTACAGGATGATAACGAAGATAACGATTGAAACAAAACACATATTACATTGGGGATAGCAGATTTTACCCTAGCACTGGGAAGTCGATCAGCCCAAGCAAAACAGAACGAGGTTTAGAAATGCAAGCCAATTTGTGATAACTATGTTAGTCATAATCAATCCACCACTGTGGTTGCTTTCCCAGAATCTCCACGAGGAGATCATGCTGGGCTTGCGTAGGCCTACGCTCGTACGATCCACGGATAGATGTGCAAATAGCGAAAAGGGGAACGGAATCTTGCTCCGGGTCCTTAGTTACAGAGACCTCCCCTATGGCATATGTCTCACGTGTCGGCTTGCCGAGCTTAAGGTCTAGGTCTGGTAGGCCTGTCCGCCTCCTGATATCCCTTAGAGCCGCGGACGCCTTCCCAAACCTGTCGTGGCTGCGGTAGTTGGGTTTTCCCATCCATTGAAAATCGGCATATGCGGTCAGCCATTGAGGCGAGGAACTGACGGCATAAACGAGCTTGTGGCCCCTCGAATCCATGCGGGGGATTGGGAGGTCCATTGGTTCCTGGTTGACTTTGGACGCATCGTGATCTATAATAAGAGTCAGTGGAGACGTCACAAAAAACATTGGATAACTAACGGTCATTTCCTGAAGCGAGTTTGTTAGGGAGACTGCCATGACGAGAATGAGTAGTCGCCAAATACTGGACGATGGTCCCCACCTTATAAAGGGTTGAATGTGCAGTACTTCTATATTAGGCACAGCCCGGAACTCGCCGGCTGCAGAATCCTCCTCATTGTTGAAATCGAGGGGTCTGCCCCAGACTAAGTTGGTGCATTTATCCTGGGTCACCTCCAAAGTATTCACTAAGGCCGACGAGCAGACTCATTATGCTTACGAAGCTGACAAAGCTATACAAATTCTGGGGGCAATTATGGTAATCGTTGTTGGACTTTTCCAAGTGCCTGGGACTCGCAGTATTTTCAATTGAGAGCACACTGTTTTTTTGGAGCGTTTCCCCTCGATTCTCCTCTTGGGTTCTAAGGCCCAGAAAATTTTAAACCGTCATTTTCGCTCGTCACGCCACATCATGCCACAAATCGTAACCGGGAAATACGAGAACACGCTTTGTGAAGGGTGGGCGGTATTCCGGACACATAAAACGTTCACACAGCAATAGTGATGGAAAGAACGTGGACTGCAAGAAATCTAGCATTTAATGCCTATCTGGGAAATCTAAGTCAGCCCAAAAGAAAGATAAGGAATAATAAGCGATTAGCGTGCCATTCTAGCACACAATGCCAATCTGGGAAATCTAAGTCAGCCCAAAAGAACTATAAGGAAATTTTAAGCGATTAGCGTGCCATGTTGTCACAACCACACCTAGTCAAAATCGATCGACCATGCGGTTGAATCCCCGGGATCTGCACCAGGATATCATGTTGAACGTGTGTGGGCTGTATAAAGAATGGTAAAGTTCACCTTTCAAGTAAGTATCAGTGCACGCGACCAACCATTCGGGTGTAAGACTGACCGCGTAATCGAGCTTGTGGCCCTTCGAGTCCAGGTAAGGGATTGGGAACTCCATTGGTCCCTGTTTGACGTTGGGTGTGTCAATCCGCAGTGAGCATCAGAGGAATCCTTGTGAAAATTTAGGACGACTAATAATCGTGGCCTGAAGGGGATTTTTTTAGGGAGAGGTTACGAGTCGATGATTATGGTGATCATCACCTTCAACTTAGGGCTGCCAGCGAGCTTTTTTGGCACACAAAAGCCAGAAAAAGAAATGCCAGGTTGCGACCATCAGGCTCCCCTACGCATGCTGATCAGGATGTTTTGGCTTGGGGTTGACTCCGGGTAAACTTCAAGTTATGTGAACTTATTACCTGATCTGGACGCGCATTGAACAGCTTAGAGAATCAACGTGAGCCTCAACTTGAGTAACGACTTCACAACAGCTATAACGACAGCATAGAGTCGGACTTGGGTGACAGGAAAGGGGAATAAAAACAAAGAACTTTGGGCACGTCGTAGGGTTTGCGCAACGATGGAAACAGAGACACAAATTACAGCGATTTGACGAGTATTACATTGAATAAATTTGAAGTTGGTCCATGCACAACGGAAGATTAGAAAGGCCCAACCCACCAATTCTTCGCATGTAATCGATCCACCAACGCCATTGTTTCCCGCTAGGATATCGTGTCGGGCCGGTGTAGGATCTGCGCATGTACGACACATGGAAAGAGGCGTAGGTGGCGGCGAGGGACAGAATGATATGGCTCCTTCTCCGGAGCGCCGGCGAGAGCTGTACATCGAAAATAGTGGCACAATTTTCTCAGTATTCAAAATAAACGTGCCTTAAGCAATAGGACTGATTGCCTGGCATCAAAGCAAGACAAAAAAGCCAGAGATTCTCTGCATGATCCACGCCCCACCTCACAGGTTGCCCAGATCGAAACGTCATACTCCTCAATGCCGAGATCGGGAACGTGTTTTGTCCAGTGTGCCTCGGGAGTCAGTCCTTGGTGATGTTAAACCCGTCAAATAGCATGTCGTGGAGTAATCCAGTTGGGAAATGGGGGTTTTATGAGCGAGTTGGGGTCCTCGTGTTTGATTGAATCTGTTGAAGTCTGTAGTATGGACCATTAATAGCGAATATGATAATCAAGCGGTGCTTACATGCATCGCTTCCGTAGGTCTAAGGAGAATAAAGGTGGACATGGCAATAACAAGTCTACTTTCATGCAATTTTTTTAAGCGCAATGGTGGCTCGAGTGACAAAAAGCCGGCCACCCAAACAACCAAAGCCTGTTCCGTATTCGGAATCGGAAATGTGGCAGGGCAATATTTGGATCACAACCACCAGGATGGGTTGATCTTGACCTCAGTCTTTATCAGTGAAAGGGTCCGTTATCAAGCTCGATGAGAGGTCACCTGTATCGTCTTGACAGTGATAAGACCACCAAAACCAAAGAAACGGGGAAGCCACTCAACAACACTCAACCTTCATCTTCTCTCCTTCGACAACCTGGAATCTATCATGACCAACACACTCCCGAACGAGTTGATCAAAGAAATACTCTCCCCAGTGTTCCATGTGTCCGACGACACACTCCATGACATATCGGATATATCTCCATTCTTTAGACTGTCTTACCAGCCATGTTCGCTCGCACTCCTGGTCTGCAAGCGTTGGAAGTCGGTCGGAACACCCCTTCTTTATGACGTCGTTATTCTTCGCTCAAAGGCACAGGCATGCGCACTTGGGTTTACGTTGCGGAAAAACAAAGATCTTGGTCCCCTCATCCGGAAACTTCGGGTCGAAGGCGGTTATGGAGTGGCCATGCGCACGATTCTCACTTCCTCCCCTAATATTATAGATATAAGCCTCTCCTTGGATTTACGCTCGTCTGACAGTGTTAAAGGGCTTGTCGATTCCCTTTCTTCCATCAACCCCCGCCGTCTAACAATTCTAGACCCGCAAAAGAAGGACACAAAGCTTAACGTACCCCTACAACGGTTAACCGAGGAGCTTATAGCGTGCCTCAAAATTTGGTCAAACTTAGTGAGTCTAGAAATCCACGGTTGCTCAACAAGCGAATATCCACTTATGCAGTCTGGTTGATTTCTCCAGCGCGACGTATTTCTCCCCAACACACCTAATCGCCCCCCAATTCCCCAGATTTGTGATGCCTTGGATCATGTCCCGAACATCTATTCCATTACCATTCCAGGACAAGTGCAACCTCTTTTCGCCGCTCGCATCGAAAAATTTGCAAAGATTCAATCATTAAGAAGGATTTGGGTAAATTTATTGAAAAATGACGACGAAGCCGTCGAAGTTGTCGAAATCTTGAAAAATATGTATACCCGCATCAACTCTCATGTAGTTCTCCCTATCAGGCTGCCTCCCATGTTAGTAACACATTGGCACGATGTTCCTCCTTTCAACTGACACCGTCGTCTAGGGTCAAAGGGCCTCATTTGTTTCTGCCCTCTAATCCACTATATATTCCTATGGAACACGCGTCCAGGGATGTATATGATTCAATATGGGATCGTATCCTGCGGTTTGCCATTGATGTGGATCCCCGGCCCCACAGTTTTTCCAAGAATGGTCAAGAAAGTCGGCGGCCGAATTCTAAGCACACAAATATATCCATTGTATCAAAGACTTTTCGTGTATGCCGCCTTGTTTGTTCCGTTTGCCTTTCCTAACTAAGCCTACATTTGTTCTATGTAGCGGCTTTCCATCCCTTACATGAATCGTATCTTACACGCATGTGAAGACAGAGATCTACGACAATATGTACACAGCCTGAAGCTTGACCCTTCTAAAGGGCCTCAACTTCAAACCATTAGATTTTTTCCGCATCTGCCGCACTTAATGTATGCTGTCAACCTGGGCTCCATTACTACAATATTGTCGCAGGCTTCCAATCTCACCAGCATCAGCTCCCTCTACTACACTGCAAGCATCAATCGTCCTGGACAATATTATTCGGACGCCTACTTACCTATGCCTTGGTCCGACTTCGAAAAGTTGGCGCAGATCACCGGCCCAAACATGGTATATCTCACAGACATAATGATTCCCGAGACGAAAGCCATCAAATCTCTGGCCCTGCTATCTCGTTTCTCTGCTTTGCGGGAATTATCAATCATAACAAAGATGAAATTCGACACAAAAGCACCAGTATCAGTTGATTCGTTGCCGAGTCTGGAAGTATTAAGGCTTTGGGACAGTGACCCATCGTTCCTCGCGGTATTGTCCAAGCTTAAGTGAGTTTCGATCTGGTTCTTCCGTCCTCCAGCTGTTCTGAAAGAAACACCCAGTTTGCCTGCCCTCCGAGAACTGGATATTCTACCACGGCACTACCCACATACAACCACGAAATTTCTTGAAGCTCACGGCCCCAAATTACTCACGCTTACGCTTGAACATAATGACTTCATTTTCTATTTGTGTCCCAATGTGACTACTTTAACACTAAAACGATTGCAGTCTCCGGTACGTCTTTTCGTTCAAAATTCTTTTCAAAGGAAGGTGTTCAATTTAAATAGAATGATGGATATGCGATACCACGGGCTGAAAACAAACACATGCACATATCCAAGATCGTATTTTCTGGGAAGTATTACCCTAAGTGATTATTTCATCTTTTTTTTTGCCAAGACACTCACTAATTTGACTCGATTATCGCCCTCTACAAGGTTTGACACTGCCTCCATTACTGATTATTCTGCCTTTCCTGCCCTTCGAGAAATTCAAATCCATGATATCGGGCAATGGCCTTCCACCGAGTGAGCATTGTTCGTGCCATAAATGAGGTTAATAATATGACAACGAGTCATTAGATATCTGATCTCCAAGAGCCCGTGGCCCGAATATGCAGATGTTCTATCAGTTCATGGTATCGCCCTCAGTAACAGCAGCGGAATTTCCTGGCGGCCTCGACTCAAGTACTCGCGAAGTTAATATACTCAACAGAATGGCCTTGATACCTCGAATCTTTCTGCGGCCCTAATTCATTTAGATCTACTTTCCTATTCGTCAAGAGGGTACTCAAGACGTTGTACCTATATTTAGACTTTGATGACCCAACGGAAAATTTTCCACCTACCCGTAACACGAGACGTAACAGAATCGTATTTAATAAAAACCAATGTCCTAATTATCGACAAGCCTCGATATTTTCAAGTTCTGCCCAGTGAAGAGGATAACCAATAAAGTAGAATATACGCAACGAATGAAGCTAAATCATGTCCGAAGGTGATAAACGAAGGAGCGGTTAAGTTGCTAGGGTTCCCATCGAGAGTTGGATAGCACCGGAGCGGCGACACCAAAAGCAGAAGAGGTCTAGTAAAATTATAGCTGATCAGGAGGCAGGGAATCATATTTGGGGCACAGGTTCTTCCAAGCCTCTGCGAACACGGATTTATCTCATCAGCTTGTTCGCACCCAATTCGATTTGAAGAAAACTTACCAGGGACGGGATTTTCCTCGACGGTGTGTGGAATATCCTCTGCGAAGACGACAGCGAGACCGCTGTGGGCTATGTTAGTAAACTAGTATGTTAATGCGGATGTGACGACGTACAGCTCCAAGTGCCAATCGATGTGGCTAGCGGGGCAGTGAGCATGGAGAGAAAACCTTCAGACCAAACGAACGACGTACCAATGCAAGAACCAGGGCCCGGCGTTGTCGGTTTTGAAACGAATAGTTGCATTGCTGCCGTCGAGCCCGGTATCGACTGTATCCCGGCGGACAGGATTTATGAAATTATATGTTTCACTACCCGCGCTGCGTATCACTGAGAATGAATGCTGTAGAACCATTGGTTCATAAACAAAAGCGATAAAGTACGAAAGGGCTTACTCCGTGTAGGTGGAATGGATGCTGTGACGCGGATATCAGCTTGGTTTAGACAACTGAAGGAGGAGTGGCTTACAGGTCCGCCGAGAGCTTCACCAGTGCCTGGTAAGGACAACTCGATTACCTTATCTCGAGGAAGAGCATAATAGCTTCCATTAGGCAACAGTTCCTGTGCCGTCTTGGCGCCGCTTATGATTTGGAGGAACGTCGGAACGCTGGGTGGGATCCACGGGTGGCCGTTCATCGTGAACTTGGAGATATTAGCATCGAAGTCGTGCATAATGTTCAAGACAACATCAGCACCACCGACGAATGGCTGCCCAGGCGCTGCGGCATCTGTAAGAGCGTGTAAATCGATTTCTCTCAGTGGCTTGCCGCTAGGCACCAGCGCCGTCTTCGGGTCCGCGATCGGTGCGCCGGCATAGCGCAGGATGGCTGAGTTCCGCCCGCCCTCGAAGCCAGGGTCTCCGAGCAGGGCACTGGGATTAGCACGGATCCAGTAGTTGGAGACGGGCTGGTTCGCTTTGACGACGACTGAGTAGCGTTGGCCGGCGTGAATCTGGATCGAATCAACCTCGTGGGGCACTGTGTTCTCTCCGTCGGCTTCAATTACGGTCATGGTGTGCTGGTCAATGGAGAATACAAAGTTGGGTTCACAGGACATTCCGATGATCCGGAATCGATAGCGCAGGCCCTTTTTGACGGTGACGACTGATAAGGGCACCATAGGTCCGCCGTCGTAACGCCCCTTACCGTTGATCAGAGTTGATAGCGCGGGAGGTGGGACTACGCCAATGGAGCGCGCTGGGACATGGTACCTAGACATAGTGTTGAGCTATGAACCCGGGGAGCTAGAATGAGCTAGATATACCATTCCGCGAGGGTGATAACTGTCGACTCTATAATACGCGAACATGTTAACGGGTAATATGAGAGGATTTGAGAATATGGCACTGACCATTATCGACATCGTACAGATATTTGTGGGGATCGTTGGGATCATATATAACCATAGCGCCACGGAGACCATCACAGTATTGTGTAGCTGATCCGAGATGAGAAAGATTAATAAAATCAAATGTCGGTCACCTACATAGATGAGAATGATACCAGTATGTGCCAGCTTGGTTAGGCACCGGGAAATCGTAGAGGAAGGAGTCGCCCGGGGCGATTGGGCATTGCGTGACGAAAGCTGTGCCGTCAGCATAATTCTTTCCCTTTTGATGGATACCGTGCCAGTGCTTGTGGCAAAGGTGAGGCGAGATTCGTAACCCTGGATGAACTTCAACACGTACTATTGATGTGCTACGTAACATCGTAGGGTCTATCAGGGTGTCGGTTACATTGAGCAAAAATCTATCTCCCTGAATACAATGATAAGTGGGAAAATGGCAACAACAATGGAATAATTTACTTTGTTTCCTCTAATCAGTGGACCTGGAAAGGTGCCCCCCGCTAGTACAGCACTACGGAACTATTGTGAATAGACTTTACAGGGAAGAGACTATATAGAACTGACGATCGATTAAAGCCATCAGGGCTGATAACCTTATTGACAATCTTCAGGTTAGCGACTGGACCAATAGCAGCTTGCGTGACCCCCAGAGAAGAGAGCGCGAAGGCGCCAATGAGATGTATCGAAGCAAACATGGGAAACGGGGTATCATTGCCACTATGCGACCAGCTTTATAATCCTTTGAACAGCGGATTGACGCGTGGTTTCTCTGATAGGGATCGAATTTCAGGTTAGCACCTTGAAACCTGATCCTGGGGTAGGTAATGTGGGTGTGGTAGACTAACCGAAAGTAGATGTGCGGGACCGAGTTGTGAGTTTTTTCGCGCCCTGTTGATAAGTCGCGGTAGCCAAGCTGTCAATGGTTAGCTACCTTCTACTATGTAGGACGTGCATTACGATAAAACGTCGATTAGTATCAGCCACGGGCACATGGACCTTGAACGGCTTCAGGTCGGTTGGTGGTGGTATTTCCCATTTCGTGATTCCCGTATGTATGCAACCCTAGATGTGAACCTCTAGAAACCACCATGTAGTGGAGTAAATGTCGATCAGGTTGATTGGTGGAGGGCAAACATTCCGACAAGTACGGCATGTCACAGAAGGACAGGGAACATTAACGCCTCGGCGCTCAACGCAAATGAATTAGGTTTACGAGATTTGATATGATCCTGCCAAACGGTAATGAGTGGAGGCCAGCTTCTGTCTGACATTTAGTTGGTACGTGACGCTGGAGAGCTATATAATACAAAACGTACCTATATCCTTGTGCCCCCGAGATTGAGGTATGAATGGGAAGAGAGCAGTCCTCGGATGATGCACTCGATTCCATATTTAGATTAACTCTCAGCGAGAGAATCTCTTCAGTCGCTGAAGCGCTGATGCCAACTGAATGAAACTTAACCCCAGCATTAAGGTCCTTAGGAACTCGAATTTTTCTCCGTTCGGGTGCTGAGCCCACACGAATGAATATATCATGTATCATGCTTGATAGTTAAGTGGGTCTTCGTGGGTCTTTGTAGGGCCTTCGATGTCTTGAATAAAATAAGTAAAGATCAAGACGTATGTTGCTACTAGACTTGTTGAGTGGTTGAGATCGTGGGAAATACATCACCTGAGCGCGTTTTGCTCCCCCTTATATTTCGTTCTTACACTTGTATACCCGTGAGTATTAACGAAAGCCGATTCACAGCTGAAGAAGAGACTTAACGGCCTCATGCCACGAAATAGATTTACCTGGACCGCACCACCTATGAGTACAGTATCCCCATATATCCCCACTTCACGATTCCGGGCGGACCAGCAGACACCTGTCTGAGTATGACAGGAGACCAAGGGCCTAAAAGTGACCCACGATATTTGACCATATAACTGCATTTCCTCCACATATAAATTCTACCCGATGACAAGGAGTTCATCAAGTACCAGGGAAGTCTGTGACTACTCTATGGGACGACCAGTATAATATGATAACCTTCAGAGCTGGCCCTGCTCGGTAGAACGAGGGTGCTTTACACACACGCACCATAGCCGATGTTTTTAGTCACATGGGTAGGCTGAGGCTATACAGGCAGAGAATGGAGGCGTGGATATGAAATCGATGCACACAAAGGTCTTGACAGGGTTGCAGGAGATCTTGACCGCGATGTGGGCGTCAATGGAAGGGAGCGATGGCCATTTCATCACGGCTTGGCTCTTTTGGACGACAAGGAATGCACGAAACATCCCAAAAAAGAGTTCGAGGATTTGTATATCCACGTCTCAGGCCGCCAAGATGCCCGCTGCCTTGCACCTGGCATCACGATTTCAGCTTTACTGGAGTGGAATGATCAAGCCTTCATTGATTTCTTCGAAGCCTACTGGACGAAGGTACCTTTGAACTCATGACAATACGCCGAAACGATTTCATATGTGAGTCTCTTCGGAGCTCAGATTCTTTATTTGACGACTCAATACACGGTATCCACCTTAGCAGACTTCCTTACATGTGCCGCAGTGTCGGTTTTCGCCGAGTGCCAATGAAACCACCGGGATGAAATCGGTTGCTGATTTCCATCGCGGCAAGGAGAAGATCTCAAAGAAACTTTTTGGTACCGTCCACGATCCTGCATGGACGTCCTCCCACCTGCCAGGTCACTTCTGTCGGCTTTGGTGATCCCTCTTGCCCGTTGGCATTCTTACTTGCTCTGCAGCGCCAAGTCAGCCTGCTTACTGCCAACAAAGAAATCGACTGCTTCCTCTTTGATGGGATGGTCGCCCCATTCGCGTCGAATTTATCAACCCGATGTTAAAGGCAACCTTTCGGTCTATACGTACCGAGGTCTTACCAACCGACAACCCCACAGGTGTCGAAAGTTTTGTTGAGCAGATTGTCAAGACCATACAGAAGAAACCAGGGCTGAGCCGGGAGCGGATGATCGCCCAGTTCGAGAGGGAATGCGATCGTAAGGTTGGGAGTAACCTGGCGGATTTTATGAGGTCCGGGGCGAGCTCGCAACTTATACTCCTGGTGTGTCGAATTCTGTAACCTGGTTTAGTCGTGGTGACTACTCGCGCCGTACACATACTGCGACTATGTATACTCCAATACGCTCTCCAATAATCAGCAAGGATGGTCGGCGTTTCGTAGAGAAACGTGAATCAAGACATACTCGTAAACCATTGGCGGGTTTTTCGGGTTGGGATTCAGTTCGCCTACATGGGCCAATACAAACTACAGGCAGGCTACACAGGCGCTTATGTCTGGGCCGTCAGAACCTCTCCCCCCCCCCCCCCCCACAAGTGACCTGACCACCGGATCGTTCAAAAAAAAGAATGGCTTCTTATCGTACACAGATCGTCTGGGAGAAACGCGACCCAAACACGACCCATGATGGGACCGTTCAAGAGTCTCACATCGAGACCAATACCCCTCACCCGATAACACACACAATGAACTCCATCCAGCATCGATGATGCTCCCGATTACTCCATGTGGGGCGACGAGTCCACCTTTGAAGCCTTCAAGTTCAATCTTGATCGGTGGAACAAGGACTGGGAGAGGGCTTCACGCACGCGCACGGCATCGCATGTCTTTCATCGCATGGGAGGCCTCTGCACCGAAGCGTGCTGATGAAGAAGATTATGTCCCGATGTTCACAGAAAAATTGGCGAAGATACAAGATCTCCTGGTCAAGGCCTCGGAGGCCGTCGAGGGAAGAGACGGACAAGGCATCGTGGCTTGGTTACTCCTGAGGCCGGTGGAACGCACTAAACATTTGAACAAAGGGTTTGAAAATTCGTACCTAGTCCTTGTACCCCGCCAAGATGCACGCTATTTCGCACCTGAAATCATGGTCTCGGCATTGTTAAAGCGCAATGGACAAGGCTTTCTCGAGCTTCTCAAGGCCTGCGCGAAGGAGAAGCGGGACGCGGGCGAGGGGAAACCCTATTTTCACCGAAATGTATGGTGGGATGAGGCGGTGGATGAAGTGCCCCGGTCATTTCTGGAAACGTTGGACGAACATGCTTATGAAAGCATGACCATATTCAGGAACGATTTCATCAGTGGGTCTTCCCGATGTTATGCGGTCGGTACCTGCAAATCGAAGCTCAATTTTATTACTGACTAGTGTTCTGCGTAGGTTACTTCTACATACATTCTTGGCCTGTCCTGACGTGTATGTCTAACAGCAAGTGTCAGCGGGAAGATTGGCATGACCATAAGAAGCACTGCGGAAAAGAGAAGATTGCGAAGAACCTATTGGAACTATTCATGATCGTTTCTGGTTCCAATCCGACATGCCAGAATCCCTTCGCCATCTTGGGGCTGACGATGATAGCGGGGACGTTGGCCTTGTCTCTCTTGGCTTTGGAGATCCTGCACGCGCTCAAAAGTACTCGGCTGCGTTGCGGCGCCAAGTCAGTTTGCTGAGCGTCGACAAGCAAGACGACTACTTCCTTTTCGATGAAATAAACCGCCCCATTCGCTTCGAGATCCAGAATTCATTGTTGAAAACGTTCTTCCGCATCACCCGCTCAGAGGCCTTATCTTCAGACAACTCTAATACCCTCGAAGGCATGGTGGAATACATTATCAGGGCCATGGAACAGAAGCCGGGGTTGAGCCGAAAACGAATTATCGCTTTTGGAAAACATGAGTCAGGGTATTTCCACCTTCATGTTTCTGGTCTTCAGTGATTTGGATATTTTGACCGTCAGCTATTGCTCGTGTTGTGTATTTACCCCAACTAAGTCCTCACCTCGGACCGATTATTCACAAGACGATCAATAGGACGTTGCAAGAACCAGGATCGGGCCGGCCAATGTACCATTCAGGTTCGAGTTGTAATGACGATACACAACTGTGGCTGAGGGAAGGACCTGGAGAAAGTTGCAAAAAAAAATTAAATGGCACTGCTTACGCACCCCATCAAGATAATGCGTCACAAACCTGGGTTGAGGAGGGATGGCATCTCGTATTGTTCCAAGGAATATGAACACAGTGTCGCCATTGAGGTGGCCGATCTCGAGAAATCATATGCTAAATTCAGCTGGAGTCAGTGTTATAGTGAAGTTGGGGTCCTTGACTCGATAAATATTGAGATGATGTTTGATGTACCTTTTTGTAGATTGTGAGATCGTGAGAACTCTCAGCCCCCAAACCCAAATGTCTAATACAATCCAGATATCTATAAAATACATGCATCATTATCGAGGATGAAAACAGGAATGGATAGGCATCCCTTTGCGAAACATGAAGAACAACAAGGAGATTAATCCAATGTTCACTAAACAAATGATAAAGATGTAGGACGCCCTGTTAAAGCTCTGGGATTCGGTGGTAGAACTTGGCCGCCATTTTCTCACGGCTTGGGTGCTTTTGGACGAGAAGGAACGCACAAGGCACCTAAACAAAGGATTCGAAGATTCGTATGAACACATTGCAGGCCGTCAGGACGCCCGCTGCTGGGCACCGGAGATCACGGTCTCGGGCTTGTTGAAGCGAAATAGGCAGAGCTTTCTCGAGCTCATCCAAGATTTCGTGAAAGGGAAGAGGAAAGTGGGGGTTGGAAGGCCTTACTTTCATCCCAGTCCATGGTGGGACAAGGTACTGGAAGGGGTGCCCCAATCAGTCCTGGACGGATTGGACGAATACGCAGTTGAAGTCTTTACGCTTCACAGGAATGACTTCATTAGTAAGGCCTTCCAAATTTGATATCTCACTCCTAATTAATTGTCATTTTATTCTAGCGAGGTATTTGTTTTATGTCGCAATGTCGGTTTTCCATGACCTCAGCTTGGGAAGCCCTGGTATGAAACCGGACACGGATTCTATGATAGAGGACCCACTTACCGCCGAATCGTTCGCTAAAGTTGTATCAAACAGACGCGAGCAACCTATCGTACGCTGCCAGAATTGCACCACTACTCAAGCAGAGAATGGTCCGAAATATATGATGTGCAGCACCTGCAAGTCCAAACTTGACTTCCCGGTTCACTATTGTTCCGTGTGGGTCACACCTGCGAAGCCATCCGGTCTATGCTAACGTCCGTGTACTGCAGCAAGTGCTAGCGGGACGACTGGCGCAACCACAAGGTGCATTGTGGGAAGGAAAAGATCGCGAAGAAGCTACTGGAACTATTCATGATCCTTTTTGGTTCCAACCCGACATCCCTGACGGTCTTCGCAACGTTCCTGTCAATGACCGTGGCACAGTTGACATGTCCTCCCTTGGCTTCGTTGACCCCAAGTACGCACCATCATACTCTACGGCGCTGCAACGTCAAGTTAATCTACTCACCGCCGACCGAGACGCCGACCACTTCGTTTTTGACAACATGGATCGTCCACTTCGCTTCATACTTGATGATCCAATGTTGAAAGTGGGTTTTCGTGTCCTGCGTACGGAAGCTTTTTCATCCGAAAGCCCCAAAACAATCGAAGGAATGCTGGAACATATTATCCAGGTCATGGGCCGGAAACCTGGACTGAGTCGAGAAGGGATAATTGCGCAGTTTACCGAGGAGTATGGGCGAGATATGTCAGTTATAATAACAAGGATGGAGAGCCAACGTAAGGGAGGACCCACAACACTGGAGTCCTTGACACAGGGCATGTCGAACATGAGAATGTTTTAGGGTTAATAACGGTTAGGTATATCCGATGGGTACCGCAACTTTTCTGACTGGATCGCGGAGTATTGCTTGGGACTGTTGACGAGTATATCTGAATTCAAATTAGTTTCGGAAAGCACCATCAACAGGAGTAAGTAAGCGACCAGGTGGTCCGGGTTAACTAACATCCGTGTGGTGGTTCTTGCAAAATATTAGCGTTTGGGCATGGGTGTAAATCTGGTAGGTAAACGCGCATATAGTGTATATGGAAGATCCCTTCTGATCGTTAGAATACAGGTAACCTAACCCACGTCGAGGTCAAGAGTCTGGGCTAGCCTGTCGATTTTGCCGGTGATTTTTTTGCTACGCAGTAGGACATCAAATGCTTGACGCCATAGATCAACAAAATCAGGAACATTACCGAAGTCGAGCCTTCCAACGCCATGATCAGATCTGCTGACGGCCGACAGGACTGCTGACTACTTCCCGTTCGACGAGTTGGAATCGCTCCATCCACTTTGCGATCGTAACACAACATTGAAGGTGGTTTTCCGTACTTTCGTACTAGGATCTTGTCCGGTGATCGCAAAGGAGTGGCAATATTGGTAGTTTGTATCATCAAGGTCATGAAGAGGAAGCCTGGTCTGAGCGAGGAGGAATCATTGCATTGCTAACGATAGAGTGAGATCGATGTTGTGGGTGGCTTGGACTACAATTATGGATTTTGTGCAACGGGGAACATCAAAATTGAATATTGATGTCTCATGGGTTCATCGTGTCACAACTCAGGATTGCATCTGTGATGTGCGGATGTTCAACACGTTCGGTAGCCTTAGCAAACGCAGTACTCAACAAGGTTGTGCATTCTTGTTGCAATACCCTTTGACTCTTGATCACGAATATATACTCCAGCAATTACTTCAATGGTTGATTGCCCGATTTTTAATTTTATTCACACCAAAAATCCGGTTCAGTCGAGCTATATTTTGCAATAAGCCTTTTAAAAGGGTATAGTGTATCGATACCCAACAAGAGACAGTAGGAAAAATAAAAAATAAAGTGTCTATGAAAGCGTGAAGGTCTAGGGAACGTGAAAGGATATCTAGCCGGATCCTACAAGAAGATATCAGCTTTGAGTCAACAAAATGAACAGTATCAGACTTACCACCGGAGTACACCTTGCCGAACATCACTTGTTGTAGCTTGTCGTACAGAGACAACACACCGGCACCAGCAACACCACGGAGAATGTTGGCACCTGCACCCTTGAAGAGCGACTTGGTACCTTCCTTGGCAACAATCTGTGAGCCAGCATCGAACATGGACTTGTAGTTGACACCAGAGCCGGAAGTCATCATCATGCGACGACTGTCAAGTAAAAATTTAACTCCCTCGTGACATCACGACATCAATAGGACATACCGAATAGTATCCAGAGGGTAGGAAGCAAGACCAGCACCGATGGTAACACCCCAACCGAGACCGAACGAAGCCAAGAAGGATCCCTCGAGAGCACCAACAAGGACGACGGGCTCTGCAAGACGAGATTAGAACATTAGAAATTATGAACTGATCCC
Source organism: Collybia mongolica (assembly GCA_013420905.1). Lineage (NCBI taxonomy): Eukaryota > Fungi > Basidiomycota > Agaricomycetes > Agaricales > Clitocybaceae > Collybia > Collybia mongolica. Next base: position 4,192,052 of record JAAXNY010000005.1, read on the forward strand.
CTGTACTTACTGAGTGAATCGTAGACACCAAAGTAGAGACCACGGTAGACAATGATACCGACCACCGATGGGACGAAGCCACGGTAGAGACCGGCGATACCATCTGACGCGAGGGTTTTTTTGTAGACATCAACCAACCCGTTGAATTGACGGGCTCCTCCGCCCTTGGCGGATTTTGCGTCGTTGGCTAGACGAGTACGGGCGTAGTCCAGAGAGTAGACGAAGAGGAGTGACGAGGCACCAGCAGCACCACCAGACGCAACGTTACCACCGAACCACTTCCAGTAACCCTCGCTCTTCTTGAAGCCGAAAAGAGACTTGAAGTAATCCTCTGCAATGCCACATCAGTAGTGAATCTCGCCAAGCTGCAAAAGGATACGCACTGAAGGCAAAATTCAGAGCTTGGGTGGGGAAGTAACGGATGACGTTGGCAGTGTTTCCTCTCCAGAGGGAGACGAGACCCTCCTCCCGGTATGTTCGCGAGAATGCATCACCAACACCTTTGTAGGGTGTGGCGAGACGACCTTGCTTAATCTAGAGGTAATGTGTTAAAGAAAACGCCGAACACAGGGCGGTAAAACAGAGCTAACCATCTCATCCTGGTTCTGCACGAGCAGCTTAATGCGCTCAATGGGGGCAGCACTGGTCTTGGCGACAGCCTATAGTGGGTTCGTCAGAGGTACTCAAAATGTGGGTAGACGAGTTGTAAAACGCACAGCAGACACACCACCCATCAGGAAATCGACTAGCAAAAGCGGAAAAATGTGAGCAGAGCATAGAATGCAGCACCCAGGAGTGCATACGCACTGGCGAAGTCCTTAGGGCTCTTGACCTTCTTAGTTTCGGCCATTTTTGTGTATGAGGAACCAAAAGATGAGTGGAGGTTTAGAGGAAGGTGGATGAAGACGTGAAAGAAGTGCAACTAAAATTTTGCGTGACAAAACTCTTTCGGGTAACTCCGGAACACTCGTAACGCCGTTAACACCGACCGGCTCGGACCACCACAGCCTCTAGCGATCCGCTTTTTTTTCAAAGGCAAGCGAATAACAATTCTACACAAAGAAAATGGATGAATATCCCGGTGGCTGGTGGACCTGAAAACGCTACCCATCTGCTACTCAGGTCAATTTTTTACAGCCCAGTCAATCTATTATTTTATTCTTTTACGGCTGATCATACCAGATTTTCTTTGATCACTGATCAACTACTGCGATACAGGAGACCCACGCAAGGCAACAATACTCTATGGGACACTACAGTTTCCTACTGCAAGCCAAGCTCTGCCTTGTGAAGCGGACGCTGCGAGGCTCCCGGTATGATCTCGTGAAAACGCAGGCCCGTCGAGCCGTACCCCGGTCTTGTGGATCATACACCCGGATCTCACGGTGGCGGCAAGCGGTGGGTGTCAGATGGGGGCTACGCAAAACTGAACATATGGTCTCCATCCAACCAACAGGGGAATCTATAGCCCACAGTGTCGTGTTTCAGCTCCCGTCCCCCGATGGCTTCACTTGCTGAGAATCCTCAGAACGCGCTGTTCCAATGCCGGTCAAACCAAACTTTGGGAAACTCACGCTATAAGTTTGATACTCTGGTTAAGTACTCTACCGAGGCAATGAAAGCGCTCTTAACGCGGCGCAAAGTGTATCCGGGGTCATGCATAGGCCTTGCTCACTTTCACCCGGATATGGGGTAGACCTGCTCTCTGACTTGTAGATGCAGAACGGCGTCACAGCTGCGGGCCACGACACTGGCAGGTGATTGATCTTGAACGTTGATTCTTCGCTTCGTGACCTGGTTGAGGACTCAAAATCGGCGACGCCGGAATCTAACATCGGACGGATAACTGCTCACTAATTTCGTCGGTGCCTTCCAGAAAAACGAAGAGAGGCGCGTCGAGAACCTTGAAATAGCTGTGCAAGCCAATCGAAAGGGATCAAGAAGTACTGACAGTGGTTCTATCGCCGTCCACATCGAACTATTACCGGAATGGTCGCCTCGACCAAACTAGCGCATTACGGTGTTGGACAATCATCATCGTGGCGTGAGATGCAGGACACACATGGCCCATCTCGTCGACTCCAACAGCATAATTAAAATCTCCGCCATTTATTTTCGATGTTGGCTTCTTAGTGCGAACTTGTCAGGTTCTTTGGTCTTCTCCGCACCGCTTTTGCTGCCAGATTCGGCCTGTGAACTACCTCTTGAGATCGATGGACAAACGGGCTCTACGCCGGGCACCTTATAGTTCTCGCCTACCAATGGAACGCAAACTCATTCCCGAGGCATCGCTCACAATTACGATTCGTATGCGTACCCAGGTCTGAAAAAGAAACCCCATAGACAACGTGGAGGTCAAGTGAACTAGACGCTATGATCAGCACGTGGTACTTGCACTGGTACACTGGCTCTTCTACGATCAATAATATGACAAAAAGTGGGTATTGGTTCCGAGGTGTTCTTCCACAGCTCCTGCTCAATACCGACATATGGACGAAAAGGCTGTGCAATGGCCATCTTATCTACCTCGCTTAGGAACAGAACGTGATACTCATTCCTGACGCGTCGCTCAGGATTACCCTGCCAATCTCTCGACCCGTGCCGACGATAGACCCAATGTTACAGAACTTGCCTCCTCGGGATTCCTCGTTCTCAACATTTGACAGCACCCCATCCTCAGAATCCGATTCAGCTTGGACACTAGCATCGGGTAGAAGCACTATTCCAGGTATTGGTTCACTGACTGGAAAGGCCATTAAAGCTTTGGGCAATGCCGTGTTGCTTGGGCTGGACTATGTTGTTATCTATGCACGCATCAACACAATTTCACCAAATTTTCCACATACCGATGCCCAAGCCCTTGTTATAGAGGGGATCCAGGAAATGTATGACATGATATTAGAGTTATCTAGGTATTCTTCTTTCTCCCACCCTGATAACGCGATCAAAAAACTAATGGTACTTAGGCCCAACCTTTACAATAGCAATATCAGAGGAACTGCTCTGACTATGCTCCTGACACAAATCAATCGAAGTCACACTTATGAGCTCGAACAAGCATTGAGTCGTTGGCATTATATCGATCTTGAAATATTCTTGCATACGCTGGCATCTCATTCAATGGCACCAGAAATACATAAGTACGAATCATTTCTACGGGTTTTTCAAAAAGTTAATCTCACTACTAATATTCTCCGTAGTGGCTCGGCGCAGTTCCCACTGGTCCTTGACTCGAGAATGATGATGGTTCTCATGTGCCGAATCGCTCGAAAGAGCGAACGAGGATGCCATGCGGTGCTCAGTGTGGGGTTTGTTCGACTTTTCTTATTTATTGGAGAAGCACAATTCTCTGCATCCCAGTTGGCTGCGATCTATCGTACCATCCTTCATATTTCCAAAGGGTATCGTTGCTTGTATCTGCATCCACTACTTGCATCGCTCAAATATTCTAGATCTGAGCATCGATTTCGTGCTGCAAGAGAACAGGGGATACAGTTTCTTGCACATTCAATGTCTCCTTTAAAGCCAACATTCATCAAAGCACTCCAGCTGTGGGGTGTTGACGATCTCAAAGCATTAGCAGACTTGGTCCTAGAAAGTGCTGTTCCTCCTACGTGGGCTTTTTTTTTACGACCTCCTAACTGTTGAGTTTTCACGGCAATTGTAGGCAGTTGCTATCGAACGACGTCAATCTCTCCACCCTGTCGTTATTGTACCACATTGGAAAATACGACGCACGAAGAAAACGAGTTATGTTCAGGGCAGGATATTTGAACATCCTCTTTCGCCTGGAAACACACAAATGTCCCATTCAATGGTTTCAAGACGAATTCGAGGTTGTTATGGACATGCTAAGGTTTTCCATAATCGTTTCGGGATTATTGACCCCTTCACTGAGTATATGTTAAAGGGACCCTTTTTCACCGTGCACTGAAAGGGAGAGAAGTCTGGCAACTTATGTGTTGATTTTCCAAATAGCAAACAATCATCGGTATATCCTTCGGTCCCTTGTACGCTGGAGCACAACAGAAATCAAAGAGCTACTTCAAACATTGGTTGAAAAACTCTGGTTTGTGATCAATGTACCATTCTAACACAATTTCCTCACATATTCTACTCCAAACCAGGACTATCACCACTTCAGACTCCGGCAAAAAGTATAGGAACGTGGTCCCCCGTTTGGTGGCATTTATTGCCAGATGTGCCTTGTCCTCTGACCATACAATATGCGAAGTTATTGTCAGGGCCGGTTTTCTCGACATTCTATGTTCCCAAAACGAAGAGAGTGAAATTGTGAAGGTCATGGTCACAGACATCATGTACGCATAAATTTTATCCTTTAAAATTCACCGATATCTGACATTTTACATAGCCAACGAGGGGGGTATTCCTTATTGGTTAAGCAAGCAGCGACACAGTTTATTTCATGTCAAGTAGCGCAGGGCCGGAGAGAATCATGGCTGTATCAAACACTGGGGGCCGCGCGCCGGCCTACAATACTGTTTTGCCATGATGTGGAACCAAGGGGGATGGAACAGTCACTGCCATACAGCGCAGCGGACTGGGTCCGCAGTGTGAACGAGGCCAATAACTCGTGACAACTCGGATTGCTCAGCGGGAGCGCCCGTGGCATGTATCGTATTTTTGTGGGGGCGGCACCTGTGAGGTTATACCGCAGAAGGCAGAAGCGAGATTTGTTCCTCATGGGGGGTCGAGAACGTGGTGGAATTGCTGGAGAGACATTGTACAGCGTACTTTCCGCGACGACACCCTTGATTTTGGGGTCCACTACTCCTCGGGATGACTAGCAGCGTACCCCGTTGTCGCTTGCCAATCAGCTTATTTAGTTTTTCCGCTGACTCTTGTTTCGTCGTGTACAAGGGAGTTTTCCACACGGTTGTAGTATTAACGTGGCCCCACCTTGTGGAGGTTAACATAAGGGGGAGATTCACAATCGTATGGTAAACATAGTACCCAGGCCTGCTTTTAAAGGTTTTGAAGAATTGGAACAGGAGAAGGAGAAGAGAATTGGAAGAGAAAGTATTAAAAATTTCAGAAACTGGAGTCCAGATTCCCACGCCCTACTTGAAAGAGTCGTTTGAATGGTTCGGATTCCGGAACCCCTTGCTTTGAAATATATTACTGGCAGACACGAACTTTCTAAATACTGCAGCCCTATGGAATGAGTCACAACTGTGAGCAATTACTGTTGTGTTCTTCAGGTTGACAGGAATTCAGTGAACAGTGACTGAATTTCTGTACAACAATGCACGCCGCCAAGTGAGAGGCCCGGGAGTTATTGTCAATTTGCGTCTGATCCTATATCTGGGGCTGTCTGTCAACACTGTTGTATCATTTCCTGGTAACAACACAGACTGCGGACCGTCTGGGAAAATCGTGGAGCTCGGCCTTTCCTTTTTCTCATTACGGTCCATCATTTGATGCCAGGATGTCAACGCAAGCCAAAGGTCAGTTCGACATGACCTTCACCTTTGAACGCTAGATATTCATTCGCCGTAATGCTCAGTGCAGAACCCCTAATTCCCGTGTTTGAATCTGGTTTGGACGTCTTGTTGGCCTCTCAGGATGGCTTTTCTTCATCCACGCAATCTGGTCTGACGTCTACTGGGAGTACGGTTCCTGGCATCGGCTCCCTGACTGGAAGGGCCATAAAGGCTTTGGGATCCTTCGCGCTCTGTGGGCTTGACCGTGTCATCCCCGCACGCATCCGGGCTATATTATCCAAGTTTCCTCATTCCGATGCTCAAGCAACTGAATACGAAGATATTCAAGAAATATATGACATTGTTTTGGAAATTTCTAGGTATTTACACCTATAGATTGATATTAGGTGATGGAGAGTAACCCAGATCTAGGCCAAAGTTATACAGTGAGAGCCTGAGGCGGACAGCACTCGCATTACTCTTGACGCAAATCAACAATGGCCAAACTCGCGAGCTTGTAGAGCGTTGGATCGCTGAAATACTGATGAGCTAGATATATTTCTACATGTTTTGGTGCTTCACTCGCCGTCTTCCTACACGTATGTCTTACAGCTTCTTCCAAAGGAAGGACGAAATGTGCTAAGGTGATACCAATACGTATTCAAAAGCCATCCGGGACAATAAACAAGGCTGTCAGGCAGTGCTCAATGTAGGATTCTTTAGGCTTTACCTCTCTGCTGAGAGCAACCTCTCCGGATCTGATTTAGCTGAGATATATCTCAGTATTCTTCACATTGCTAGGAGGTATCATCCTTGGCCTCTGATATCCATGTTGCTTCGACTGAAAGATCAGGCCCGAATTTCAGTTCCGGTCTTCAACAGAAGATGCAATTCGCCTGTTGGTAGATTCTGTCTCAACGAGAAAGACATCTTTCATCATGGCCCTTGCACTGTGGAATTTCGATGATCTAAAGTCATTGATCGAAGTCATTTTAGAACGTTTGACATCTCCTAGGTGTGTCTAATTGCTGTTTTCATCATATTACCTCTTTATATTGTGATACAGAAACCGGTTGTCCACACCTATCGAGAATGACGATTCTGAGCGCACCTTCTCTTTTCTATTGATTTTGTATAGTATCGGAAAAGTCAGTCATCCAGACAGCAAGGTTTTTGGCGCAGGTTATCTTGATATCCTCCTTCAGGTCGAGAAGCTGAAACTTCCGGTTTATCGTTATCCAGATGGGTTTGCAGTGGCCCTGGATATTTTGGGGTTTTTACGATCCCTATGTGATAGCTTCCCTCGCTGACTATGTCGACGCATCAGCCATGATCTCCCATTATACACTGAAGAGGATCGGGAAAAAGCAACAGATGTGCTGTTGCTTCGAATCGCAAACGGTAGCAAACATCTTTCTGGAATGCTTGAAAGCTGGGATCCAACTGGGGTTGAGAAACTTTTGTCAATATTGGTGAAAAAACTTGGGTTTGTGTCCGCCATAAGGGAGGTTGTGCTCTAATTTTTTTGGCCAGGACAATCATTACTTCGGATTTCCGATGAAAACTACAAAGGCGTTACGGCCCCTCTAGTATCGTTCATAGCCACGCATGCTTTATTCGATCATCAAATGTGCGAAGTTGTTATCGGTGCAGGGTTTTTAAACATTCTGTGCTCTACAAAGGAAGAAAACAAGGATGTGAAGACCCTGGCTCCCGACATTCTGTACGTGCAGTTCTTTCGCTTTACTCCTCAAGCACTCGTGACTTTTTTATCTAGCCGGAAAGAGAAGTATACCTCACTCGTCAAACAAGCAGCAGCGCAATTTATTGCTTATCAAGTCGCGAACGATCGTGGTGACTCGTGGCGATGCTAGATATCTGGGGACGACTCTACTGCAGAATTGATTGGCAAGGGCGGTGCTCGCGGCGCGTACACGAGAACGAGAACAGCTACATCTTATAGCTGACCCTAAGAATCTGACGGACCCGCTTTTCTGAGATTTGACAGGGTTCAGGGTGCGGGTGGGCGCTGTGTCCCGGGACTTAGTTGACAACTCTTGGGTATGCACATGGTGCACCTTCGGAAACGGCACCACGAATCAGTGGATGGGTCTCGTGGCTGTCTGATTGGGGATGATGAAGACCGTACTGGCTTAGGGAGTTGTTGGGCGTGAATTAAGCCGTCCTCACGGTCGCGAGGGTGTTTTTTATGCGAAATCAAGGGCGGGGGGGGGGGAGGGTACGTGAATCGACGAAAGAGAAAATTGCGGGAAAGGTAGTGTGTGAGGCCCGAAGCTTCGTTGCTGGCCCAAGTCATCAGGTTGTAAGGCGGGGCTCGGAAATCGCTGAATTCTAATTTGGGACTTGAGTAGATGAACAATATCGATGAAATCCTCCTTGAGAAAGGAGTCTAAAGGGAGTGCAATTGGGGTTAATAACAGACGACACATCCGGACAATAAAGAGACGTACGACAGCTCATGGACAACCAACAAACTACCCTCAC